>WHUY01000014.1:0-600000 GCA_015179035.1 Tirmania nivea
GGGTTATATGATGTTCTTCAATTAGTCATACCTTTAGGGGGTTATAGTTTGGTATATAAATTTTTCTCTGAAACGTTAACTTGCTATTATCCTCTTGATATTCTGCTAAAGAGATATCCTTCGATTATTTTTGTCTCTATTATAACTTTTTCAATATTTCTCATGGTAGTGAATTAATAGCAAATTCTTGTTAAAATAGGTCTTTGATTGATTGGTTATTGTTTACTGTCATATTTATTACTAAATTGTATGCCAGATTGTAGGATTTTAATACTATTTAATATTAGAATTTAGTACATTTATCCCTCTCCTTAGGGAGGTCTCTTGACCTCTGAGTGAGGGCATCTAACTTATTGGTAGCTTTTCCTAGTTAATAGATAATTTTGAAGTTGAACTAAGATAGGTATTCTGACTATCATACTTAGTAGTAGTTAAGTAGCTTTATGGATATAAAGTATTCTAGATTCTTATGGTTAGAGAGTACTTTTATTAGATAGGCAGTCAATTCTAGTTTTGGTTGCTATTCCTTAAAGCATCATATAATTGCCATGAGTTCTTTGTCATAGATTTTATAGTTGCATTCAGCCGGGGTATATTTCTTTAAAAAGTATGCTATACAGTATAGTATTCTATATTCCTTGTATTATGAAAGTATATCAGTAGAGACGTAATCAGATATATCGGTTTCAATTAATATCTTATTATCAGGATCAAAGTGTTGAAGTATAGGAGCTATGGTATATACTTGTTTGAGATATTGGAATGCGAATTCATATTCATTATTCCATTTCCAGAGTATATCCTTTTTAACAAGCTTTACTATAGGAGCTACTATAGTGGAGAAATCTTTTATGAACTATTGATAGAAATTGGCAAACCCTAGGAATACTCTGGCATTATAGAGATTCGTTAGAGATTGCTAGTCAATGATAGCCTTTATCTTACTAAGATTTATTTGTACTCTATTTAGAGATATAATTATGCCAAGATACTGTACCTTTATCTTATGGAATTCGTATTTCTCCAGTTTGAGATATAGGCCTACCTTTTGTAGTACTTGTAATACTTGTAATATATAGTATTTGTATTCTTCTAATATATTACTGTATATGAGGATATCATCGAGGTAAGCTGTACAGAAATTGTCGAGAAATAGATAGAGGACGTTATTAATAAAGTATTGAAAGTTGGCTGAGGTATTAGTAAAACTAAATAATATGACTAATATTTTAAATAGTCTATATCTTATTCAAAATACTATTTTCTATTCTTCTCCTTCTGCTATTTAAATAAGATTATAAGTAGTTTAGATATCTAAGATTATATAATATTATACTTTAGATAATCTTATAAAGATTTTTTGAATTAGGGGTAATGGATATCGATTTTTAATAGTACCATTATTCAATCCTCGATAATTAATATATAGACATAACAATCCATCTTTCTTCTTAACAAATAATATTAGTACTCCTACTGGAGAGGATGAGGCTCAAATGAATTTTTTAGAGAGGTTTTCATTTATCCAGTCTTTAAGTGCTTCTAATTCTAGTCTTAATAAGGAGTATAGAGGTCCGAATAGTAGTGTAAATCCTTCTTTCAATAGGATTTTATGGTTATAAGGCTAGTGAGGTAGGAGTATCTCTGCTACTACTTTCCTAAAGAATAGTAGAAATTTATAATATTCATTAGGTAGAAGTTCTTTAATCTTATCATCTTCAGTTTGAGGTTCTTCTTTTGGTAGCTTAAGAGCTTGATTAAGCTTATAGATAGTGAGTTAAAAAGGTTTCTCTACCCCTTTTCCTTTCTTAATTAGGTAGCTAAAGATAAAGTTGGCAATTATAGTAATTTGAGGTTATTGCGGAATTAGTATAGAAATCTTAGTAATAGATAAGGGTTTGTAACAATAATACTATATGCAATATTTAGAGTCGAAGATAACCATATTTCATGCAAATCATATATTTATGTTATAGCGGTAAAGCTAAGAAATTCCTAATACAAGAGAGTAGTATCCCAATTTAGTAACAAATAGAAATAGTTGTTCTTAATATTATCCAATGGTCATTTATAACTTTATTATATATGTAATAATTCCTGATTCTATGGGTTATCTATCAATTACTTCTAATATTCGAGGTTCTTTGAGTTTATATAGCAGGAGTTGGTAATGGCTTGCAAAGTCTTTATCTATGAATGCATATTCAGTGGCCCTATAGTCTACGAAAGTATGAGTTGGGATATTATTATTATCATCTTTCAATTTGCAAGTAATTATAAGATGATTCCCTTCTAACTCTTCCTCTAATATAGGCTACAATGATAAACTAGAAATACATAGAGAAGATTTCAGTGGCCTTACATCAGTGCTATCATACTGAGGTAAGACTATTCTTTTAGTATTAGTGATATAGCATTGTCTTGTAATATACTTTCTGCTACTTAAAGAGAGTAGTTTTGGATTTAAGGACAGGCTTTTACTCCATGACCTAATTTATTATAATAGTAGTAATGATTCTTAGCCATTTGCTTGGCTCGCTCTTCTAGGAATACTTTCCTTTGTCTAGCTGAGAGGTCTATTGGTCCCACATGCATTCTCATGGCTGTTGATAAGGTAGCAGTAGAGGTTATAGTCAGAGTATTAGTATGTAGATAAAGAGTTGGCGCAGGGTCTGAATGCATAGGGCAATTGCCGAATTGCGACTGTAGGGCTCATCATTGTGTATCAGGATGTTGATAAACAGTGGTAAATTCATCAAAAGTAGCTGGTTCAGGATATACTTCCAAAAGGTTTTATTGAAGTTGGAAAGACAGACCTCTTTTGAGAGTAGCTAGCTTAGCTACATCGTTTCAGGTTATCTCAGCTGCATATTACTAGAATTTGGCAAAATAGGCTATAAAGTTATGCGTTCCTTAAGTGATAGTATGGAGCTTGTATTTGGCATTTACTACTCTGTTGGAATCTCCGAATATATTTTCAAAGATCATAATAAGGGTATCTAGGTTAGTCAAATTCACATTATTATTCTGGATATATAGTATGACCTAATCAAGAGCTTCATCCAAGAGAGAGTTAATTACCAAGTATAGTTTATCTTGTTTATCAGTATATATAGCTGCTTTTAAATATAGTTGAGTCAAGAAAGGACATAGCTTACTTCAGTCTTTGCCATTAAATTTCTCTAGGTTAGGAACCTTCTTAACTCTATTTCCTTCCCCTTATTGGTTTCTGGTTAGGGCAGTACTAATATCTTATATAGCTTACAATTGAGCATACAAATCATTGATGATTACTTCCTAGAGGTTTACATATTCTCTGGCCTCTTGCAATAATCGTTGCGAGTCAGTAAGTTGGGTTTATAAAGTAGTGATATCTATGCTCCAATCAAGAAGGATAAGAATTCGATCTAAAAGGGTAATAGTTTCTTATATAATAGTGGTATAGTCAATGTTGGTATTGGCAGGGTATACTTCTACTCACAAATATATAAGCAGATCTGTAACCTCTTATGGTAGTTCAATAATAGATTGGGTTGGTTAAGACATGGTAGTTATAGGACAAAGTAGTACTTAGTAGAGTGTAGGAATGTAATATAATATTATTATTATAGGCAGGCTATAACTACGAGAATGCTTTAAGGAATAAGGAGTCAGCGGAGGGAAGTATAAACATAGCAACAACTCAAGTGTAATTCAGACTCAATAAGAGTAAAGCTATGTAGACTTAGAACACTATTTGGAGCTTGCTTATTGACTATTTAAATCTGCCGGTTTATATAGCAGACTTGATCTGATAAGGACGCTATTAGATTAAAGTATCCCCAATATGACTACTACCTGATCGAGAGACTATTCTCTAATATGAATGTATATGCAGACTTAATGACAATATGCGATGAGTTGAACAATAAATAACAGTTGACAAGCATCAGACTATAGAAAGTAATAGAATTATAGCGAAGAGAATATATACATGAGATAATATATCAAAGAATACATACTTCCATATACCAATCCCATTGACACCTACCTAGACGCTTTACCATATCTGCGTGGGTGATCAGGCTAGCACAGTCAGCAGCTGTAGAAGGGTATTAGTTCCACCATAGGTATAGGTCTCTTACCTGAGCTATAACATTACTCCCTATTCTAAAGGCAGCTGTCCTCAGCTAAACACAAAGTCCTTCCTCTCTAGGTCGGAATAATGTGTTAGTAATAACTTAGGTAATAGCAGTAGCAGGTACTAACTCTTGGCTAAGTACCTCTCTCCCTAGAGGGTTTAGGGTACCACAAGACCAGTGTGCCTATATATATATACCATGGCTATTAAAAACCAAACCTCTCACCAAAAAATCATCAATGGAAAAGGTGACGAGTAGGAGGGTAAAAGGTACCATATCTTCATCTATTGAATAACTCGACATAGGCCGAGCCTCAAACGTCTCAGGTATCTCGAGGCTTATTGGAGAACTTCTTGCGATATTCAGTAAGCTTCTTAGAACAATTATCCAACCTATTAAAGGTCTCCCAAGTATCTTTATATTTTGTGTACCCAACCCAGCACACCCTATACTTGACCACTCGTCTATACTTATGTGAGTCCACTATGGATTCGACTTCGAAAATATCTTTCTTATCATCATCCATATTTTATAGTTCATCCTATTGTTTGAATGGCTTAAGAAGTATGACATGAACAATATTATATCACCATGTACCATCAGGAACTTTGAGCCTATATGCATGTGAACCAACAGCTTCAATGACCTTATGTGGGCCAATCCACTTACTAGTTAGGGAACGATTATTTCCGGCTCGTATCTATAGGTTCTTTTAGTTAACTAATACCCAATTATCAATAGCAAATTATCATGCCTTCTCAAGGTGAATAGCACTTCACTTGTAGTTGATTTGCCTGAGGGTATTATGAACTTGGTTATGGACAGTTGTTATTCAGTTTAGCTATTCTTCTACAGTAGGAGAGGAGAACTCGTAGTTATTGGAAAGGTGAATAGTGCGTGGGTCGAAGCCGTACAGACTCCAGTATGGTGAGTACTTATAGGTGGAGTGGGTGGCAGTGTTGTAGGTAAACTTGGCTAAAGGTAGCCATCGCTTCCAACGTCATTGCCTATCATGACAGTAGATGCGGAGGTATTGCTTGAGTGTCTGGATGGCATGTTTGGCAAGGCCATTGGTCTATAGGTGGTAGATGGTAGAGAGGCGGAGGGTGATACCAAGCTTTTTGTTAAGTTCCTTGAGGAACTTAGAGGCGAACTGTGGACTATAGTCAGAGGTAATGTACTTAGGTAAGCCATAGAGTCTCCAAACCTCATTGATGTATGTATTAGTGACATCTGCTGCTATCCAAGTTGTCTTTACTGGTATATAGTGTTGTACTTTAGTGAACTGGTCAGTGATGACAAGGATAGCATTGAACCTTTCGGACTCCGGTAGCTCTCCGATAAAGTTCATAGCTATCTCCTCAAAAGGTTGTTCCCTTGTTAGCATCGGTACCAACTTAGTCTACCTACTGTGCCTATCTGCCTTCACTTTTTGATACTTGATGTATCCTGCTACGTACTTGACAATATCTTCCTACCACTTATCCCATATGAAGTTTCTTAATACCAGCTCTTGAGTGCAATGTCTTCCCCAATATCCTGCCACCTGACTATCATAATACTACCTGAGTACTTCCAACTTGTATTTGGGAGGAACAACCCATAAATCATCCCTCTTTTCCTAACCAGTAATATCAATCCCATCCAATTCCACATCATCAGCATCCTCTTTCTCTTCCTTATCTTCTCCAAGTATAAAGAGTTATCTATCTATGAAAAATCTAGCACCTATACCTGATTTCTCTTCCCCTGAACATTTAGATAAGCTATCTGGCTTACCCATCTTTAAGCCAGGTCAGTAGTGGATATTATAGACAAATTCGGATATTTTGAGGTATCAGGATACTTGATGAGAGTTGAGCTTTTGCTTTATATTAAAGTACTGTAGTCTTTGATAGTTTGTATAGACATTCATATGCACTCCCATCAACCAATTATACCATTTCCAGAAACAATCTACTATTGCAAATAGCTCCTTGTCATAGATTGGCTAGTTTTGTTGTGCTTCGGAGAGGGTTTTGGCATGGTACTCAATAAGATGAAGCTGCTTCGCTCTATTGATAGTATAGTATTGAGAAAGGATACCAGCAATAGCCTGATTACTAGCATCAATCTCTATGATAGTCTCTAACTGTCGATTGAACTGAGTAAGGATAGGAGCGGAAAAGAACTGTTCTCAGAGGTCATCGAAGGCTTGCTATTATTTGTATCTCTAGCTAAAGGGAATATCCTTAGTCAAGTCGATTAATAGCCATGCTCGAGCACTGTAGTTAGAGATAAATTGACGGTAGTAGTTAGTAAAGCCTAAGAATACTTGAACCTCTTTCTTTTTTATGGGAAGGGGCTACTTGGACATCGTTTCGAGCTTAGTTAGATCTATTTGGATTTGTTGACTATTAATGGTATAGCTAAGGAAGATGGTTTTGTAGATATGGAATTTAGACTTAACCAGGTTAACTATGAGCCCATGGTTGATATACTATTATAGAACTCCCTCGACGATTTGTTAATATTCTTCTTCTGTTTCACCTCTATGAATGAGTATATTGTCAAGGTACCAGACATATCCCTCCATATCCTTAAAAACTATATCTATCATCTCCTGAAAGGTAGCTGAAGTATTAGTCAATCTAAATGACATTACCATATACTCGAATAACCTTTTTTTTATATAGAAGGCTGTCTTCTACTCATTACCTGGCGTAATCCTGATAAGGTTGTATCTGTTCTTAAGGTCCAACCAAGTGAACCACTTGCCTCCTCAGGTTTTATTTAACAATTCGACAATGAGGGGAAGAGGATACTTATTCAGAATTGTAAAACGGTTGAGAGCCCAATAATCGACACAAAGCCTCAAAGATCTGTCTTTCTTTTACACGAACAGGATCGAAGTACCAGTAGTAGAGTAAGACCTTCTGATTTTGCCCGTAAGAAGGTTTTCGAAAAGGTACTTCTGGAGGGCTTCATCTTCCTCCTATGTGGTCTTGTAGATAGTGTTACGGCTGAGATTATGCAGACCGGGCCGGCGGCACCCAATGGTGAGTGGCCTGAAGTTAGCCCCACTTTTCCTATATATATACGCACATCCTGTATCTAGTTGTTGTTCTCTAAGACTCGAGCGAAGTCTTGTATCGCTGGGTTACTCTACTTTATCGAATGAATGAGTCTATATTCTTCGCACCTTTAGCCCAGTTAGGCCCGAGCCTAGTGATTGTGCCCTCGTAGGCCCCATATACCGATATTTTGACAGATATCACCATTATCACTAGCTCGCCCCTAACATTACTTCGCTTCGATCAAAGGGACCGGTGATCCTGGCTAATCACCCCTCCCTCGCTGTCAATGTTGGACAGCCGGAATATGGCTAAAGAGATGTCGCTGGATTATTTGGCTATATGAGCGACGTGGGGAATAATTATTTAACCCCTCCATTTGCTATTTTGACTGATTTGGAGCATATTGCTAATCATTTGCATGTCGTGAACACAATCTCCGATAAGAGCAACGAGCGCAAGCAGTGCAACAAGCACGAGCTTAACCAGCTTACCTACGAATAGCGCTACGAGCCTGAACACTGCTATGAGCGCAACGAGCGCAAAGAGCTGAGCGAGCTTATAAGCCCCCAGCAAGCTCAATACCCCGCGAGCGAGCTCATCCCCCGCTATGAGCTAAACGAGCTCATTCCCCGCTATATGAGCTCTATACCCTAAACGAGCCCACGAACCGCACAATGAGTGCAACCCGCACAAAGCTTGAACAGCTCAACCACGAACAGCGTAACGAGCGCACCAAGCATAGTGAGCTCAACGAGTACCACGAGCGTACAAATTAACAAGACCCTCCCCTTGCACTGGTAGGTTGGGTTAGACAGCTGGGAAGGCATGCATTGAACCTTTTCCTACTATCGCGGCGTTTTTCCCACAGGGTTTTGACCGCACAGAGGTTTTTAATGGCAATGGCATGTGGGATACCCCCCCTCCCCTATCAAGATACCATGGATCTATGATCCATTTTTATGATACACCTCATGTTTGAGATACCCCGGGTCAGTTGACCCATATTACGGAAAGCGGATTGATGGCAAGTTGTGAAGCCGCTCGGTCTGATGTTTAAGCACTGGCATGATGCCACTATGTTTGAGAGAATACCCCGTCCTTTTGAACCACCCTATAAGATATGCAATAACCGTTGTGGCGTCTATCTCGGGTCGGAGTAGGCAGTATGCCCAGTTACGTGAGCACCACTCATGCAATAACCGTTGTGGCGTCTATCTCTGGGTCGGAGTAGGTAGTATGCCCAGTTACGTGAGCATCAAGCAGGCAATACCATTGAGGCATCTATCTCCGTGTCGGAGTAGGTCTATCGCCGTGTCGGAATAGGCAGCAGGCCAATATATGTGAGCATTGAGAGTGGATTATCATCAGGGTTGGTGAAGTTGGTCGGTCGGGACGCCCTCTAGCAGAGGGGGAGTAATGTTACGGCTGAGATTATGCAGACCGGGCCGGCGGCACCCGATGGTGAATGGCCTGAAGTTAGCCCCACTTTTCCTATATATACACGCACATCCTATATCTAGTTGTTGTTCTCTAAGACTCGAGTGAAGTCTTGTATCGCTGGGTTACTCTACTTTATCGAATGAATGAGTCTATATTCTTCGCACCTTTAGCCCAGTTAGGCCCGAGCCTAGTGATTGTGCCCTCGTAGGCCCCATATACCGATATTCCGACAGATATCACCGTTATCACTAGCTCGCCCCTAACAGATAGCACCAGTAGATATCTTAGCATTCGGGTCTTTGAGGGGGATCTTGTGATCCCACGGCTTATGTTCAGGGAATCTAGCTATCATTTCAAAAGTAAAGCAATGTATATAATAAGAGTATCGTTCGCTTGTGTCAATAATAAAAATTATCTCACCATTCTCAATGAGCTCTTCAACATCTAAAAAAGAGACTTCAGGAATCCAACGAACAGAACAAGGGACAATTAAACCTATAGAAACGTTCCTCAAGCACCTATCTTGAGTATCCACCGAAAACCCATTTTCCGTCAACCAAGACAAACCCAAAATTACATCCTTATTCCCAATATCTAACACTTTAGCATCCATTCTATACTTACCAAGGAAAGAAGAGCGAGAATTCAACATATCAATCATAGTATTGACAATAAACTTTTCTCTGGAAATATGAGATCCGTCTCCCTGTTGAACCCGAACCTGCCGAGCTCTCTTCCAAACACTCAACTTGATAGCCAACCTTCTTCCAATGATTGGAGTACTAGCTCTACAGTCAATAACTGCTTTAACCTCTTCCTCTGCAATGAGAATCTGAACCGTTAGGAGAGGAATATAACGAGGAGTATGCCTGACAGCGAGAGGAGTACCCCTTATTTGTTTTCCGACTGCTCTTCTTCCTCAGAACTAAGCTCCATTATTTTGAGGTGACCCTGATCTGTTCAAGCCTTTTTCTTACTTAGTTCCTTACTATTGCTGAGGTATTTAAGTACCGGAGGGTCTTGAGCACTCCTAGGGAAGGTACACTGCCTGGTTTTATAGCTGTTTCATCCATAAAGTCTATATTTCCCTTCCTCCCTTCATTTGTTGTATACAGGAGTAGAAATACGTATTTGTATATTTTTCTTTGTAGTGTCAGTAGTAGTGGTAGTAGCTCCTCCTTGTAGTTGAATGCAGTTCTCAAATAATCTCTTCTTCAACTTTGATTATTCGGAGGCGGCATTAGTACGGTTATAGCTCTGGAATTCTTGATGGACGATATCTATCTCGATAAGTTTTTGCTTCTAGACCATGGGGTTATTTCGAAGGTTCTCGTAGTGTGCCATAGATACTTAAAGGTTGTGGGAGAGGTTAGAGATGATGATATTAATTACTTGAGAATCTGACAACTTGGTATAGGTATTTAGTCTATCGACTTCCGTTAAGTAATCAAGAACTGAACCGGTCTTCTTCAGACTTACTAGGTCATAGTAAGCTTAGTCCCTTTGATAGTGATCTCCATAATATATTGTCATTGCCTTCTTTATTTGTACCTATATGGCATACCGGTATTTGTTAGCCTTCCACCAATCTAGCACCTTTCCTTCCAAGCATAACCCAATATATGCGAGCTTCTGTTCCTCATTCCTAGTAAGCATAATAAAGAAATAGTCTTTCATTTGGAGGATCCAGCCCTCAAGTTATATTCGCTCTCCCTTGAATTTAGTAGAGAGTGGTACCTTTCCAGCTACTAGTCTGTCTTCTCAGTATTGATCGGGAGGTAGTAGTGTTGGGTCTCGATGTAGTCGTCGGGGTGATCGAGGCGGCGGTAGAGGTAGTGGTGCTTGTAGTGGTAGCGGAGGTGGTGGTGCTTATAGTAGCGGAGGTAGTAGTGCTTGTGGTAGCAGAGGTAGTGGTGCTTATGATAGCGGAGGTAGTGGTACTTGTGGTAGTGAAGGTAGTGGTATCTGTCCAGTAGCTTGTTCAAGTATATCCACTAGGCCTTGTTGAGGTGGTCATGGCTGAGGTACAAGAACTTGACTCTCTATTTGGGTTAGGTATTCTTTGATGCTGGTAAAATACTGGTTATAGTGTTGCTGATGCCATTCCACCTGATCTTTCAACTAGTTAAGATTATTGTGAATAGTCTCGAATTCTTACTGCTGTTACTACTGCCCTGTGAGAATCAATTCTTGTATTTGATTTAGTACCTCGGCAGTATCGTTTGATAGTCGAGTTTGGTTTGCAGTGGCAGTATTAGCAGTATTCTATATATCTGCAGTAGTTTGCTGGATAAAGGTAGAATCTTGAGCCTACTTATCCTTTATCCTCTGTACTTCCCTTAATGCAGCTTCCTTCTCAGCTTTGAGCTGCTTCAATAATCTATTCATAGTGGCAGTCTTTAGTGTGGGAGTCTTGTGGCGGACAGAGGGTATTTTCTCTTTCTTTGACAGCTCTGGAGTAATTGATAAGGCAACTGAGCATATAATGGGGTTGGGAGTAGTTGAAGATCTAGCAGTTTCTTCAATTTGGGGGTGGAGACCCTATGCGGCTCGTAACTGCTCTTCAATAAATGCGGTAGCCTGCTAGTCAGTACGAGCGACACTGTTATCGTCTCCTATTTCCTTATTAGATCTCATGGGTAGAGGTAAGAGTCCTCCTCAGAATATTGTGTTATGTTTGGAAGGGGGGGTGGTGGTATAGACAAGAGGGTATAGACAAGCGGTATAATGTTATAGGCAGGCTGTAACTATGAGAATGCTTCAAGGAATAAGGAGTCAGCGGAGGGAAGTATAAATATAGTGACAACTTGGGTATAATTCAGACTCGATAAGAGTAAAGCTATGTAGACTTAGAACACTGTTTAGGGCTTGCTTATTGACTATCTAAATCTGCCAGTTTATATAGCAAACTTGATCTAATAAGGATGCTATCAGATCAGAGTATCCCCAATATAACTACTACCTGATTAAGAGACTATTCTCCGATACGAGTGTATATGCAGACTCAATAACAATATGTAATGAGCTGAACAATGAATAACAGTTGACAAGTATCAGACTATAGAAAGTAATGGAATCACAGTGAAGAGAATATATGCATAAGATAACGTATCAAAAGATACACACTTCCATATGCTAATCCCATTGACACCTACCTAGATGCTCTACTGTATCTGCATAGGTGATCAGGCCAGTACAGTCAGCAGCCATAGAAGGGTATTAGTTCCACTGTAGGTGTAGGTCTCTTACCTGAGCCATAATAATTATAGCATAGACTATGATATGAACTATGGACATGACTCTAGGGAACACATATAGACTTGGGGACAATAGTGTAGTTGTAGACAATAGCATAGACTATAGATAATAGCGTAGATGTGGACAATAGCATTGGACAATAGCATAGATATAGACAATAGCATTGGGCAATAGTGTAGACATAGTCAATAGTATAGATGTAAGGCAACTTATATTATAAACTAGAATATATAAGACATTGCATGAAGAGCAAGAATAAAGAATAGTAGTAATGTCCTCATATATATATAATTATCCTTGCCCATGATACTCACTTTAATATAAGCTTTTCTCATTATACACGTAAGTAAGCTTTTACGTGTGATACTCAATATAATGTTACCTGCAATATAGGTGATAGTTCATGGTATATGTGTATTACCTGTGATCACAGATAATAGTCTATAATAGTTCATAACAGTCCGTAACAGTCCATAACAGTCTGTAACAATCTATAATATAGTGGTAGTATAAATAGAATTGAAATATCACCTTGACTATAACATATAGTAAATAATAGGTTTTGTGCTATATTTAGATATCGTTTAATATATTCTTGAAGCTAATATAATATAGTACATTAAGAGCATACTATTAACATTATACTAAAATAGGATTGTATTCATAATTATATTTAGAATACTTAAAGAAATTGTATTAAGAGATTCTAATTATAAATAGTTAGTAGGTATAGTTAATTACTATTTAATTACTACTTACTTCTGTTTCTCTAATAACAGATTATCCTTCTCTCTCTCTTTATTCATTATGTCTATAATCATATTTTCTAACTGGTTATTCCTATCTCTAATTCTGATTTCGATCCTAATCCTGATCCTAATATTGATCATGAAGTCTCTATTATCTCTATTTACGGAGTCTCTCTTTTTGCTAATATTGTCTAACTTAGAAGTTAATCTAATTTAATATTAGTCTTATATTTTATATATTAAGATAGTAATATATGTATATACTAACTAAGCATTAGACATAAGTTAATCTTTACTATTGTCTATTATATAACATATATATATCAAACTCATTAATATTCTTTTAAGATCAATAATATCTACAATATGCTATATCTATTATAGAAAGAGTAAGTTAAAGGTTGGTAGAAGATAGATTGATAGAAGAGGGTCAGTAGAAGACAGTCAGTAGAAAATAGTTAGTGAAAGACAGGTAGAAGACAGGTAAAAGATAGGTAGAAGATAAGTGAGTAAGGAGATAGAATAGGTAAGTAGAGGGAACTGGTAGAAGATGAGTAGATTAGATAGAGGTAAAAGATAGGTAAAAGATAAGTAGCAGTCAGATTAATAGTAGGTCAGTCAGTAGGGAGGTAAGTAGTAAGTAAATAGACTAAGGTGAATACAGATATGGAAAATACATAAATGTATAGATATACAGATAGATGTATGGATAGATATATAGATAGAATAGAAATTAAATACAGAACTACTAAATAATATTTTTTGCCTTTTTCTTACTCAATTGATCTTGTCTAGTTAGCTTTTTCTTAGACTCCACTTACTAATTATCTTTTCTTTTCTTTAATATAGAAAGATTTTACTTGATCTAATCTATGATACTCTTATATGTAAATAAATTAACACTATTCCTAACACCTCGAGTAATCTTAGTATTCTTATAATAGATTAAAGAACCTATAAATAATAAAGTATCTCCTGGTTAAAGCTCCAAAATATATTTGGTTTACCATAATACCAAGTCACCTCTATTATAATTACTATATGGTATAACTATATTAGGAGTAAAATAAATATTCTTCCAATCTTGATGATATTATAAAATACTATCTAGTATCATTTATTAGTTAATGGTGACTCTAGCCTAAGGATAGTATAATAATTGAAGGGGGTCAGGAAGTATGATATTGGTAAGCTTATTATATGCTTTAGGAAAAATAAGCTTCAAACAATCTCCAAGATACTACTATAGAGATTTGTTCCTTTCAATCTAAGTAATTGAGGCTAGTTATTGAGTTAAATAATCTTTACTATAAAAGATATCTAAGCTACTATCAGTCCAAGTAGTATAGTATCAGATTGAAAATTCACTATAGGGATCTATCCTTCATTAGTAATATATATCTATTTTAGATAAAAGTATATTAGTTTTAACTAAACCTTCTACCAAGAAGTCTAGAATTCTAAGCTGGTAAGCTAAGAGATAGCTATCTTTATCTCTGATCTCCAAATACTCGAGATCTAATTGAAATTATTAGAAAGATAAAAGTTAAGAATTTTTTATTATAGATAAAGAATATTGACCTATATTCCTTATAATTAGCTCTGAATTATAAGAATTATAAGAAGCATATAAACCTCTTTTATTCTTTAAACACTATTTCAATGTAGAAATATTTGTAAGAGTTTCCCAAAAGATTTGGGTTGTTCTCTCTTTTTTCCAAGATTCTAGAAGCCGTTTAACATATTGTATAGTCTTTTTGCCATTCACAAATGATCTTTATTAAATACTCTACTGGTAACCAAATAGGCTAAACGAATTTCAAATGCTTGCTTTAAAAGTAAGGTAGCTGGAGTAGTGATAGTGTAGTAGTAGAGGTGGAAATAGTAGTAAGAGTGTTAGTAGCTGCAGAGGTATTAGTGGAGGTTATAGTAGCCATAGTGACTAGAAGGAGAGCTGGATAGCTAGTGGTAGAATTGAAGGTAATGGTAGAGTTTGAGATAGTAGTAGAGTTGGAGGTAGCAGTAGAGTTAGAGGTAGTGGTAGAGTTAGAGTTAGTAAAAGAGGTAGTAGTAAAGTTAGAGCTAGTAGAAGAGCTGGCTAAAGAAAAGCTAGTAGCTATGTAAGTAAGAGCTAGCTGCATAAGAGAGAGCTAGCTATATGAAAGAAAGCTGACTGTATAAAAGAGAGCTGGCTACATGAGAAAAAGCTAGCTATATAAGAGAGAGCTAGCTGTATAAAAGAGAAAAGCTGAGAGAAGAGCTGGAGGGGAGAGGAAAGCTAGAGGATATAAAGACAAAAAGAAGAGCCAAAGAGGAGAGGAGAGCTAAAAGATGTAAAGACAAAAAGGAGTAAAAATACCTACACCTTCATCCCAGTACAGAAGTCAAAAACTCATAATTTTTAGAGATATGTTTTTAGAGATTAGTTATTCTAAACAGGGTTAAATAAGCAAAGATAAGTTTTTTTTTTTTGGAACTATCTATATTAGCATAGCCAAAGAATAAATTCAAGTTTAGCCCTTTATAAGAGTATTAGGAATCGAATACAAACTCTAATCTTGCTAGTAGAATAGGCTAAGTGCTACTAACAAAACTAAAAAACCCAAAGAATACTAAATAAAATTAGATGTTGACTATATACCCAATTTTATATAGTACGATATAAATCATTGATAGTTCATTCTTAGTTATGCATGAAGTATAGGAAGGTCAAAATATTGTATATACTGTCTTACTATATCTAGTATATAGATGATAATAAGATAGCCTTTCTATAATAAGTCCCTGTCTAGCTATAGTCAAATATATGAAGGTATCTTTTCAATATACTAGACAGAATAGTCTGGTTAGTACAAACCCTTTATAAGAGAAGACAAAACGTATATAATCTTCCTTATGCTATCTATAGTATATAGCTAACTTGATATTATCCAATTATTTGAAGACCTATAAGGGAGTATACTAGCATTTAGGCTTCAAAGATTGTACATTTGGATCTATCTAGATGAGACATAGAAGTCTACTAATAAAATCAACTATGTAACACTTAAATTAGCTCGATTAGTCTACTATGCTTAGTTCTTTTTTAGATCTTAGAATAATTACTAAGTGATTAGTAATGGCTATAAAGGCCTAGAAGTTGAGTTTATATATACCATTTTTATATTTGTGAAAATCAAATACTAGTATCAATTAGCCACTAATCTCTAGATAGCTTCTTACAATCTAGCTAAACGAAGGCGATCTGGCCCACTGATAGGCTTATTATCTGGATTATAAAATTTAAGGAGGTTGGTAACATAGTGATACAGAATGATCCCACTCATACTACTTTACCTTAAGTGAGAGTCTAGTTTATTTTACAAAGTTTATATTAATTACACTACCTATAATATAATATTTACTAATTTTTAAATTTATCAAACTTAGCTTATTTTTGTAGAACAAGTAAAACTAACAACTGAAATATATTCGAATACCTATATCTAACTTGTAATATTCTAAAGAATATAAAGGAGGCTAAGGAAAATCTCTATAGGAGGTTATTTTATATATATCTTTATTATAAGTATTATGTTGATTGATTAGGGTTTTTGAGAGTATAGTATCCCTATGTAATATGTACTATATATTATCACGACTATGACTATATCTACCTAACACTCACATAGGAGCCGCTACGAGTGTCGGCTTACCCTATTGTTGTGACCATTTCGAGTTCAGTCTCTCTTATTGCCTTCTGTCTTCTCCTTGTTACCCTCAAGTGCGATATCTTATCTTGTGTTTCCTTCGGGTTATAGTTATCGCAGGTTCTGGTTATCGCGAGTTGTAGTTATTGCGGGTTGTAGCTATCTCGGGTTGTGTTTCTCATCCTCAGAGTCATAGTAATATTAGTGTGACTCCCAATTGTTAAATAGCTTACTTTCCCCTCTTCTTTCCTCTTTTCTCTTCTTCTCTCTTCACCCAACGTCTTGTTCTCTTCCCTTGTACCTAGGTCATCTCTATATAGTCTGTCTTCTCTTCTGTGACAGCCCTCTCTATGATACCCCCACTATGACAGCCTCCTACGCCTCTACCATACCCCTTAGTCGCTCCCCGTGCCTTCTCCATTACACTACATTAGGTCACATCTGACCAACCAGTATGCATGACCATGAGCTCTTAAACTCTTGCAGCCAGTCCTCCAGCTCCTAGTCTCCGGGCTCTCAGTCCTCCAGCTCTCAATCCCCTAGCTCCTCTTGGAACCAGATTCGAGGCTAGGCGAGCACTCCCAATCCCTACCAATGCCACCGTATTGACTGCTTACCGCTGCGATATCGTGGACATATTCCTAGTGACGGATACTATTGGCAGGGAGCTTGGAGGTGACCTCGCCCTTACTCAACAAGAATTACAGACCACGCAGAACCAGTTACAAGCCTCCAACGATGAGATTGCCCTACTCCGAGAGGAGTTGCACAATGAGCGCCTAATGGTGCAATCTTTAAACCACGCTCTAGCCATCATGGCCCCAGGGGCCCCGGCTACTGTTCTACCAAAAACCCAAGACCTCCTTGCCCCACCAAAGTTTAATGGTGACCGTCTTCGCCTGAAGTCCTAGAAGAACTCTATTAATATCAAGCTCAATGGAGATGCAGCCAAGTTTCCCAGCATCTAGCACCAACTCGCATATGTGTATAGCTTCCTAGAGGGAAGGGTGATGGACCAGGTCCAGCTATACGTACTTGCTACTGGTATCAACTTGATAGATATCGCTGCCCTATTTACCATCCTCGATTGTGCCTTCAGGGACCTGGACCCAGTAGGCACTGCAACTCAAGCCCTTCATTTACTCAAACAATGGAACTCTAACCTATCAACGTACATCGCCGAATTCTCCAGGCTGGCTGCGGACGTACCATGGGATAATAGAGCCAAGCTGGACCAATTCTAAGAAGGCCTCTCCTACGAACTTAAATAAGCCCTGGTTTACTATGCTGAAGTTGACACCTTAGAGGATCTTATCGACCAGGCAAGTAAGATTGAGTAGAAGATGGCCTGACTACGCACAAACCTAAGGGCCACCCCAGGCACCATGGCACAGTGCTCTTAGCCAGCCACAGCCACAGTCACTACTACTCCTGCCTTGAACAAAACAGCACATCCCTCCCTCCTTCCTGGAGGTACCACCCCCATGGACCTCTCCTCCGGACACCTCCGCCTCTCCCAGGCTGAACGAGATTGCTACAAAGTGGAAGGGGCATGCATTATCTGTAGGAAACTAGACCATTTCATGGCGAACTGTCCAATCCGCCACCCTCACCCCCTCACTGTCCATACTACTGCCGAAGCCCCTATAGAATCGGGAAATGGCGAGTCCCTTGCTTAATCGCTGACGCAAGCAAGGGACCCGCTTGAGGGTCTTTTTCTATTTCTGCATTTTCAGTTAACTCCATAGCTTTAAAGGAATCTCTTCTATCTGGTCGTCATCTTGTTGTACCTATAATGATCTTATTTAATGGAAAGATGATCTCCACTTCAGCTTTGATAGACTGCAGAGCCATTAAAATTGTGTTCATTGATAAAGACTTTGTCAGCACTCATACCATTCCCATATTCCCTTTAAAGACTCCCCATACCATAGATATCATCGATGGGCGACCCATATCATTTAGAGATGTCACAGACATCACCTGCCTCTCTGCCAACATTCAGAACCACATTGAGATGCTTCCCTTATTCGTCACCAAACTTCAATATCTCATCGTCTTAGGGATTCCTTGGCTGGTACTACATGATATCTCTGTCCGTTTTGGCTCCTACACAATACAGTTCGATAGTCAGTATTGTAAAAAACACTGTAATACTACAACGATACCTATCACATCTTTAGCACCACTCCTCCCTGCCCAGAGCTCCGTTCGTATTAAACAAGCCAGACTACTAGGAACCGATGACCCACCAACCCCCGTACTGGATACGGAACCTCGACCGCCCCCTCTGAATATCAACTTCATTGGGGCGAGAGCTTTCGCATACCTTACAAAGCACCGTAAGCTGAAAGCCTACTCGATATCTATCTATGATGTCAACCTCGAAATCAATAAGCTGTGATCCAAGGAAGACTAGAAGTCTCTAATACCAACCGAATACCATGACTTCATAGACCTATTCTCGGAAAAGACAGCAGAGAAGCTACCCCCCCATCGACCATACGACCATACAATCCCTTTGGTAGAGGGCAAAACACCCCCTTACGGACCCCTATATAGCATATCTCGAGACGAGCTGGAAGCCTTGAAGAAATACCTTGAAGAAAACCTTACTAAAGCATTCATTCACCATAGCTCATCTCCTGCCAGTACTCCAGTCTTGTTCGTTAAAAAAGTAAATGGCTCTCTCCATCTTTATATAGACTATTAAGGATTGAACAAGATTACAATGAAAAACCGCTACTTCCTACCCCTTATCTAGGAAACTCTGGCACGCTTCTCTAAAGCAAAGTGGTTCACTAAACTTGATCTCCGTAGAGTCTACAACCTCGTAAGGATTGCAGAAGGTGAATAGTGGAAGACAGCTTTTCGAACTTGTTATGGCCACTTTGAGTACGATGTCATGCCGTTCGGATTAACTAATGCTCCCGCCTCCTTTCAATACTTTATAAATTACATACTTCATGATTTTCTTGATGTATTTTGCACCGTCTATCTAGATGATATCCTTATCTACTCTGACTCCCTAGCTGAACACAAGGTGCATGTCCGCCAGGTCTTAGAGAAGTTGGAATCAGCAGGATTGTACCTAAAACCCGAGAAGTGTGAATTTCATGTTCAGGAAGTGAAATACCTGGGACTGATCATTACCACAGAAGGAATCCGAATGGACCCAGCTAAGGTTACTACAGTGAAAGAGTAGGAAACCCTGAGTAATGTAAAGGATGTGCAGGCATTCCTAGGTTTCACAAATTTTTACCAACGCTTTATCCTAGGATACTCCTGAATAGTTACCCCTCTAATAGTATTGATGAAGAAAAATCAGAAGTTCTAATGGTCATCAGAAGCACAGTCTACATTCGAACAGCTTAAAGAGGCCTTCTATTCATCACCTATCTTGGCCCACTTCAACCCTGACCGAGAATGTATTGTAGAGACTAATGCATCAGACTATGTATCTGCCGGCATTCTCTCCCAATATGATGACCAAAGCATACTCCACCCCATTGCATACTTCTCAAAGAAGCACTTCTCTACTGAGTGCAACTATGAGATCTATGATAAAGAACTGATAGCTATTATCCATACTTTTGAGGAATGGCGACCACACCTAGAATCAGCAAAAGGCGTTATTGAAGTCCTCTCCGACCATAAGAATCTAGAATACTTCACCACAACCAAGCTCCTCAACTGACGACAAGCCCACTAGTCGGAGTTCCTATCATGCTTTAGCTTCAAGATCAGGTATCGTCCAGGTAAAGCAGGTGGTAAACCAGATACACTAACTAGAAGGTCGGGAGACCTCCTTAAAGGAGGGGATAAATGACTAAAATTTCAAAATCAGGTCGTCCTTAAGCCTCAGAATATCTCCCTCTTTGCGACAGCAGACGTTCCAGACTTATAGGAGCTCTTGACAGCAGCTTATGCAGCAGACCTTTTCGTTACTGATGTTATCTCAGCCATTAGAATAGGACAACAGTGACATACCAAAATCTCTCTTGCCGAATGCAAAGTACACGATGACCTCCTTTACCACCTAGACCAATTATATATACCAGTGGACCCTCAGCTCCAGCTGCGCCTGATACAGGATTATTACGACGCCCTTGCGGCTGGACACCCAGGTATAGCAAAAACTCTGGAGCTCCTGAACAGGAGCTATACCTAGATCGATCAGTAGAAAGACATTAAGAGGTACGTCTGTAATTGCCATATATGTAAAAGAGCCAAGTCAACGAGATACGCGCCTTACGGCACCCTTCGACCGCTCGAGATCTCCGACCAGCCTTAGCAATATATAACAATGGACTTCGTAACAGGCTTACCAGAGGATGCGGGATTCAATGCAATACTTATGGTAGTAGATCGACTAACTAAAATAAGATACCTTATCTCCTGTAGAGACTCTTGTATTGCTGAAGACCTTGCCCTGCTATACCTGAACCACGTATGGCACTATCATAGACTGCCTCTATCTATCGTATCTGACCGTGGCCTCCAATTCACCTCCGAGTTCTGAAGAGCCCTCTGTGAACTACTGGAAATCAATGTTCGCCTATCTACTACCTATCACCCCCAAACCGACGGTCAATCAGAATGCATGAATGCAATTATGGAGCAATACTTACGGGCATACATTAACTACCAACAAGACAACTGGGTGACACTACTGGCAACCTACGAGTTTGCTACCAACAACCACTTTTCAGACACACTCAAATACTCCCCGTTCTTGGCTAATTATGGATGGCATCCAAGGTTTGTTGATAGTATGGCACCATTTCAAAAGGCAAGAAAGAACCTTCCTGCAGAAACCCTGTCCTCGCAGCTCGCCAACCTCCATACCACACTCAAAGCAGAGCTCAAGTACGCACAAACTCGATAGGCAGAATATGCTGATAGCTCCAGACTCCCAGCCCCTCAATACCAACCTGGAGATAAGGTATAGCTGTCCAGTCGATACTTCCATACTGAACGCCTCTCCCATAAGCTTGACCACAAGTTTACTGGCCTATATGAAGTCCTCACTGTTGTGGGCACACATGCCTATCGGTTGAAGCTCCCCCGAACAATCAAACGACACCCCGTAGTTTATGTCTCAGAGCTGGAGCTAGCCCCTAACGACCCTCTACCAGGACAGATACAGCCCCCTCCCCTACCAGTGATTGTGGATGGTACCAATGAGTGGGAAGTAGAGGAGATTCTGGACAGTCGCCGCCGTTATCGTAAGCTGGAGTACAAGGTGAAGTGGGTAGGCGATGAGGAAGCGACTTGGCAGTCGGAGGGGGATCTGGAACATTCTGAGAATTTAGTTTTGTCTTTTCACCAATACTACCTTAATAAGCCATGCCCTCCCCATTTGTTGCTGGAACGACAATCATAAAAGAGGGGAATAGTATCACGACCACGACTATGTCCACCTAACACTCACGTAAGAGCCGCTATGAGTGTCGGCTTACCCTATTGTTGCAGCTGTTTCGAGTTCAGTCTCTCTTATTGCCTTCTGTCTTCTCCTTGTTACCCTCAAGTGCGATATCTTATCTTGTATTTCCTTCGGGTTGTGGTTATTGCAGGTTCTGATTATCGCGGGTTGTGGTTATTGCGGATTGTAGCTATCTCGGGTTGTGTTTCTCATCCTCAAAGTCATAGTGATATTAGCACAACTTCTAATTATTAAATAGCTTGCCTTTCCCTCTTCTTTTCTCTTCTCTCTTCTTCTCTCTTCATCCAATATCTTGTTTTCTCCCCTTGTACCTAGGTCATCCCTATACAGTCTATCTTCTCTTCCGTGATAGCCCCCTCCATGATACCCCCACTATAACAGCCTCCTACGCCTCTGCCATACCCCTTGGTCACTTCCCCGTGCCTTTCCCGTTACATATATAGTGCATACAGTTTGGTAGTAAAAAGTTTTATACCCTATCTATATGAAGAGACCTAAGCATTATAAATTTTACTATAAATCTAGTTGTATGTTTAGGCTACTATTATATAAGGTACGAAATTTTTACCTATAGTATGCAAGAACTACATAAGCTAAGAATAAGAGATTGTTACAAATCTCCTAATCTTAGCTTATCTACATACTAGAGAATTCCCCCACTATAAATTTTCTAGCTCAGCTTAGTATCAACCAAGTTGCTTTTAAAAAATATAGTAAAAAACAATTAGGTTTGTTCATACATATATATATATATATATTCATATAGTAATAAGACTTCTCGAAATTTCATATCTTTAGTAAAGCTGGAAGATAGAATCTAAAAGATTTTACCTATAATAAAGTTATATATACTATCTTATCTAGCTTCTGTGGCATCTTAAACTGGCTAATTTAAGATACATGTCTAGCCTTTATTCTTTTTATTACTCTAAACCTATATAGATTTGGCACTGTATGGGCTTGGTACTGTAAAGACTTAGTATTGTTCGGGCTTGGTATTATACATTAGGCTTAGTATTGTATAGGCTTACTATATATATAAACTTTCATATATTAATAAAATTACTAGATTAGGAAAACAGGAGGATTAATTATAATACTGAAGTATAGAATAATAATAGTAAAGTCTGAATCTATTTAATTAGATTATAAATAACTAGAATATTAACTCAACTTATAGTAATAGCTCCTTATACTCTATATAGACAAGACTATATTACTATTACTTTTGAGATAGCTTAATTAATAATAACTAAATATATATTAAATTTACTACAAGTAATATTTTAGAAATATAAAGTAGTTAGTTAGCTATTATTGTATATTATTTGTTTATAGTTCAGTGGGTTAGGTTTGAATTCAAGTCTATATAATTGGAAAATCAAAATGGTTCGATTCATTTTTCCATTTTTATTTTTTTTAACTCCTATCATATTTAGTGTGCGCCACGGGTCGGGCTCAACCCCACCCGACCCGGAAATACCCGACCCGTTGGGCGAGTTCTCAGGCTGTCAACCCCACCCGTTGCGGGTTTGCCTGCTCTCTAGCCCGACCCGCCCCGCTTCGTTGAAATCCGGATACTCGCCAAGAACCCGATAAGCCAGCGGGTAATGCCAAGCAACCCAATCCCGCCCAATTATGTATATGTGGTTGTGCAATATTATGCCTTTTATTTAATGTAGAATAGATAGGTCATTGGCTTCCAACCAATGGAAGCCTGCTACATGGAGGTAATAAACAGAAGCGTTTAGCATAGTGCCCATGGCGGAGGATACTCCTACAACGATGTATAGTAAATGCCTATAGTATTGCGAAATGTCTATGTACATAAAAGCTAATCATATCCGACACACAAAAACAACCACACTGACATGAAGCAAACCGGCGTGCACCTCCCCATATCACTAGCCAACCCCAACGAATGACGCATTCCTCAACCAAACATGACTGTGCCTGCCGCTAACTTAGACTGGGTACGATTGGCCCAAAAACTCCCCGTGTGACCAGCCAGGCTCCTAGGGCCGATCCTATGGGAGAGGTTAGCCCAGCAGTGTCAACATTGGAGGCATGACAGTGTCGACATCGGAGACAGGGCAATGTGGACATAGGAAGTAGGGCAATCTAGACATGGGAGGCATGGCAATGCTCACCCTAGAGGCATGGCAGTGTGGACATAGGAGGCATAGCAATGACGACATAGGAGGCATGGCAATGTCGACATGGCAGGCATAGCAGTGTTGACATGGGAGGCATAGCAGCGTCGACACGGGAGGTATAGCAATGTCGACATGGGAGGCATGGCAATGCTCACCTCGGAGGCATGGCAGGGTCGACATAGGAGGCATGGCAGCGTCGACATAGGTGGCATTACAGCGTCGACATGGAAGGCATGGCAATCCTCACCTCGGAGGCATGGCAGTGCGACATAGTAGGCATAGCAGTGTCGACATGGCAGGCATAGCAGTGTCGACATAGGAGGCATGGCCGTGCCGACATGGCAGGCATGGCCGTGCCGACATGGCAGGCATGGCCGTGCCGACATGGCAGGCATGGCCGTGCCGACACAGGAGGCATGGCAATGTCGACATGGGAGGCATGACAGCATCGACACCGGAGGCATGGCAGCATCGACACCGGAGGCATGGCAATATCGACATGGGAGGCATGGTAATCTCGACATGGCAGGCATGGCAATGTCGACACAGGAGACATAGGCAATATCGACATCGGGGGCATGGTAATCTCGGACATGGGAGGGATGGTAATCTCGGACATGGGAGGCATGGTAATCTCGATATGGGAGGCATGGTAATGTCGGACATGGGGGGCATGGCAATGCGGACATGGGAGGCATGGTAATGTCGGACATCCGAGGCATGGCGGTGCCGACATGGGAGGCATGGTAACGTCGGACATCGGAGGCATGGTAATGTCGGACATCGGAGGCATGGCAGTGTCGACATGGGAGGCATGGTAATGCCGGACATCGGAGGCATGGCAATGCCGACATGGGAGGCATGGTAATGTCGGACATCGCAGGCATGGCAGTGCCGACATGGGAGGCATGGTAATGTCGGACATCGGAGGCATGGCAGTGTCGACATCGGATTTCAGGCAGTCTCGACTTCGGAGGCATGGCAATGTCGACTTCGGAGGCATGGGAGTATCGACATCGGAGGCATGGCAGTGTCGGACATCGGAGGCATGGCAATGTCGACTTCGGAGGCATGGGAGTATCGACATCGGAGGCATGGCAGTGTCGGACATCGGAGGCATGGCAGTGTCGACATCGGAGGCATGGCAGTGTCGGACATCGGAGGCGTGGCAGTGTCGATATGGGAGGCATGCCAATGCCCAGCTTGGAGGCATGGCAGTGCTCACGTTGGAGGCATGGTAGTGTCGACTTGGGAGGCATGGAAATGGCGGCCATCGGAGGGATGGCAATGCTCACCTCCGAGGCATGGCAGTGTCGACTTCGGAGGCATGGCAGTGTCGACTTCGGAGGCATGGCAGTGTCGACTTCGGAGGCATGGCAATGTCGACATAGGAGACATGGAAGTGTCGACTTCGGAGGCATGGCAATGTCGACATAGGAGACATGGAAGTGTCGACTTCGGAGGCATGGTAATGTCGGACATCGGAGGCACGGCAATGCTCACCTCCGAGGCATGGCAATGCTCACGTCCGTGGCATGACAATGTCGACTTCGGAGGCATGGCAATATCAACTTCAGAAGCATAGCAATGTCGACTTCGGAGGCATGGGAGTGTCGACTTCGGAGGCATGGCTGTGTCGACTTCGGAGGCATGTGAGTGTCGACTTCGGAGGCATGGGGGTGTCGACATCGGAAGTCAGGCAGTCTCGACTTCGGAGGCATGGCAATGTCGACTTCGGAGGCATGGGAGTGTCGCCGTCGGAGGCATGGCAATGTCGACTTCGGAGGCATGGGAGTGTCGACTTCGGAGCCATGGCAGTGTCGACTTCGCAGGCATGGCAGTGTCGACTTCGGAGCCATGGCAGTGTCGTCTTCGCAGGCATGGCAGTGTTGACTTCGGAGGCATGGCAGTGTCGACATCGGAAGTCAGGCAGTCTCGACTTCGGAGGCATGGCAATGTCGACTTCGGAGGCATGGCAATGTCGACTTCGGAGGCATGGGAGTGTCGCCGTCGGAGGCATGGCAATGTCGACTTGGGAGGCATTGGAGTGTCGACTTCGGAGCCATGGCAGTGTCGACTTCGGAGGCATGTGAGTGCCGACTTCGCAGGCATGGCAGTGTCGACTTCGGAGGTATGGCAGTGTCGACTTCGGAGGCATGGGCAGTGTCGTCTTCGGAGGCATGGCAGTGTCGACATCGGAAGTCAGGCAGTGCTCATGTGGAAGGCACGACAACCCTCCTACCTATGCGAGCCGAGCCTGCCGGGTTGCCTGGATAATCCTGTAAGAAAGGTCAGCTATGTGTGCACATATTGAAGGCCTGGCAATGCTTTCACCCAGATCGCAGTTCTTCACTTTCATTGACTTGGGTTGTAGATGAATATCCCAAATGCCCTGACTTGTGTTGTCGATGAATATCCCAAATGCCCTTCAGATGTGTGGTTACTGTCGCAGCGGCAGCTGCCATATGGCGGTGGCAGGGAAATACGAGGTGCGCTAGTCTACCAGCCTGACTAGGTATGATCAACACCGCCCTTGTATGGCGGCTCGGTAGTACCAGCTTAGACTGGCAATACCTGCTAGTATGGTTGCACAGCCAAGGATGCGCTATGCCTGTTCCGGCAATAGTCGCATTTGGTATAAGCTGAACGTCACTTCTACTTCTGTGTCTTTTGTGTGGGCCTGAGGTAAGTACGATACTCATCCTTTTGTGACTATGATATTCAACCATTTGCGACCACCTTTGTAGCTGACGCATATAGTATGAATTGGAATGTTGGTTGCCATGATATATAGTAGGAATTTATGTATTTGCGACCGACCTATATTACGGGAATTCATGCATTTGCCACTGTCTGTATGTATACCCTAAGGTCGCTATAGCATATAGTGAATTCCTACCATGTGTATTAGCCGCCAATGTATGAATTCCAGATATATATCATAGTCGCGAAAGGATGAGTTTCGTACTTACCACATGCCCACACAAAGACAGAGGTAGAAGTAACGTTCAACTACTACCAAATGTGACTATTGCCTGCACAGGCATAGCGCATCCGGGGCTGTGCAACCATAGTAGCCAGTCTAAGCTGGTACTACCGAGCCGCCATGCAAGGGCGGTGTTGATCATACCTAGTCAGGCTGGTAGACTAGCGCACCTCGTATTTCCCTGCCACCGCCATACGGCAGCTGCCGCTGCGACAGTAACCACACATCTGAAGGGCATTTGGGATATTCATCGACAACACAAGTCAGGGCATTTGGGATATTCATCTACAACACAAGTCAATGAAAGTGAAGAACTGCAATCTGGGTGAGAGCATTGCCAGGCCTTCGATATGTGCAGACATAGCTGACCTTTCTTACAGGATTATCCAGCCAACCCGGCAGGCTCGGTTCGCATAGGTAGGAGGGTTGTCGTGCCTTCCACATGAGCACTGCCTGACTTCCGATGTCGCCACTGCCATGCCTCCGAAGACGACACTGCGATGCCTCCGAAGTCGACACTGCCATACCTCTGAAGTCGACACTGCCATGCCTGCGAAGTCGACACTGCCATGGCTCCGAAGTCGACACTGCCATGGCTCCGAAGTCGACACTCCCATGCCTCCGAAGTCGACACTGCCATGCCTCCGACGGCGACACTCCCATGCCTCCGAAGTCGACACTCCCATGCCTCCGAAGTCGACATTGCCATGCCTCCGAAGTCGAGACTGCCTGACTTCCGGTGTCGACACTGCCATGCCTCCGATGTCGACACTGCCATGCCTGCGAAGACGACACTGCCATGCCTCCGAAGTCGACACTGCCATGCCTCCGAAGACGACACTGCCATGCCTCCGAAGTCGACACTGCCATGCCTCCGAAGTCGACACTGCCATGCCTGCGAAGTCGACACTGCCATGGCTCCGAAAGTCGACACTGCCATGGCTCCGAAGTCGACACTCCCATGCCTCCGAAGTCGACACTGCCATGCCTCTGACGGCGACACTCCCATGCCTCTGAAGTCGACATTGCCATGCCTCCGAAGTCGAGACTGCCTGACTTCCGATGTCGACACTGCCATGCCTCCGAAGTCGACACTGCCATGCCTCCGAAGTCGACACTGCCATGCCTCCGAAGTCGACACTGCCATGCCTCCGAAGTCGACACTGCCATGCCTCCGAAGTCGACACTGCCATGCCTCCGAAGTCGACACTGGCATGCCTCCGAAGTCGACACTGGCATGCCTCCGAAGTCGACACTGGCATGCCTCCGAAGTCGACACTGGCATGCCTCCGAAGTCGACACTGGCATGCCTCCGAAGTCGACACTGCCATGCCTCCGAAGTCGACATTGCCATGCCATGCCTCCGAAGTCGACATTGCCATGCCTCCGAAATCAACATTGCCATGCCTCCGAGGTAAGCATTGCCATACCTCCGATATCGACAATACCATGCCTCCGAGGTAAGCATTGCAATGCCTCCAATGACCACACTGGTATGCCTGCCATGTCGACACTGCCATGTCTCTGAGGGCAGCATTGCCATGCCTCCCATGTCGACACTGGCATGCCTCCAATGTGGACATTGCCATGCCTCCTGTGTCGACATTGCCATACCTCCTATGTCGACATTGCCATACCTCCTATGTCGACACTGCCATGCCTCCTATGTCGACATTGCCATGCCTCCTATGTCGACATTGCCATGCCTCCTATGTCGACACTGCCATGCCTTCTATGTTGACATTGCCATGCCTCCTGTGTCGACTTTGCCATGCCTTCGATGTCGGCACGGCCATGCCTCCGATATCGACATTACCATGCCTCCGTGGCGAGTATTGCCATGCCTGCCATTTCGACAGTGCTATGCCTGCCATGTCGACACTGCTATGCCTGCTATGTCGACACTGCTATGCCTGCTATGTCGACACTGCTATGCCTCCTATGTCGCACTGCCATGCCTCCGAGGTGAGGATTGCCATGTATTCCATGTCGACGCTGCCACGCCTCCCGTGTCGACGCTGCCACGCCTCCCGTGTCGACGCTGCCACGCCTCCCGTGTCGAGACTGCCACGCCTCCCGTGTCGACGCTGCCACGCCTCCCGTGTCGACGCTGCCACGCCTCCCGTGTCGACGCTGCCACGCCTCCCGTGTCGACGCTGCCACGCCTGCCGTGTCGACGCTGCCATGCCTCCTATGTCGTCATTGCCATGCCTCCAATGTCTATACTGCCATGCCTCCCAGGTCAGCATTGCCATGTCTCACGTGTCGACGCTGCCATGCCTTCCTTGTCGACGCTGCCATGCCTCCTATGTCGACGTTGCCATGCCTCCTATGTCGATGTTGCCATGCCTCCTATGTCGACGCTACCATGCCTCCGAGGTGAGCATTGCCATGCCTCCGATGTCGACATTGCCATGCCTCCGATGTCGACATTGCCACGCCTCCGATGTGGACATTGCCATCCCTCCAATGTCCATACTGCCATGCCTCCCAGGTGAGCATTGCCATACATCCCTTGTCGACGCTGCCATGCCTCCCATGTCGATGCTGCTATGCCTCCTATGTCGACGTTGCCATACCTCCTATGTCGTCATTGCTGTGCCTCCTATGTCGACGCTACCATGCCTTCGAGGTGAGCATTGCCATGCCTCCGATGTCGACATTGCCCTACCTCTGGCGTGACCATTGCCATGCCTCCGATGTCGACACTCTCATGCCTCCGATGTCGACACTCTCATGCCTCCGATGTCGACACTCTCATGCCTCCGATGTCGACACTCTCATGCCTCCGATGTCGACACTCTCATGCCTCCGATGTCGACACTCTCATGCCTCCGATGTCGACACTCTCATGCCTCCGATGTCGACACTCTCATGCCTCCGATGTCGACACTCTCATGCCTCCGATGTCGACACTCTCATGCCTCCGATGTGGACACCGCTAGGCTAACCTCTCCCAAACGATCGGCCCGCAATTGTCAGGAGCCTAGCTGGTCGAAGGGGAAGTTTTTGGGCCAATCGTTCCCGTTCCAACATAGCGGTAGGCATAGTTATGTTTGGTTGAAGAAAACGTCACTTGCTGGGGTTGGCTAGCGATATGGGGAGGTGCACTCCGGCTCTGTTCATGACAGTATGGTTGTTTTTGTAGGTCGGTATGATAAGCTTTGATGTACATAGATATTTCGCAATACGATAGCCATTTACTATATAGTATTGTAGGAGCACCCTTAGCCATGGGTACTATGCTGAACCCTTCTGTTTATACATGTAGTCGGCTTTTATTGCTGGAAAGCTAATGACCTCATCGTTCTGGAATTCTATCAAAGGCATAATACTATAACGTGATAGCATATTCGGGTCCTTGGCGGGCTTGGCAATAATACGATTGCTTGGCGAGTAATCGGATTATAACGGGTTATTCGTCGGGTGGGTTCGACACGGGTTGCAGTTGAGAGTGGCGGGTCGGGTAATTTTCCGGGTCGGGGGAAGGACTATGATAACCCGTACCCACCCGACCCGTGGCGCACACTAATCATATTTCACTATTAAGACTACTATACAATGCTAAGCCCGCACAATGCCAAGCCCGCACAATGTCAATCCTGTTGAAAAGCACGTGAGTCAGCTGTTGCCATCTACATCATACAGCTATTGCCACATACATCATACAATGTCGTTGTGACAGCCACTTACGTATCTCCAGTATTTCCTGCTTTCCAGCAATACTTACCTGTAATAGCAGTTATTAGCATTATCCCTTCGTGTATATAGAGCTCTGCTTGTTGCCTCTAGGAGAGGTAATACAATCGCATAGAATCATATAATCTCATACGCTCTCATATACTCATACATTCGTATATTCATATATTCGTTCTGTCTTACTAGACATACACATATTAGGTGAAGTATTCCTTTATTAGCTATTCATCTGTTCATCCGCTGTCACATTGTTATATGCAAGAACTGCATGACCTCTTTTTTCAAGAGGTTATGAGCCCGGATCAGGCATACTGAATAGATTTTCACCTCAACCAATCAATACGATGTCGAACACACAAGGCGAATCGAGCAACACAGTCAGTAACATGGCTGTGACATCTGCAACAACTGACCTTGCGAGAGCTGTGACAGTAGCTACGACCACAACAATCTCCCAATCAACATGATTATTTGCATTGTCCAAGGACTTTCGCCTTGTTGAGGTAAAACTTAGCAATATTGAACACCTAGAAGGACAACATAATTATGAAGATTAAGCTTCACAAGTTATCATGGTCTTCAAGGCTATGAACGTTTATGATATAGTTGTTGATAGTGTAGTTCCCCCATCCAATGCTTCTGTTGAAAAGCTGATAGGATATTAAACATTATCAAATTATACTCTTCTTATTCTAATTCAGGTCATTAACAAGTCAATCCTTAAGAAGGTCTCTAAATACATATCACCCCATGCTATTTGGAAGTATTTGAAAGAGATATTTTATAGGGATACGGTCTTTTCATTTATCCATCAAATTGGTGCTTTGTGTCTCCTCTTCAATGAGTTAGAGAAAGGCAAGCCGCTGACAGAATTCATGGATAAATTTGATGACCAATAGGTTAGGGTATTAGAGCTATCTTCCGGGACGGATGAATATAGACGGATATTCAGGAAGTTTCTTGAACAGGATTTTGCAAAGCCAGATTTCCTTTTAGCCGCCTTAAGTCATGTTTATCCTAATCCCGTTGATAATCTCTCTACCAAATCTGACCTGACCTATGCAGAAGTATGACATCAGATGTTGGGCCTGGCCTCCAACAATCTGTTGGAAGAACCGCAAGGCGGTAATACTGCTCTAATAACGAGTAAGAATAACAATAAGCGCAAGTCTAGTAGGACTACAGAGTATAATACCTCTGATTCTACTAAAACGTGCTCCTACTGCCAAAAGCACGGTGGTAATCCCACCGGCCACATTTGGCAAGTATGCAAGAAATTAAAGCGCGAGCAGCAACGCAAAAAGGAGAAAGCTTCTAGTCAGGCTCCTCCTTCGCACTAGCAAAACTCCTCCAACCAACAAGTACTTGTTAAACCCTCCAACCAGCATGCACTTGTTGCTAGCAGAATTGATCTATCCAGTCAAATAGATATAGATCAATCTGATGTTAGTATCACCTATACCTGGAAACTTGACACATGCGCATCTCCTCATATGATGTCTGACATAGGGACTTTTGAATGGTTTGAACAGAGTCACGGAACTGTGAGTGTAGGAGGGGATAACGTTCTCTCTGTTGAAGGATTAGGCACAGTCCTATTAGACTGCGTCCTCCCTGGTAACAATGCTCATAACGTTATCCGTCTTAACCCTGTTCTATACGTTCTTTCCCTTGGTCATTCGTTAATATTGTGGAATGTGTTAAAGTCAAAAGGGTATTCTATGGTAGCATCAGGTAATAGAATTATGGTCTATAATGCTGCGCGTTCTCCTATATTTATGGCAGAATTTAAGGGAAATTTTCTATTTCTTGCTCAACGCAAAAACTATTCCCTTCTTGCTAGTAAAAATGAAGCTTCAGGATCTAGCTCTAATAAAGCTCTTGGATCCAGCAATAACGAGGCTTCTGAAATACCCTCTAATTAGGCTTCCGGAATACCCTCTAATCAGGCTTCCGGAATATCCTCTAATAAGGTCTCTGGAATACCTTCTAATCAAGTCTCCAGAATACCTCAAAGACAGGCCTCCGGATCAACCTTTAACGAGGCTTCTGGATCAACCTCTAACAAGGCTTCCAGACCCTCAGCAAAACAAGGCTTTGAACCTGAACATGCGGAACAAGCTGCCAAAAGAACTAAAACGCAGGCACCACTATCGTTTGCCTTCTAGCACTGGTCATTAGGGCATTCAAGTAAGGTAGCGCCTACAGCATATGTGGACGGCTCCTTAATACCCCCAAAGCCTATAGAGTTCATATGCAAAGCATGTATATTGGCTAAATTCGTAAATGCAGTTCCACAAAGTCTTACCAAAGCCAGATCCAGTTGGCCATTCGAGCTGCTCTATAGTGATCTGAGTGGAAAGCAATCCTTACCCTTCTATGGTAACTCACAATATTACATTATTTTTATTGATGATTTTACTAGGATGGGTTAGATATATTTCCTGAGGAACAAATCTCCAGATACCTTAGAGATAATAAAAGACTTTATAACGCTTGTGGAAAGACAGTTCAATACCACTATCTTAACCATCGTTACTGACAATAGTAGTAAATATGTGGAGGCTGACAAGTTCTTCAGAACTAAGGGCATAAAACACATATACATATCCCCATATTCCTATGAGTCGAATGGAGTACCAGAGCGATACAATCGGACAATCTAGACTATGGCTAGAAGCATGATTTTAGATCTGGTTAACCCCAGTAATACCATCACTACTCCAGACCTAAAGCTTTGGGGTGAAGCATGCAATGCAGCGGTCTATATCCGAAATCGCTTACCCCATTCACAGCTACCTCAAAGCAAAACACCCTTTAAGATGCTGTACCACAAACAGCCTTCGATCGCGCATCTGAAACCCTTTGGCAGTCTTTACTATGTGTATATTGCTAAAGAACGAAGAATGCCAGGAAGCAAATTCTACCCACGGGCAGAAAGTACTATTCTCGTCGGCTATATAGACAGTCTATCAATTTATAAGGTCCAACTTGCTAGTAATAAGCAAATGTTTACCATTAAGGTGTCTAACTGCACATTCATTAACTCAGAGATTGCTGAAAAACCTAGCGCAACTAGCATATCGATAGCTGAGCATTTACCAGCTGAACATTTACCAGCTGAGCATTTACCAGCTGAGCATATACCAGCTGAGCATTTACCAGCTGAGTATTTACTAGCTGAGTATTTATCCACTGAGCATATACCCACTAAGCGTTCTAGCCAGCTTTCCAGCGATCTTACTACCAAATTTGCTGAACCCAAACCAGCCGAACCTACTGAATCTGCTGAATCTAGTGAACCTATACATACATTGCTTGCAACCGCGCTTGTGGTTAACGAAACTGAACCAAAGACGTTCAAACAAGCAACACAGTGCGCGGATGCTCCAAAATGGTATAAAGCCATGAAAGAAGAGTTACAAAATTTGGCAGACCAGTTGGTCTGGACGATAGTGTCTCTACCCTCTCCAAAGCACAACATTGTGGGCTGTAAATGGGTCTATAAGATCAAGAGGGATTCAGTAGGTAATACAAGCTGCTATAAAGCTAGGCTTGTTACTAAGGGTTTTTCTCAACAACCAGGAACAGACTTCGATGAGATTTTCTCTCCTATTGTGAGGTATGACTCATTAAGATTACTGATTGCTCTATCAGTCTCTCTTTGCTAGCCTCAGCTAGATCAGTTAGACATAAAGAGTGCTTTCTTGTATGGATTCCTTAATGAGGAAATCTATATGAGACTTCCGCCTGGATATAAACAACTAGGTAAGTGTGCGCGCCTTAACAGGTTAATATACGGCCTTAAACAGTCACCGAGACAGTGGTATCAGAGATTAACCAGATTTCTTGTTACACTTGGATACATGATTACCAACTTTGATCCATGTGTACTAATACATATGAAGCATCAAGTAATAATTACTATATATATAGATGATATTACTCTTGCGGGGCCTAATACAGCAGAAAGAGAAAAACTGAAAAATTCGCTAAAGAATGAATTTAAACTGAGTGAACTCAGTTCTCTAAGCTGGCTGCTAGGTATCCAGATTAACTGGCATACAGACTGTGTTACCTTATCACAAAGAACATACATTGACCAATTACTTCTCAAATTCGGCATGCAAGACTGCAATCCGGTCTCTCTTCCCTTGGATCCTTACATACAACTGTTCAAGGCCCAAGAGTAAGAAGATCTTGCAGATACATCCCGCTTTAGACACATTATTGGTTCTCTTATGTATCTAGTGATCGGTACTCGTCCAGATCTTGCCTTCGCTGTCTCTGTATTGTTACAGTTCTCATCGAAGTCCACCAAAAATCATATGGACATAATTAAGAAGACTCTACGTTACCTCAAAGGCATGAGAGATCTTACTCTCACCTACAAAAGGTCAAATAATAATTCACTAAATAGCAATTTGTTGAGCTTATCGGGTTACTCAGATTCAGACTTTACAGGAGATAAGAATGATAGGAAATCAACTACGGGAAACCTATTCCAGATAGCTGGCAACACAATTTGCTGGAGATCAGTAAAGCAACATTGTGTTTCTACCTCTACGGTCGAGGCAGAATACATCGCTCTTTTTACCTCTGCAAAATAGCAAATCTGGCTGCAGAACGCTCTGGCTGAACTCCGTATTGATATTCTCTGTGCTTTGAATGCTAACAATAACGAGTCAATTGATCTTACAGACAATCCCCGCATCAGCGATAAAAGCAAGCATATAGACGTTACCTACCACCATATCAGAGATTTGGTAAAAACAGACAAGGTTAACATCTTATGGATATCGAGTGCCAGTAATCTAGCTGACATTTGTACAAAGCCGCTATTACGGCCACATTTTCTTACTTTAAGGAATCAAATAATGCGAACAAGCTGATTAGCACTCTTTTACCTGCTTTTTCCCACGAGGTTTTGAGGTTTTTTAATGAGACTAATCATACTTGTTTACGTCTTGCTATCCAGTAGTATCTACTGAGGAGGGGTGTTGAAAAGCACGTGAGTCAGCTGTTGCCATCTACATCATACAACTGTTGCCACATATATCATATAATGTCGTTGTGACAGCCACTTACGTATCTCCAGCATTTCCTACTTTCTAGCAATACTTACCTATAATAGCAGTCATTAGTATTATCCCTTCGTATATATAGAGCTCTACTTGTTGCCTCTAAGAAAGGTAATACAATCGCATAGAATCATATAATCTCATACGTTCTCATATACTCATACACTCGTATATTCATATATTCGTTCTGTCTTACCAGACACATGCATATCAGGTGAAGTGTTCCTTTATTGGCCATTCATCTATTCATCTGCTGTCACGTTGTTATATGCAAGAACTGCATGACCTCTTTTTTCAAGAAATCCTATGCAGTGCCAAGCCCATTGAGTGCTAAGCCTGTATAGTGCTAAGCCTATGCAGGTTAGGGTACTAAATCTTGGAATAAAAGGTCATGCAGATCTTGCATAATAATACTTGACAGTGAATAAACAGATGAATAACTATAAAGGGATACTTCACCTAATATACAGGTATCTAGTAAAATAAGGCAAATATATGAATATATGAGAAGAATATTGTATATCAGATTGTATGAGTATATGGGATTGTATGTGATTGTATAACCTCTCCTAGAGGCAATAAACAGAGCTCTATATATACAAAGAAATAATGCTAATGACTGCTATTACAGGTAAGTATTGCTGGAAAGCAGGAAATGCTGTGTTACGAATCGGTCTCGGAGTATCACCTGCGACGCAGGTGATAGGGAAGTGTTTTAATGTTAAGAACCGGTATCAGAGTATCACCTGCGACGCAGGTGATGGGGAAGTGTTTTATCTGGCACTCGAGTAAGTGGTTACACAGGCGTCGCACACGTAGGGGGTATTACGTATGTGATCGAGGTGGTGGGAGACACAAGCAAAACCTGAGTCGACAAGGAACGGAGGAGCGAGGTAGTCTGGACTACACTCAAGTAAGAGTGAACAGGATATTGAGAACTAGATACAAGGAGGAGAACAAGTTGTTGCGTGAGGAAGGAAATCCATAGCAGAAATCAACCCTTTTTATAGAGAATTTGGTTTCTTTTTGAGAGTCGTGCCACTGGCTGGCACGACTGTCAAAGTATCCCGATTCGAGTCATAAACAGAAGGACGCGCAAGCAATATTCGAGAGGCGCACTAATATGGTTCCTGGAGTATGAATTCTTCAACACTAATGAGATGAGGCGTAAGAAAACAGTGGATAAGGGTAGTGCGAGAGGATCGATTTCTTATTTGAGAGTCGTGCCAGTACTGGCACGACTCTCGCGGTTCAAGGGAACTTCGAGTTTTGCGGGAAACAATAGGCAGAACATATCCGGTTCCTTCGAGATGAACCTCTTCCAAAGCAGAAAATGAATTAGGACTAACAAAAGAAACAAGATCAGGAGAGATGGTGCCAACCAGGAAGCATCCTGGTGCTCTTCGAACTGCCATCGTTATTCGAAGAGTACACTAGTTTTTTGGCACCTCAAAAAGGGCCTGGGGGCCAGGAGTTGCAATATCGGGTGGAGGAGTAGTAATATCGGGTGGAGGAGGAGTAGTAGTACTAGCAGTGGCTAACTTCTTGCTTTTGGCAGAGATAGGGCAATCGGTAGCCCAATGACCAGGTCCTCCACAATACATGCAGAGCTTATTATCTCGACGGTATTTGCGGATTTCCTCTGTAAGGGGGGCCACGTTTGCGAGAGACGGAAAGATCCATAGGTCCAGGAGCGGTTCCAGTGGAAGTTGAAGGGGCCGAAGGTTTCGGGGCAGAGGATTGTTGTCCGGATCCCGTAGTCTTAGGAGAGTCTCGCGATTGGAGTAGTTTTGCACGATTGTCCAACTTAATACAAAGTCGGACAAATTCATCAAAATCCTCGGGAGGAGAGGCTTGGTAAGAGAGAGCTGTTTTAAGGCTGTGATTAGCTCCGTTAGTAAAGAATGAAATTTTCGTACGGTGGTCTAGGTTCAGGATTGCTGCATAGGTGGCAAATTCAGCATGGTAGGCGGAGCAGTCTTTGCCTCCTTGCTTAAGAGCAAGGAGCTTTCGCTCCGCTGTGGCTTTTGCGTCAGGATCATCGTAGGCATTTTTCAATGCTGTTGCAAATTCATTATAGGTATCAAAGTCGATAGTTCCTCGGGTTCGGTCGAGACGTGGTTCAAACCAGTCTGCAGAGGAGCCTGTTAGGTAGGAGGCTGCATAGGCGATTTTTGCTGTATCATTAGCATAACGGATAGAGTCGGAGGAAAAGACTAGCACTAGTTTGGTCATAAATCTGGTGAATTTAGACCTAGTACCGTCAAAGTTCTCAGGTTCATGGAGCTTGGGAGCACGAGAGGAGGATTGCGTTGCAGTGGCTGTTTGTGGAGTCAAGCTCGGGGCGGTTACTCCATACTCGTATCCCCTATTGTAGTAGTTCCATCAGCATTCTGCTGTTGGTGAGGTATTGGTGGTAGGTATGTTGAAGATAGTTGGTATACCGTGACCGGAGCGTATACCAGCACCAAAGGCTTCGTGGATAGGTGAATAAAGGGATGTGGGGGTCCCCGGAGGAATAGTGGGGAAAACTGAGGGGGGTGAAGGAGGGGCATTCCAAAGGATGCCCGCTAGAGCGCGCCATTGGTCATCTTCAGATGGTAGAGCTGTCTGAGCGGAAGATGTCATAGTGTGTAGTTGGAGACTATAAGTCACGCAACAAAGTGTTACGAATCGGTCTCGGAGTATCACCTGCGACGCAGGTGATGGGAGAAGTGTTTTAGTGTTAAGAACCGGTGTCAGAGTATCACCTGCGACGCAGGTGATGGGGAAGTGTTTTATCCGGCACTCGAGTAAGTGGTTACACAGGCGTCGCACACGTAGGGGGTATTACGTGTATGATTGAGGTGGCGGGAGACTCAAGCGAAACCTGAGTCGACAAGGAACGGAGGAGCGAGGTAGTCTGGACTACACTCAAGTAAGAGTGAACAGGATATTATGAGAACTAGATACAAGGAGAACAAGTTGTTGCGTGAGGAAGGAAATCCATAGCAGAAATCAACCCTTTTTATACAGAATTTGGTTTCCTTTTGAGAGTCGTGCCACTGGCTGGCACGACTGTCAAAGTATCCCGATTCGAGTCATAAACAGAAGGACGCGCAAGCATTCGAGAGGCGCACTAATATGGTTCCTGGAGTATGAATTCTTCAACACTAATGAGATGAGGCGTAAGAAAACAGTGGATAAGGGTAGTGCGAGAGGATCGATTTCTTATTTGAGAGTCGTGCCAGTATTGGCACGACTCTCGCGGTTCAAGGGAAGTAAGGTTGTTTGACTAGACTATTCTAGTCAATTCCCTAGTTAAGCGAGTACTTAGTTAGGACTTCCGGGATGCGGTCGGTAGTTGAACTAGTCCAGAATAGGGATCGGGTGCGAGATGATCGACGAGAGTTGGTTCCAGGGAATCGGGTCTTGGCTAGTGTGCTTATGCTGGCAAGTATGCAGATTGTTGGTATACGACAGGGGCCGGGGATTCTTAGGATAAAGACAAGGGCGGGTCTATAACATGCTGGAGATACATGAGTGGCTGTCACAATGACATTGTATGATATATATGGTAACAGCTATATGATGTAAGTGGCAACAGCTGTATGATGTAGGTGGCAACAGCTGACTCACGTGCTTTTCAACACCCCTCCTCAGCAGATACTACTAGATAGCAAGACGTAAACAAGTATGATTAGTCTCGTTAAAAAACCTCAAAAGTGGGAAAAAGCAGGTAAAAGAGTGCTAATCAACTTTGTTCACATTATTTGATTTCTTAAAGTAAGAAAATATAGCTGTAATAATGGTTTTGTATAAATGTCAGCTAGGTTACTAGTACTTAATATTTATAAGACATTAACCTTGACTGTTTCTACCAAATCTTTGATATGGTAGTAGGCAATAGGGGTATTCAAAGTTAAATTTGGAGCCAAAATTCTTGTGCGTTTTTTACGCCGGAAAAAACGGCCTAACTTTGAGTACCCCGCGAAAAAGGGCGAAAAAAGCAGCGTTTTTATGCGCCCCAAAACCTCGTTTACTCCACGTAGAATTTTCCCAAGATCCCCATGTATTGAATTTAAGGCTAAGGGGAAAGCTAGGGCAAAAGTAGTTAGTGCTTTAAGTTAGTCAGGTTGGGTTAGTCAGGTTGGTACATGTGCCATGAGACTAGAACTAGGTTTCGACGTAATTGGTTTGATAGACGTAATTGGTTTGATACAGGTCACATTTCAACACACCACTACGACGTATCGACGTTTCGAGGTAGGGTCTGGGGTTGAGAATCGCGGTAAATCAAGTCATAGCTAACTCGGGGTGTAGATGAGGGCAAACCAGACACGATCTCAGAAGAAGACACAACCGAAAGAGAGCCAAGGGGATGAAACTGTGGTGGGGGTAGAGGTGGGGGCGAAGGGAAGCATCAAGTGGAATACACACCTGGGAAAGCTATTGGCATACAAGCTACGCGCCTCAAAGTATGTTTGCGGTACTCGGATCAACGTGGCAAAGCAGTGGGCGATCGATCTCCGGATTGGTCACCTGGAATCAAAACCAAGGGTGCAATTGGGATTATGCTCAAGAAGTATCGGGAAGCCAGGTGTTTGTATGATCGAACTGGGTCAGGGGATATCATGGAGACAAAGGTCGTTAATGGGAAGGAAGTGTCCGTGGTCAAGATGTTAACAGAGCAGTGCAAAGACATATGTCCGCATTGGGAGATCCTCTTCGGACATCTGCAGTCAATTGATGAGGAGGGTTCAGCAAGCAGTGCGGGATTGAATCGAATCTACTAGCTCCTCGCTCATCGCTTCCTCAATCATAGAATCCAGCGTCCTTTGATACCAAAGGGTGAGCCGACGCCTGTTGCTCACACAAGGCATCTTAACCCCAGTAGATACCGAACCCCCGAAGCCCAGATTTCCCCCCGTATCCTAGTCGCTATCACCCCCGAGATGTCCTAGCCAGGCAGTGTCCTCGCCAGGGTTCAAAGAAGTCTGGTCACTGAATCGCTCCTGTTAGCTCACGTGAAGTTCTGTATTTGATATTTGACAGAGTCGCTGAGAGGCGGGATTTGCCTGGGCCCCCCTGGCGGATCTAACACCCTTGTGCCTACTACGAATTCAGACTAGCCGCTAACCCACGTTGTCCTTGCTGTTCTTGGCACATTCGCCAAAAAAAGGGCCAGATTTGCGTTTAAACGGGGTCGATTTCGGTCTTTTCTGTGCGAAATCGACGCAAAAAAGTTTGTGTGGCGATGGTCGCAAAAAACGAAAAAAACGAAAAACCACCGATCCGAAAAAAACGTTTTTTTCGGCTGAAAATCTTAACTTTGAATACCCCTAATATCTATATACTTACTTTTATCGCTGATACGAGGATTGTCTGTGAGATCAATTGACCTATTATTATCAGTATTCAAAGCGCAGGGAATATCAATATAGAGTTCAGCCAGAGTGTTCTGCAGCCAGATTTACTATTTTACAGAGATAGAAAGAGCGATATATTCTGCCTCGACCGTAGAGGTAGAAACACAACGTTACTTTACTGATCTCCAGCAATTTATATTACCAGCTATTTAGAATAGGTTTCTTCTATAGTTGATTTCCTATCATTCTTATTTCCTGTAAAGTCTGAGTCTGAAATAACCCAATAAGCTCACCAAATTACTATTTAGTGAGTTGTTATTTGACCTTTTGTAGGTAAAGGTAAGATCTCTCGTGCTTTTAAGGTAACATAGAGTCTTCTTAATCATATCCATATGATCTTTGGTAGGCTTGAATGAGAACTATAATAATGCAGAGACAGCAAAGGCAAGATCTGGACAAGTACTGATCATCAGATATATAAGAGAACCAATAATCTGTCTAAAATGGGATGTATCTGCAAGATCTTCTTGCTCTTGGGCCTTTAACAGTTGTATATAAGGATCCAAGGGAAGAGCGACTGGGTTGCAGTCTTGCATACCGAATTTGAGAAGTAATTGGTCAATATATGTTCTTTGTGATAAGGTAACGCAGTCTATATGCTAGTTAATCTGGATACCTAGCAACCAGTTTAGAGGACCGAGTTCGCTCGGTTTAAATTCATTTTTTAGCGAATTCTTCAGTTTTCTCTTTTTGCTGTATTAGGCCCCACAAGAGTAATATCATCTACATATATGGTGATTATTACTTGGTACTTCATATATATTAGTATACATGGATCAAAGTTGGTAGTCATGTATCTAAGTGGTACAAAAAATCCAGTTAATCTCTGATACTACTGTCTCGGTGATTATTTAAGGCCGTATATGGACCTGTGAAGATGTGCACACTGACCTAGTTACTCATACCCCGGTGGAAGCTTTATATAAATCTCTTCATTTAGAGATCCATAGAGGAAAGTGCCCTTAATATCTAGTTGATCGGGCTGGGGCTAGCTTAGAGAGACTGAAAGAGCAATCAGTAATCTCAACAAGTCATATCTCACAACAGGAGAAAAGATTTCATCGAAGTCTGTTCCTGGTTGTTGAGAAAAACCTTGTGCCACAAGCCTTGCCTTGTATCTGCAAATATTGCCTGAAGAATCTCTCTTCATTTTATATACCCATTTGCAACCAATGATATTGTGCTTTGGAGAAGGTATAGGCACAACAGTCCAAACTAATTGATCCTCCATATTTTGCAGCTCTTCCCGCATGGCTTCATACTATCTGGGAGAGTCCGTACACTCAGTTGCTTGCTTGAACGTCTTAGGCTCAGATTCATTGGCTGCCAAAGCGGTTGCAAGCAAGGTATACGAATTGGTGGATTCAGTGGATTTGTCTGGTTGGGGTTGAGCAGATTTGCAAGAAACAGACTCGTTAGCAGGGGCTCGAGTAGCTGGTATATTCTCAGCTGGATTAGCTAGTATATTCGCAGCTGGATTAGCTAGTATATTCTCAGCTGGATTAGCCCTGAAAGGGGTAAATTTGGTAAATGTGTAATTAGACGCCTTAACGGTAAATATATACTTGTTAGAGGCAAGCTGGATCTTATAAATGGAAGGGCTGTCTGTAAAGCTGACGAGGATAGCGCTCTCTGCTCGTGGTTGAAACTTGCTTGCTGGCAGTCTTCGTTCTTCAACGGTATGTACATAGCAAGGGCTACCAAAGGGCTTTTGGTGCGCAATCGAAGGCTTTTTGCGATACAGCGTCTCAAAGGGCGTTCTGCCTTGAGAAAGCTGTGAATGGGGTAGGCGATTTTGGATATAGACAGCTGCATTGCATGCTTCACCCTAAAGCTTGAGGTCGGGATTAACCATGTCTAGAATCATGCTTCTGGCCATTGTTTGTATAGTCCGATTGTATTGCTCTGGTACACTATTCAACTTGTGGGAATATGGGGGTATGTATATGTGTTTTATGCCCTTAGTTCTGAAGAACTTGTCAGCCTCCACATATTCACCACCATTGTCAGTTACAATGGTTAAAACAGTGGTATTGAACTGTCTTTCCACAAGCGTAATAAAGTCTCTGATTAGAGGGTATTCCGGAGGCCTGATTAGAGGGTATTCCGGAAGCCTCGTTATTGCTGGATCCAAGAGCTCTGTTAAGCTAGATCCTGAAGCTTCGTTATTAGTGGCAAGAAGGGAACTGTCTTTGCGTTGAGCAAGAAATGGGAGATTTCCCTTAAATTCTGCCATACATACAGGAGAGCGCGCAGTATTATAGACAATAATCCTATTACCCGATGCCATCATAGAATACCCCTTTGACTTTGTAAAGAACAGAGTTGAGACGAACAATATTATAAGCGTTATTAGGGAGTACGCAGTCCAATAGGACCGTGCCTATTCCTTCAACAGAGAGAGTGATCCCATCCTACACTCACAGTTCCGTGACTCTGCTCAAACCGTTCAAAAATCCCTATATCAGACGTCATGTGAGACGAGGCACACGTGTCAAATTTCCAGGTATAGATGATACTAACATCAGGTTGATCTATCTCCATTTGCTGGGATAAATCAGCAGAAACAAGGGCACCAGCGATATCTCCCTCATTAGTGACCCCACCAAGCATTAGCAGCCTCACCAGCAGCAATACCGCTAGCAGCAACAAGTGCATGGTTGGAAGGACCTTGATTGGAAGAATTCTGCTGTTACGGATGAGGCTGAGGTTGATTGTTCTCAGCTTTGTCCTTTCTTCGTTGCTGCTCGCGCTTCAGTTTCCTGCAGACTTGCCAAACATGGCCAGTGGGGTTACCACCGTGCTTTGGCACTAAGAGCACATTTTAGTGGAATCAGAGGTTTTATTCTCTGAGGTCCTACTATGCTTGCGCTTGTTGTTGTTGTTGTTGTTGTTGCGGAGGTTGTTGCTCGCTACAAGAGCAGAGTCTCCTCCTTGTGGTTGTTCCAACTGATTGTTGGAAGCCAGGCCCATCATCCGGCAACGCACTGTTAAGGGGCGGGCTTCTTAGTCCGAGCCTTCTTCGAAAACAGAGAGCTTAGCGAGGCTGATGTTAGTGGGCAAGGGCTCTTTAGCGAGCTCGTGGGCTAGCGGGTGGCGCCTTCGTCGAACTAAAAGATGATGGAGAGTGGCGTAGCGTAGCGAGCACAGCAAGAATTGGGTGCGAGCGAGCAGAGAAATAGAAATGTAGATTTCGAAGTTGGGTTCTGCCGTTTCTATCTAGATACCAGGAGCCCTCTATATAGACATATCGGGGGCGTCCTAACTCCCCTATGAGCCCCCATGACATAGCCCAAGGCATGGACTTCCGAACCTTCGGATACATGTTGCGAATCAATGATGCGATCCTCCATGAGAAGCAGTTATCCTATAAGCTTAATACGACCTAGCCCCAGCCCTTCAGGCATCACTAGAACGGCGCACACACTTCCTTGTTCCGGCCAGTCTCTCCACTAACCCGCGAGTAGGAGGCCCCGCGGATCTAGAGGGCCCATTGCTAGACCTGCTGTGGGTGATTCAGTCCACGTCGTTGGCCTCAGCGGCTATAGGCTTCGGTTTTCCGCCTCTGCGTAGACCACCCTCACGTGAGATTCGTAACACGCACCTCTGCATAAGTAAGGTCAGATTTGGTAGAGAGATTATCCACGGGATTGGGATAAACATGACTCAAGGCGGCTAAAAGGAAGTCTTGCTTTGCGAAGTCTTGTTCGAGAAACTTCTTAAAGATCCGCCTGTACTCATCTGTCCCTGAGGATAGCTCTAATACCCTTATCCACTGATCGTCAAAATTATCCAGAAATTCAGCTAATGACGACTTGCCTTTCTCTAACTGAGTAAAAAGGAGACACAAGCCTGCCACTTGATGAATGAACGAGAAGGCCGTATTCCTAAAGTCTGTCTCTTTCAGATATTTCCAAATTGCATGGGGTAATCTGAATTTGGAGACTTTCTTGAGGATCGGCTTGCTGATGACTTGGATAAGAATGAGGAAAGCGTGATTTGATAGCGTCTGAAAACCTGACAGCTTTTCAGCAGATGCATTGGATGGGGGTTCTGTACCGTCAACAACAATATCATGAACATTCATTGCTTTGAAGACCATGATCATTTATGAGGACCAGTCTTCGTAGTTTTGCTGTCCTTCAAGGAGCTCGATATTGCTGAGTTTTACCTCAGCTGGATGGAAGTCCTTGGACAGTAAGAATGAACGAGATGATTGGGAGGTTGTGGTGGTCATTGTAGTAGCAGCTCTCGCAGGGGTTGCAGGTGCAGCCACTATGCTGCTCGATTCGCCTTGCGTGTTCGACATTGTGTGTTGGTTGAGGTGAATATCTGTCAATGTGCCTAATCCGGGCTCATAACCTCTTGGAATGAGAGGTCATGCAGATCTTGCATAGCAACACTTGACAGCGAATGAACAGATGAATGGCCAGTAAAGGGACACTTCACCTGATTGATATACGGGTGTCTGGTAAGACAAGGCGAATATATGAATATACGAGAAGAACGTTGTATATCAGATTGTATGAGTATATGAGATTGTATGTGATTATATAACCTCTCCTAGAGGCAACAAACAGAGCTCTATATACACGAAGGAATAATGCTAATGACTGCTATTACAGGTAAGTATTGCTGGAAAGCAGGAAATGCTGGAGATACATGAGTGGCTGTTACAATGACATTGTATGATTTATGTGGCAACAGCTGTATGATGTAGGTGGCAACAGCTGTACTATACATAATTGGACGGGAAGCGACAGGGGATGGGGAAGCGACAGAAATGAATCCCTGCATACTTGGCAACTCTCCCGCATCCTCGCGATCACTTCTCTGCCAATTTTATAGAACTTGGGGTCGTACCCGACTATATCGAACCTGCTCTACATCATACGCATAGTAAATAGTGAATAGAAAAGCCCATGGACCGGTATGTATTGGTCAGAGCAATAAAGTACTCAATACCCCCCCCCTTGGCATATATCAACTCACAACTACCCAGTACAGGAATTAACCCACTCTGATAGTGACCGAAGATCACTGAAGGCCATATTTATCTGGTAGCATGTCATATAATCCAAGTTCCCTAGCCTCCAACTAGTGGTGGGTATCTACTTCTACCTCAAAAAGAGCCTAATTTGTAGAAATTGGTCCCTACTCATCAATCTCCACCTTATCTGACTCTTTAGACCTCTACATTAATGTCAATCCCTACTAGTGAGTCTAAGCTATGATTGATGATGTTGCTGGTATTAGTAGGCTTGGGATTGGTCCAAAACTTCCCATTTCAGCAACCTCTTACCCTACTCCCTTCCTATAATATTTTCTCCTCCTAGTGCATTAGGCTTCCTTATTACTAGAGATAATTTAGGCTTAGGAAGTCCACGAGCCCATATAGTATCATAAACCAGTAGATGTCTTGTATTAAAGATTGCTTTCATATCATCCATAATCAACCCTCTACAGTATGCTCCGCATCATATCCTTCTTCCACTGTATCAACTTTTCAATATCTAGTCAACTTCTTTCAATATCAGCACTCTGGCCTTACCTAGATAAAAGCTTTACTGGGTTTTTTTTGCCACTTATATATAGTTTACGTATCTCAGTAGTATTATTCGTATATTTGCTTGATTTTTGGCTTTGATTTCTACCGTGTTGATTTCAGTAGCAATCTGATTCATCCTACTAGTGTATCGGCAATATTTGTAGTATAGTAAGTAAGTTCAATTGCAGTTGCTGCTAGAGTAGCTTAGAATTCATGAGTACTACTGCTATGGAGCCTAGTGAGGGGGCGGCTACTAAAATGATTACGGATGATATGAAAGCAATCTTTAATACAAGACATCTACTGGCTTATGATACTATATTGGCTCATGGACTTCCTAAGTCCAAATTATCTCTAGTAATATGGAAGCCTAATGCACCAGGAGGGGAAGACGTTATAGGAAGGGAGCAGGGTAGGAGGTTGCTGAAATAGGAAGTTTTGGACCAATCCCAAGCCTACTAATACCAGCAACTATCATCAATCATAGCTCAGACTCACTAGTAGGGATTGACAATAATGTAGAGGCCTTTAAGGACTCTGAAGAGTCAGATAAGGTGGAGATTGATGAGTAGGAACCGATTTCTACAAATTAGGCTCTTTTTGAGGTAAAGTAGATACTCGCCACTAGTTAGAGGCTAGGGAACTTGGATTATATGACATGCTACCAGATAAATATGGCCTTCAGTGATCTTCGGTCACTATTAGAGTGGGTTAATTCCTGTACTGGATAGTTGTGAGTTGATATATGTCAAAGGGGGGTGTATTGAGTACTTTATTGCTCTGACCAATACATACCGGTCCATGGGCTTTTCTATTCACTTATTTACTATGTGTATGATGTAGAGCAGGTTCGATATAGTCGGGTACGACCCCAAGTTCTATAAAATTGGCAGAGAAGTGATCGCGAGGCATGTGGAGCGTGCCAAGTATGCAGGAGTTCATTTCTGTCGCTTCCCCACCAATAATAGTATGATGTGGGTGGCAACAGCTGACTCACGTGCTTTTCAACAATAAAGGTGGCATAATTCGGCTTACGGCTGTCCGAATACCAATTAGGTTAGCGCAGATCGTGACTTCCCACTTGGGTAAGCTTGCTATGATACCAAGATAAGCGAGATAGAATATTCTTCTATCCAATACATTCCTATTTTATATGCAGGTGGCTAGGCTAAATTTCTAGATCGTAAATACACTAATTGAATATTATTGTAGTAATTCGTCCCTTACTTTACTTCTTTACCACTTCTTCATTACTTGTCCCCAACTCGTGCATTGATGTTATCAATCACTTTTGCGAAATTTTGCTTTCATGATTTCATGTCTGCTAGTATGATCTGCAAACACCCTTACCTTGTACATCTGATAATTAAAAATCATGTGCTCACATCATAGCATGACTGGATGCACCGTCTCTTAACCTGTACTAGTATGCTTGTGAACTGAGTCCCATGCATAAGCTTTTCAGTCCTGTGAACTCTCTATTACCCAAAGCACATGTCCCTCTCCGCAAACGTAAGTCACCCGTGGATGACAACCTGACAGTCCAAATCTCTTCCCGTATATCTACACATCAATATACATACATAGGTAGTAATGTGGCATTACCCTAATAATGGCAATTTTTGTAAATGGAAGTATGTGTAGCGAGTAATTTATATTTAATTTCAAACTTTGAAAAGCAAAAGAAAATTAAGAATGTAGCAGTAGGAACGGTAATTGCCTTAGAACCATTCCATTATAGCAGGTACATGCCCTTCTCAGCCACATATATGTCCGTCACCTCACGGCTGTACCTTCTAAGTGCCCCGCTCGTTCGTTTTTGGGCACACTGAAACTGTATTGACCCACTTTAGATCGAACAGGTATTAGTTTATAATAGATATGGAACCTTGAGATATCAAAATCTGTATTGCTTGAAAGTCGTTTTGAGAGCTAACCTCCTCCCTGCTAAGCTAATACATAAATGAAAGAATACAATCAAGCTTTCATGCAAATTCACCCGTATCACATATCTCGACCTCCAATTAGTAATGCGCACACCTTGACTCCACGAGTCACTATCGTGCGCTAACCAGCTATTAGGATAGTTAGCCTCAGCAAGCATCCCGAGCTGAGCCGAACTTGCAACGTGGGAGGAAACTTACTACCAAGGATACTACTACGCAAAAACGACGTTCTCTTTACCCTCAGTATCCTGAATGAAGATCTTCAATACCAACTGATCACGGCCTAAATAATTCCCATAGTTTCAGCATTCGTCATCGTATTCAAAGAGAAAAAAAACTAACCACCCGTGACTGTCAAGTTACGACCCTGTAAGAACGTTCGGGTGTTCTCCAACTCCAATGTTTTATGTGTGTTATTGTTGAACATAACGATAGCTTTGGTAGCGGTCCCCGAAACACCCTTAATCTTGGTATTGTTTTGCCAGGGGCCTTGATTACCGTTCGACATGACTCCTGGGAGGTTGAGATTCACGACACTAAGAGATTCTTCACTTGTCTTAATCTTCAAGTCCAGAGTATTATTATCAAAGGTAACACACTCAATTGATGCCATGATGGGTGTGAAAATATCGGACAGGTGGATTGATTGAAATGGGCAGATTAACTGTCTGGCTAGAAGGAGGTAGAAGTCGTGATGATAAAAAGAAGAGTAAAAGGGAAAATAAGGAGAGATCTTGTTGAACGATTTATATACGATAATGAAGTCTTAAGCCACATGTCCTATAGTTCGGCAGAATAACTTGCCTGTCGCTTGAATCCACCCAGGTTTCTAGGTGGTTCGTCATACGATCCTCAAGGCCTCGCGCATTAGTAATGGATTTTAGAAAGAAATAAAAATAAAACAAGAATTATCGAAGTGCATGAGTGAAGTACGTTCGCGAGTTTTACGTAAAATTCGACTAAGTGCCCTCTATACCCCCTACTACCTCTACAATAACTTGCTTTAAAGGGAAGGCATGCTAATGACGATCCTGCATTTGGAAACAAATACCGCTGCAATATGGCTTTACCATTGGTGTGTTTCGCGCTTACGCCCGTGACTGCTTATAAGTAGGAACATGGCGTAAGTTCGATCTACCAGATCCACTTCTGTCGTCCTCACCTTCAGGTCGACTCTCTCTCCTTGGGCCTGAGGCCACACTATCTCTTTCACTATCGTGACCATTGTCCCCTGTCATTCCTAGTTCCGTAATCCTGAGTTCGACTAAGTTTGAATACCAGATAAACACTTTTTACTGTAAGGTACATCACCGTCTATTCATTTTTTTGTATACAGGGGGCGTGAAAGAGAATGAGAGATTTACCGTTGAACCTATTCCAGTTTGTTCTTAGGCCAGGATAGTATGCCGCATAATGGACAGCCCACTTGAGTTGAGACGTTTTCACGACAGACATAAGCAGCTTCATGCTGGCGTTCCCACTCTGCCGGCAATAGCTGTTTATGGCATCGACTTTTGGTGGTATCAAGATACATAAAGAAAATATGTATTGATATCACCTCCCATTGATGCCACACTTCAAAGGGGATTGGTACTGATCACCCCAGCCCATCGTCTAGGTAACAACCTTATGGCCAAGTTCTTGTGGGAGAACTGCTTCAACCTGCTTCACCATTGCGCAAGTTTCGCGGCTCTGGCTCGCCATATATCCAGTAGCGTTTCTTTCTACGTAGATACATCTTCCTGTCAGCCAAAACAAACCTAGTTAGGGTGGTGAGGAATGTGCGAGTTTGTTCACTTACAATCCACCAGCTTGCAATCTCAGCAAACCCGCTCTTGATATTTTGTCGTATTTCATTTACACCCCTTCTCGCACAATTCCCACGAAGTATTCTTCAGTTGCGCCTTCAGTCCCCACAAACTTTCTACTTTGCCAGCATCGCTATCGGTATTTTAAACCCTTTTGGTATTCCTTAACAATTATCCTTAGCCTAAGGAGATTGCTGTGACAGCGTGATAGCATGATTGATACAGTTTGCTGGAGAGCCGGAAGGCCGGCGGTTTCGAAGAGCTTGCCAGTCTGATATAACGATTGTGCAGTTGACTCTAGCTCCTGGATGTGGGTATTGTAACTGTCGGAAGCTCCTTTAGCACTGCGCAGCGCTACACTGAATTTCTGGCGATTGTCGCGACTGTAATAAAAGGCATATATATATCGAAGGAAGAGTCAAAGTACTGGCTGACCAAGGTTGAAATGATATTGATGCAGTTGCTTAGCCTCATATACATCTTATATCACTAGCTAGATAGTTGTCGAAGGTAGGTATACGGTTTTGGCCGAGTCGTGATCTAGGGAATTCTATACAATAGGATGCATCTCTATAAATCAGACCCCGCAGGAGATACTGTACTTACATATGTATCATGGTGTGTCGAAATCCTGAGAATGCATATGACAGTCGGATTTTAAAACTCCGCTGCATTCGTGTTGGGTCTGTGTGTTGATATTGAACGCCTCGCCTAAGCCTAGATTGTATTGGTGGAAAAACTCTTCCAAAATTTCTTTCTATTGTATCCTACAAGGCACAATTGGCGTCCTGGTCCCCATTGTGACAAGGGAGGATGTATCTTGAGCGGGGTGGAGAGGAAGATTGTGGATATGAAGAGTATGGTAGCTTATTAAGGTGGGTTTTGGAGGATGGGGGAGAGGTAAGTGGGAAGTCGAGGTATATGTAAAGGTACAAAAGAGTGGTGCGACCTAGTGGAGTGGAATAGGCATGTTAATCTCCCGCTTTTTTTCTCGTTTGTCGTAAACATACATTTGTCGCACGGAGGTGGTGGCTTGTAGTTCTAAGTATTGACTCGGGCGGTTTATGGTACTAGATTCGGTAGCTGAGAATTTGAAGTGTATATCTGCCATATCATGCAATCAAACTAGTAATTTTAGCTGGATTGGTGAGTTAGAACCGAGAAATTACTTGACTTATGTAATGTCTGCTTACCCCCAACCATCTATGCCTATATTCCATGTATATGCTGTCAAGCCACAATTTATTATCCACAGACTTATATCTATATCATGCCCAACGATATATCCTCTGAATGGATCTCATAATCATGCCACAACTACATAGTCATCTATAACTCTTCAATGCACTGCTCACGCATCTTCTTTCTCCAGTATGCTAAGTAGCTGATGCTGCCCTCCTACCATCTTCATCCGCCCCGCTCGTGATGATGTCATACCAATTCTTGGATTTGCTACCTAACGACTATAAAAGTAATTTTGTTGGAAAAAAAAACGTTAACCCTTCGATTGGCCTTCGAGCTCGAGCTAGAGTCTTGCAGAGATTACTGACCCAAACTAAACAATTTTTTGCCCCAGCAGTAGACTAATAACAGACCTCAGGATACCTGTAATCAGATAGTTCAGGGTAACTTTGGGTCTATCAGGTACCGCTACCCAGCAGGTGAGCTATGCAGCTTATATATATATTATGCTTAGCAAACCCTCTGTGCCATGGATACATATTCTGTGGAATTTGGTCCTGCACTGTTTTGATTTTATAGTAATCTATGGAGTACCATATCACCTAGATGGTATGCATACATGGTCTAGTACCCTAGCCCTTGAGATTGATATTTTCCATACTTAGGCGCTCAATTGTAATTTGATTGTTTCAGGCTTAAAATGGAATACTGACTCAAAACAAAACCGTTTCTCTCCCCAGTGCCCCCTAGTATGGACTGATATTGCGGATTACACTAGTTCAGGGTAACTAACCCTAAGTCTAGACCAACGATTCGATTTAGTTAGACACGTCAGTAGAGCACATAGACCGAGAAATATTGCCCAGATTGAATGCCTGAATAACTCACTTTTTACCACTCCACTCCAGGCTGAGTTAGGCCTGTAGGTATCTAAGGGTGGAAATGTGGAGAGCGAGAATATAAAAACCTTGATAGTACATTCAAGTGGACGGGATTGGTATTACTTGCTAGCAAGTTTCTGCTTACGTCTGTCCGCGGTAGGACTGTATATAATATATACACGTATGTATGTAGTATTAGTTTGTTTTTAAATAACATATAACTGACAAGCCAAGGAAGACAGAAACATAAAGTTACATATCTATAGAAACTACACTCAATGAACCGCACAGCTGTTAGCCTTAATCCCACATATTTCCGCTGCGTATACAGCTATGCGTTCAATAGCGTTTCACATCGCCGTGACAGATACCCAAACCTTGGGAGGATGTCCATGGGCGAGTTTGCTTCACTTACAATCGACAAGCTTCCAATATAAGTGCAATCTCAGCAGCCCCGTTCTTAATATTTTGTCGTATTTTACACCCTCTTTCTCTCACATATCCCATGAAATCTTCTTGAGTTGCACCTTCACTCCCCGCACAATGTGCCAATCTTCTGTTTTGCTGTTGGAGTCGGTGTTTCAAACCCTTTTGGTTCTCCTTCATAATAATCTACAGCTTGAGAAGACTGCTGTGACAGCGTGATAGCTTATGACTAATACAGTTTGCTGGAGAAGCTGGAAGGCCAGTCTAATATAACGATTGTGCGGTTCACTCTAGCTCCTGGATAGCTATCAGAAGCTCCTCTAGCACTTGCGTAGCGCTACACCGCCAACACTGTAGCCAAAAGACATTATGTATAAATAAACGAATTAATTCGCGGTGAGTTGGCAGATCTTTGGTAGGTCAATGGAAACTATCATTCTGTATTTCAGTTCTCAAGATCGAAGAATCCAAAGCAAACATCTATTGAAGGAAGCCGAGGGTAAAACGCTGGTATTGATACAAAACAGTTGGTCCGCCTCATGTCTCATGTGCATGTTTTTATAATACTGTACCCAAAGGCAGGGAATGTACTCGGGGGTAATCAAATAATGAGGTGTCGACGCTAAAGCATACATGTGCGCTGGCCGGGACAAAAGTCATGAGAATTATGCATAGCTACCACGTACAAAAAGTTCGCATGACTTTTGTCCAGACAATTTCTACCAGAGTAGTCGGGGAGCTTGCAGCTATTGACTTGATAAAGTTGCATCAACCACTGCAGGAACTGCATACATATCCTGATTATGCATATGCCATCGAATTCTGAACCTGTGGATATGGAATGAGCATCTGGATATGATTTGAGTTTAAATCAAACTAAACTTTAACCAGACTAACTAAACTTGTTCACGACTGGCCATAACTTTATGCATACACCTCATGCTGGGCAAGTTCACGTGTTAGTATACACTCAAGCTTCCGTGACAAATGCACAAATCGGCCAGCTAATACACTCTCCTCCCGCAATGTTAACGCTCCCGGCCGGCTGCTCAAAAACAGTAGCTGGTCGATTAACAATACCAGTATGCTTTCCAGATTGTATTACCAAGTCACTATGGCGCCGGTAAAGGGGAATGAATATACATAAATATTGGTTAATTTCGGAGGGGTTTCCGGAGTCTCAAGATATTGGGGGTGATGGATGCTTTACTCGTTAGTCGAGGTCCAACAAACATCTTTCCAGACATGAAATTTCCTCTACTCCACTGGTTTTGAGCCAGCTTTAATAACCATTTCGACTTCTGTACACGTGAGATGCATCTAAAAACAAAACGCTAAATAAGGCTGGATCCTTGAATGAAAAAGAGTACGTCCGAATTTTTGCGTGTATGCTTAACTGCCTAAACAGTTATCAATACTCAGTATTACTTCGTTGACCTCTGTTTTTACAGTATTTAGACCCGAGCCCCGGACATCGGCATTAGATACGGGTATTCCTACAACGCCATGGCCGGGGACTTCACATAACTACTGGAAGTGATCTGCGCCAGCACGCAGCAGACATTACTATTTGCTGAAAAGGATACGATTACAGCCGCAATTCCACCCCCTTGCATAACTTGCATAACCTAAGCTCTTACATTTACAAAAACAGTGCATATATCATAGCATTTTTATGACAACTCTTGCGCGGGGTGGAGTTCGCCTTTGTGTAGCTTTCATTTTAGAGAGAGGAGGGACTAGTATGTACTGTAGATATGTGTTACCCTGAGCTCTATCCTACGCAGTTCCCAGAGAAGCGGTAGGGGAAGTACTTGGTAAGTTTGCTTGCCTGGACGGCGATACAGTAGCGGATGTGCGGAGGGTGGGAAGCAGAGGGACAGAGCGGGAGAGCAGGGATAGTAGAAGTATTGGCGAACGCGACAGCGGGTTGTGGAGGCGGGGGCGGAGTGTGCTGGACGCTATTAAATGCATAATCTATGCCCCCTGCGTATCGTAGTGGTTTTGCTCAGGGGAGACGTTATATTACAGAGAAATCCCGATTGCGAATATCTGCCATAATAAATTTCATTTGCCATAGCAAGCTATTGCACCGCCAATAATGATTATGGAATGGTATGGTATGTAAGGTATAGTATAGTATGGTATAGCATGGTATGGTATGGGTGTCAGGTGCTGATCAACGTGCATTCGCCGTGTCTTTTGTTCATATTCCTTTCATTAGCCCCCTCTTCATTCTTCCCACTACTGATTCGCACCTCTCCACCTACTCAAATCTTCGCCTCAGTCTGCAACTCTTTCTCCAGCTTCCCCGCCTGCACCACCGTCCCCCGCTCAATCTGATGTCCAACCCCCTCCACCACAGCATCCACATTTCCATCCTCAACCACCTTAACCGCATAATCCCAATCCTCCTCCCCACTAAACCACCAATTCCTCTCCTCTCCGTTCTTCAAAAACGAGCAATCCCCATTAACTGTCTGTATCCAACCCCCACCAACTCCCCTTCCCTCGGCCCAATCCACCTGTGGCACCGTCCCATCCGCATTCGGTGGAGGCACCGTCGCCTTCCCCCCCGGCACGTGTGCTACAGATTTGCGTTGGTAAACACTCAACGAACACGTCCCAGTCTTAATATCTGCGCCCGCATTACCGATGAGCACCCTTCCGATGGCGATATTTGTCGCTGCATGAGAGCAGAGAAGGATTGCCTTTGGCGCGGTGGGAGAATTTGGGCTTGAGAGGTGTTCTTTATCAATTGCCTCAATTATGCGACTGAGGGCATATGCGACCCGGTCATGGATCTCTTTAACGGACTCCCCGTTGGTGGAGGGAATGATTACGGGAATGTAAGATGTTGAGAGGCGGGGGAAGAAGGCGTGGAGAAGCTCGAGGGAAGCAGGGGAGGGGTGTTCGAAGCGGGCTCGCTGCGTACATATCTTAGCCTCCTAATAGTGAAAATATAACGTTCATGGGTGGGGAAGGTTGAACTTACACCATACCACTCCCCAATCCCATTCTCCACTAGAATCTCCCCAATACCGAGTTTCTCCGCCACAGGATCGACGGTTTGTAAGCAGCGGTAGAAAGGGGAGCTGTATATCCGAGTAGGGGTTGGGTCGACGGTGGCAGTGTGTTCGGCAAGTTCGTAAGCTTGGTCGACGCCGTGTGCGGCGAGGGCGGGATCGCTGGGGATGTTGGTGGGGGAGAGGATTGAAGAGGAGGTAGCGCCGGTTGAGGGGTCGGTGACCCAGTTGGAGCGGAACTGGGGGGGGTGGGTTAGTTGTGGACGTTGGGTGGTGAGTAGGGACTGGGGAGGGGACGGGAAGGGAAGAGAGGGGGATATACCCCGTGGCGGGTTACGTAGATGGTTTCGAGCATTGCTGGGATGTGAGGATGACTAGGTGTGGGATGTAATAGAAACGAGTTTGCGTTTTGAATTGTTTGGATTCCGAGAGCACAGCTTGCTGTCTAGGCGAGCCTACTATGCCTCTAGGGTCTTGGCGAATATCGAACTCTCTAGCGACTCTCCCCATGCATCACCACATCTATCCTTCTATAATCCTCTAGAGGTCTCTACGAGGGATTGTGCAACCAGACTACGCTGTGGCCGAAAGTCCGGCTTCCCAGAACGGATTCCTCTTATAAAACAATTAACCAAGTTGGACGAAGGACGCTGCGGATGTGGCAGTGTCTCAAGCACTCATAGAAGTGAAGATTATTTCTCGAGCCCAAACATTTATGTAACTAAAAATACTGTCGGCTACGACAACGAGACGACTGGGATGATCCTTCCCGCAGTCCTCAAACCAAGTACGACGAGCTCTGCAAATGACACCATCCATATGATAGTTCAAAGTACAGTATGTCAATCGCTTATCCCTTCGGTATACTGAGCACGTTGCTGACATTATGCTTACAATCAGAGGCATGAGGCCTTTAAACCAGCATACTGGCGAACTTCGGAAGGACTGAGTATCTGGCCGAGAGGTTCCCGGTCAACTGGAAACAGCTCCTCAAAGAGTTGAATATGTTCACTTGTTTCCAATGTCAAACGAAGATAATCCAGCGAATGACAGTTCCAATCCACCCGTTTTCCAATGTCCACTTCTTCGAAGCCTTTCAGCTTGGGTATATTTCTACCGACGAGCTACCCCTAGGGTGCCGCTCTGGTGATGGAGGCTTGGAGAGCCATAGTTTCTCAAGTGACAAGCACTTCAGTGTGTTGCGAGAGCGTTCACTAAGGCAAGGTGGTCTGGGGGAGAACTTGTTTGCTTAGTGGGGGGATGCGTTACAAATCAATATTTGCACGTTTAGAGGGGGTGGATATCTCTAGCCCGAAATTGGCTAGGAAGATGACACCGCGTCGACTTTGTGAATTGAAAGATGTAACTGCTGTTGGAACCAACTAGACCAATGTGAGGTCTCGGGTGCTAGATTTACAGTCCTAACACCTATATTCAAAAACTGCTAAAGTGAAGGTAGTTGCTTTTCCGGAACCTTTATTAGCTGACCCTTCTTACGCGTGAGATTATCTATTATCAGACGCTCTTGCTACTCATCCCCTTGGGCAAACACAGAAATGTTTGGTGTTTCCAGAGCCTGCTGCCTCCTCTGTGAAAAATACATTAGCCACAGCGGCGCACCAAGTTACCGTAGAACGTCAGGGAGTAGTCCCATGGTTACGCAGTGTGGAAGACGGATAGCGTGGTCTTCGAGAAGACTCTGGAAGGGGAAGGAAGGCGCATACTATTATGGTGGGGGTGTAGATGGTTAACGGGTGGTATTCGGGGTAGTCTGTCGGACTACGAGAGGCAGTGCTCGCCAGACTACATTCGGAGTCCAAGGTTTTTGTAAATTACTACTCTGCCTCACTACGATAAAGTGCTGTGATACCGTTCTACTAGGTCAGGAAAGTTCGGGACGACTAATGGGTGGAAAGACTCGCGAAGCAAATGGATCGCAAAACTTGTTGGGCACGACGTATAAAACTACCACCAGCTATAGGACCACCACTTACAGGGCCACCATCATCAGCGAGCGTGCCTGCGCCCGTTCCTACCACCGCCGTCACTTCCAACAGCCTCGCCCACTCCGCTTACGGGAAGATCGCAGATAAGGGGGTTGGAGCTTATGGTCGAGTAGTTTTCGAGTACTGGTGACGCCGTCTGTAAACGATAAGCTTGTACAGGACACCGACCCAAAGACCACACCTCCGCCTCTCCTATAACTACCACCAGACCTCCTCCAGCAATACCCAGGTAGTTATCAGAACTGCTCTGTCGGTAGCCGGGCAAAATACATGACGGAGCGGTTCCTTGACATCTCCACCCAGCAGGTCTGTTACTTCCTCCATAATACTCCAAGTAGGGATGCATATTGGTATTGATAGCTACGGGCCCATACCAGCAGGGGACATGGACTTCGCAGAGATTGTTGGACCCCTGAAGGGATCTGGAAGAGGCCAATGTTGGAGAGGGAAGGGGAGTGACGTGAGAAAAGCATCTAATTTTATTGCTTTACTTTTTTGTTATCTTTTTATCTTTTCTTGCTAATGGATAGGTATGCAAATAATCGAGAAAAATGAGCATTAACTGCACATAATAATTTCATCAAGCGGACCTGAATTAATAAAACGAGAGGTATTATATTGCCCTCCAGTATTTATATGAGAACCACCAGAAAGTCCCACTACGTTACAGGCTAGTCTCAAAACAAAAGTTCTAAATAAACATTCCTTTGGGCAATAAGCCGCTATCTATCTCCGAGACAGGTTTTGCGACCTTGATTGTGGGTGTAAATGGCGTATTGACAGCAAATGTCGAAGACAGCTGCAGCATGCTAGTAGGGGACCAGGAGCCTGAACCATCATGGTATCAAGTTGAAGCATAGAGTCACCGGCTACCTTTTTATCATCCAACCCCATCGCGCGTTTATCAGCTTCTGCGCCTACACCTCTTCTTTCTCCTTGTCCCCATCGACATTTAGTTTGTGAGAACCTGTCGAGCCTGCTAAGGAATATGTATCACTGCAATGATATTCCATCATCCATATACCGCAGAGCTTAGGTTGGGGAATTAACATACCAGTTGCTATCAAATACTCCTTCAAGAGATACATACGGTTACTCCAAGACCGTGGGGCATCACATCAGCATGCGAGGCCCGCCCGAGCTAAAAACATGTCGTTTTTAAAACTCATCGATCGTGTAAAAATCTCTCCATGTATGGCTGAATCTAGGCCTCCACCTATGTGTCCCCAATATATGAATATGCCATACAGGAAATAGGGAAAATTCAGAATGATTTTTGTTTGGTTATTGGAAGGAATCTTTTCTGTTGGTTTACCTTGCATAGTCGCATGACAAATAACTGTTCTATGTGCAGGCTAGCTAGCCTCGTACTCAAACTAGTACTTATGTGCTGATGTAAAACCCGCAATTAAAATAAATTGTGCATAGTTTGCATACACACAATAAGTATGCCAGGTAATGTTTAGGCGTTCTACAAATATATACCACAGCCACATAAGACCTGGAGAATTGCATACCTGTAGCATCTAAACTCCCCCACAGAAATTTTTTTTTTTTCTATCTAGCACAGAAAATACCTGCTCGAGTCCTAAATATAAGAGTTTACGCTCTCAAGCGAAGAAAGACCAGGGGGGGGGGGAGGGAAGAGGAGGTTGTTCATGAACGCTGGCCTGTAGATATATGCCTGTGAGAGTTTGGCACACGTATTATATCTGATAGACCAATCATTCCCGCGAAAAGATATCTTTGCACATGTTACCCTGAACTCACATATGTTCAATTACAAACTTGCACCGTTACTCTGAACTCATGTATTTCCACTACTAAAGAGTAGCTGCAGGCATCTGCTAAGGTTGGTAGGAGAATAACTTCAGTCTTTCTGGCTGTCAAAACAGCCCTATGCCAACATACCATCTGCATGCACTCCTGGTTATTCAGGTTTACAATCCGTAATTCCCCCTACGCCCACAACGCCCAAAATATGACAACACTGACAACAATTGGTATCAAACTGACGCGAGAGGAAGTCACTAAAAACAGAAACAATAACCAAAAAGAAGGGAGACACAAAGAGAATAAAAAAAAATCTATAACACGTAAACTAGTAGGAGAAAAGACAGTTAAGTACAATCATCAACATAACATCAGGGTTAATCATCTAGGAAGTTCGAATTTAAGTTCGGAGCTACGCCTTTCCGGCTCTTGGAACTCGATCTGAAGGCCATGGCAATGCCTCACAAACGTGAAAATACAATCCTAAGCCGCAATAGCCCCCTCTTCACGCACCGCTATAGCCGATTCAGGGAGAGCTCGATTTCTAACCATTGGCCGTTCAACTTGCAGCGACACCTTGAGCTCATGCCCCGACGAATTTCGTCTTCTCTCCGCCCTATCCTTCTTATCCAACCCGATCACCAAGCCCTTCAGCCAGTCACATCCCACACTCTTTGTCAAGAGAATGTTCTGATGTGTTTTTGTGCATGGGCACTGGACACCGCTCCCGTAGCTTTCGATTGATAGGATGAATGGGATTGTGCTTCGCCCACCGTCAAACTCAGATTTGACCGCCATGTGGGCGAGCTTTTCTACCCGAGCAGCATTGGCAACGGGAAGTTTCCATACGGTTGTAAGTTCGCAGGCCTGGTCAGTAGAAGGTTCAAGCGGATCATTCGTACGGCCCAGTTTGATTCGGAGCTGTCCAGAGGCATTGGGCAGGGACGTTGCCAGATATATATATTCTAAGGCTTCCTGCGCGAGTGATGCAAGAAGGTGCTGGGTCTCTGTGGAAAATCCAATGCTATGAAGACCTTCTCCTGATGTTCTAGGTTAACTAATGAGGTGTCACAATGAAGAGGGCAAGTACAAGCAAAAACATTCGTTACTTACCAACAGGACTAGTAATTTTCTTCTCGTTCGTGAGTAGCTTCTCATTGCTACGTGCTGATCTGAACGGACTCAGGAGCACGTTGACTATCCGACCAAAACTACACGAACGGCTTCCTTTAGATTTCTTCGGTTTTTCAGGAACCGACTCAGTGGGTTCTGGCTCATCATTTAATCCAACCACTGTCCAAGTGGTCAGCTGAAGAGAAGTGTTGTCGGTTGGCTTTTCTGGAAGATGAGTCGGGACTTCGAGTTCAGGAGCATCCACGAGTAAGATGGGCTCATTCGCCTGTAAATCTTGTGGAAGCATATCAGGCAGATCACCCACAGAGGACAATTGATCATGGCCCTGGCTCTGTTCTTCCTCGTTGCCGAGCAAGGCAGCCACAGTGCATGTTGTTGGATCTGATGACACATTGGCACTTTCGGGGCTTTCCTCCCAAAACCCTGAATCTTCGGCCAAATCACCAACTCTACTGTCATCCTCATCAATGTCCGATTCAGAGCTGTCCGAATAGCTGAGATCCTCCACAGGGATCTCGGGTACAGAGGGGTGGATATCAGCCTGCTGGCATGAAATGAGTGCGGTGTGTACGTCTGTATCTTGCTCCGGTTCTTCCTCCACTTGCAGAGTAGTTTCTAACGTGGGTGTATGTGGGGTACTATCCCTGACAGGATGGAGAGGAATTGGTGGAATCGGTACACTGACAGGTTTATAGGACGATGTGCTGGAGAGGTATTCTTCAGTTCTCTTCTTTGACCAGGGTTTTGCAGGTTCCTTCGGAGCTTGGCTTGTATGCTGCCAACAGTAATGTCCTGGATAATGGACCAACATCCGCTTGCACCGTTCATCTTTCAATGTCTGGCCTCGGCATCTGCGTGTCCCAGACTCACTATCTGAGCTTTTGTAGTCGGCCGATTGATACGTGTGTTGCCAGCAATATTCACCTCCATTTGCCGACGTGTTTCTACATTGAGCGCCTTTCACCGTCTTGCCCTTGCACCTCGTGTAAGAAGAATAGATAGTATCGACTCCGATTTTCCTTGACGAGTAGGAGTATGTCTCGACGTATACATCTTGGTCCGTGTGCTGCCAGCAATAGCTGCCAGGTACGCTTACCAGGATGCGTTTACACTGAAGTCCAGCTTGAGTGATCCCCTTACACTGCCTGCGGCAGGACATGTTTGGGGAACGAGGGAAATGGATGCTGAGCTATCTGGGCTGTCCGCAGAAGGGCGGAAGTGAAAGTTTCTGAAGGTAAAGATCAGCTTGATCAATTGACAGGTCCCTGTGTTCTGTCACTGGATTGGGTTGTGTAACTGATATATGGATTGGGACGTCCTAGTGAGTATTCACGTAGATATGGTGGGCCCACAAAGCAAAGGTGATGATTGTGATCTAGATAGATCAAATTTGCTGGTATATAGATAATATATAGGTAGAGTAGAGTAAAGCAAGCTCCCAGGGCTTCAACAGTGGGGGAGCAAATGATAGCCTACGGTGACGCCTCTTCTATTGTTCCACATATGTCAACGTTTTGCAGGACTCGAGTACTCGCTGTTAACATCGATGGCTATGAGTGGCGCAATGTATTCTCGGTTACACGCGCATGGTTTAAATTTCATCCCTGCCATTACACGACGTTAACTGCGCATGCCACGCCCCAATGCATCTGGATGCGCTGGTAGCTATAGAAATCTATGGCATCCTTAGCCGCCAGCAGCCATAGCTACTACCCGGGAACACTAGTGAATAAGACTCCTTGTCTGTATCTGAATCAAACTCCCAAAATCCGAGTCAAGGACGCTAACCTGCCCACAACTAGTAACGGCCCTACCACAAAAAGGAAAGAGCAAAGATACAGACAAGGAGTCTTATTCACCAGTGTTCCCGGGTACTTGTGGTTTATGGTTTATACAACCGTTAAGTTACCATGCAGGTATCGATACACCATTGATCACAGTTTGAGAACTTTTTTGAAATGGCTGTGAGCAGAGTTCCTTGCAGTTGATCAACATCGGCGCAGCCCCATGGGCGGGCTTCTGAAGCACTAGGCTGACAATGAGAACACATGTAGTAGTACAATGTCTAAGTAACTATAATTACCACTTCACACAGGGATAGATTCAGATGAGCAACATACGGGCACCCCAGAGTTTGACTGAATTTCAGACACAATAGAATTAAACTGAGGACGTACAAGATAAATATTTAGACCCGCGTGTGGGTTCCCCTGTTCTCGGCGTCCCAACATCCTGGAAGAAACCCGTAGCCTTGGGAAGTGGGCTTCGCCTCAGATGATCAGCGAATTCGAACAGCAGCTAGTCCTGGATTGACACCGATCGTTTGGCTGAATTCCCCAATCGCGAGTCTGATGCCTACGTACAGAAAATTCGGCAATTACTCAAATTCCTGCGGCTGTTTCGCGTGTATATACTCCCTGAGCGTCGGCAGCGATAACATGCCAATGGCGGCGGTGCAGTTTTCATTAAGTATCTTCATGGGTGTCTGCAAAGCTTACAATGCATATGGGAGTATTTGTAAGTACTTTACAGCCACCACTTGTTGGTTGTACAATGTTCAATATTCACAAACTGCCGATAGTCTCCAAGCTGCACCGGCTGGTGACGTTCAGTCTTTGCATTGATATTTCATCACCCCTGAGTGCAGAAATGAATACTTGACTCCACATATAGCTATAACTATATCATTGATGCCTACGGGCTTAAAACCTCCTTTAGCATTTTTTGTATCCAGATAAAATTTTCCATAGTGATTGTAAATTGCGCTTGAATATAAATAGGTGTGATCGTCAAAGCGAAAGCGCATGCGCCGCCAACCTGCATATCCGCGCTTATTTAGCCCTTCCGAGCGATGTGATAGGTACTCCTTCAGACATGTCGACCTTGCTCATTATCGATAGGCCACACTTTCATGGTTTGTATTCATCTGTAATCAAAATTAAGGGGACTTTTACCCTTTTGTGCTAGTGGAGATTTCTGTTCTCCATGAGTCCCCCTAAGGACACCTGCGTTATAGTATAACAGATGTGCCACCCCAGCCAAACTCCCCACCTGACAATGTCTTCAACCCGGATCAATTTCCTCCATTTCTGCTAGTGTCATCAATAGCTAGGTATGCTGGTTATTTGCACTGATCGTTGTACTTTACTTCACCCTACTATTGAGTCCACAAAACCTCGCAATTGTATACCTACAGGTCGGGACGCAGATCCGGAGACCCGCACATGCATGGATGGTAGTCTCGTGCCATGGGAAGTATCGATACCTACATAATAGGCTCTGGACCGTACCCGTCTACAGGCGTACCCGCCTACCCGCCTACCCGTGCCGATCGCGCAGTTCCCCCTTATCAATCGAAGCATTGCAAGTCACATGATATTGGGATTTTTAACGATAGCTATTTCTTCTTTCTTTTTTTCCCTCCACTATAGAGATAAATCGGTCCGAGCACGAGAACACATAGAAACTTAAATCTAAATCAAGTAGGATTTAACTATATGGAAATAGTTGTAATAAAATCTGCTTTTCGATAAGTAATTAAACTAGTTGAAGCTAAATTTTGGTTTTCTGATCATTCAAAATATTTGCCTAAATTCTTTATTATTCATAATATCATATCAAGTATTATTTGGATAAAAAGAATTAAAGAGTTGAATATGTTCTCGTGCCCAGACCGATTTATTTGGTGTGGTGCTTAAATCGGTGTGGACACATAGAGTTCTGTACTAGCTTGTTTTCTCCCTACGTGAGATCTCTCGTAGAGAACGTGAGACCAGTTTGCTAGTAGGCCACTTATGTGTACATATTATTCTCCTTTACTGGACTTCATAGTCTTGTGCTAGTCTCATGCCAATTGTAAGCCCCTCTCAAGCGGAGTAATTAATATGTATGAGGAAATTATGCACAAACATCTTGCATCCGCAGTTAGATGGACTATGCGGAGTCTATAGCTATATTACATTTCCTCCCAATGGCAAAATAATTCGCTGCATAACATTATCAGCCACAGCAAATCTCCAAACCAACATACCAAAAATTATTGTAGACATAACAAACACAGCTCCCAAAAACACTCACATCCAGCTCCTCAACTTTTCCCACGCATTTCTCGGCACCCTCTCCTCATATATAATCTCATCCACCTCCCTCCTCCCCGTATCCAAATCTGCCTCCTCCGGCCTAATCATCTTCGTCCTAAATACCACTTTATGTCCCAGAAACGAAACCACAAACAAAATCAAACTCACATACGCCACAAAGAACCCCGTGGTATCCCATGGTATAAACGCCGTAAACCCTTGAGTCAATATAATCAGTACATTAAAAAACAAGCCATAGTAAGCTAACCACGGCTGGAGGGGGGCTATATATGGGAGAATTGATCTTGAAAGGTTGCGGACTGAGAGTGCACGCATGAAGGAGATATGGCAGAGGTTAATGCACGCCCAGGAGATCAGACCCGCGACACCACTGATGTTTAGAAGCCAGTTGAATGCGTTTGTTCCTCCAGCGGAAAGGTTGAGGAAGCCGAGGAGCCCGAAGGCGGAGGTGAATGCGACGGCGTTGTAGGGGACACCTCCCTTTGATGTCTTCGCGAGGATTTGTGGCGCGAGGCCCTCCGCACAGAGACCGACGATGATTCGGCTCCCGGAGTAGACGTTTGAGTTTGCAGCGGAAAGAACCGCAGTGAGGAGGACGGCGTTGATAAGTCCTGGGAGAACCTTGATGCCAGCTAAATTCGCGGCAATGACAAAGGGGGATGCGGAAGCGTCAGATGCGGTGTTGAGGAGGTCAGGGTTATCGTATGGAACGAGCAACCCGATGAAGAAGATTGTCAGGCAAAAAAGAAATATGATTCTGTAAAACGTCTTTCTAATCGCCGCAGGAACGGTTTTCCGTGGATTATCAGTCTCACCGGCGGCGATACCCACCAGTTCCGTGCCTTGGTAAGAGAAGGCAGCTTGGATTAGGACCGCCCAGAATCCTACGAATTTTGCCGTGGCACCGCCGGAGTCGAGGAGGTACGGCGCAAAAGGGCCTGGATGGTCCCAGTTGTGGAACCCGAGGTAGCCTTGTTTGCCTGCGCCGACGTCAATACAGATGGCAAAGATCATGAAGCCGACAATGGTGATAATTTTGATACCGGCGAACCAGAATTCGATTTCACCATAGAAGGAAACAGGAAGGAGGTTCAGGGAGGTGAAGATGACCCAGAAGACAGCGATGAATATTGCAATGTTGAGGTCTTGGTTCCAGTACTGAATTATGATGCCGGCAGCACTGAGTTCGAGACCAAACGTTATGGCCCCTGGTATCGTCAGTATATATATATATATAAACATTGGTCATTCTGATACCAGTGGGATTACGAACATGAAAACCAGTATATCCAACCCATTGCACACGACAATGATGGATCCACGAATCGATTCGCATACGCAGTAAACGCTCCAGGAACGGGTATATAGGTAGCCATTTCACCAAGCGATACCATTACCGAGTAGACAAGCGTCCCCACAAACATATACGCAATCAAGCATCCTAAAGGCCCAGCCTTCGCAAGAGCACCACCACTCCCGATAAACAGCCCCGTACCAACCGCGCCGCCTGTGATAGTCGCATAAAGAGTTAGGTGGTTGTGCCAATTTATTTAATTGAGGTGCAAAGATTACGATGAATACGCTACTGACCCATGGCAATCATCTGTAGATGCCGACTTTTTAGCTTCCGCTGCAGCTTGGGCTGCTCGGGAACGACTTGCAAGTCGACATGGCTGTTGTCGGGATGCATCCCGACATCTTTCTCATCAAGACTCACCGACTTGGGCTCATTGTGGAATATTGCGTCGTGCTCCATTCGAGGAGGAGGGACAGGGATTTGTGCTGTGCAGGAACTGATGATGTTTTTGGTTCCAGATAGGGCCGGGCAGCTGCAGAACAAACGTAGGATTGAGCGAGTGTGAAGCTTAATTACTCGAAAAAACAACAACAAAAAGACCCTGAGCGAGGAAGAAGGTTTTTGATTCTCATATATTTACACTATCTGGTATCCGCTATCATGGACGGGCGAGTTAGTCCCGAGACTACTTCAGCAGAGTTAGCCTCCGATGTTGTTTGTTTTGCCACTGTGAAAGGCAATCCACTTTCCATCGGAAGATTGGTGTAACTTCAAGTGGGACTAACAGTCAAAGATAGTCAAGTCAAGAGGCAGCGTACAAGTATTTAGAGCTGTTCTATACTAACATATATATCTCTCAGAATACGAGACTAGGGCTGGAATAGTGAGAATAGTTCTACGAGCGGTTTGTGCCAACCAGACTAGTGAGAATTTGATATACTCGAGAGATAAAGGAGAATTCGTCATTGCTATAGTTACCTCGACTGTGGTAAGAAAAACTGCTTCATCGTCACCACTTGCCCAATTAGAATCTTGCCAGTGCGTGCGCCGATATGCACGTGCGAGGACACAGTCCGATCACAAGTTCATACTCAAACTCTAAGATAAGGTTCGCCATCGGATCTGAAATCAGTCGGATTACCTGATCGACAACCGGTACTGTCGATTTAAGCATACACCAAACAAATCGGTCTGGGCACGGGAACACGGTAATGTATCGATTGCAACGATAGTAAATTAGAGGGGTCATGCAACCAGACTAGTAAATCATAGAGTAGAAACCTACCGTAACACTAGTGCATGTTAACGGTTAATTTGCATCTGAATTCACGGAGAAAATGATGTTCAGCTGAAGGAGGTCGTCGTGCTAACCAGACTAACGTTCAGCGTACCTGGATAGTCTGAGGGTCTGTCACGAGAATACTGCCAAGAAATCTGGCGGCTAAATATGGAACCAAGGCACCGCAAATCGCGCTGGCTCTTTCCCCACCCAGTCTGGTTGCTCTTCCCCCTCAACTTAAATAATACGCAATTGCCATCTACAACTCCATCAACCCATATATTACTTTTCATAGCCTCAATATTTGCACCCTTCTCCAATAGTAGCCTCACAGTGTCCTTTTAGTTACTCATTTTCTTCACAGCTACCAAGCCGGTCAAGCCTCCCCTCAAATTTTGCATTAAATTTAATTGCCCATCCAAATGAGCCAATTAGTCAACCCAAGTCTCTAACTTCTCCGCACAATCAGCCGCACAATCAATTGCTCAAACAGCCACTCAATCGATTGACCACAGAACTGTCAGTCAGAAGTGGATATTCCGGACTGTCCAAATTATGATTCCTTGGCTTCCAATGCCATACCTGGCGTGATGGCCAAGGATGGTGGAGCTTTTGTTTCTAAGCTGTTGCTCGTCGATGGACTATTACAACTGGGTGCTGAAGGTTATTACGAAAGATCGTTCGACTCTTGGACGGCATGGTAACTCTCAAGGAAATGATGTTACTGAGGAGGATGTAGTGAGGCTGCTATTGGAGAGGGGTGCAAATATTGAGGCCACAAAAGCAATGTATGGTTGATGGAGTTGTGGTTGCACTAGAGAAAGGCGCAAATATTGAGGCCATGAAAAGCAATGTATGATTGATGGAGTTGTGGCTGGCCTGGTGGATTGCATTAGAGAAAGGCGCAAGTATTGAGGCCATGAAAGGCAATGCATGATTGATGGAGTTGTGGTTGGCCTGGTGGATTGCAATAGAGAAAGGCGCAAATATTGAGGCCATGAAAAACAATTTTAATTGGAGTTGTGGTTGCACTGGTGTTGGAGAAGGGTGCAAACATTGAGGCCACAAAAGCAATGTATGATTGAAGTTGTGGTTGCGTTGGTTGCGCTGGTGTGATTGCGTTGGTTGCGCTGGTGTGATTGCGTTGTCTGTGTTTCTATATCCAGAGGTTTCTTTATAATATGCTGTATGCAACAGCTGGGCCCTTTGACCACTAATAAACGACAGTTCGCTATGGCAACGTGGATCACCTTGGGGTACAAATTTTGTAGGGCAAAATAAGATACACATACAATTAGAGGGCATATGCTCACCGAATGTTACTGTAGAGAAACTCACCGAAATTTTACGTGTAAGCACAGTGCTAGTCCAAGTTCTTTACACACTTTGGGTAGGTAGAACTCCGATATCTATGCAGGACGCCCACGCAAGAACCTTTGCTGCTGAATCCAAGCCTGTATTTGAACGAAATCTATATGGAACAGACCTTGACAATGAAAGCTGTGGAGTAACTCTGTAAGCTATGGCATTGCATTGTCTTGTCAGGACTACCAGACCGGCGCAAATTGATATCGGTACTTCATGGTTGTCAGTATCTCTTTTTTGCACTCACGGCCATACGCACAAACACATTCCTAAGGAGTTTACATGTCCTGTAGTAGGCTTTTATCGAACCTTTATTTTTGTACTTCATACCTATAATAATATAGCTTGCTCGGGTATAAGCAGCACTCCAAAGTTCTGCGAGATAGGTAAAATGTTGCCACCCCCTGTTGAACCTCTGAATAACGAAGCTTTCTGTAGTACTCCATACAGCTCTATATCACCTCGTACTATAGTGTACTCGTCCATTACCTTCTCCAAAAATCAGTTCCAATCCTGCTCTTCATAATCCGACTCCTCATACTCCGAGTCCCCACTCACATACCTCTCGCTATCAGACCCATAAACATATTCTGTGTCGGACCCATAAACATGCTCTGTGTCGGACCCATAAACATGTTCTGTGTCGGACTCATAAACATGCTCTGTGTCGGACCCATAAACATGTTCTGTGTCATTACGCCAATACAAAATGCGATCACGAGGATCGACCTCAGGACTGCTCATTCTGAAATCTCCTGAATCGAGCTCAAACATGCTCCCCCTTGATTCATTGTCCGCCTGCTGTTGATTCCCACCGAGCTCGACCACTGCCGCTCGCGCAAGGCTGTGCGTTGTTGCTATTTTTGAAGGTAACTCAGAAAGAGTCGGATAGGTAATGTAACTCTCAGTGCCCATGGTAGTAGGGAGGGTCGGTATCGCTGGGTACACCGTTTCGGCGCCTCCTGCGGCCATAGACGCTTCATCAATGCTATGACGAGTCAATGCCGGAAAAATGTCTACTGACTCCTGGTCATCCGCAGCTGCATATGCGAGCTCTTCCTCCTCGGTCATGAACATGTCACTCCTAACGGTCCCACCCGCACTAGCAGGGGTGTGACCATAATCGTAACGGTCTGATGACGTCGTCAGAGGTGAGGAGATAAAAGGACCGGAAGGACTCTGCCATATATACCCCTTACCGCTCATGTCAGTACAGTTTGATTCTATAATCTAGCCCGGTGGGCCGGCATACGTACACTTCCAAAGTACCAAGGGCTTGGATTTATATTTATATTTTGCCAATTCAGCCCATAGTCCACATTAAAGTGTTGGTTTACCCATGGACTCAAGCTCCAACCGCTTTGCATTGGATATTGAACTCCCGGAGTAATAAGCAGCCGAAGTGACGCAAATTCTCTTGCACTGTAGTCTGCCACTACAGCCAAAGAGGGGATTTCACCCACAAAAACCCATTCATTTTGTGCCGAGTTTGCAGCCCTCTGCGGAATCTCGCTTTGACTAAACTTTGCTAGAGCAATCATATGAAACAGTTCCACTCCACACGCGAGCGCGAGTGCTGTATTGATTTGGGCCACGCGAACATTCTTCCTCCCCTTCCTCTCTCGCTTTAAAGCGTGGTATCGAACCCAATTGCGGTTTTCTGAGCTTGATATGAGAACTGTTTTTACTGGACAATACCAGTTTAGATGTAGTTTTAATTCTATAGCCACATTCTCCGGGTCGTTCATGTTGATGATTCTATCTGGCGACCCGGCAAGAAAGCTGCCATCAGGGAGCCTCCGGGAGACCGAGGTGTCGTTATATATTCTCCAGAGTGTTGGGGGGACGGGCTTGGAATTGATGAAATTATAGCTACTGGTATTGTAAGCGTCACTGAGCGGAAATTGCGGCAACGGTGGATAGTTCATGGTTATGTCTGCCATGGGTTATGTCGCAGTTACTGAAGCCACAGGGTTTTGAATATTGCTCTAACAGTAGATATTTATCTCGCTAGGATAGAGCTCCACTTCTAATCCTTAGAGCCCCGGTCACCCCTCAAGCTGTGAAGGAACGGAGCCTCATGTAGCCGGCCTGATTACACATCACATTTGTCTGATGCATCTTTATCGGTGGTGAAAGGGCATGGATATGAATCACACTGATATACCGAGAAAAAACTCCAAGAAATTGGCTGTCATATATAGGCATTAATTTTTAATATACATTCTAGGCTATTCATGCCCTTGATAACCCGCAGAAAATTCGAGTGTCTTCAGTCGGAGAAATTGTACCTCTACCATTTTCCCTGTAGACTTTTTGGTGGGGATAACTAAACAAACCCAAAGATCTTTCCCTAGATATACATAAAGCATACTGGAGATTTATATTCTGTAGGATATAGCAACCAGACGATTATCAATCGTTCAAGATTCATAGATCGTTCGAACTATCTGCCAATGGTGCACAGACCGAACGATACAGCAATTTGCCGCCAGCATATGTTCAACCAAACCAACAATTCGAGTGCAGCTCGTATGCAGTTAGCAGTTAAGTCGGCAATGTGTATGTTACAGCAGCCGTCTATGAGGAATAACTAGCGGCCCTTCTAGTTCAAAGAAGGCTGAGTGATTGCAGGTACAGTATACCTGAAGACGTTAACTGAGGAGGGCTCTTGGCTTAGCATCTTTAATACTAATGAAGGTGGATAGATAATACAGTGTGCATGATTTAAGTATCCGTTACGGACTGATTGCCCTATTGGTAGAGGATATGAACGTTTTCTATGTGTAGTCTACCATGCTTTGTTCTCTCCAACACATGAAACCACGTGAAATGTAGCTATAGGCACCATTATATAGTGCCATTTAGAAAGTATCGGAATACATAATAGAGGGCGCAGGCTGCATGCAGCTGTGACAGGCCGGCCGCCAAGCCCCATGGTGGCCAAATCCAACGTTCTGTCTACTTTAGCCATATGTAGGATAGCCGCGCCCTCTTTTCCCAAAAACTCTCCGAATGGAACAGTGTCAACTTCTCACTTGTGCGGGATAAGCCCAGCTGCAGTCCGGATATACTTAGTTGAAGTTTCAAGTGATAAATAATGTTCCCTCGCGACCTCATAGCTCTGTGGCAAAACTCGGCAAGCTTACTGCAGTAAGAGTAGCTCCACTTTTTTCAATTGCAGGCCTGGGTTGTAGACAGTTTTACTTGTCGATTAAAACTGAAGTATGCACCTCCCCAGCTTACAATTGAAACTCCCAAGTGGTGATGCTCGCCACATGATTCTTATTTACGTAATCCTTAGCTACCAGCGCATGTCTCGCACTGCTGAAGACATTTACCTGCTCACTCTATTTATCCACCACCAATAGTAATAGCAATGAACCAACCTTCAAGGTGCTAGCATGATTGACATACCAGTTAAGCTGTGGGAGAGGTATATTTTCTTTATTTATAGGGTACCAGAGTCATTATAAGAACCCAGAAAGATCATTCACAACTGCACATGCCCATGAAGTTTGGAGGCGGTGCATTGCCAATATTGGAGCTACCTATTTGTAAAGGGTTTTAATTTGTTTTTTCCAACGGAGTGCTTGGAGATACAGTTATACGTCCAGCCGGCACTTGCGGCAGCGATTTCACGGAAGGTAGGTTGATATTATGAATATGAGCTTCTGGTAGCCTTAGTTATCTAGATTCTAGTCAGATACTCTACATATTACAAATACTTCCACCCCCCACCTAGACAACCCCAGCCCTTCTCATCTTCCCCATTGCCTCTTCCTGCTCTTCTCTCCAAAACTCCCTCCCAACATCCCACATCATCTCCACCCCTGCTTCCATTCCCACTCTCTCCAACTCCACCCTCTCCACCTCCTTTGGCCACAGATTCATCATCTTCAAGCTATCCAACATATGTAAATCCCTCAGTATGCCGATCTTCCCCAGACACCCCCCGGTATGTACACCCTTTGATTGGATAAGCTCAATTAGTACTCTAACTACCTCTTCTTCCCATTCCCAACCCCAGGCATTTGCACAGTCCTGGCCTATCCACAACTCTGAGAGTGACCGGGGGAGCATATCTACTAGGCTTATCCTCCCACCACCGCCAGTTCCAAGTAATACACTGAGACCTATCGTGAGCTTTTCCAATTTCACTATCTCCTGTAACCTCAGCAACTTTGCATATCCCAGAAAGGCCTTATTATAACTCGAACTTGGGCTAAATTCCAAAAAACATATTCTCAACCTCGTCAGTGTGTTCTTCACCAGCTGCAGCGCGTTACCAAGGGAGTCGTATCTCACCACACTGAACCTGCAGTTATAGGCAGAGAGGTCTAGGAGGAACGTCAGGCCAAGGTAGCAGAGACGGGGTATAAGAGGGAGGAGGGTATGCAGGGTTGTGGTGAGGTGTGGCGGGGTGCGGAGAGTTAGGTTTGTGATATTTGTTATGGTGATGGGTGGTGGAAGGGTGAATGTGAGTGGCTCTATAGTCGGTACGGAGAGAGCGAGGTTGGTGAGACTAGGTAGCCGGAGAAGAGGGAGGGTTAGGGGCGTGAGGGAGGGGCAGTAGCTCGAGTACTCGTGGGAATATGAGCAGTTGACTTTGATTAGGAGGCTTGATAGCTGTGAGAATGGATACGGATGCTCCCCCGACCCCTCGGGGATAATCCGGTTGAGGAATTGCCAGAAAATATCCCTCAGAGGCACACGACGCTCCGGAGATGCACCATAACTCACGGGTTCGGGAAATATAATTCTCAACTCCCTTAGGAAACCACTCCTTCTGAGGAGGAAAAGTACAACCCCAACCACTGCCTCTGGTTCCCAGCTCACTACGTGATCCATGACCCGCTGCATACCATTCTCCCCCACTACCTCCGCCAATAAACTCTTGAGCGTCTGCATCTCTTTGAAAGTAAATACTGCTTTCAGTCGTATATTGTGCTTGAAGCTTCTTAGTTTGTCACCCCACCCCATAATCTCTAACTTACGTACATATCCTTGGGTCTCTGGTCTGAGGATGAGCGCGCGGATGAGGAGCGTGAGGCGGTAAGGCATCGGTAGGTGGGACTTGGGCGACGCCCAGGAGATGGTGAGGTGTCTGTAGAGATGGGGGAGGACATGGGCGTAGAGAACTTTGTTTGTGAGGACAAGGGAGAGTTTGGTGCTGGGTGTGAGGTGGGAGAGGATAAGATCGAGAATTTCAGGCGGGAGGCGCAGGAGGCGCGGATGGAGGAGAAGGGAGGGGGATAAGGAAGGTAGTGTTGAGGTATCGGCCGGGAGGAAGGGACCGGAGATGGAATTTGTACGCTCAAATAGCATCGCTAGAGATAGGTTTGATTGTAGATCTGGGTGGAGGATTAAGTGTGAAATCTCGTTATAAGAAACCCCCGATATAAGATATAAGCACCAGTCTCGCCAGAATTTGTATGGGAAATAAGACTTGATGTAAGAAACCTCGCGTTATAAGAAATTGAGGCTTCACTGTATCGCGATGGCCAAATTGATATCGCAATGGCCATGGGCTTGTGTTTTTTGACGGAGATATATTCCACCGCGAAGCTCGAGATGTTGTACATGTACAGGCTCAGTTCTGTGTGTGGAAGAGCTTTAAGTCTAAATAATGGTAAAATTGTCTCTCGTCTCAAGGGATGGACGTTTTCACGGAAATTGTTGGAAGGGGGCTAGATAAAAGTTCAGGGTAATATTGTGATGGTAATAGTATGCATCGATATTTAAATGGACATTGCTTTCAAAGTTATACAGAAGCATGCTAGTTTGATTGAATAAATTATTGAAAAGTAATATATTTTTGTCACAAGGCTCCGCTTCGGGAAATGACAAGCTTACATAAAACTGCATTGAAACAAGAAGTGATAAAGCGATATAACATGACAAAGGGAATTCGTAGATGCCTCTGAATAATACTTGGCAAGTTACTTATAATAAATCAATGAGCCCCTGTTCCAAATAATTCCATTCCAGACTAATGTGTTCACACACTCTCTTCCAATTGGGCTAAAAACACCGTAAAACCAGAATACAAAAAATAAGCTTAGGGGTATGCCACCGAGAAAATTAATTCAGGACTCAAATCAGATCCTCCTCGACGCCATTGCTTCTGTTCACATGAATGAGGTTGAGGGAGGAAGACATGTCATCGTGATCCACTTCAGGCTTGGTCGTGACTTCCGGTTGTGTGGTAGCCACCAGTAATCCTATCTCCTTGAGATGCTGCACAAAAGATTCAACCTCCGCAGGGGACAGCAAATAGTCGGCCAGCTTGTAAATTGCTTGACGTGGATTCAGCTCAAGTGCCAACTGTTGCAGCCTAGGCGATGTCTCGTGTGTGAAATACACAAAACATATCTTAGCGGCCATCCAAATGTAATCTCCTGGGATGATCTTCTGAAGAAAGCGATCCGTACCCAATTGGCGCTGGGTATTTTCCCACATGGAGATGGTAGGGGAAAAGAGTCGATCTCTAGATCTACTGACGCAGGAGAGGTTTATGTTTGAAATCCACTTCGCGTTAGGTTCAGCACTCCCAGTAGCGTTCCCGGTGGCCTGCGCACCGTCACGGATTGCCGTTGCACGACGAAACCAGGAACTTAGATATACTATGAAAACCTCATGTTCGCAGCGGATCATGGCTTCTTCCTTGACGAAGACCTCGAATGGCTGACGCCAAACACCATCATGGCAAATGATATCTGAAAACAAGATTCGGGCATCAATCGTCGGCCGCTGATGGCTTATAAGCTCAGGTATGACCAAGTCTACAGGCATAAGACCATCTTTTCGTATTTGTTGCACCAGATGGAAGCTGTTTAGCACCAGTGACAATCTAATAGTCTGAATATCTTGTTTATACTGGCCTCCTGGGGAAGAATGTAGTCTTGTAGATGAGAGCCCTTTATAGTGTATGGCCAATGTATGGTAAATCGGACCGGCTATGGCTGGGGCGTGAATAAGATCGTTGGGGCCAGAGGTCTGAGTTGCTGGAATGCTATAATTAGGCCCGGGGCCGGGGGTGGGACTTGATCTGTGCAAGGTAGCAGCGGCCAGTGGTGTATAGGTATACTTTTTGTAATTGGTCGTAATGTCGTGCGGCCAGGGTATTCTATCACTGTTCGGGTCACGGTTTAAACTATGAATGGCATCGAGATCAAACTCGAGGTTGTCGGGCACGAGGAAAACTCGGGCAACCGAGGCCACGGCGGAGGTGCATAGAATTGCTAGTGATGCCCACCATTCGGATGTTCTAAGCCCGAGATAGAGGGATATATATCCGACCGACATCACCATCACCGAGACATTCGTTAGGCTCGCAAGCATAGCGCTATAGCTAGGCCTTTGCCCATCAGACGAACTCACAATGACCTTTGGGCAAAAGGGTAGCGTTACTCCCCATGGTATATTTGCTGAACAGTATCCCGCAGCACTAGCGTCCAAAGCACTTATATCAACCGTACTTTCTATTGAAGCCCTATCCACTATCAGCGCAGCAAAAAAAGCACCGAATGTGGATGTCGCCAGGCCAATGGAGACAAGAACAGTGTTTTGGATGTCGTGTTGCAAATTCCAGTTTGCCACGATAATAGCAACATATCCAAGAAAGCAAATAATCACAATAATTAACCTTGTGGTTTCTTTGAGTGCATTGTCGGCATGAGAAGCTGCTGTTAGCGGCAGAGAGATATTCCTCCACGCTGCACATAACTCCAGGGAGCCATTACAGCCAGGAATCTCCACATTTGATCTCTCTACCTGATTCATGAACATTCTCGCAGCAGTTCTCACTTTGTCAACCGGGTTATCGTCCTGACTGAGAGCCTCGCCACGGAAGGACCCAACGACCGTCCACCAAGCCGCAGCATTCCCAAGCACTATCGCTCCCATACCAATCCGTGTCTCAAACCAGTCAATTACCTTTTGTGCATTTCCACGTACATCCTTTCGGATATAGAAGTATGCTTCATCGTCTTCCTTCGGCGTGGTTGTTTGCTCCAAAACACCACTCCTTAGCTCAAAGCGTACCATACCAGACGAAACACTGGTAACATCCGCTAAGACTTCACCCCGCGACTCATACTGACGCCCAATGAGGCGTTTCAACGACCTCGAGCCATGCAGTCTAATCAATGTCGTAATAGCCGTGATAAGACCAATTGGTCCAGCTGCATAAAGTAGGTAGTGTGATGTTCGACACATTACTTTGAAGTAAGCTTTAACATGCTTTTCGCCGACGAGGATAAGCAGGGGAGCGATATTTGCAACTAGGGTAGCCCAGACATCCGATGAGGCACCAATAGAAGAGTTTGCTGCGAGTGTAGGTTGAGCGAGTAGGAGAAATAACAGCAATATCATTTTAAATGTAAATAGACCGCCGGGGCAGAATTCAGCCTTTTTTCGTGATATTCAGCGCAGACTGCGCAGTGGACATCAATATGTATCTCACTGCAACGTGCCCAGTTTTATAATAGGTATTAGGTCCGCAAAATTATAGTTACTAGGGCTATGATGCCATGCAAGACATGCATATGCGTGCACTGCTGGACCCAATTAACAGCCGTACTTAACAGGCTCAGATGCAAAAGACAGTGTACCCCTCGATCGCGGACCCAACCAACTTGTTATAGATAAAATATCAGCTCAATGCTCCACAACTACGATTTGCTTCTAACAGGCATAAACTCTGCTAACCAGAAGCGAGCAGGCACCGGTGCTGTTCACCAAAAAAAGAATCCTGCAGCTGTGGCTAGGAAATTTTCATTCACATTTCGCACAAGTTGTATTCATAAGGAATAAGCTTAAGACTAGGTGTACTTTTATTCGTGACTACAATTAGACTATACGTTTAGCACTGCTGAGCTTCTAGGAGATCAATTTCACGGATGTTTTTGGTTCTAGACTTTGCTGGACATCTACTCTGACACTAGAGCCTTAACAGGTTTAAAATCCTATAGCCAGGACTACCAAGCAACGAGGTTAGACTTGAATATGTCACTGCTGGCGACCCCGTGTGAATAATTCTGAACCGAGTATATACTAACAGTTTCAAAAAAGGAAGAACAAATACAAAGATTACAGAAGGAAAAAAAGCAGAGAAAGATGACAACGTATAACGAAATCGGTGGATAACCCTATTTTACTACAGAATGGTCATCAGCCACCTTACACGGCTACTCCACGTTCAGCACTATTGAGAGCCACGTACCACCACTCTATAATTTGCCTACTCTCGGTGTTCCTTATCATCTTTTGAGGACAGAAAACCATTATCTCCTGTTTCGTGCGACGATAAAACTTTCCAAGTTCTTGATAGAAGATATATATACTTAAAGTCAGGTAAAGCTTATACTTGAGGGTGTTAACCTCCTGAGGACAAGTCTAATGACAAATCTAAGAGGGTCGAGGTTCAGTTTCCTGCTAGCTGGATATTGTGACAAACTCTAAAATGTGATTATGGCAAACGCCAGGTCACGCCTCCATACACCTTTGAATAAGAGGTTTGTAATTAGATGCTGTACATGTATAATGGCCGGAATAGACTCGTATATAGTCGAGGGTCTGCAGCCAATTGTGAATCATTTATGATACTTTTTCAAAAAACTCGGAATGGGTCAGCGAGATTGATTCCTGCAATTCCGTGGAAATTCATATATTTGAAGTGGACTATGAATTTTGTAGCTAGTTAGCCTATCTGACCTGGAAAAATTCGTAGATACTGGCCCTGTCCATGTAGAATTTCCACATTATAGCTTTATTTGAAGAGCATAGAATGAATCTCACTCAATGATCTGAACTATCTGAAGCTTCTGGCAACAAGTGGGGATTCTTAAGTGTATAGGTAGAGTTATGGCGAATAGCGTGGTTTCTTACTCGCTTCTTTGTAAAACTACTCGTCTTATCGTGGTTGCGTACCCGTAAATCTGAACTTGTACTCGTTCTTTTAATGAGGGTACTGGTCTTATCTTTGCATACTTGCCCATATGGTAGAATGTTAGGTATATGTATTGATAAGTATATAATCACATCAGACTTGGTAGTATAGTCAAACAGCTATAGGAAGATGTGTATCAACTATGCCAGATACCTATCTACCAACAATATACAATATTAATGTTTTCCCTAAGACCATTACAATATTGGAGTATGTTTCGCCTGCAATATGATAATTGCTCTGAAACTGGTTCATTATCCTCAATTCAAAATCTGAATGCATATCATATATATTTATACCAAGATACCTCAATTCGAAGTTTTACTTGAGTCACAGAAATTTCTGAAAATGCCATAGCGTCCTAACTTCCAAACATGAGATCGGGAATTTGCAAACAGTGGTATATATAGGAGGAACCTGGGTCGCAGATCATTGGCGTGGTCAATAATCTTTAGGTCGTTGAAATCCCTCAAGGTATTGAATTAAAAAAAAAAAAAAAAAAAAAAGATATTAGCCTCAGATAGTTTCAGAAAACATCAGAAAGCTAAATCTGAACTCTAATTGAAAAATTGGATAAACAACTAGATTCAATCAGGCAAATCTCATCACTACGGCCTTGTCCTAGCTATAAGCCCGTGGCTGGAACCAAATAGTATATCTCAGGTCCTCAAGATGGATTTTAATTAATAAACAAATGAAAACTGAAGTAAACATTGGGTACAGTTATTGTCCGGGGAAGCAGGGCAAGGAGTCTTCCAGGTCACCGATGCGCAACCTCGTCATAGGCTAGATAGTCTGCATGCGTATACGAGTAGTGAATTACTAAAAAAGTAGAAAATACAAGGAAAGCGTATATATGATGACTTGGGTTTCTTAAGGGCTCTTAGAACAATTAGAATCGCTTGTGTATGAACAAAAGAGCTAATATTTGCTAATTAGTGTACGTATACACGTACATCCGTTCTCCAAGCTTAAAAGTTGTAGACTGGTTTGCTCAATTTGCGATCCCAGATCGCAGATCGCGAGTAGCTTCGAAACGGCACGGGCTGTTCTTGGGGTTATGGTCCAGCGGAATGCCGGCCAATAAGGTGGACATCTCATGTGGGAGGACTACAGTCCAATACAATGAAGTGACACGACGTAGATGGTACTCTAGATCTGCAACTGGCTTGGTAGTTCTCGAATAATCGCCCGGCCCTGACTGCAGTTCCAAAGGGCTAGGCCAGCTGCACAGCTCTCGGAACACTAAAATTAGACAACGCACCCGGGAGGACGTGAATCTTCCAGGCTACTGTACAGCAGAACAGCCACCAAGAGATAACTATTGCTGATCAACCTGGAATATGACATTCCTCTGCTTCTAGCCCCTGGGGCTATTGTGCAGCACCATCGTACTTTCACCTCCGTCCTCGTTCAGTCCCACTGCACGGTACGTGTCCGGCCGTTAGGATACAGTCGCCATGGTTGATTAATGATGCCAGATACTAGTTTCAATGTGTACACAGAATGCAAATTGATTTGATCGTCGGGTATTGGTGGCTCTCGGATTGACAAGTCGGAAAAGTGCTCCACCTGGTTCCAGCTGGGAAACCAGTTTCCGGCAGACGGGTGGGGGAAGAATTCGAGCAACGAACATGCCAGAGACGAGCTTGCTCTAAATGGTATGTGATCCAAACAGCAAAGTGTACGCACCAACTGGACCCATGCCATTTCTGGTTGTGCAAGACCATCGTAGCAGGGAACCAGTAGGTACTTGTTGAAGGCTCCAGTCTTTGGATCGGGCCGGCCAGTCCGGCCTCAACCATGGCCCGCGCCGGCCTGGACCAGACAGAGCTGGGGCGGGGACTGGCCTGAATAATCAGGCGGGCAAGGCCTTGGCCTGGTCCGACTGGTCCGACTGGTCCGCCTGGTCCGCCTGGTCCGCCTGGTCCGACTGGTCCGACTAGACTGACCTGGTCCAAAAACCCTGCTGATGTATTCACCAAGCCATTGGAAGCTTCAAAACACTCCAAGTTTACTGTATAAGACGGGGTAGCGGATCACGACAGGGATCCGGATCAGGTTTCTTGGCACGGCATATCTTGGAGTTCGCATCGATATCTCAGTCAATTCTACTCCAATAGCCACCAAACTTTGCGTAGTCCATCTCGAGTCCCCTGAAGTGCTCCTGTGACTGCACTGGGCCTCCTTTGCACTCAATGCGGCCCTAGGGCTCTTGCATGTGATGCATAGTATCCGGGCACTAGTGGGAATCCTATAATGCCAATTATGAGCCATGCAAGCTCTGTGTGCTATAATATCATGGTATATACATGCTGAAGCTGTGTGCAAAGTTCTAGTGTAATCAGATGAATGGTCATTAAGCCATTGATATTCAAAATATAATATGAGACATGGCATCCAAATTCGCATTAGTATTGTCTTAGTTCTACTAGGTAATACCCCCATAAAGTCATTATGACTTGTCCTGCTCTTATATATAATAACTTGAGAATATTTGTACCAGTAAAAACTTCGTTAGAGCATATCTGACCCTAATTTACTTAGTAGACACTGGGCTTAAATGTTAGGGGTAAGCCGGTGGTCACCGGCTCGCCCCTAACATTATATTGCTCGAAGAGTCAAAAGCTAGATATACGATATGGGCATATATATGTATATAGGAAACGGAGTAGGTTCAGGCTACCTATCTCCTATGCGATTGTAACATAGCGCATGACAATAATAAATCGGTGCCCTCTACCACTGGTCAAATTTGAAACGTAACATTAAATCTGACAATCATAAGCAATCACCATCTCCAACTAAGCTATGGCCGACTCCAACTAGATAAATTTATCTCCAACTTCAATATCAGTATATTTGGCTTACACGGCCAAGGTACTACTGTCTAATATAGCTTCTGCTAATAATCTTGCCTAGGTAGCATAAGGATTTAGAGTATCAGTATCCTATCTCCACTCCTAACTAAAGTCACTTACCTAATACTGCTTTCTTATGACTACAGGAACTAGACTAGCTTACTGAGTTAGCTAAAATATAATCAAACTACTTCAGTAAAGTCTACCCATACTTTAATTAGTCGTCTCTTATAGGTTAAGCCAATTGATTACTAGTAGGCTATTTTAGTATATATAAAATAATATTCAAAGTTCTACAAATGAGTAGATTACCTCAAGTTGTTAGAAATAGACTAGGTAACAAAGGTTTAGGTATCTTGAGCTGGCCTAGTGACTGTGGTGAGTATGTAAAAATTTAGTTGGTTAAAAAATCTGACGCTTTAGATTTCAGGTAATCATAGCTAGCTTTAGGTAAGCCCAGTACGTATTAAGTAAATTAGAGGTCGAATATGCTCTAACGAAGTTCTCACTGGTACAAATATTCCCAAGTTATTATATATAAGAGTAGGATAAGTCAAGTATATGGGAGTATGACCTAGTAGAACTAAGACAATACTAATGCGAATTTGGATGCCATGTCTCATATTATATTTTGAACATCGATGGCTTAATGACCATTCATCTGATTACACTAGAACTTTGCACACAGCTTCAGCATGTATATACCATGATATTATAGCACACAGAGCTTGCATGGCTCATAATTGGCATTATAGGACCCCCACTAGTGCCCGGATACTATGCATCACACGCAAGGGCCCTAGGGCCGCATTGAGTGCAAAGGAGGCCCAGTGCAGTCACAGGAGCACTTCAGGGGACTCGAGATGGACTACGCAAAGTTTGGTGGCTATTGGAGTAGAATTGACTGAGATATCGATGCGAACTCCAAGATATGCCGTGCCAAGAAACCTGATCCGGATCCCTGTCGTGATCCGCTTCCCCGTCTTATACAGTACTATACAACTCGGCTGTACCATGTCGGCTGGGTTAAAGTTGTCCATTTTGTATATATACTTTGTGAAAAGTTAGTATAAATATGTAAGCATACCTCCTCTGCGACGCTCTGATGAGACTAGAGAATAAAATGAATTTGTTTCGAGAAATGTATGCTCTTATATAGCCGAATTGCCTAGTAAATGTTTATATGTTAGTCCGCCTCTATAGCCTGGTCCGGACCAGACCAGCCTGAATTGCGTGCTTTGGCCTGGACTGGCCTGGACTGGCCTGGACGACTGGGTGGACTGGACGGACTGGACGGCCCGTATTAGTAGTCAGGCAGCCCAGTCCACAAGATTGCCCGCCGGGGCCGGTCCAGGCTGTTTCAGGCCAGCACGGACCTCGGCCCTCAGTCCACGTCCACGGCAGCTTTTTTTTTTTTTTTTTTTTTTTTTTTTTTTTTTTTTTGAAGGCCCACGGCGGCCTGAAGAGTGGCCTGGCCCGTTGCAAACACTGACTTGTTACATCGATCAAACAAGCCAGTCAAACAGAGAACTGCCAAACACTTTGTCCGTACGGTTTGTGGCGTGTCATTTGTTTAGCTGGATGATTTGGGTCTGAAACCCCAAGGATCTCCCACGACAAATCTCATTCAAGACCTCAGCGAGGGCTGTCGGAATGCCATTGATGTCAATCTAGGTATAATTACTGTCAGCTACAATATGAACCCGAGGCGGCCCCGTGCACACGAATATACTTGATAGTCCAACGGATCTCCTTGGTAAGTCCGGATTCCATCTGCCCACCAATTAGTGTGTTTCTAGCTTCAGTAGTTTCTTGCAGCGTCCAGGCCAGCTGTAACCAATGTCGTTTCTCATGGAAACCACTAGGTTGAAAGGACCTGCCTAGTCCGCTGAAATATGTAATTATCTTTATAGATCAATCCAATAGTCGGCAAATCTATACTATACTCTATTCGGCCTTCCTTTGCTCCTCCCGTGCATCGATATCGCTAATGCAACCAGGATTAATTTCAGCTCGAGCGACAGCAACTTGTTGTAAACACAACACATCGAGCCAAGTATAGCTACAGGAAAATCTGATAAGGTCATCGCGGATTGCATTGAGCATGGGTATTGGAGGGGAGCGAGATAGGCCATTGCTCATGATTAACTGGAGAAATGACATAGGCCATTTCTTCATTTGGGACCCATGCGTGTGAGATTGGCCAGAGATCACAATAGGTGAAACGGTCAGCGAATGCGACCCATGCAGAGGGAATTACCCTATTTACGAAGACGCCCAAGACGCGCCTACATAGGGGTGCCCCTCAACCCTCCAACATTTTATATCCATCACGATACGCGAGTTCCCGAACTGGTATTACCACCTTCGATCTTCTCACAATGCCCATCCGGATTTATCAGTTCGGCTCCCCTGTGGCTTAAGGCCGCTAGCTTCAAGTATCCCCGAATCCATTCATTGGCCTCGACATCGGTAAGGCAGATTATGCTGAAGCACCTACCCGTCAGATGAACTGACAATAAATCCTAGAGCGCTTAATTCTTTTCAATCCACTGTTAGTCGCTCCACTCCATAAATACATACAGATATCTCTCGTTACAAGCATACCTGATATAAGCCTAGACTGATTTATTTATTTGAGGGTAGTTAGCGATTTAAGCGCTACACCAAATAAATCAGTCTGGGCACGAGAACACTAACTCGTCTCTTCCGTAATAACTAAATAACGCCGTGTGAAGTGTCTATAGCGGATCTCGGGCTGGGAAAAGGAGATGATTTGGGAACGTGGGAAAGGGAGATTGAGTATCATGGAGTGGGAAGGGAGACGTGGTTCACGGATGGTAGCAAGAACGAAGACGGTGGGGTAGGAGGGGGATTCTACTGTGGTACGAAAGAAGGGTGTGTGGGGCGAGGAAAGGTTGCGACTGTTTGGGATGGTGAGGTGGCGGGTATCAGGGGCGCGTTGGAAAGGGCGTCCAAGGAAAGAGGGATCCTGGTATTGTCGGACTCCCAAGCTGCTATCTTGAGCATCAGGAAGGCCGGAAGGCGGTGCCATGCCAGGACGGCTGATATGTCGAGGGTTATGGCCTTACTTAATAAGGATGGCCGGGAGGCTCATCTGGGTTGGGTCAAGTCTCACGTGGGTATCCGCGGGAATGAGAAGGCCGACGAATTGGCGAAACGGGGGACGGAAGATGACTCGGTACAGATAATCAGTGAAGGGGGGGTGCGGCAATGGTATAGGGAAAAATGCAGGAGGGAGAGGGTCGTATCGGGGTTCGGGAAAGGGAGGGTAGTAAAGTGGGGAAGAAAAGCAGCGGTGAATTACACTAGATGTCGCACCGGAAAGGGCGATTTTGCGGTTTGGAAAGAATTCATCGGTGCTGGAGATGGGAATAACCTATGCAGAATGTGTGGGAGGCATGACGAGAGTGGTTGCCATGTTGCACTAGTGTGCAGTGAAGGGGAGTGGATTGGTAGGAGGTTCAGTTCTTGGGAGGAAGCTGATGATCCAAAGAGAGTCAGGGTGAATAAGATAGTAGACGGGAAAGAAGTACCGTTTGACTTGGCGGAGGAGTTTTTTAGCCGGCTTCGATCGTGCTGATGGGAGCCCCAAAATTTCCAGGTGTGGGAGATTGGTCTATTGTGGGAACTTGTGTAATTAGCGGTTGGATTAGTTAGGTTAGTTAGGGTTCGGTTGCTCAGGGAACAGGGAGCATAGGGCCTTAGGCCCACCTGAAGCTCGCCATGGGAAACCCTATATGCGAGTATTGAATAATAAAAAAATAAAAATAAAAAAAAATATAAAAAAAATAAACAATAAAGTTATCATTAATAAATACATGACTATTCCCTTTGCTATATATTTGGCTTCGCCCCCCACTACGGTTTAATTAAGTGGACCCCCATTCGATACTAAATAATTCTCCTCTTCCGAACGTCTCCTCCGATTGGACTCTAGATTCTCCATTACTGTAAACAGATTAGATACACTATTCCTTTAATAATATGGGTACTTAAAATGTTATAAAGTATTCTGGAGCTAGCAGGGGAGTGTGAGAACGTAGTCTGGCGGGCACCGCCTCTCGTAAAGAATTCAGAATGGGTTAAATGCCTAAAGTAGTATAACCCCTCTTTATGGGGAGGGTTAGTATGTAGACCAAGAGACGGCTAATAATGTCCAACAGGGTGTATAAGTATAAGCTTAAAGAAGCTATCAACAATGCCGTTCGTTGGGTCGAAACGTTCAGTTTTATGATGCGACATCGCCGGAGGTTGCTCTAGGGGGAATGATTCAGAATGGTTCGGTAACAGAAGGCAACTTTCTGGACATGCTGGGGATCCTGCTTATTACGGGGACGCCTATCCGAATACAAGAGAGAGGTTCGGGTCACATAGTATGAAGACAAATACTAGGTTGGAGGCCGGACACTATGATGTCTATTGCGATAGTAAGTGCTGAGTTCGAGGAGTATGTCGATTGATCTGTGCTAATGAGTAGGTCCGATTAATGTCAACAATGAACCGTGGGTGTTTCGCTTGATATCTCATAACGTATCAGGCAGAGATGAGCATTTATAACTGGAATTCGCACTCGGGATGGGAGATGTGTTATTTCTGGAGTCATAAATCCAAGAATGAGAGTTTCTCGTGGGGAGTGGGCTGGTTTCGAAGCAGCGCATATTTTTCCGCTAGAAAAGGAGGACCTAGTGTGGATTCAGGGGAATTTCGGATTGTGAATTACAGATATAGATGATACGGATAGATCGTCAAAGATCAATTCATTACAGAATAGGATGTTGCTTCAGTCGCACATTCATCAGATATTTGATATCGGTGAATCTGGATGTGAGTATTGCATCGAATGGATAGTTGTTATAATTGATATTAACTAGCTGACAGGACAACTACAAGGTTGTCATGTTTAGTAAGCTTGATCCAGTGTGTCGAAGTCTGAATGATTCGCATCGTGTGTCTGTCGAACTTTGCGGTGGCGTTTCCGACAGTCGGTATTCGAGCATGATTTTTCAGGGGGGGATATGATTGGGGTGATAAGCAAGGAGCTGTATGCAAAAGCGAGATTGGAAGAGTAGGCGAGAATTAATAGTCTGTAAAGCGGGGTAACTGATGTAGCAACACTTATTGCGAGATGCCACATGCATGACTCTAGTCTGGTTAGCACAAGCCTCTCGTAGAGAGCATGACTCGTGCAGGTTTAATTCTAGAATTAACATACAAAGAACAATCTTCGAGCGAAGTCAGGGCCTTTATAGGTGAATGACCATGATGCAAGTAGCTTTTAATACATTGCCCACAGGTACAGCACCCAGGGAGGCTTCCGCATTAGGAGTTTTGAACAAGATTAATACTAGCAATTAAACTAAGTATTTATAGGTAGGCATTTGATTTCGACATTTGATTCCGTAAATTGAAGTGGCCCTAGTTAGAGGATCTAGTGCCGATATGGCCAGATGCTTATTCTCAAGCCCGGACTTATTGACTTGCAAACTGGCCAGTACACATGTACTGTATATAGTAATCATTGATTATTCAGAGGGTTCAAATTATTCCCTCTAGATCCAGCTGCAACCAGACTAGATCCAGCTGCAGTACCCTACTTAGGTATTGTGAATAGGATCGCTTACATAAGGCGAGTACAAATTATGCGTAAATTCAGCGAGCGATCTCTCAGATTTTTGCCGCTAGACTAATTCGACTCAATAATTAAATTGTTAAACACAACATACCGACCTTCCAATATCGTATACTCTTACTGAATATTGTGTAAATGCATGTGAAGTGATAATGATAAAGATTCTACTAGGTTCTGTAGTGACTTTAGGGCCTTTTTGAGTTGCGACTATGATGTATGGTGTCTATTTGCACTTCAGGGTAAGTGGTGTGTATCCATCAAATGATAACCAGATATCTATCTACCAGTAATATGCATACTAAGATACTATACTACTTTTCAATTCATGGTTTTACTTAAGCCCACTAACATTCATCATAAAAATTTCCCATAATACTTACGAATCCCAGCCACCGACAACCTTGAGCGGCATGTTGTGCGTTGCCAGTGAATACTATCGAAAAACGTTGGGTCAATAGTCGAATATTCAATTTGAAGCTCGGGTCTAGATCTGTAAAGTGGGGTAACTGATGCAGCAAACATTTTATTGAGAGATGTGGAGAACCAAACATACGAAAACCCATGTGGTGTGGTGGTCATACCTTAATTACTAGGATACCGTCTCGCGAATGGCCCGTTATGCTTGTAGGTCATTAAAGAGCGCCATAGATCCTTGCGAATACGTACAGTATATATACATGTTGCCTGCCATGCGGTGCTTCATATTATTTCGCCTGGAGGTCCGCTTGTGTTTGCGCTTGAGGGCTTGCCTGCCTGCCTACGTTCTCTACTACCTCCTGCTAGCAACTATACTGGCTATGAGCTTTATCCTCTACTTTTATTCTGTTACCTACGTTCTCTACCTCTCTCTATACTCTATATTAGATGATGTGTCTAAACAAGCGAACTAGTTGACAAGGATAAGCCTGAAGAAGTGCTGCTACCAAAAGCTGTGCTGATGGCGATCCAAAGACAAGAAGATAAGGCCTCCGAAACGACTAAAACCTGCAAGTTGATAGAACCTCCAAGAAGACAACATAACCAAACGTGCGCAACGAGCTGAAAAGTAAGTGCTGAGAGAGAGCATACTAGATAGCCAAGAACTAAGATGACGAGAAGGATATGGAACAATGAGACCACAAGCAAGCGGACCCCGGGATAGGCCCCAAGCATATATCCTCGGTCGGCATTTGGTTTCGACGTTTGATTTGCAGATTGAGAGATATTGAAAAGGATAAAAAGACCTGTTAATCCTATTACATCCCAGTATCAGCATACGCGTGTCCTAGTCAGAGGACTTGGGTGGATCTTTGTCCAGCTTCCACAGCCAATTTGCCGTACGGAGTACGTTTCGAAGCTTTACTATTCAGCAGTATAAATCAGTCTGGGTACGAGAACACAACACAGCTAGTACTTGGGTATAGTAATTAATGATCATACAGGGGTACCCAGATATTTAAATTACTCTTGTATAATTTCATTGTTCAAAACCGCTGCATGTACCGGCTCCCGATTACATAAGCTGTATAATACATACATCAGTCAGCACTTGATCGTCAGTGTTGAAAAGCACGTGTATCACACATATCCGCTTGCAGCGATGCCACACACGTAACTACAGTACAGCATATACCTGCTTTACATGAAGCCTCGTACGTTATGAGAAGCCACTCACGTATCAACAGCAATACCTGTTTGCTACTGCGTTATCCCTATTCATGTATATATAGTGTTTGGGGAAACACCCTTCTAGGGGCAGATGAGTGTATAGAGATATACCTACACACACATATACGTTCACACATATTCTCACGTATACATATCCGCATACATTACTCGCATATACGTGATACGCACGTACACTCGCACACATACCTTACGTGCATATCTCAGGTGAAGTGGACCTTTGTTGGCCATTCATCTATCCACCGTTGCTAGTGTTGCTACCCATAACCTTGTTACTTCAACAGTCAGAACTCTAAGCAGTACCTAGGGTCTTGGCATGAGACTAACTTGAACTGACATCTTGATGCTAGCACTCTTGGCGAAGGCAGCCACGTGATTGGACCTACCAAATATTAACTATCAAATGACGTAGAAGCTATCACTGATTCTCCACGAAATCAACCCTGTGATACAGCTTCAAGCACTAATCATGAACTCTCAGAACACACACCAAATCAATCCTGTTACTTGCTCAAGGTGTCAAAGAGCCTTCGATCCAAAAGTATGGACATCTACACCAACAGATGATAGGTGGAGGACCTGTGATCAGTGCAGAGTTGGAAAACGTATTGTTAGGTTGACGGGACATTTCTTGGAGTATCCCATTCAATTTATATGAGATTGGCGCTAATACTATATATAAATCTGTAGAGTAAACGACGAGATCTAGAGCAGCAGTAGCAAAAACCAACAACAGTTGGCACAGCTTCATCAACAATTACAGAGTATTGAGGCGTCAAATCAAATCAGGTATATATGAGAGTCATTATGCCTTACAACCCCTCTACACTAGGGACTACTATTAACAGATCGAGCATCTAGCAGAATGAGTACAAGCTTCACTTCAACCTATTCTAAAGATTCAAGACCTATGTTATCTCTCCAGTCTTCTCTGGAATTGCCTTCTCAGCTAAGTTCAACTCCCGTACGACGACGCCGGCGCACTATCCAATTCAGAATCCACGATACAACGATCCATAATTTGAGTTCAATTCCCACTTTCACCCGCTAATTTTTTTACCGTTATTTGTAATTTGCGATCGTTGCCAAATCAGGGTGACTACATCGTCGTCAACCTCTGTTACCTTGTTATAACAACGTCTGGCTTATGATGAGACTAACAACGTCATGGGAACTCATGCCACTCATTGCAGTCACTAAGTACACGCCCCTCATTCGTCGCACATGGTGGCTGTTGACGATACTGTTGTATCGACGTCGATAATGGACGGCATCGAGGAGATCATATTACAGGACTGGGATCGACCTCGGAGAAGTGGAACACTCTGATTAGGATTAGGCACTCTTGGCATTCGAACTTAGTGGCTCCCTCTCATCATTAGAGCATCACGAATGAAAAGCTGTTGCTGGGCATACACCTACAATTTCCCCATTCCCCGCTGCATCTCCAATGGCTACTTCGTTTCGCTATGGTACCCAAACCTCGAACTCCTCCATGCCGGCTAAACCGCTCCAGTCATCAGCTTCCCATCTCAGCTCGCCTGATGCATATCACAGCTGGTTTCATTCACCCACGATGTCAGCACTACCTACCTGCCTTGTGTCTCGGAGGACGTGGGCATGGGACCTGAGCTGGTCATGAGTCCTAGATTATATATCATGTTACCCCAGTCCGGCAAACCCCCGATTAATGCGACGACTGCTGTTTGGATATTAATTAGTTCTTATTACCCTGCGACTGCGATGCCAGGCAACAGCTCATCTGGATGCCAAGACCCGGCTGCCAGATCGTTATAACTCTCCAGTCCCGCTGAGCCTTGTGGGGATTCCTTATTCACGATGCACTCCACTACTCGGGTCACACCCCTCCTCCTCCTCCTGCTCCTAGCTCTCATCTCCGGCATCCACTCCCTCCTCCACGCCGATCTTTCCTCCCAATTTCCCCCTCCGCGCCCTCAACTCTCTTGGGATGCCGCCTACGAGCTCGCGCGGACCGCCTCCTCCAAACTCACCTTTTTGCAAAAAACCTCCCTCACAACTGGTACAGGTCTCTCCCTCGGCCCTTGCTCTGGAAATGTCATTTCCAGAATCGACAGCCTTAATTTCAAATACCTCTGCCTGCAGGATGGCCCCGTGGGGCTGCGTGGGGTGGATTTAGCCACCGTCTTCCCCGCAGGGGTCACCACGGCGAGTACGTGGGATAGGGAGCTGATGTATCTCCGAAGTAGGGCGATGGGGGTGGAGAATCGGATCAAGGGGGTGAATGTTGCGCTTGCTCCGACGGCAGGCGGGTTGGGGAGGGCGCCGGAGGCGGGGAGGACGTGGGAGGGGTTTGGACCGGATCCGTATCTCTGTGGGGTGGGGGTTGGGGAGAGTGTAAGGGGATTGCAGGACGAAGGGGTGATTGCGTGTGTGAAACACTGGATTGGAAATGAGCGTACGTATATTCAAACACCCGGGTTTAGCTTGAGCGACTATCTAATACCACCAAAGAGGAACGCTACCGCCTTGTAATCGAAACCTTTCTCTCCGGCACCACCCCCCCAATCACCCACTCCCTCTCTTCAAATATCCCCGACCGCGCCCTCCGCGAACTCTACTCCTGGCCCTTCCACGACGCTATCCATGCTGGTGCCGGCTCCATCATGTGCGCCTACCAACGCCTCAACCGCACCTACTCCTGTGAATCTGCCGCCCTTCTCCGCACCCACCTTAAATCCCCGCTCCCCGCCGGCCTCGGATTCCGCGGGTTCGTAGTCACTGATTGGTTTGCCGCCGCCACCGCCGTCCCTGCTGCGGATGCGGGGGTGGATATGGTTATGCCTGGGGATCTAGGGTCCGCGGGGATCGCAGCGGGGGGATTACCAGCATCGGATGGAGCGGTGGAGAAGGGGAAGGGGAGTCGGCTGGATGAGATGGTGATTAGGATCCTCGCCGCGTGGTATAAAACTGGACAAGACAAGGGTTGGCCAGAAACGAGTTTTAGCACGTGGAGTTCGGCGGAGTGGGGGTTCTTTGTTGACCGCCTGTATATTGGGATGATCAACAAACACATCCCTGCAACCTCACCCTTCCATGTGAAAATCGCACGGAGGATCGCAGCGGAGGGAACGGTGTTACTAAAAAATACCCATGGCGCGCTTCCCCTCTCACCCGCCCGCATCAGGTCCCTCGGGGTCTTTGGTTCCGACGCCGGCCCAATCCCGGGAGGACCAAACTCTTGTGGACAATTCAGTGCCTGCGCCCACGGGACCCTCCCCGTCGGATGGGGCAGCGGTGCCGGTACCTATACGAACCTAATCGACCCCCTCCTAGCACTCACCACCTATGCCTCCACAGTCAACACCACCGTTGATGCCGTTACAAACGACTACGATTATCCCTCCATCGCCACAAAATCCAGAAACAAAGACGCCTGCCTCGCCTTTATCAAGTCTTCCTCTGGCGAAGGCCTCGCCAACGTGGAAGGCAACGTGGGCGACAGAAACAACCTCACCGCCTGGCGAGACGGAGATGTACTAGTCAACACCGTCGCATCCAACTGCGCAAACACAATTGTGGTAATCCACTCCGTTGGGCCTATCATAATGGAGAAATGGATAGACAACCCAAACGTCACAGCCGTGCTCATGGCGCACCTCCCAGGCCAGGAGTCAGGTAATGCACTGGTGGATATCCTCTACGGCGCGACCAATCCTAGCGGAAAACTCCCCTACACCATCGCGAAGTCTGAAAAGGACTACTGCTGTAGAGTGCAATCTGCATATACATCTCCCGCTCCGGATCAGGAATTTACAGAGGGGCTGCTGGTCGATTACCTCTGGTTCGACAAACATAACCTCACCCCGCGCTATGAGTTTGGTTTCGGATTGTCGTATACAGGCTTTACATACCACCCTGAAACGCTCAGCATCTCCACTCCGAAACCCCTGTCAGACACAGACTTTTACGAGACGCTCTTCACTGTGAGCATAGACATCTCAAATTCGGGGGTCGTGGACGGGAAGGAGGTCGCGCAGTTGTACATCTCACTCCCGGAGGAAATGGTCAAGTTACCGGAGAACCCAGTTCGGCAGTTACGTGGGTTTGGGAAGATTGCGCTGGGGAAGGGGCAGAGGGGGAAAGTGGAGTTTGCGGTGAGGAGGCGGGATGTTAGTTTTTGGGATGTAGTGGCACAGGAGTGGAGTGTGGGGAAGGGGGGGTATAGGTTGTGGGTGGGGGCGAGTTCGAGAGATTTGAAGGCAGAGGGGAGGATAGAGTTCTCGTAAAAGGGTATGGTAGTCATTTGTTTTAATTATTTTATGCGGATACCCAGTTTATGGATTATATAAGAATATTTAGTAATTAATTCATCGTTTGCCACTTAGCCTACACTGATACGGTAACCAGGAGTTGCGTGCTCCGGAACCCGATATATTATTTTCCCACTACATCGCCTATGTAGGTACAGTATATACTCTGCGGCTGATTAAGCAATCACACCAAATAATCTTTAAAGGGCTACTAAACAGACTGAAAAAAAAGAATGCGACTTTTGTGGATCGAACACAAGACCTTCAGATGTTTGACTGAATAACTTCAGTCTGACGCTCTCCCAACTGAGCTAAAGTCGCTTTTCATTCAAGGGTTCATATACCTTCTATGAGCCTGTGTGCCAAAAGCTCGTCTTCCAATAAGTGGGTCAATTTCCCACTACTCTAGCTTATGCCAATATAGGTATTTATCGCTGAACCCATCCAAAACAAGCATTTCGATACTCGTACTTCCTCTCGCCAGTATATCTGACAGAGTAGACCCCTCTCTCGATAGTGTTGATCAATATCCACCCACTCTTGAACAACCCATAACTCGACCAGCTTCCGACAAAGTCAATAATTCCTCCAAAGCATGGCCGGGGTGACTTATTATCAAAGTATCCAACCTCCTTGGTTCCCTTCCCAGTAGGATCCCGCCTTACAGTGGAAATGTCCAAAATCCTCAATCCAGCGCCGTAGTTGCTCTGGTACACAAAGTTTCCGTCAACATACTGGTTGTGGTCAATACCCCTCACTGAGGACTTGAAGTATCTAGTCTGCTTTGGCTTCTGGAGGTCTTGGATGTCCTAGATGTAGGATATAGGGAATCCGTCTGTAGCGAGAGAGCTCGTCCCATGATGAGGAATTCTTGCCAGTTTGGGTCAAGAACAGAGCCCTGGTGGGTGTAGGCAGCACCCTCATAAGAGGTGATGGAGATGATGGAAGAGTTTGATCGGTCGGTAACGTCATAGCTGTTGGAAAACTGTGAGTACAAACCAGGTCATAACGCGGCATTGAAGTTACATTGTCAAGGAGTTCTCGTTGTAGCCATAGCAATCATCCCGCCCATGATACCTCCTGTCTGGACCCCTGTATGGCAAGCATTGCGCATCGTGAACGTATCCGTCAGCAGCGTTGCAGCCAGGGCTGGTTGGCTTCGAGGGATCTTTTAAGTCAATGAAGATGAGGCCTACAGCGCAAGTGGAGTTTCGTGGACGGGCGCCCACAGCAACGGCATAATCCCGGTCTGGGTTGGTCACAATATTGTGGGTAGCTCCAATTGGGAGCCCTGTGAAGTATCCAGTGACGTCGGTTTCGGGGTCGAAGATCTTTGGCTGGAACCAGGGAAGCTTGGCTTTCCAGCTTAGATGAAGGAGCTATCGCTCCAGACTGCATTAATGCTTTCACTTTCAATTTCAATCTTATGTACGTACATTTCTCTCCATATCAAAGACATGAACTCCATGCCCCGTCGCCTCAGAGCCAATAACTGCATACTTCTTCATCATCCGAATCTCCCTCCAGATCTCCGGCTTTACACCCGTTGGCGGTGGTAACCTCCCAAGATAAACCAATGCCCCTGTCTTCCTTATCACCTCGACAAACGAGGCACCATCCGCCTGCCCTATCGCCGCAAACTCCCTTCCATCCGGGGCAGTCCATCCCCACATTGAGCTCCCTTCACCAGTAACACTCCCCAATTCCGCATGACTAGCAAAATACGCCAAATCGATATTTTTGCATCGGAATTTATCCCCGCTAGGGGTAATTGCAACACCCTTCTTGCATTTTGCGAGGGTCCTGACGGGTTTCCATAGGTGTGAGTTGCAGTACAGTCCAGATTCGCGGTTACGGGAGTAGGTTGCTAGCTTGAGGGACATGATTTCATGTGTACTGCGCCGGAACGGTATTCCTCCGCACGGGCGCCAGTCATGGGGGGGTTTCCCTAGCGGTAACATTACTTGCCAGGACGGTAACGCTGGCGAGGAGGTAGGTGAGGAACTTCATTGTGTGGAGGAATTCGACAGCAAAATCTCACACGAGAGTGAGCGTAGGTCAAAGATCTAGAAAAGAGTTGAGACATTCGAGCTATGGCGACAGATCAAGCTTATATATTCACGGGTAGCACAGACATACCTACAGCTGATCAATATTGCAGTCGAGGACTTGGTTCAGGATTTCGTATACTTACTCCCACCAGCTGCAGTCCCACATACCACATTCATATCACGACTGGGGTTGATTAAGCTTAAATCCTGTCCCTATAAGGTGCCCGGTAGTTGGACGTTGGGAATTCATTGAATCACTCACTGATATCCCTATCCAGCCTATCCAGATCCTCACCTTACAAATATGAAAGATGCCATTAGAATTCAGGTCGAACAAGGTTCGTATAACGTTCGTGCAGTTGCCCATCTCTAGGCTCATCTCGGCCATGACCCCACATTAGTTGATGTCTCAGCTGCAGTCGTCCTCCAGTCGTGAAAGAACATGCCTTACTTTGGTTCTAGTGCTCAGAGTGCTTAGAGTTCAATGATTGTTAACCTAGAAGCCGAGGTACGAGATATAAATATTGCCACGAATATGTTACTAGTATAACTACACTTGCCAGGAGAACCAAACCATAACATAATGGACAGTTGGATGAGATTATGAGGTACTTTGACCTCTATATAGTATTTACTGTATCTTGTCATTGGCACTATAGCACTTCCAATTATCCTTAGATTGACTTCTGGATCTATATGATGATAACTCAGGGCTTCATAAGTTCCTAAGATTACTATCTAGCATACTCATCTCATCTCACGATATCCCCGGCTGCCAACATGATCGTTCTCGAGGTAGTCATAAAGTCAATCATAAACCTTGCCCATGTTGCTGATTTTTAACAATATCAAATAATCCGACTGCATTATCTAGTTTGTTGCGCAACGTTATCAAATGGTTTTGGAAGGTTCCAACCGTTGCCAAGAGATGTGGGTTGCCTGTTTAGGAAGTGACGGGGAACAGGGGCACAAGAATCGATATCGCAGCGATGGCATGACACATGCATTTGGTGATGATATTAAAGGATAGCATGTACGTGCGTGGCTGCATGTGGAAAGCAACGGCGAGGAATCGTAATTCATGCATATCAATACTGCTGCTGTTGACACGCTGGAGTTCAGAATAGACACACTGGTAGCCTATCTAGAATAAATAGAGGGGGACAATGAATGCTAATGGCCAGAATCCCCAGAACTGCGATACATAATAGAAAACCTCATAGAAAGCGTGGACCTAGAGTCAGTACCTATAGCTATAGCTAGTAGCCCCGTGTGAGCGGGTTGTAGTCTTCGCCCTGTTGCGTTTTTAAATCATGAATCAAGTTCACCCAAAGCTTATTTACTCTTTGGAAGGCACTATAATTAGAAATGCCCCTCTGTGGAAGTTTGAAGTGTGGTCGCCACATATAAATTTGCATGACAACGCCATGTATACATGCACCTCCTAATACTCTAGGGCTAACAGCCGATGAAATACCAGTTCAAGAGCTTATCTTTCCTATTTTGATTTGTAGCCTTTGGTTTTGACCGTACCCTGCATGCAAGCAGGCGAAACCGTTGCCAAGGGTATTGCAGTACCTGGGCTAGCGTGCAGAAAGGGCTGTGAGACCATGTGAATTTTGGACAGGGAAATGAGCTCTACTTCAGCTAAAGGCACTCACAATCAAACTGGCGAAACGTAGTATCAATCTCTACAAGTTCTTGTTTACAGATAGCTCTACTACCCCGAGATATAAAGCTATTGATGATGAGATGTTCCCTAACCGAGTACGGTAGATGTACTCAAGTGGCTTTTTTTCGAATCCAAACCACGGCTAGATTTTGGAATATAAGCTGTGTGGTGTAGTGGGAAACAAATTACGCGCTGCCTGATGGTGCTTTCTAGACTATAAAATGTTCAAATAACTTTGGGGGGAATGGCCATTAGTTTTTCATTACTGAGTGCCAATTCCGAGAACTAGCTGGGCGGATGTATTCGGAGCCTAAAGTAGTGGAATTATAACATAAGCGATGTTGCGACCTTCGGAAATTTAGTAAGCAGGTAAGTGTAGTGCGCAGTCACATAGGTTAACTGCGCGAACCACCGCTCATGAACCATAGCCACCTTATTATTGGTTTTCTTTTACTTCCTGGAACATATGTAATCCTCATGTATATAAGGTAAGTCCATGACCTTTATTGCGAACTGAGAGATTTCCTTGTATAGATACCAAGGAGGAGAATTACATATATTTCTCCAAAAGTAATGAATAAGCTGGGATGTCAGCAATAGTATAACTTTACTGACATGTCGAAATAAATAGATTAGAGAAGTGACTCAGATCAGGTTCAGATGATGAATATTTGCATCGATAATCGAGGAGTAATATATAGGCATTGTAATTCACATTGAGTGGTTGAAAACGATAATATAGGGGTGAGGGTGGGAGTAAGAGCTTATGCTAAGAGTGTGGGAGAGCAATTATCAGGTTCGACTTCATAGCACGTCACTATTATTAAGTATGAACAAGACCAATAATCTATGCAAAAATTCCGGTATTAAACTTGTATCAGATCCAGCGAAATATCTAGTCGGAAGATCATGTAAAAGATGAATACTACTTACAGTAGGTGGTGGCACATGATCGTGTCTTACAGTCATAGATGCTCGCATTAATCTCGTGGAATGGTATCGACGGAGAAGACATTCGTGATAGCCGTGGTAAAGCGCAGTGCTATGCTCAGACCTAACCAGACAAAGGTACATGTGCTTAAGATTAAGAACCAATTTATATATAGCTAGGCCTAGTGGAGACCGGTTCTACACCTACATTCTATGATCTCTACAGATGAAGTATTATCTATACCCAATATTCCATCCCTAGGTAACTACCGCTATTGTCCACCTATGCGGGGGTTGCGCCGGCCGAACTTCAATTTCGGCACACTGAATCCAACGCAAGTCCTACCAATGAGTAGGCGGAGATATATTATACTTCAAAGTATAGTGAATAGTAAGCACTCTCCGTCAATATGAATATGTTCTGGGCCGTTGCGGAATTAAAATTTTGGTCAAAGGTTTTCAATGCCACGGTGACTTCTACAATACCACAACGGTTCTACAATACTACAGCGACACTCCAATATCACACGTAGTAAATACAAAATAGTAGTGTGTCCAATATTACAGTTACTTTATAACAAGTTACTTAATTAAACAAGAATAAAGAGATAGAGCACAAGTAACTAAATAATATGAGGGGTATAAAAAATTGCTTCGCTTGCTCAACCCTCTACTTAATCAATCCATTAATTGCTGAACCTTCCCGTTGAAGGAGGAATTATACAATGCTTGGTAGTTGCAGCAACAATTCACAATAGTCTAGCTACTTACGCACAGGTTGGACTCCTCATAACTAAGTTCTATTTGTCTCTTTATTTGGTGTTTAATCACTTGCACTATCTGCTTACATTAATATTCTTGGAGTGCGCATATAATGTGTGAATGTATATGCCATTCTGGAATGGCCCAGCCAGGCCATTGTGGAATTAAAACTTTGGTCAAAAGTTTTCAATGTCACAGCAATAGGGTATAATTTCTACAATACCAATAATGGTTCTACAATACCACAGTGACAACTCTAATACTACACATAGTAAATACCTAATAGAAGTATATCCAATATTAAAGTTATATTTTAACTAGTTACCTAATAAAATAAAGAACAAAGGGCAAGTAACTTAAAAACATAAAAGGGATAAGCGCAAGTGATTAAATATCAGATAATATGAGGAGTCCGACATGTGCATGAGTAGGTTTGTAGAATATGTCGCTGGAGTCAATGCTGGTAGTTTGATGTGAGTTTGAAGGTGCAATACAAATATGTTAAGGATTTAATAAACTGATTTTGATATTGTTATTGACCTGTTTATTAGCTCGAAGTTGCCAGTTATATATATTGTCTTTGTACTTAAATATGACTTAAGTGATATCCTTTTTTTTTTTTTTTTAAATCAATACTCGCATGTGGTATGACTATGGCGAGGTAAGTGATATCTTTAGCTGTCACTGTGAAATGGAATTTTTCATATACTAACCAATCCTCAATATTGGCTTTTAAAGTATTAAACGACATATATAACTGCCATAGTTCTGGTATAGGTAAGAAGTTCTGTAAGCCGGCTGAATTGTGATCTCATACTATAGTGTTTAGTAAAGTTCAACAGTCACGGTTATTACTCGAATCTTTTAAGCTACCTCTAGAGGTATCTGTACCGCCGTCTTGTGCTTTATCACCTCCATGATGTTTAATTACTTTTGCTCTATCCCTCTGTTCTTGGTTTTATTTAATTAAATAGGCCGCTATAAAATAACCCCAATATTGGAATTTGGTATTTACTATATGCAGTATAAGAGTGTCGCTGTAGTATTGTAGAACTGTTGTTGGAGTGCGCATATATTCATTCTGCAACGGCCCGGCAATCTCGCAACGGCCCGGAACGGCCTGAATCCCGGAACGGCCCAGAACAAATATATTACATATGCTAAGGGGATGTGTCCTATGGCGAATTGAATCGAAGTACTCTATTTTGGCGCAGAAGCACACCTCGAACGAACATAGTGGCAAAATGACATATCACTACGTATGGAGTACCCTCTGCACCAAGGGAGACATAAACCCTGGACGCACTGGAACTCTTGACAAAAGGAGAAATTCAGACTCTTCTTCCATTGTAGAGTAATCTTACCTATGTTTATCCTTACTATGATTTGTAAGCTACTTATCTCTAAATCTGAGCGTGGCGTCTAGTGTTTCCAAACGGGACGTTTTCATGCATATTCATATGGTCTGTGCCATTATAAAACAATCCCCGCCCCTTTCCGGATCAGGCTAATGTTTCATTATCCTAAAGGGCAAAAGCTGTGATAGCTTGGAGTTTTGCTGCTTTTGGATGCAGAAAGGGTGCTCGTCACGACGAGTTATTGTTCAAATACATGTCAGTCGCTGCTATATCACTGTAAGTTAATAACATAGCAAAATGCCTGAATCCAAAATGTGCACCATTCCAGTACTTTCCCTCGATGTTAATTCGGTTTACACAATATCCCGAATAAAAGTCTCGTGTCCAGTTAAGGCGGCACAGCAATTACTACTGAGCACTTGAGCAAACCGACGATATTGAGGAGAGCATTCGGATTAAAAGGTATAGATGTCGATGCATAAGAAATAATAACTCTTCATGACAAAAATCCTGACACTTACTGCTTATGGGATAGTGAAATTTCTAGAGTGTTCTCGGCCCGTGCCGCCGCTGTACTACATTCCTAGTAGGGGGGTGACTATTCAAGTATTGATTTACGTCTCCCAACACTTAATGAACTGTACTTTGGAATTCTTAGTTAAGGTACAGTGTTCAAACAGGAGGATCGTACCAAATGCGGTTTGTCGCATGTATGTAGCGTGGTCTGTGATGTGAGACGAGATTGAAGGTATGTTCTAGATACCTTACTTTCCTTCTGGTTCTGAACTCTACACCCCCTGTTTCACCACGCTGACCAGCAAACAGGCAACATGTCTTCAAGTAACCCTAATCCACAACGAATCCTGTATATATTCGCTCCAGACCAGGACACTTTACTACGTTTCTATTCAACCTCAATAATCGCTTCTGACCTTGACGAAGAAAACAAGCTACTCTTGAACAAACTCTGGACAACATCTGACCCCAAACTGCAACCGTCTCATTGACAAAATGCGTTCCTCCTTTATTTTTCCTCTTGTCGCCATGTTGGGAACTGCCAGTGCCGGCCCCCTCGCCTATGGCATTTGCCAGGCAGGATGCTCGACGTTGGTGGTATCGTGTTACGCAGCTGGAGGGCTGACGTTCGGTACCGTCACTGCAGGGCTTGGTGCTCCCGCCGTTGCGCTGGCATGTAATGCAAGCTACGGCGCCTGCCAGGCTGCGTGTGCAGCTGCAATTTTGGCGCCAACCCCTTAAGTTGCTTGTGGTAAGTCACACTTTGCAGTGGTGGTACTTCCTAATGAAATATGAGGCTAATGTATAGTCAGAGAAGAAACACACCTCGTTCTTGATACTATGGCTCTAGGAGGGAAAGGGAAGGGGGGGGTTTCTCGTCCATGTTATCATGTACAATTCTGTCTTAATTTGCAACTGGGTTATATGGGCATGCTGGATGCTGGATGCTGGATTGACGTGGCGCTATCGTTGTCTCTTCAAGCTTTCGATGGACATTCATTTAGCACTGGAACCTGGCATATACTACTTTCCTAACAATTTCTTACTGGGTTCTTTTGCACTTCAACATTGGTAATCTAGGACGGGTGAATATGTGTAATTGAAGCCATTCTCCTCAGTCTTGCTACATGAACTTAAGCTCATTATTATTCACTTCAGTGATACGGTTGGAGACATGTGAATATTGAGATGTGAGTATCTGGGGATTGGGAGGACGGAGTCATTATGGCTTAATAGCTATTGTGATTTAGCCTCTTTGGTATACGTCAGACCCTCTTCCGATCCATTCCAAGCTTAGTTTTGGGAATAGAATAGAATTTCTGCTGATGCCCTACAAAACCGTGCTATGCCGGTAATATCCACTGATGTTGATTCGGGTTACACAATATCCCGAATAAAAGTCTCGTGTCCAGTTAAGCGGCACAGCAATTACTACTGAGCGACTTAATAAGCATACCGACGCCCACGATATTGAGGAGAGCATTCAGATTAAAAGATATAGATGTCGATGCATAAGAAATAACAACTCTTCAAGACAAGAATCCTGAAGCTTACTGCTTAGGTATGGGATAGTGAAACTTCTAGAGTGATCTCGGCCCATGCCGCCCGCTGTACTATATTTCTAGTTGGGGGTAGGTAGAGTGGGGGTTAGGTAGTCTGGTTGGTGGGCGGGTGACTGTTCAAGTATTGATTTACGTCTCCCAACACCTAATGAACTGTACTTAGTTCGCTCCGTAAATACAAAGGAATTTCTAGTCAACTAGGTACAGTGTTCAAAAGAGGATCGGTACCAAATGCAGTTGGACGCATGCTGCGTGCTCTGTGATATAAGACGAGATTGAAGGTATGTTCTAGATACCTTGATTTCCTTCTGGTTCTGACCCTGTTTCACCACGCTGACAAGCAAACCGGCAACACATGTTCAAGTAACCCTAATCCACAACGAAACCTGTATATATTCGCTCCAGACCAGGACATTTTACTACGTTTCTATTCAATCTCAACATTCGCTTTTGACTTTGACGAGGCTTCTCTTGAAACTGACCTAATCTCAATCGTGTGATAAAATGCGTTTCTTTTGTATTCTTCCTACACTTGTCGCCATGTTGGGAGCTGCCAGTGCCGGCCCCGCCGCCTATGGCATTTGCCAGGCAGGCTGTTCGAAGTTGGTGGTGTCGTGTTACGCAGCTGGAGGGCTGATATTCGGTACGGTCACTGCGGGGGCTGGTGCTCCCGTCGTTGCGCAGATATGTAATGCAAGCTACGGCGCCTGCCAGGCTGCGTGTGCAGCTGCAATTTTAGCCCCATCCCCTTAAGTTGTTTGTGGTAAGTCTCACTTTGCAGTGGTGGTACTCCCTAATGAAATATGAGGTTGATGTATACTTAGAGAAGCACACCTCGTTCTTAATACGATCGCTCTAGGGAGGGTGCTACTCGTCCATCCTCTCGTACAATTCTGTCTCAATTTGCAACTACTGGAGTATACAGTGAGAGCGGGTTATATATTAGCACTGGAACCTGGCAAAGCAGTCGTTTATATGTATACTACTTAACAATTACTTATTGGATTCCTTTTGCACTTTAACATTGGCAATGTATTCTCCTCAGTCTTGTTGGTACATGAACTCAAGCTCTCATTATTATTCACTTCAGTGATACGGTTAGGGACACGTGAATATGTGGCTAGAGATGTGAATACCTGGGAATTGGGAGAACGGAGTCATTATGGCATAACCCGAGTAAAAATGCGCATAACACTGAGAACAAGCTCTGGCAGTGATGATAATTTCCTCTATACCTTTACCATGTTTCTCCTTCCACTGTGATTTAGCATCTTTGGCATACGTCAGACCCTCTTCCGATCATTCCATGCTTAGTTTTGGGAATAGAATACGGCTATGGGCCTGAGAGAGCCTGCAGCCATAGACATTCAAGTTTACTTTCAAACGAATCAAAATTCGGTAATTCAAGCTGTCTTAACTAGCCAGTTTCCAAGATTTATTTTCAGATGGTGGAGGCTCCTGGATCGGGTTTATCAGGTTTTGAAGGCCAGTAAAGGTGTACAAACATTAGAGTGTAGTTGAATTAATTTGTCATACCTGTTTTGGAGAGAGCCGGTTGCCGTGCAGGTCAATGACGATTTTTGAGGACTGCGCTAGAAATGTCAGGAAGAAAACGCATGATGCAGGACCATACATGTTGTCCTTTGTAGCGTATTATTCTGCGATCAACGGTAGCTGCATGCAAACCGACAGGTTCCCCTCATCTCAAGGCAAAAGCAAAACTGTATCTTGCGTTAGCACGTGCGTTTGCAATGCCATTGTTTTGATGCCTGAAGCCTTAAGCGAGGGTCCAGATGTGATTTTTAATGCCGACGCGCTTCTAGTTGCTTTAGGCACAAGTTTCTTCTGGTACGCAAATGTAAGAGCCTCATTGTCATCCCAGGTTCTGTGCGGCTCGAGGTAAACATTGGATGAACTGTTTAGGAAATTGACCATAGCTTCAGGAACCAATGTTGACGCAAGGTTCCGCACCATCATATATGTGTTTGCTTTTGTTACCAAACGAATGTACACGTAGGTGACGCATGCACAACTACCAACCCAACATACAGAATCCTGCGGACACACTAATGTAATATCCAATTAAAATAGGGTAGCTATTCAGATACGTATTATAATTCCAATTGGGGAGCTTTGCAAGGCTGACCGTAGATCGCGATCTGCGCTGTAGTTTGTCGGCACTAGGACTGCACTGTACGTAGCCTATAACTAGACTGGTTAGCTGAGTGGAGGCTCCAGGGAAACCAGTGGACCCTTCAATTCCTACTATAGGGCTTCTGAAGTGCAGGGTCATGTATGCATATATTTTACCCTATCAGCCATCGCGATGAAGTGGGGGTGCAGGTACTTACGTGTCATCGCGCAAGCTGTAATTTTGACGAATTTTTAGATCTCCCAATGAGTGGTGATTCCAGTTTTGGGTGTCATGTAAATTGATCATGACCACATTCAATAGTTTTCAAGCTGTTTGATACAAATACAGACGGCTTACGAAAGAGAAACTGGAGCCTTCGCCAATCCGATCAAAGGGCGCTAAATCTAGACAGTCCCTAGTGCAATTAGTCTGATATTGAGGTTGAACCTGACACTAGCCTGATAAACCATACAATAAATTGCCAAATCTGCCGTCGATCGCGATGGCAGTGTGGAATGTAGGACTTCATAATATGCATATACATATAAGTATGTTGGCGTGCGTCCTATCTATATAGATTAATCTTCGAAACATTATGAACTCACTATGAATCCCGGCAAACTACCCAATCAGTGGAATGAGCCTAGGATATATTACGGAATGCAGAAACTTGTATGACAAGCTGAGTGAGCCTCATGAGGCCGTTTGTGAAAGGAGGAAAACTTAACTGCATGCAGGACTTCATAGTTTATGCCGATTAATGCGCCCACGATGTGTTCATCCACTGGCATGATCATGATGGACCCCTGTAGGCCTCATTTCACATAGGTCTACTTAACTGCTAGAGGCTGTGCTTTATTATTTGCTTTTAACCTAAACATTCATCAACCTTCTTTTCTGCAGATTGTTCGAAATAGGTAGGTACATATATGTACAGTATCCTTACAATAGGATTCCCAGTCATGTTGGATTCTTTCTCCTTTCACTCATGCATTCTGGCATTTTCTCTTGCTTGAATAAATGTTGCTTTATCTCAAAGTATGTAAGGGTGTGAGGGTATGGGCTGGGTTATATATATTTGCCAAAAAGGGATGCGTATGAAGAATGAAGAGGTACAGTACATATGTATTTTAGCAAAAAGGTTCTCGTCAACGGAGGATACATTATTATTGATATAATGGAAAATGAAAGCTAGGATCTCGGAAACTATACCTATTCAGTTCTGCCGCACCAATTATTATATTGTGTCGATATTTGATCCACTCTCTTGAAATTAAAGAATTCACGGTCTGCTAGGAGCGCGATGAAATAATCCCCGAAGTGCCCATAGGAATATTTAGAAACGGTTTTAAGTCTAGAATCGGCTATCACCAAAACCAATACAGTAGCGCTTTCAGCTATGTACATACATATGTATATACAGTACCCCAGCGAAAGTATTTGCAACTCCTATTTTATGCAGCTTGTATGCAGCAATGTGAGACCGCGTCAGTGTAGGTATCACATGTTTAGCTAAATCTATGTATATATGGCCCACTAGCGCTTCTTCGGTCTCATTTCTTTCTATACTAACCTTGTGCCTTAATAACAGCAGGGAAGTTCTGCCAGTGTGCTGGGCTTGCAGTTGTGACTTCTAAATCCGATTGGAGCAGGCCTGCTACTATGACATTTTGCTGTATAGGAGTACCGCAAACTTAGATGTAAGGACCTGGTTAAGCTAACCAGACTAAGTTAAACTAGCTACTGTAATAATGAACTAGTACTAACTCTATCCAGGCCAGCACTGCTTGTTGTAGCGTGTCGAACTCCAGTGTGTCCTCTTCTCTAGCATTAAATTCCTTAATTTTAAAGTATGGAAGGCCACGGATTTGGAGTTTGTGATCTTGACAGCCATCTGAAGGTAGCGATATGCCGGTTTGCTTAAAAGACTTAACTATGCTTGCTCGCTTCCCTGATGCAGCCATTCCCAGGCTTGTGCTACAGCATGTGCGATTGCAATAGGTCGCATGTTAACGCTATCTTCATATAATTCCCCCCTGCTTACACTTCCTCAATAGCCTCATCCAAATCGACTGCAATTCTGTCCTTAAGAAGCTTATAAAGGATGACTGAACATAGCCTGTACATCCATCAGGAATATACTGGAGTAATATGAAGCTCCTTCATAAGGTTTTGGACAGCTTCTGTAGTTTGTGCCCCAAAATATCCAGAGTAACCAGGCGTTCAGGCTGTAGTCGATCATAAAGTGAAGGCGTGGAACAAAGATCAGTCCCAATCCATTCTAATGTAACAGCTTCATTGCTATATGCTGTTGCATTAATTACAACTCGAACACCGGTATACAATTGAATTGCAGCAGAGGCCTACCTTCAGACTATGATTTGTCTTGTTTTCTCCTGAGTTATGTTGCGTTGTGTGGTTGGTCGACGTCTGAGAGAGACATTGCATCAGCTACAGCTACAGCATAGCTCTTAGTGTGAACAAGTCTCTTATATCTGAGTTTTTGCGGATTCGATAGGAGCTCGAGCTCTTCCCCACTCTGTATAAAGCCCCCTCGCTGCATGTCTTACCTTGAACTACGAGGGCTGCATATTATGCAGGGGGGGGGGGGTCACAAATACTTTCGCCGGGGTACTGTACCACAGCCAATCATTATATCCCGTGACGCTAATCGGACTACCATGGTTGTAATCCACAATAAACCACAGGACACGCAAGCTTTCAGGTATTATAGATGAAAAAATCAAATGCCAATAGCCTCGATAGCAGAATGTCTTAGAGAAGTCCTTCTATGATGTTCTCTCGATTTAGAAGCCAATCCCGATGAAATTAACAGCTGCAGATGCATGATGTGCATTTACGAGGTTGAATGCACCATGTGGTAATAGTCCCATGATCCCAGTTTAACTCATATATCATTATCGATATGGGAAGGTGTATGAAGTATTCATTCCAATATGACACAGCGCTATCTTTTATCTTCACTTCTTCATCTCAATTACCAGGGTCAGTATGATGTAAGGCTGCGGGGGAGAATATCCCCTGGTTGGGTTGATGCTGAATATCGTGCGTTTGGCTTTGCACAACTCCACCTCACGAGCCTCAAGCAAAGCACAGCCAACAAACTCCCGCCCCCCCCCAGCGAATGATACTGAAAGGTGGCATGACGGGGCTCTTTTGTGATGAAGCCCCTAGGGAGCAGCGCCTGGAGCGACTTATATAAATCAATTGATAATTACCTGCGCAAAATGATTAGACTCGATTCTCATGCGACTAAGGTTGAGGCAATACGCTTTTGAAGAATACCACTGGTGGCCTCCCCGTTTTCCCGAACCACTACTATACTACCGAACTACCTCCATATAACCCTCTCATATCGAAACAATCTATTCTCTCAAAATGTCGAATACCATGCCTTTCGAAAGCGAAGTAGCAAACATCACCCACGAGCAATGGCTATATAGCGAGGCTCAAAAGATGCTGGAAACAAGAGGTCTGGGTGCAGAGAATCTTTGCACATGGCAGGGGAGTGGTATGTGCCTATGGTAGCGCTTATACCAAATACCTTGTATTGCTTGACACGTGCGAGGAGGCTGATAGCCTGTTTAATCTTCATAGTATATGGTGCCTTCGACCTCGAGTCTGATGATATTCATGAGCGAACTGAACAAGATTGGGGTCTATCCCAACTTGGTGAAAATGGGGAAGAGGAGTTACCATCATTGATCATCCAGTCATGCTGGGCTCATGAGTATAATCATATGTTCAATGAGATGCAGGAGTGGATAAAGCGGGGAGCAGGGGTTGTGCAGATGGCAATACTTTTGAAGTGGACACTTGAGATACCTGACCAAGGGGCAGATCCAGTGTTGCACAGTGAGATTGAAGTGTTTGAGTACACCCCTAGAACAGAGTCACAGTATAAGAGGACCTTTCACGAGGTAGGTGCTTCACTCTGGTGGTTCAACTCCCTTTGAGGAAGAACTGATCATGACTTGGAACGTGTCAAACTTGAAGAAAGTTTCATCCACAGAGGAGAAAGAATTGCAATCGGTGAAAATCACGGCAAAACAATTGTTTGCGGGCCACAAGCCTCGTGGTCGGGGTGCCTCATATGCATTGAGCTTGAGTGACCTCTGGTACACCGCTTTGGACATTTTCGATGCCGAGGTGGAGGAGTGGAATGCCCAAGGACAGTTGCAACTTGCTGCGGCCGAGGGATTTGGACAAGTAACGCCTGCTGCGCAGGGTTCTGGCGAACATCAAGCCGACGAAGAGGAATATGACACGGATGAGGATGAAGGGAGTGAGGTCAATGATGATTTCCAGAATGGAGCTGAGGGGCGACTTAGGGTTTCTAGTACTAGTGTTTTGAGAGATGAACGCTCAACCGCTATAGCTAGCGCTTCTGCCAGTGTATTTCCTACATTTCAGGCTGCTGACATAGCGGGGAGGGCTGCAGCAGAGGGCTCGCAAGTGGAAGAGGATATAGTTGATGCTTCTAGGATGGCACATACCGGGAGAGCAGTTGATGAGAACGCGTTAACATTAGAATTCGACAAGGAGGGCGTCAAACGCAATATTGCAGGGCCTCCTGCGAGCACCACACAACACCCGCAAGCCACAAATCTGACGACGACAGAAGTAGTCACAACAACCCAAACAACTACCATCTTCGAAGCCGACTCAGAAGGCTGTCCTGAGGATACGTTCGACCTCCGGCACACTGACGCCACGGCCCGGGCGGCTACCCAGGGAAACGGGGTTCGTTCCACACAGGTGCACAAGAAGATATCGACCGAGGGCGGTACGGTACCAGTGACCGAGAGTCACACTGAGTACACCGTTACAGAACACACCTCAAAATTTCCGTCCGGTTCCTACGAACGGTTTCAGGAAAGTATTACTGAGTCATCCTACACGCACGAGGAATCGGTTGAGGAGGTTATTACTCCTAATAAAACTTCCCACCTTGAGGTTTCTATCACCCAAGACTCCGGATCCGCTAACACAAAGACTGAAACTTTCGAGGTTACGTACGATCAGACCTTGACGCTCCAACAAAGTACTTCAAACCCGGCGGAATTCCCATGCCCACATTGTCTTAGCAAGGAATGCTGTCACGGACCACAGTCTCCTCTCAGGCATCTACCTCGGGATTTCATGTCTGCTGGAGTAATCGGTCCCTTTAGTTGGTTTGGCTTCGTAGTGTACCTCTCACTATCCACACTCCAACCGGTTCCTAAGGATGCCATTGAGAAGAACCGCCCTATCCTAATTGAGCGCATTCAAGAGTTTACTAAAGAGACACATGTAGAGTTCCCACCTGAGGATGTTGGTCCCCTTTTACTGATCACGATCGAAAACGTGACAACCACTGACAAAACGATCATTACTACCGAGACAACGGAGATACAGAATCGAAATCGTGGAGCAGAGGTTCCAGAAGATCTAGACGCCACTGGGGCTGCAATACAAGAATCATCCGGTGGAGGCTCATTCACACGGACTACTAAAACTGAAAACAGACCGACGACAGCGTCATCTGAGACAGGAGATCCAGTGGATTTAGGCCGAGGTATATTTCAATCCCCGGAACCCAAGTACACTCCGTTCGGGCCATGGGATACGACTTTCAATTCGGCTAATCCTACCAAAATTGAGAAGCCCCCGGCGCCGAAGACTGAACATAATGGTCTAGGAATTACCATTGAACCACAGCGGCATGCAGCCGAAAAGGTAGTAAGCACAGAGACAGCTATTACCCAGGAGGCTACGACGACAAACAAATCTGGAAAGATAAAAACCGGAGTGTCAGTTGGTCACGGCCAGGGCGAAACTCTAACCACTGGGAAATTCGAGGAACTCACCCAGGCCCAGGCTATCACTACAGAGAATACCAAGGCCACGAGAGAAACACTGCCCAAAGTACATAAAACGGCAGATATTTCAGTACGCAAGAACTCGACAACAACGATGACTGAGGAAACGACACGGACGGTTGAGCGTCACTTTGTCATTCCAGAAACCATTACCGAAAGGAAGACGGTAACCGTGGTTGAGGAGAGATCAGAGGGTGGCCATCTTCCACGACAGACTGTTGGTTCGACAGAAACGGCGGGGACTGTCAACGTCACCGAGGCAAAAGAGACCAAAGTATCGCAGAGCTACGCCGCACTCTTACCCGAGTCTGATGGAGAAGAAGAACAAGGCGACGATATCTTTGTAGAGCGCAAGCTGGGATCGAGGCTTACTCGCCCTGTATTGAATCGTTCCTTCACTGATGAGTCAGTTCAATCATTCGACTCGTTCGAGAGCTCGAATGTTCCCGGTCCAGAGGAAAAATCGAAGTTAAAGCGCAGCAGGAGGGAGAAGATGATGAAGGTGGTTACGAAGGCACTTGATGCGTAAGTCTTATCACTCTCGAATTCTGAGCCACAGCCGTGCTAACATATTCTTGTTTGAAGTGTCAAACATGGCCGCCGCAATCACAAGGCCAACACTAGTCTCGGCGGAGACATGAGCGCAAGCGAGACGACTCTAGCGGCTGAAGAAACAACTACCACTGATAAAGGTGAGCTCTTTAAATTTCGAGAACGACTTTGACCAACCCACTGACTTCCTGTGTCTAGATTTTGAGGGCCGTGGTGAACACTACTCCGAAGCGACGTCGATATCAATCCCTATGCAACCCGGCGATGAATTGGCAACGATTCCTCCAAAAATTGTCTCCAAGATGCAACAGAAGCTGAACTTGGGTTCAGTAGAGAATGCTATTAGCCCCCCAACGAGGAGATTATCTAAGATCACCCGTAGACAATCCGGAAGCAGTACATTTCCGGAACGACCAAAGAGCCAGTTACAGCGGACAAACAGTACTGGCGGGACACTGAGAGGAACTCAAGCTGAGGGAGGGGAGGATATCTTCAGCCGCGATGTACATCAAATGCGAAAGGGGTCACAGTCTACAACTACTACGAGGAGACTATCCGATGATTCCACGTTCTCCCACGTGATTGTTTCTGAGAATGAGAGCATTGGGACCGCTCCCTCGTTGACACCTGGGCTCGGAGGTGAAAGAGTTAATGTTAAGGCTGATAAACTTACTAGAATCACAGGAATGAAAACCACCGCTAAAGCCTCAGAGTCAGGCGACGACACAGATAGTGGCGATGTTGAGATAGCCGTCGAATCTGAGATTCATATACATGATCATGAACACGCCCATACTCACGAAAGTAGAACTACAACTACTAGCGGTACCGTAGTCCATGCCTCAACCTGTCAATACTTACACTCCACAGGCCTTGGGCTGGTTCAATGCGACTGCGGTGGTGAGGAACTTATCAAGTACCACGACCCACCGCCACCAGAACGAGCATCCACCGCCGACTTAATGGCCCAGCTTCAATCCCTACTAACCCAGCTCCAGGGTCGGACAGGGAAAGTAGTCGTACCACATCTAGGTGTGAACATGACTTGTGAGATCACAGAGACAGAAGAGGAAGAAGTGGAAGTTGAGGTTGAGGTTAGAGTGAAATATAAATCGAAAAAAAGCATGGAACACGTGGGATTTTGTGAAAGGACTAGGGGATTATTGGGAGCGGGAGGGACATGCCCGATTATGGAAGAAATGATGGGTAGGGCTTGAAGATATTTGGGGTGTACTGCAGGAGATTTTCAGTACTGAGTATTGACATTCAGGAAGAGTTTACGATCGAGGATGACCTTAGTGCCTCCAGGAGTGATTCACGTATTCCCATTTGACTTACTGTTTCTTTTCCCCCTAGCCATGGATATCAATTTCCGAATCCATTTGATTGGGAGAATTTAGTAAGCCTCGTCTGATTTGTACTGGCGTTTAGTTTTAGTTTTTTTGATTTTATTTTTTTTTTAGTTTTGCAGAGGATTAGTGAATCGGAATTCGATTTGTGATTGTTGCAGTTTCATGCCAGGAAAATGGAACAAAATGATTTAAACACTTCTATTAGTATATCCCAAGCGTTCAGTTTCTTCCGGTCTAAATGCATGCATGATATCGATGTTCCAGTTGAGGTTTCCTCTACAAGGTGGCACATATAGTCCTGCATTGTATTTGTAGTCTGGCGGGCAGTCGTCTGGGCGGGCAGAAGGGTATTTGCTGCGCGAACAATCTGCCACTAGCGACCAGGCATGGCAACAATTGTACATGTAAATGTACGTACCCTATATGCTGAACTTGAACTCCACTTCGCATCATAGAGGTGTCCGCCAGACTAATCATAGAAATTGGAGAATGGCACCCTTGCTCGAAAGACCCCTCCCGAGACAGACTCTACTGGGAGACTCCCGTGACTTTTGGTCCGCTAAGCAGAAAACATACTGGCTACCCTGGGCCTGGTGAGTCACAACCTCCTCGAGCTGCCGCAAAAAACACTGACAACATGCATGTTCGGATACCATCCGGAAGTGGCAACTAATAACAGCAGAAAAATAGACTAGCAGAGCTACATAGCTTAAGCAACTTATGGGAATTCGGTGTGAAGTTACGCGTACACCGGATCCGTTGCGATAACAGATTTGATTTTGAAGTATAGAAACGTCGAAACATAGTGGGGATTGAGTCAGTATTTTCTTCTAGATCTTGGATTTTATAACTCACCTACCGTACTGTACCCAGACCCTTGTGTTGCAAATTCGCAGAGAAACCCCAAATATTGCTAACCTCTTGTCCTTGTCTCGATAAGATGAATCCTTGGCTCCAGCCGCTAGTGCAGCACTTCTTCGCTGTGACCTTCAACACTCAGAACCTCCCACCTTACCTCCTGGCATGGAACATTAATTAATTTTCCACATGTACAATCACCGATAGGCAGACCTGTCCTCGTGCCTACCATGACGTCGACGAATGCGACAATCCACCCGATGGCCAAAAAGGTCTCATGAAGCCGCGATAGGTATCCTGTGCATCTCGTAGCCATGCTCAATGACGGTTCCCTGGGAGCCCTAATGCATATTTCATTGTAGGCTGGCAGACACATTTCATTGAAGGATCCATGTACAGGTTGAAGTATTACATCATTTTGCACTAAGGATATGAATAGCAAGATTAGGCATTATATTGTTTTATCCCATGACAAAGCGCCCTATGTCGCATGTCATATGTACCCTCATGTCACTACCCTCATGTCATATCTATTGTATCCCATGCCCAACACCTTATAGTCTACAGTCTCGATCTGCCCACAGCTAAAAGAGAAAAAATATATATGACGTAATATACAATATACACCGTGGAAGAAAATATGTAGCATCGTGAATAATTACACAGAAGGATCAGGATGAATATATACTGTATGAACTTTAACGTCAACAAAGAAAGTATGTACGGTAAGTAATGGATACATGCAGTAACGTGAACTGCAGACAATAGAGTTAGGACTTGATAGTCAAATAAAACCCCTAATTATTAGGAAGCTCGTGGTCAACGGAGCTAATATCTATGGGTGATCTGTATGTTGTTGCGCATGCACTAACTAGAAAACAAAGAAAATACGAATGCTGTTCACGGAGGTGGTTTTAAACAGGGAATGTGATGTACAGTACATTGTTTTTTTTTTTTGAAATGTTACAGAAATTCCTCCCCCCAATTGTATGCTTGCCTTTTCTTCCTGGAAATGCCGATAGGCTTGATCTGGTCTTCCTTTCCCTAGTTTTGGGGAGGGTCTCATTCGCGGGTGCCATGATAAGCCGATAGGGCGACTCCTGTTTCAGGCTGGTCTTAAACCAAGAGTCAGATGTATGTCCCATCGGGTTGCTTCGACTGATTCGGTGATTATATTATGTGATCTTCGAATTGCTATGATCATATGATGCTACTCAATCTTTCCCAGGGAACTCCTCTGCGGTACCTAGTACTTACTAGTATAGGTAAAATATAAGCTGCAGAACCAAGTACCCGACTTTATATATAACGGCTAGCCTACCACCTACTTAGCATGTATCCACATACAGCAGTATAGATCTACCTAATTGATGGGAGCGATCTGGCTACTTAATTTATGTAACGTTAGCGGAGGTAGGATTCTGCCTATTGTCCAATTAAAGCAAAAGCATAAAGGTAAGCTTAAATTCGGCCGCGGGGTAATCCTAGTTTTAGATAGAAATTATTGCTTCTCTAGCTCCTTCCACAGTTCACTTCTGGAGGGACTCCATATGCTTATTGTACTGAGACGACCGCACTTGAAGAGACATTTCAACTTAGTAGCTATCTCACGATACCCCTACCCAGTTACCGTAACAAGAGAGCGAGTTAGCATCACGCGCCCTGCCTACGTACAAGTAGCCTGCCATCCCCACACACGACGCAGCAGAACTCAAAAGAAGGGATTACCCTAGCATCCAGCCTAAGCAAGCATCAGGTAAAAATATCCCGGTGAGGGTGAGTTCTCAATAAAGTGTTCTCGTGTCCAGACCGATTTATTTGGATTTAGCACGAGAACAAAAGAAAGCGTGAAATTCTTCCGCACCAATAGGAACAAAAACTGAAATTCCATCCCCGGGAATTGGATCCGCACGAAAGTGTGAAGTTCTCAAATGCTAGCCACTACCATTACGGATTACCTTGTTGAGGGTTCAATGTCTCAGCAGAAGCTACTTGGATGACTGGCGCACTTTGCCAAGAATCTCGTAATATATGTAACGGAGTGACTACATGTATTGCTTGTACACACTGTTTGTATAAAATATATGGGATTACTTAGTATGAATGTTTCAGATATCGGTTTGTAGACAATAATGGCAGAGCTACCAGAGTTATCTACTGGCAGACAATATCTATCCATATATCTAGACGTTATCTTTCGATCCCTGCCAGTTTTAAAGTGAACCTTTCAGGTGTATTAGCTAGCCAGTTTCTGAACCATTCTTGCAAGGCTCAAACCTTTCTATTTAGTCTGGTTCTTGGATAGCACAACTAGAATAGCATATAAAATAATCAACAACCTTGACAACTTTAAGATAACGTCAACAAAAAATGATTAAACCAAGGATTGAACTTGGGACCTTCTGTGGACCTTACTATGTAAGACAGATGTGATAACCACTACACCATTTAACCTTGTATTGAAGATGATTTTGCTTCCTCCACTAATATGTATCATTATGGACCTGGCAGGCATGAGACTAGATCTACTTCGTACATGGCAGACAAAATGCTGAAATCCTTCTCTCACACTTTGTGCGGACTGTTTTGCAGTAGCTCATTAGACATCCCACCGCTGTCTCAATTCTATAGGCAAGGTTCCAAATACCCTCTCCCCATCCTGAATTGCATGAACCCGCAATTTTCCACCGACGCATGCTATCTGTGCCCTACCCCCCTCAGCAGTCCTTGATATTTCAATTATACTCTTTAGTAATGTCGCCATCTTCTGTAAATTGCCCTGATTCTCATCCTCCCAGCTTTTCAACGCTTTTGCGCTCAATACTTTGGTATCCACCCTTATGAAGCTCCCACGCTGGTGATACCCAACATAGAGGTTACATCCGTTGGAAAACCAAAGCTGTGGAATTTGGTCAGTTAAGTCGACTATGCGATTCTGGGCGCGGGTTTTGATCTCAAGGACACGCTCTTGAGGCATCATGATCCCACCAGGAATAATTTCGAGCCGGTGTGGGGGATTTTCGGGTTCATCGTTGGACTCAAAGTTCAGTGCTTTGTCGAAGATATCAGCCAAATTAGTTTGATCCGTCAGAGGGACCTTGGGAGGTAGCGTTGTTGCATATGCATGACCGTCTCTCGCGCTTATTGCGCCAGTGGGGGCGGGAACTCGAGTAGAGGATGAATCGCTGGTTTTGTTCACCTGTTTCTCGACCAATTCTAGATTTGTCCCAGCCCCTTCATTGCCTTCCCCGCTAGGCATGTCCTTACTACCCAGAAAGGCGTCCGCAGAAAATCTGACCATGATATTCAGACCCCCGAATCTGTACTTCGCCACTCTGTGATGTCCCGTACTCCCCTCAAGGCCCTTCGTATACTTCGTGAATTCCTTTTCGAATGAATGTCCGAAGCCACGAAACTCATGCTTAGTTACAACGTTAACAGCTCGCTTCTCCCAGCGTGTAAGTAGTACAGTCCTGTTGATAACCTCTATGTACAATTTGAAGTCGTGCATAAACTTTTCGTCCCCACAAGCGAAACGGAATAACTTCCGGAGGTTGTTCCGGTCCGTGATGAGATCGATAGGATTCAGATCGAAGTTTGGTTGCAGAGTGAATAAGGCGCGGAGTGCAGGCTCAAGAGGTGAGGTAGGCCACCTATAGGCGTTTTGGTCGATGTAATAAATTCCCGTATCCGGGTTCAGCCACGCTGGAAGTGGAGGGGGTGTCCAACGAGGCGCAAGCCCTAAAGACATGGAGTTAGGTGGTTTCATATAATGCAATAACCGATGAAGGAAGCGGAGAAAACTTACCTGGCACAATTATAGCTGGCTTCCCCGCCTTTTCAAACCAGTTATATGATGCCAGTACTTCATAGTCTTCCTTTCTGTATTTCTCCGTCCCGGACTGTTGTTCCCCTATGGCCACCCCAACCAACTTAACTTCCAACTCTGCGAGGACGCGACCCTTGGGCAAGTCTTCCGTTGCCAATGGCGCTTTATCATCAATTGATGGTTTCTTCCACGTGGACCGTGCGGCGACGGCGCCGTGATTGTTCTCACTCCCTCTTCCACGCCCTCGATAGCTATAGTAGCCTATACCAGGTTTGCCATTATTGTATTGATCTGATGTGTTCATGGTGAATGAGATGTTATTCTAGGATTTTTGTGGATTTATGACATCAGTTGAAGTTACCTAGTGTATCTGCCCCTCATGATCATCTGACTCTAGGGACGGCACGGCTGCTCCCGCATGCGTCAATTCTATATATAACTCTGGCTTTTATCACATGCAGACTACCTACGATATTTCCCGTAAGTAAAATTGTGACGTGCTCGCATGGAGCGATTCCTGATTAGACATCGTGCAACCCTAGTTCAACGTCAAATTGTGGAATAATAGCACTTTTATTTGAGAGATACAAAATGTGTGGTTGATAAAGATTAGTGATACAAGATACAGGGATGGAGATGATGGGAGAGCATTCTGGTGAATATAAATATCATCCTAAGCACATTGTGGCCGAGTAGCACATATTTGATAAAGTCCCGTCATTCCAAAAGCCAGAAAAAAAACTCGCAAGGGATCTATATGATCTGGCGCATTGAGATTCGCTATGTGACACGTTGTTCATAGGGTATAGGCGTTAGTGCTAGTCATCTTAACTTCTCACGTAAGTGTTCTCGTGATACGTAAAGGCGGTGATATTTTACAAGCGGTACAGCAGCAAAATCCTAGTATACTGCTACACCATCCTACCAGTTTTGTGACGAGTTATGGTATATGCACCCATCGAAATCTTGGGAGGAAATCTAATGGAGATTTAGATAATTGATGATAGTTGGATAACAAATCTTGAAATAAAATAAAATGCGTATTGGTGCGAGTATGAACCTTTTGGTCTCCAAACTTGAGAATGTTTGTCTGGACTGATACTTGTTCGAAATTATCTAGATATGAAAACTATTTGGAGAAACGGACATAGTTCTTCTGGCTCTGTTACATAATAATTTCCGTTCACTTATATGTATATCTTTTCGCAATGTGTACTAGTCTAGTGAGGCATTCTAGCAATCAAAGATTGTAAATTACTAGTCTCTTATACATCATTCTGAGGTGAGAATAAGTAAGCAAAAGAACTGGCCAGAGACCACAAGCAAGAGTAGATATAGTTACAGATTTTCCTTATAGAGGGTGCGCCGTGTCGTTTTAGCGGGTGGTAATTCAATGTGATAGTTACTTCTTAAGTATGTAGAGTCCTTAGTATTGCACCTATTATCACGTCTTGTTTAAGGCGTCTTTTATACAGTATTTCATAGTAGTATATAACGATCATGATCTAGCACTTATTATTATTAGTTGTGTGTACTTCTTTTATTTCTAACACTATGATACTATAGGTTTATGGACGCCCGTTATTTTCATCGGAGCGGCCATCCTCACTCAAAGGCCATTTGGGACTAGTTTGCCGGAGATCCTATTGATGGGTTAAAAGCTGGTCTGAGAGACTAAGCTGAGTCAGTCTTCGAAAAATCTCTTGTGGAAAACTATATTTAGATAGTCCGTGACTATGTTCTGGGTTATGTGGTATAATGATAGCATGTATCGTTGTGGATTGGGATCCACCATAAGCCCGATATAATCGCGATTCGATTCGTGCACAGCCAAACAATTTTTTTCTCCTCATGGCTCCTTCTTTTACGCCCCTAGACCCCGTTTGGAAGAAGAAAACATATTTAAGTAGAAGCCTGTCTGTGAGTAATGTTCTAGATCGCGATGACAGTCCCCTGTCTTGACGTTAAGTATTACCTAAGTACTTATAGCAACCGGCCTAGCCCATTGTCAGCCCCACAGTACTCCATAAGACAAATGATCCTCTTTCGATTCTTCATGAATAAATATCATAATTTTGTGTGTATGTGTGTGTGTTTGTTTGTATTTGGTATTCACTCTTTAGGGGTATCTAATTATCTAATTTATAACGAAATCTAATAATAATGGTGCGCACGTGTGCGTTGTCTATGATTTCAGATAAAGAACAATATGTAGCTAGAAAATGCTACTAGTGGGCTGAAAACGGACTGTCTCAGTGATAAAAACTACCGTAACATACCCAATGATATTACGAAAGAGACTGAGTAGTGTAGTAAAGCTAATCAACGAAACTATTTTTAATTCAATTCATCGGTGGGATTGTTCAGGTGATGTACGCAGCCATGTCATAGTTATTAGTACGTTACACAAGCATGCTGGTTGCACAACGATCCAGCCTCTCATATCGACATAATGTAGAGTACCGGGAACACTAGTGAATAAGACTCCTTGACTGTATCTGAATCAAACTCCCAAAATCCGAGTCAAGGACGCTAATCTGCCCACAACTAGTAACGGCCCTACTACAAAAAGGAAAGAGCAAAGATACAGACAAGGAGTCTTATTCACCAGTGTTCTCGGTACTTGGAGGTAGACATACCGACGCTAAGACAAAAGTTCTCAAGAATAATGCATAGCTACCACATACATAAAGTTCGCATGACTTTTGTCCAAGCGATTTCTACTTGATTTACATTGACAAACTACAGGATAATTAGCATCGGTAGAAATTTCAAAGCTGCCTGATTAAAATCCAAGCATTTGAATGGTAAGTGTAGTGAAGAAAAAGCACAGATGGAGTCGCGGTTACTATGCAGAATTCTACCTTCCATTTTAGGAATACTACACTGCTGGGAACCAGATAAATCGTCCAGGGTCAGATACAGGTAACAGCAACGATATAATTCATCACTACACGATATGGATAGTAGGTACTCTTATTATTCACTACCTTAACCCTGCCCTTTATGCTGGTTGCAGCATATGATGTATATGCCACCTGGTCAATGTCTGTATGTCCCTATATATGCGGCCAAGCCCATTATTCCCAAAATGGTCATTTCACATCTTACCGTAGGCTGGCAGCCTTAAGCTGACGTGCAGTCAAGATTTCAGCTAAGGCTTTCTGAGCTGTAGCTCATTTAGCTGCTTTCTCTAAATATAGCTTTCTGTTTTTGTTATAGGCAGCGCCATGATCAAGTTGTATTTGCAACTGCTAACTATATCATGTACATGATGAAAGAGAGTGCGGGGAATCCCTGTTGCTAGTAGTGCTTTTAATATGCAAAACTGGTAAGGAAACGAACTACCAGAGAAGTTAACGGGTGTTACACAGTGATCGACTTATCCGGAAAACGTTACTAACGCTGGCATTTCAACACTGAAAATGATTAGCCACCTGTTCTTGTGGGAATATTGAGATTACCCAAGCAAGTCCATAGTGGGCCAAGAGCAGGCTGTGGGGATACAAGGTACCATTTGGGAAATTCCGCCTGGATTGTAAAAAGAAATTCTCGCAGTCAGGGTACGCTTATGGGATTATCTCTAGACCTATAGACGAACCAAACATGTCATATCTACGGAGGCACACACCGAAAGTTCTTTTCCGCCTTCATAGGAAGGAAGAAAAAGAACTTTTGGTGTGCGCCTCTGTAGATCTCTTTGCTTTAATCTTGTAGGACTAATATTATTCTAGTGCTGAAGTATTTTTGTTTTTACCCTATAGCTCACGTTAAGGACGTCTGCGACCCATACACAGGTATATTCAAGCTGCTCTCGATATTCATCACTTCCTCGTAGTGTGGAGAAATTTAAACTTAAATTCTTGCCTAAAGTTGGGGGACCAGCAAAAAATCGTGTTGTGAATCACATACAACGTTGTTCAGCACTGTTCCGTTTATGCATATGCGCGCGCACAAGGCGTTGATACTCACTACTTAGAGCATACAGCAGTCAACCTATTAAGGCAAGCCTTGACTCATGGTGTCTGATCATGAGCCTAACTACAAGATCGGTCTGTCTGCCAAAGTTGCGGTGAAAACGACACTTGCCTGGCTAGCTGGTAGGTTGTGCAGGCAACCAAAAATAGCGGCTAGTGCGGAAATCTAGATTTCAGCCCTCAGGTTCAGCCCTCAGGTTCAGCCCTCAGGCTCGGACGACGGGCTGGAAAATGCATATGATCAATGATTGACTGCATGATCAGAGTGATGATGCTCTTTGTTATTGTCTTATGTGCTGGCTGTTGGAGCCTTAAATCTATATAATCCTCCTATTTCTGCCTCTATAGGTTCTTCTTCTCATCCTCAACCACCTTCAACTCACCTCTCAATCTCACAGACTTCCACTTCGCAAGCTTCAAGCACCTGAGATTCAAATGGCCCGCTTCACTTCCTTCGTTGTTGCCCTCCTCGTTGCCTCAATTACCTCCACCTCTGCACGCCCATCATCCGCACCATGCACCAACTGTGTCTCAAGCCCTAATAACTGCGATATCACCGCCCCATGCTCCTCTTTTGGTGGCTCTCTCTTTTGTGGCTGGTAAGTTGCGCTAATCCTGGACTTGTTTTCGACCTCCCTAATTGATATCAATATTGTGCACTTTTTATTGATCCAAGTTAATACTTTGAGACGCAGCCGTCCCGGGTACAAGGCGACAACTTACGCAATCTCGGACAGTGACACCACCAAGCAATGGAGGATCACTACTCTTCCTGGCCATGAACACAGGGTCTGGACCGCTCCTGGTGTCGTTTGTAACACTTTGTGCGATTATCCCTACGGACCTAATCCTTGTGAAGAGGTTGCTGTTGCGGACCAGTGTTTCGAGCCCAGCCCATACTAATTCGCTACTGCGAGTAACTCCAAAGCAAGTACCCTCCTATTTCTCCACTGAACATAGTCACATAAAATATTGAACTTATATTAATGGGACTTGGTATGTAGTTGCATCGAATTAAGGGACAATGGAAATGGGAAGCAATAACAACTAGGTTGCCATCGGATGAAGGGACAGGAAGGAGGCAGGTTATAAGGTTTGTGGAGATGAAGGTTGGATTGAGGGGTGGAATGGGATTTCATGGTTTGATATTGAAGGGATCTGGATAGGATGGTTTATTTAATTTCCTAATTTCTTTTATATTTCGGCCTTGTCATGTTTCTCTTGTGCTTTGGCCTGGTTTGGGCTTATATGCGCGCTATTAGCTCAAGCCAGTTGCTAGAACATCTCGTAGAGAATTATATCTCGTGTGCCTTATTGATTAATACATGATATTTCTATACTTCCTGCTTGTACCAATTAATGATATATGCTTTAGCGAAATATTCCCTAGGAACAATGAGTCACGTGAATTGGAGTTTACCGGGCAACGGCGACTTTTTTTTCCCCTAAAAAACTCATTACTAGTGTGGGCAAACTTAAAGGGTCCGGCTAAAGAAAGCAGTGTAGTGGATACTCTGCCCACTCGATGGCTCTGGGATGGATGCGAGATGTCATGATCTATGGAATGGGTCTTAACCTATAAGCTAATGCAGCCAGATACCATAGGAGCTCCAGAAAGGCACGCATGACAAGACACTCGGAAGCCCGGGTGGATTCAGGGATCAGGTAAGTTAGTCTGCCAGTCCAGCGCAACTGTGTACAAAAGAAAAGAAAAAAATACGTCCTATAGTAGACTCGTTACATGCATACCAGAGATAAGCATATATGACTCCCACTAAATAAGCATATTTCTATTACAATTCTTATTTTTTCCGCTTAGTCACCAAATATATATGCTTGTAATGAGTGAAGCACTTTACTAGATTAGGTATGCTATCGATAAGAAGAAATTCTAGTGTAGTTGCACACCCAGGTCTCCAGCTTTCTCACTCTAGTATGTGAACTCAATTTATTCATCCCCAAGCGAAATCATTAAAGATCCGATCAATTATATTGAAAACACAATTGTGGCAACTTATCTTCCCAACGAGGTCAATGAGCCAGAAATAGAAGCTCCAATACCTCCGCCGATTTCATCTCGTAGAGCTTTAGCAGCGATTGAAGATCTTCAAGTGAAACCTACTGCCAATGTCATTGAACTACAAACTGTCTTAAAGCGTGAGAGGAAACGAATTGAGACTCTTGAAATTCAGCGCAGGTATCAGCATACTCGGCGCAGGGTTACTGACTTTCTTGCCCCTTCCGGAACCACCCCCGTTCCTCCTGATATTTCCTGCTCGTACTGTATCTACTCTTGTCTGGCTATTTCTTATTCCCATGCATTCATGCATTATCTCATTCCGCAGTCTTTCTTACCTCTACATTCGCTTAATTCTATACTTTCCTATTTCCCCTTGTTATAAGCATATGTTGGTTACAAGCATAGTTCCACTGGGAATGCTTGTAACGAGAGTCATCTGTAAACGATTCAGAATTGCGGCAAAACCGCAGAAAGGAGAGAGAAAAAGAAAGAGGAGAAAAAAGTTACCAAAAAAAACATCAAGTTCCCTTCCGTCGATTAATTCAGTTGCGTCCGGTAAGCGGTAGGTGCAGGTAGTCAACGAAGGCTTCAATCGCGTCCCATTCCTCCTGTCCTTCTTCCTTTCTCCAGATAGGGGCGATCCAGATCTTCCCGGGTTGCAATGCCACCGATGAGCTCCCTCCGTTGTTGGTGATGCCGGGGACAGATAAAGGTGACGTGGTGGCCATCCTCCATTGCGTGGTCGCAATGTGGGCAGCCCGGTGACTCTGCTTTGCCTATGATGCAGTCAGTTATTGAAGGGCCCTCGATTAGTCCTGAGCAAGATGCAACGGCGATTTAGCTTTAGCTTAGTTGGGAGAGCGCCAGAGTGAGTTATTTCTGCGGTTACTAATTGTTTGGCTTTAGTGGAGTAATATCTTTTCATTGGTACAGAGGCAATGGCAAGTACGATGCCATTAAAGCACAACGAATGAGAACAGATTCCCAGGTATGTATCATGTTCAGGTGAGCTCCTTTAGAGTACTAGGTTGTAATTAAACACATATAGGTACATCCCGCCGCCCCATGCACTAACGACCAGACATTCGTTTTTGGTAGCTCATTACTCGTATGCAAGCCATCTAGCCTATGGCGAGGCAGCACATCCTCCAATTACTGGGCAACTCCCGGAGCGCTCCCTGCCTCGTATGAAAGCACAAGACCATATATACCCCGGCAGAAAAACAAGTGTATAAAGGGCCAAGGCAAACGCGTAGGTGAACGGTCCTAAGATATCCGTTACCGCCAGCAATCGAAAAACACCTGGGCCGAGAAAGCAACGTTACCAGACCTGGCCCAAGCAGTGGTCAAAATGCTGGTGTAACTCTAGGTAAGGTTTTTTTTTTTTTTTTTTCGTAAATCAGTACTCGTATTGAAGCTTCTCGCTTATGACGGGCAGCGCATCCCCCCAGGGTGAGCCTGGAGAGATTGTCCAACCACTAGCCGCTCCCTGCCCCATTCCAGGTGAGGTCCCTTGCATCTTTTGGAAACTGTCATATATCGACTCTACTTCTCATTTAAGGAGCCGGTGTCAAGAGTGTGGTATACTGCCCGTCCTACCTGGAACTTTAATATACTCTTGTGCTGAAGTTTATACTTCCGGACGCATAGGTGGCGTCCTCAGTGGCTGGTTGGAAGAAGCGCTTGAAAAAGCTCAAGGATTTGGTGTGAACAGTGACCGAACCAGGATCTCTCTACTTCTTAAAACCATTGTAGACAATTTCCGGTGATGAATGTGCAAAGGTACCATGGATTAGCAACGCTTGTTCCAGGACCATCGTAGACGTCTTCTGGATAACGGCCGATAGCTACACCTGACGCGCCGTCACTGTTAATCGAATACAATGATTTGAACATGTTGACGAGAGCATCGAGGGTTGCAAGGACCTGGCCACTCTCGGTTGGGAACTGACCAGAATGATGGGAGGACACTTCCAATGGCATCGGCCTGGTAGCGGTACCAGGTGGCAACACGCACATTCTGTTCAACAAGTATTATACGGAAAGAACCGCCTGGTCTGCTCACAAAGCGGGTATCCCCATCGCAGCCAAACAAGGTACCTGCGTACTCGATCAAACAATAGCACAAAGGGCAGAGCCATCAATCTGTGGACGCTCCACACCTGCTAGTGAACGCAGTGCCGTTGACTTGGATATGAGTTCACTGAGACCACCATTATAGTAGTCACCGCTAGGTACGGTTTGAAGTATGTTGAAGCTTGTTGGACTCAGCAACATAATCTTTCAGGTGGACCTCTACAGAGCTGAAGTTGGTTTAAGATGACTTTAAATACCAACGCAGAGTCACAACTCCATTGATAGTAGTTGTAGGTTGCTTCTGGGGATTTCTTTCATCTCTTTAATTGTCTAGACTTCAAAACCAACTGGTGGGAGTATCAAAGTACCTCGCCATAACTTTATGCTAACTGCAAGCTTACAGCCTAGAACTATTGAATTCAGAAGATCGACATGTAATACAACCAATGACAATTGAAGTATTAGGTAGTCAAGGTAAATGCGGCATTCTTATTCCACAATTTCCTAATTTCCGATCCCTTGTCCTCCCATGGCCAATGGCCAGGCGCACTGATGAAATAGCCTCTAGGCATCCCTGGATGTCATTGTGCTGTTGGTAGCTATTTACGGTTGCTGTAGAGCATGCATATGGAAAGACTTTCCTTAGGAACACCAAAGTGCTATTAATGAAGCAATATACGTAGCTGCCAATCTATACTATTATAGCTATTTCCATCTTGCTTTAGCAATAGCCGATGACAGGCAATTATTTCTTGAATTTCCACGTTTGTTTGCGTCTTTTTAGTGCAAAAATTCCTATATATTCACCTTCTGTGTATTTATATATAACATGGCAGCGGCCATTAATCCTTGATCCCAGGAGGAGAAAAAAGCCAGTTCGTAGACGTAGGCTTAATTCAGCTTGGAGCTAACATATAGAATACAAAATAGAGCCTGATACAAGACCGCTGGAGCCTCCAAGGCTTGGAAGTGTTTATGTTGAATGAATATTGAATACCTACAACTTTATATACATTAGTTTACAGTTATCATATAATCTCTAGGCCCGGGTAAGAATGTATATTTCACCGTACACAGAGCATTCATTAGAACATCAGTATTATTGGACATCTTGATAAATCTGGTTTCGTGACCTCGAAAATTAGACATACGTATAGGAACGAATTTCGGGAATCGGGTGAATGCAGATACTAGTAGTTGGGTATTCCCATCAAGCAAAAGCAATACAGGTAATGCGACTGTAAAAATTGCAGCGCACAGAATTGACCAATGCATGCATAGGCACAGTAGGTTCGAACCCGAATGCGTGCAATTGCAACCAGTGCGACAACTTGACTGTGGAACGGTTCCATTCAAGTCATTCCCCACATCAGTGCTCTAATACGACTTTAGCTCAGTTGGGAGAGCGTCATACTGAGGTTATTCGGCCATTCGTCACATAGATTTTAGCTTCTGTAAAGACTGATTCTTTCCCCCCAAACTAGCTTTCAAATTCAGATCTGGAACTAGCGATATGATCACGGTCATGACGACATAGACAGTCGTACTGTATGTAAGAATTACGTATGCCTCGTACTTTTTAGTGGAGTTCTAGACGACACTAACTGATGTTATTTAACGTTTTGAAATGCCAGGGAGTCTAGTCGATTTGGTATATACAGTGCCTGGGGGAAAGTTATAACGCACCCCCCCGCATAATATGCAGTGCCAGTGCGTGCGCCCGCTATTTCTAGCGAGACATACAGTAGTGTGATCGATGCATAAAAAGGGGTGCGTTATAACTTTCCCTCAGGCATTGTGTATACATACTAGGCACTTATGGGGGAAGAGGAACATGGGTCAATTTGAAAGGTAGTCTGGTTGCACTATTTAAAAGGCCTGTGAACGTTCATGATATCCCTAATTTTCCTGGGCCAAAGGGCACAATGTGCGGAGCTCCTATAGCGCACGGCTATGAAGATTAGGGAAACACGGCTATCTTGCACAATTAGTTAAACTCGATGTAGTCTACTCTGCGCTATATGTAAATAGATTAACGCACATGATTGTATGCAGTAAGCTTATACTACAGAGTAAACTAGTACTCAAATGACCTTATATATGTATTGTGGAACCTCTAGAGTTTTTAAATGTCCATGTAGTGGGATCAGTGAAGGTTGGCGGACATCTCGAGTAGTCAAGTAAGCGTCACATCCCCGAGCTTGAAGTTTTGGAGCGCTGAGTTTAGGACAGGTAGTGTCATGCGACTCGTAGCAGGAAATGATTCATATGGGTCGAAGAATGAAACTTCAAATAAGTTGCTATCGATATTCCGCTGCTGCTCTGGAGGAATCGGCTCAACTGAGATTAAACGAACTTATACTTCACAGTATTGAGACACACCAGCCAATAGCATATTAGGATTAAGTTTTCTACAATAAAGTTGCATATCGAAAGGTGAGTTTCCATTAAAAAGAAAAGAAAAAAAAGCAATCCTGTATGGTTCCAGAACCTGATTGTACAAATCTTGAAGTCTTGGTAACATTTATATGGGAGTTTTCCGTTGCTATCCTGCTTCCACTCGCTACCCAGTTGAGAACGTTATGTATTTTCTGGGAGGAACCTCGTTCGAGATCAAGGTCACATACTGTATCATTAGGTATGTTTACTCTATCGCCGTGCACTGCGGTATGGTATACTATCTCCGCCAAAAAAACAAAAAAATCTGTCCCGGTTTGCTCTTCATTTTCTCCATTCCCACCAGCGTACGGAGGTCCGACACAAAAGTCTTTTCCTCCTTCCTATTTTAGAATAGTGGCTTGGCACTATATGCATGCATATCCTAAAATAAATATGCATGGTTTCTTGGCATATGCACAATATGGGTATATACAGCTTGGTGGCAAAAGAAACTGAACGGCCTTATGCAAGTCGTATGCACGTCTTACATTTAGCGCGCATATTTTAGGCTTAGCCGCGCACAGATACAGTATGCAGTATTGGAGCTATATAGATCCAGCGTGAAATGCATACATAGAACAAGAAATGCTACGGATCTAGTACTTGGTATACCAACCCTCTGCCTTAATAACAGCTGCTACAGGGCGAGGCATTGAGCTGTAGAGACTCTCCAATATCTCATGGGTCCCACGCTCAATATAGCACTTGATGAAGCCATGTATGGCGCCTTTTGATCGACCCATGTAGTCTGCAATTTGTTAGTAACTCCATCCTTATTCATAGGCAAAAACAATCTTTCCTTTCTCAAAGCCAGAGAGCTGTTTTTGCTTGCTCAGTGCTTGCAGAGGAGGAGTATCTAGGGGAGGAACATTTGTAGAGGAGGCATCTGTAGAGGGTTCCAGGGAATTTGAGGGACAAGGTTGGGCCATATCAGCGTGACTTAACACTAACAAAATAGTAGAGGATATAGATATTCGGAATGGACGGCCAGGAGATCATAAGTAATAGAACATACCTCCTGACCACGTGGTAAGACATTCACCAAAGACGTGATAGGCGCGATTTGATGCATTGAATCTGAATCAAGCGCGCTGCATGCTCAGGCCTTTTATGCAGCGTTCAGTTTTTTTTGCCACCTAGCTGTATGTACATTTTAACTATAAACAAATTCCACCCAATTCACACCCCCGTTGTTGGTTTTTTCCTTCCAGAGCGATCCTTATGCTTGACATGCTCCAAGGTTAAGGGAGTTCCACGTTCCCACCCCCTCTTCTGTGCTTCATTGTGAATATTCCGAATGTGTCTTTGAGTAATTCCGGTTTGCTGCTGAATAACAGCAAGAGTTTCTCCAAGCGATCGCAAAATTACCGCCTGAGCATGAGTTATAATGTCAAACATTCTTAGACGCTTGCGCAGATGTATGGAGCTGGTTGGCAGGACCCCTCCATGGAGGTGAGCTGGCCTGACCGGTTTGCTGGTGATGCAGGAACATTTGCATATGCAAGTTACTATGCAAATACGGCTCCATATGCATGCATATATACCGCCAAGCCACTATTCCCAAATAGGAAGGAGGAAAAGACTTTTGTGTCGGACCTCCGTACAGAAAGGCTGTTTCTCAATTTAAAGGACCGCGGCACCACCCTACATTTATAGTGTTCTACCGGTATGACATGCAGGCAAAAAGACGTTGGACATCCACATGCCTGCATCCATTAGGCATGTTTGGGGGAAGCTCCGGCTAGGGGACTACGGTAGGGCACGTGAGTTGCTTATATTAGTAGAAACGAAATAATTGATGGCCGCATATCCGAGGGATGTTCCAGGATGCAATAAAAAGAGAGCTCTTGCAACCAGACTACGTAAGGCCGGGCTGGGCGCGGGCCCCCACTTTTTTCTTCTTACCTCCTTCAGGCTTCGCTATCCTCTGCATATGGTTAGTCAGAGGTGGGGCTTGGCTGGCATAGGAGGGCTAAGTATTGTCTATATGCAGAATAGCCGCGCACAGCCTGCACTCTCTTTATGCATCACTGAATAGCACTATATGTACTGCAGTTATCAAACATGAAGGAAATTAAATTTAAATAAATTGAGACTTATAGTATATAAATGCACATGCACATAATCATGGATTGGGATGCAAATGTTTTATTTGGAAATGTTTGTGTCACTGATACAGAGAAATCTCAATAGTTTACCGTAGGTACCTCTTGGTAGTAGGTAGGGTAGCCGCCTGGCCAAGCAAACAGGCATTGTCGTTGGTCGACTGGATAATTACAAGTTGTTTGATGACCATCGACAATTCGACACGTCACTGGCATTTGGCGAATTCTTGAAGTTTCATAGCATTACTTTTTTTATTCGACGACACAGATATTTAAGGTCTTCCACGGCGATAGTGTCCTTGGCGGTCAACGGTTTATAAACGGCGACAGTATAATTCTGGGGGCGCGTTTTGAGGTTGATACTCTTAAGGTTACTATCTGCCTAGGGACCCCACAGTGATGAACGGCATGAGTGACTAACGATGACGGATATGGGTCTTGAATGGACGGGAAGGCCCATTTAAAGTATAAGTGCATACACTGGCTCGATACTGCAAACGCTGAGCTGAATGGAAGACTTTGTTGGTGGGAATTGTACCTAGTTGACCGTTAACGTTGCCGGCACCATACCGTAACCCCTTAGGAAGGAAACTTAACTTCTCGAAAATCAGACCTGAGTTTGAAATTACCCGCATGAACAGAGAGTGGAATATCAATAATTGAAAGCCAAAATAACCTCTGAAAACAAGCCAGTGTTCAAACCCAGAGCTGCTTGCATACAACATACCCAATTAAAACGGCAGATACTTAACGATGAAGCACGATATCTGCGAAAACATGGAGGCAATATATATGCCCCTAGCCGCGAAGCAGGGGCCAGATCTGGAGGCAAATTCGAAATCCCTGCCGGCGATGGGAGGTTCTGGTGGCTTCGGGGGTTGGTATGGAGAAATTTTCAATATTTCAGACTATGGTCTACAATTTCTTTGACATGTTTCTTAGTTATATGATACGGACTGAAATTTGGTCTGATGTGGCTTGGTTTGTGGTTGCTGGTTATGGTGGGAAAGCTGCAGGAGGGGATTTGACCCTACCGTCAACCCAATTTATTCTCCTACTTCGTCTCACTCAGATTATGTCCAGTTTCTGCTGCAATCCCGGTGTAACATGAACAGTAGCAAGAATTACATGCCCATCCTTGCTCTGTTCGGCTCCGCTAGGATAATAGCGGCTCATCACCATATTAAGTTCTACGCTCGGGAGGCTCGCTAATGTTGTGGAATATTGTGCTGACAATGATATAAATCTACTTTCAGGTTCGCTTCATTCTGGCTTCTACCCTCCGCTCTCCACATTACCGGCGTCCTACGGGATCAGTACGGATACTGCTCCCTTGATCAATTACAAGCAGAGGGTCTCCCAAACTGCAGCGAGCATCTCCCTCCCAACTTTTTTCCCTTCTCCCACCTCTCCCCGCAAGTCTACAGCATCATGATACGATTCGCGTATAGAGCATTTGTGGTAACGGCGGTTTGTGTGGCGCTGTTTTTGGTAGCAACTCAGGCTACTTCCTTCCGTGGCTCGGTAAACTCGAGTGGGACTGCAGTCGTCGATGTAGATAAATTATGCAAGGGTTACGTTGCGAAGAATGTGCGTAAAAGTGGAGATAGCCTGACAGCAGAGTTGAGGTTGATTGGAGATGGATGTGGGGTTTATGGGAAAGATATCAAGACATTGAGGTTGGAGGTCCAGTATCAGGAGAGTGTGTTTCCAATTGCCATCCCCGTGCCTAGTAAATGAACTAAATGCTAATATTCAGAGCCTAAACAACAGAGTCCCGCTTGCACGTTAAAATCATCGACGCCACCTCCACTCGCTACGAAGTTCCTGAATCGGTCTTCCCGCGTCCCAAACCCCATGGGACCTCTTCACATAGCTCTAGTCTCGAATTTTGCTTGACTGAATCACCATTCTCATTCTCCGTTGTTCGAAAGTCCTGCGGTGAAGTCCTCTTCTCGACCGACTCTTATTCTCTTGTGTTTGAAAACCAATATATCCGTGTCAAGACCTCACTGCCTGCCCATGCCAACATTTACGGTCTTGGTGAGCACACGGAGCCCCTTCGGCTCCCTATTGAAGGAAGCGGCATAGTTCGAACACTCTGGTCAAGGGATTCGTATGGAATTCCTCGTGGTACCAATTTATATGGCAACCACCCAGTTTACTTTGATCACCGGAAGAGCGGGACACACGGTGTTTTCGTGTTGAACAGTAATGGAATGGATATTAAGCTAAACACTACAACTCACCCCAAAACAAGGAAGAAGATTAGCACCATCGAGTATAACATCTTGGGTGGTGTGTTGGATTTCTACTTCTTTTCTGGCCCAGATCCGACGGCAGTTGCCCAGCAATATGCTCAAGTTGTGGGATTACCAGCGATGATGCCATACTGGGGATTTGGATTTCACCAGTGCAGGTATGGATATAGGGATTGGATTGACGTTGCAGAGGTCGTTGCCAACTATAGCATTGCTAAAATTCCGCTCGAGTATGTTAACCCCCTACAAATAACGAACCCAGTTGAATCTTCTAACGTGAGTGTTTAGAACAATGTGGACTGATATTGATTACATGTATAATCGGTGGGTCTTTACCCTTGATCCTGAGCGCTTTCCCATCGACCGTGTTCGAGAGATTGTCGATCTCCTCCATTCTCGCGACCAGCACTACATTGTCATGGTTGATCCAGCAGTTGCTCACCAAGACTACCCAACCTTCAATCGTGGTGTCCATGATGATATCTGGCTGAAGGAGGCTGACGGCTCCCTCCACAAGGGTGTGGTCTGGCCTGGTGTCACTGTGTTCCCTGATTGGTTTCATAAGAACATTCAAACATTCTGGACCGACGAGTTCAAGAGGTTCTTTAATCCCAAGACCGGAATTGACATTGATGGTGTCTGGATTGATATGAATGAGCCAGCGTCCTTCTGCCCTTACCCATGTGCCGACCCTGAGGCCGCTGCTATCGAGCAAGGAATGCCACCCGTTCGATTGCCACCTCGTGACCCACCCCGCCCAATCCCAGGATTTCCTGATACTTATCCTGGGGCTGCTACCCGCATGATCAAGCGTGCTGCTGCTCCTGCCCCTATAGCTCTATCTAGCAGTGTTTCTCCTCGTACGCGTGCTTCATCCTCTCAAGCGAAGACTCCACTCTATCATGAGAAGGATGAAGATTTGATTTCCCCACCATATTCCATCGCCAATGCTGTGGAGAATGGCCTTTCGGACCGTACTGTCCACACGGACATCGTCCATGCCAATGGCCTCAGCGAGTACGACACCCACAACCTCTACGGCCATATGATGTCCATCGCCACCTTTTATGCCATGTCTGCACGCCGTCCGGGCAAGCGCCCATTCATTATAACTCGCTCTACTTTTGCTGGTGCAGGCACCCATGTTGGAAAGTGGCTCGGAGACAATCTCTCCACTTGGGAGCAGTACAGGTTCCAGATTGCTGGCATGCTTAACTTTGCTGCCATCTATCAGATACCGATGGTTGGTTCTGACACTTGTGGGTTTGGTAACAACGCCACTGAGGAACTCTGCGCGCGGTGGGCCATGTTGGGTGCTTTCAACCCTTTCTACCGAAATCACAATCAGGACAACGCTAAGAGCCAGGAGTTCTTCCTTTGGCAATCCGTCACCAAAGCCGCCAAGACTGCTATTGGGGCGAGATACAAGTTGCTGGATTATTTGTACACTGCCTTCCACCAGCAACACACCGATGGCACTCCAGTTCTCAATCCATTGTTCTTCATCTACCCCAAGGATGCCTACACCTACCCTATCGATCTCCAATTCTTCTATGGACAGAATATTCTTGTCTCTCCTGTCACTCAGGAGGGTGCTACATCAGTCACTGCGTACTTCCCTGACGATGTTTTCTATGATTTCTTCACCCATGAAAAACTTGTTGGTCGCGGAGCAAATGTGACCATCAGCGACGTCAATATTACGGAAATCCCAGTCCACATCCGCGGAGGCGCTATCCTCCCACTCCGGCTAGCTGTCGATGAGGATGGAGAGGTTGCCATGACCACCACCGAGCTTAGGAAGAGGGACTTTGAGTTGGTCATTGCCCCAGGCAAGAATGGAAAGGCTGAAGGAATGCTATATATTGACGATGGAGAGAGTATTGAGCAGAAGAAGGGTGACGTCACTGAGATTGAATTCAGCTATCAATATGGCAGGCTTAAGGTCAAGGGAACCGTTTCTAAAAATGCTGGCCGTGAGGTCAATGTTCGCAGGGTGGTGGTGCTGGGGCTTGGGGAGGTTAAGAGGAAGAGTTTGAATGGATTGAAGGTGGAGGTTGATGTAAAAGTACAGAAAATCACGCTGAACAAGGAGGGTGGATGGACCTTGTTGGCGGGCATGGATATTGAGTTGTTTCAAGGGGTGGATGCATGATGCAAGTAGTGGATTACATACTGGTGGAGTGAGGAATATACCATCTATGTGAATATACTATTTTTAAAATCATAGGGGTTGAGAACTAATGCTAAAAATCCCCATGTGACTTGTATCGCCTTTACTATTGCCTGGAATCAAATTTAGGACGCATTAGCACTTTATCATTCTTAGGTATTGACTTTTGGGGGGGATTTTTTTTTTTTTTTTTTTGAACTCAGTACTCGTATGCACAACCTTAAGGGTCGTATGACGAGCCTTGAACTCAGAGGAGCCACCTGGAAGCCCGGGTGGATTCAAGGGTCAGGCAAGTTTATTGCCTACCGGGCGCAGGCTATGTATAACAGCTGGCTCCACACCATAGGCAAAGCGGAACTCCACTGTATACCCTCTCTCGTCTTTCATATACTGTCTAGGTACGCCCAGCGAGCGATCGGTAGAGTGGGCGAAGAGCCTTCCCCGCGTCCTACGCGTCTTCTTCTCCTCCTTCCTTTAGACAGCCGAAGATTGGGCCCTCTTGGACTAATGTTAGAGAGTTGCATTTATAGGCGGCACAGGCAGGAACAGCCAGGTCGCGGACAGGGCTCCTACTTGGGGTAACTCGCTTTCTTTTTATTTATCGCGACAGTCACAGATGAGAACGGCTAGGCCTCGCACTGGTACTAGAGGCACATGTAGGTAGAGCCTGGAATACAAAAAGTGAAAAAAGGTCGCCCTACTACACTGTAACCCGCGATTGTGAAGCACTGCAGCAAGGATGCACTTCGGACGCACCCACGTTCAAAAAAATAGGCTGGGCACGGGGTAGGTGATTTAATTCGGGGAGTATGCAGGATACCGTACTTTAACTGGTCGACCAGTATTGGTAGGTCACGAGACTATATGTAATGGTACCCCATTCGAGTTAGTCTGATTGGCACAATACCAAAGTGAACTGGGAAATAATCAGAAAGACGTTTTATATATATTCCCAAAGGAATGAGATTGGAGCTTGCATCACCTCAATAATTGTGAGCTCATACAAATATAGGTACTTCCGAGTGCGCCTCGATATACTTACATGAATGGTAGTAGCTGATGTTGGAGAAGATTTCTACAGGATAGCTTGCGATATGGCCTCACTGTACCGCAAAAATATCATGAAAATAACAGAGCTCTCGTATCCTGAATGCCGTTGCTGGTAAGGCATTGTTTGGAGCGGTTCGTTAGCTTTGTGCAGGGCAGCAGGCCGCAAATCCGTTCCGCGTGCACATGTGCATGTATAGCCAGTTGCATGTAGCATCCACGAATATGCATATGCATAGGTGAACCTTTCTAGATTTCTACCCGATAACGATACGAAAACTTCTACGTTAAGACGCGTAAGAGACATTCCCAAAGTTCCTGGACTGTCGCGTTAGATTCTTGCTGCCCACATACTCTTTTTTAGGATCACATTATCATTCAAGATGATCGTGATTCTGTAATCTCTGAGTGGTCGCGCCCTCACATGTGTGATTTAATGCATATTATATGTACATGCACATGTTCTTCCAGCCATTGGTTTTAGATCTTTTTGAGCTATCACATGTTACTCGATTGGCCTCGAGGATAACGCCCGTCAAACATATGCAATATACTGTAATAAACAGCTAGTTAGTATAAATAGCTCGAATGAATGGCAGTAACGCTTTGGTCAGCCGCAACAATCGCAACCACTTTCTGCCTTGTACCTTCCATATTCTTTTTTTTTCAATTTCGCAAAAACATAGACTAGTACTAGGATTCATAGTTAAGTTAAGTGCAGCTGTAGAGCAACCCCTCAAGTATATATAAAGTTTAGTAAAGGGTACGAAATTTACTTGGGACACTAGTATGTAAATGTGGCTTAACTTGCGCCGGCTTTTTCAGACATCGTCAGGATCATAAAGCTTTCTTGACTGTAGACCAAAGGTTTATACCCAAGACCTACATCAACAAAGATAACTTATTAATTGGGAAGACCCAGATTGGTGTGAGAAGCTGGCGAAGGCGGTGCGGGGTGATGTTCTTGGTTCTTTTTCTTAACTATGAATGTTGATATATCTACCGGGGGGTATCTGGTCATGTACGTAGATATGGGGCAGGGAGCGGCCCAGTGGTAGGATAATTCTCCAGCGTAACCTGCGGTGATGCGCGGCCTCGCCATAAGCGGGATGAATACGAGTAATGATTTACACAAAAAAATTATTAATTGGCGACTATTAGTCTAGCGTACAGTCCAGTAAGCTTAAGCGGCCCGCGCCCATTCGATATATAAGAATTGCTAGTACTATGTAGCCTAAGTTAAGACGTGCGTTCCGAAATCCCAACAAGTTAACCAGCATGCCAAAATAAAAAACACTCCACTCTATTTGATTATGAACGAACGGTAGTCATTTAGGGATGAGGGAATGAATCAGGATCAAAATGCCTTCCATATCCCTCTCACAGGCCGAGACCGAATTCGCGATACAGAGGATCTATGGCTCCATCACCTGCAGTTACGGTGGGCACCAGTCCTACATTCCTCGTTTCTATATCAATCGCAGTCAATATCGTTCTATCACTGGACTTGGCTTAAGAAGGCGTCTATGGGAATTTGACATTGGGCACGCTTTACGGGTTTCTGAAGTTACTGGGTACCGCGATATCAGCGTTGATGGTTGCAGTCAAAATTTTGGCCACCGGTTGGACAGCTGTTAGCGTTTGGAGATGTGCATTCACCTTGCTAGAATAAGGAAAGGATTCGAACTCAATCGGCTAAGTAGGCTGATGTTGTTTAGACTCCTGATCGGGTGGCCAAGGGGAAGAAAACGTTTGGGAGTTGCGATTGCCCTCTTACTGCTAAGTCCACAGCCTTTATCACGCCCACCCTAACTGGAGCAGTGAGCAGTTGGGTGGTCGATATCATTGCAACATATACATAGCCACGTAGTACATATTAGATTGCGCGAGCGCGGTTGGGTAAGTATTTCGTTTAGCAGAAAGACCCCCCGCAGCAACGTTTAGCCCTAGCAAAATTGAAGTAACTAACCTGAAATACCTACTACCAAGGGCTGCAGGGTGTACGCAAATTTGGAGTATCTGGTCATGTAGCTGACTCGCCTTAAGCGAGATGCTTGAATGCGAGTACTTATTGGTTTACAGAAAAAAAGAAGGGCTGCAGGGGTAGTTACCTCCATATAGTCCTAGAGACCGCAATATAGTGGAGACCCCAGTATTAGAAAGCCGCCGCGTTGTCAGCCGAAACGAGGAACTTATTCCTATGCTCACAACCTTAGCATGCCGTACATTCTCACAGAGAGTAACTCCTGAAAGTTTCCACCACCAAGTATTGCTGACTTTGCCCCCCGGGACCCACTTCAAAAACGTCAGCATCTTCACATCACGGCTGAGTGAGTGCCCACTATCTGGCGCAGCTTGCATTCAATACAGAACTGTGGGATTCGCGTAATCATTCGCGCACGATACCAATAAATTCCACCCGACATACAAGCTCTGAAACTCAGGATCACTTCGACCTCCCTGGTGCCACGGTCCTTTAGGAAACACTCCACGTGTTGCTGCGTGTACACACCTTTTAAGATAAAGCCCGACTACTTGCCTAACGCGTACGCGTGCAGAGATTTAGATGCAACAATATTCACATGTATCTTTATTTTCAGATCTTCTAGGTTGCTTTGCGTAGGTTGAAATCAGGAGCCACGCTGGTGTAGTCAACTGTGAAACTGTACGGTTTGTGAGTGAAACAACTTTGGAGGGGATGCCGGGGTCAAATCCACATTTGTCGATTGAATTCTTTCAATCCGATCAGTGGGCAAAGGCAGCTCTGTGCTGGACATAGCGGCGGCAAACCATATCAACATCCCTATCTGGGAGAATGAAGATAACTACATGGCGGCAAACCATATCAACATCCCTATCTGGGAGAATGAAGATAACTACATAAAAAACATCATTCATCAATCATACCTTGCGGCCTGGGGACTTTTCTGCTCACTTGAATGCGACGATCCTCCTAGCAACCGTCGACGGAAATCGTATCTGACTATGTCTGGCACTGAGCAAATTGATGCAATTCTCGGGGGGTTAGTGTGGTATTTTGTTGCGCAAAAGAGCTGCGACCGAGCTCCGATACTAGATCCCGCAATAGCAGTTTTCTGACGGATGTTTCGGAGGTTGTTGGGCCAGGCAAACTAGGTCAGCAATCGAAATTAACAAATCTCAACAAGCGCGGGGATGAACAATTGGGAAAGCTAAAGTTAGCATCTAATGATGTGGGGAACTACAGCTTAGTCTATTCCCGCTGTTCAGCAAAAGAGAGGGAGGCAAATGAGGCCTATAGCGGTACTTGACGGCGCCGCGCAATTGCAAGGGCTAGTTTCAGAATAAGGTCTGTCGGGTGCGAGGTGCGAGCTGGTTATGAAGTATCAACATTGAAAATGTTTTTTTTTTCGGGCTGATTGTGATATGGACCCAGTCGGTATCGTACTATTTGACTGCGTGCTCAAGGGGTGAACCATTGACTATTTATTCAGCGATAGCAGTTCAAATATTCATGCTACAAGTATTTAAATGAATATTAATATGCACAGCAGACTTGAGGTAGTAGTATTCATGTATGTTTTATATGCTTCCCTGCCTCCTCGCCGGAACAAAACGACTCGGAGGGATAACATTTCAAAACCAGTGATAAGACATGTACAGAAATTTCCAGCATCTTGCTTGAATATGGTAACTCCATCCCCGTGGAGTTAGCTTAATCAGTTGCAAAATGATGCCCAGCACGAGTAATGAATTTTTTTAAAAAATAAAAAAATAAAAAGTTAGAGGACTGCCATGGCGTAGATATGAGCTATATTACAGCATCATCACATGAATAACGTATAACCGGCACAACCGAACCTACCCGCATGTGTTAATTTTATGAGAACAGTTCTCAACTTCGACAAAGTTCAATCTTTTATTAAAAAAGGTAGGATAATGAAATATTTATGGATACGTCCCTCGATGATCGCATTAAGTAGCATCAATAAATAAATTAATTAATTGGCTGATTTTGTTTAGATTCAAAAAATGTTTGCTATTCAAAATCTAGAGTTCAGGGTAAGCGAGTTCGCGCAATCAAAAGTATTTTATCTGATCAAGCAGAAAAATGTCTTAGGTGGCTCGGATATAAGTACCTAGGGGTTGAGCATCTCAAGCGCCACCCATTTGCAATAACATTGCTTTATTTCAAATTAAAAAATCTGGATAGAAGTTCTGAGTAGCGCCACGAGTAATTAAAGGGATAGCGTAGCCACTCCGCGAATTCTAATTTATTTAATAAGAGTATCTTTCATGAAGACTATTTTTTGGAATTAATGATTTTTGCGGATTATAAAGTAGAATATCGGGAATTTTATAATTTTCAACCTGCACTTTGTTCTAGATAAGAGTTTTCTATGTAAACATCAGCTATCTTTTCTATTTCTTCAATGATTTTTTTGCGAACTCAGGAATCTAAACCTACTAAGGCGTCAAAATTTGGTTCATCTAGAAAAAAAATTCCTTTTGCTTGCGGCAATTTATGAATGATTTCCCAACACCAAATAGCCCGAGCTGTAATGCGATTAGTTGCACCAATCTTTTCTCTTAAAGCTTGCTAAGTCTATCCCTGCTCATCAACATATCCCTGCTCATCAACATATCCCTGCTCATCAACATATCCCTGCTCATCAACATATCCCTGCTCATCAACATATCCCTGCTCATCAACATACTTCTTAGTCATTGAGCGAAAGATATCTGTATGTCAAAGTCACGAGCCTCTCAATCAAAAGCCTGGTGTGCTGTGCCGCCCTAGGTTCTTCCGGGATCCCAAATTCCACCACAGATGTCCTCCTAACTTTGTCTCGAGCACTCAAGCTTCCGCAACTGAGTCGTAGGGGCATTTGTAGTGGTTATATGCTGAAGGCGCTGCAATCCTCTCTAGTGTAGTAGGTAACTTAACCAAATGAATGCCAACCAGATTATCAAATGGATTCAACCAGGATAGTCAAACAAATTTAGCTAGTGATTACGCTTAATGTTTATGCTAGCGTGAAGTAAGTGACAACATACATGCAGCTCTCAGGATATTGACGATTGAATTATTTAACAGAATTCAAGCGTTTTGAGCAAATTGCTCGCGAAGATGCCATGTGTGGGAACACAGGACGGCATATAGGGGTGGCAGGAGCTGTGACCCCAGTGGCATTTCCTGTGCCTACGCCCGCTGAGCTAATATATATGATACCACAGATGTTATCAAGTTTGACAAGCCTTTCTTTGGTGGTATCTTGGTAAGGACTCAATGTAGAGCGGAGTAGCCCTATGAACTTCAAAGCTTCACCAGGGACCTGTGCCATAGATACGGATTATAGCCTTGAGGTACGGAAATATTGTGGGCGGGCTTTTGTCAAAAATTGTCATTGAACAACGGCACAAAGTGTCGTCTTCTTTTCGGGACTTTTTGAGCACAGAACGGCCTCCGTCCTTCCACCTGGGACCTGGTCCTCAAGATATTTTATCAAATTGGGGTTTAGTTTCATGAAGACTCTGGGAAAAGTAACACGCAATGTTTAAGCTGAGCAGTTTCGGGCCGAGGACGATGACCGAGGACGATGGAAGCAGGACAGTCATGCGTAGGCGAATCGCATGTGCACGACAAGGTTCTTCGCACAGCTATCAGGGATTACCATGACATGCGCCGCATGTATGGATTTAATAATATATTAAGGATTATTCAGTTCAATTCAAGCCATAAACGCCAATTAAGATATACACACGAGTCCATATTTTGATTCGCCAACAAAATACCTAGAGTAGCGCCGGTGGGTAATGAACATCTCTCCTTTGAACCTTTTTCTAGATCTCTCTCTAGAACTCATCCAGTTATCCGCCCTAGTTGCTGTTGAGTGTTTGCTTAAAGGGACTAATATCAGTTCGCTATGAATCTCAGTGGTCGCAGCGGGCCAGGCCGCCCTACAGGCCGCCGGAGGCCTGGCTAGCCGGCAAAGGTCCGTGCTGGCCTGAAACAGCCTAGACCGCCCCCGGCGGAATATCTAGTGGTCTGGGCCGACCTCTGGGCCACGCAGGCCAGTCCAGGCCATGCAGGCCATGCAGGCCATGCAGGCTGGTCCAGGCTATGCAGGCTGGTCCAGGCTATGCAGGCTGGTCCAGGCTATGCAGGCTGGTCCAGGCTATGCAGGCTGGTCCAGGCTATGCAGGCTGGTCCAGGCTATGCAGGTCGGTCCAGGCTATGCAGGCTGGTCCAGGCTATGCAGGTCGGTCCAGGCTATGCAGGCCGGTCCAGGCTATGCAGGCCGGTCCAGGCTATGCAGGCCGGTCCAGGCTATGCAGGCCGGTCCAGGCTATGCAGGCCGGTCCAGGCTATGCAGGCCAGTCCAGGCTATGCAGGCCGGTCCAGGCTATGCAGGCCGGTCCAGGCTATGCAGGCCGGTCCAGGCTATGCAGGCCGGTCCAGGCTATGCAGGCCAGTCCAGGCTATGCAGGCCGGTCCAGGCGTCCAGGCCAAGGCCTCGCCCGGCTGATTATTCAGGCCAGGCCCCGGCTGAGGTCTGTCTAGTCCAGGCCGGCCTGGCCGGCCTGTTGAGAAAACTGTATAATGTAGCCAATCGAGCGACAATAACCGACCCATTCTAAGTACAACGAATGCATTAGCTGCTGTTTCAATGAGAGCTGAAGTGACTTATAGTTACCATTGTCCACATCTCCACAACACACACTTCGCACTTGCTACAATCATCGGCGCTGGGTTTATGCGGCCCGACCCAGTACAAGGCGACGCAGCTGACTGGTGATGCGGCCGGGGGCTGGAGGCGTTGACCAAGGCGTGCATGCAGCAATGTTGGAACCCGTTGGGGTGATTGTGGTAACTTGTCTGCCAATGTCCCTTATGTGAGTACGTATGTAAAAACCCCAGAACGAGTAGAATAATAGAAGAGTCTTTGGGATTAAATACCTCGAGTTGTGAGCAGCCATAGCGAGCGTAAAGAGCGTCAATAGAGTATTAAAGAGTGACGTTTGGAATGTATTCTGAAGGAGTGTATTGGATAGATGCTTGCTTGCTGAATGCTGATCGTGCTTAGCCTTATGCGGAGGGGATCTGTAGATACAGTACCCCGGCGAAAGTATCCGCGCACCCCTATTTTATGCAGCTTATATGCAGCAATGTGAAACCACGTCATGCAGGTAAGACATGTCTAGCTAAATCTACATATATACATTATAAGGTCCTGCTAGTCCAGCGATCTCAATATTTCGTATACCATCCCTCTGCCTTAATCACAGCTGCCACTCGGCGAGGCATAGATCTTGTTAAAGAATCAAGTAACGTAGACGGAATCTCTTTCCAAGCCTCTAACAAGCAATCTGCCAACCTTTTCTTGACAGTCGCTGGCCCTCCCCGACAAGTTGCAATATCTGGAAATCTTTGGCACAAAATCCACTTAAGATATCGCCAAACATGCTCAATAGGGTTGAGATCTGGTGAGCAAGCTGGGTGATCTGCAACCTTCCATCCTTCATCTTGTAACCAACCTAAACTGTAGTAAGAGTTACAGTACCCCGGCCAAAGTATTTGCGACCCCCCCTGCAAATATATATGGGGAGCCTCGCAAATACTTTCGCCGGGGTATTGTATGTATAGGGGAATTGTCTTGCATGAATACCAGTGTAGATATGCCGGCTGCTGCCATATCTTCCTTTACAAGTGGGAGATAGACTTCCAAAATCTCCACATAATGCTCAGAGTTTTGAAGCTCCAAAAGCTCGCGCACCAACAATCCACCCTTTTTGAAACTCAGTCAGTTCTGCCTTCTTCTTTTTGCCCGGTGGTTCTGCCAGCACTGGGTTAGCTACAGTTGCTTCTAAATCCGATGGGAGCGGGACTGCTACTGAAGACATTTTGCTATATAGGAGTGTTGTCTACCGCACTTGACCCCGCACGAAGTTATAAGCTGTGCTCGCTGCATGTCTTAAACAACATGTCTTACCTCGTGCTGTAAGCGCTGCATATTATGCAGGGGGGGTGCGCGGATACTTTCGCCGGGGTACTGTATATATCCACCACCCTCTTAGCCCGAAATTAGTTCCAATCGCTTGTTTGTAGACCATATCCCATAACGTCCTAAAAACATTGTTTGCAGTAGTGAAAACCAATCTGGTATGGTTCTCTAACTTCTATACTTTTTTCAGGAAAGATTGATCACGAAACTCATCAAATACATACTGATACGCATTTTTTATCATTCCTAAACTTCTCGTCCTCCAAAGCTCAACATTTGGAGACACAGTTACTGGGATAATACTTCAACTCCCATCCCACAATGCTGTAAAGAAAGTGAACTATAGCAAAACTAGTAAATACCGCTCCTGAACCCTGCCGCGACTAGTATGTCACATTTTCCGACGGGTTACTTATGGGATATTACCGCGAACCCTGTTAATTACGGGCGTGATGTCGGGCCGTATCCCGGGCCATAATAAAGACTTGAGCTCCCGGAAAGAAATATATCTATCGCTGTACCCCCTCCTGTGCTCTAAATTACGCGCTCATCATGGTACCTTGAGGTTACGCGCTTCCGTACCTAGACGTATTCTCTAGGTTAACATACTGTACATACTTAGGCATCATATAAGTATAACTGCTCTATGCGCTCCGATATAGAAGCATTCTATAAATTACGTGCTCCTATAGCTATAACTTGGCTTGATATGCTGGCCACGCTTCAGGGTAATATTCCCTCAAGTCGGGCCAACCCCTGCTTATTGGTCTTGGCTCATGATCACGCATGCGCTGCAAATAGGTAATTGTAGTACATTACCTATTATAGTAGAATATACAAAAGAATCAAACTACTTAATACATATATGTAATTTATAGACCAAACAAGAGGTGATCCTTATAAGGACTTTGCTGTTCTGTCTTTAGTATGGAACTCAATGTGTACGCTTAAAGATGTTAATGCACAGAGCATGGTACATATTATAACATTAGGCAGCTGTGACCTCGCTATAGATCAACGCCATGTATAGCTTTATTCTGAACCCAAAAACAGTCCGATACTATGCCCTACATTCGTTCGGACGTATAATAATTAATTATAGCAGACGCTATGGGAGCAATTGCGGGAAATGAGAAATACAGTAGAGGCATAACCGGATTACCCTGAAGCGTACCTGAGGCTATGGAAGCATATCAAGCCAAGGATAGCTTTAGGAGCACGCAATTTATAGAATACCTCCATATCGGAGCGCATAGAGCAGTTATACTTTTATGATGCCTAAGTATGTACAGTATGTTAACCTAGAGAATATGTCTAGGTACGGAAGCGCGTAACGTTAAGGTACCGTTATGAGCGCGTAATTTAGAGCACAGGAGCATGTACAGCGATAGATATATTTCTTTCCGGGAGCTCAAGTCAATTATAGTATTACTGGGAGATATCGCATCGCGTAGAGAAAGGAATGCGTTGCGTATGCTGGGTATGCTGCGTATGCGGGTATGCTGGGTATGCTGAAATATGCGTAGCAAAGGGAATACACTGGGTAGGCCGGCGTATGCTAGAATGTCGCATAGAAAAGGAAATATGTGCTGGGAGATATCGTATCGCGAACGGAAATGAGTGTATAGGGATATATCGTGTATGCCCACGTGTATACTGGGTATACTGCGTGGAGTGACGCGTGTATGCAAAGTATGCTGGGTGCTGGGTATGCTGGAGTCTGGTTATGTTGAGTATGCGGATATGCTGGGTAGGGTTTGCTGCGTATGCTGCCTAGTGTATGCTACGCATGTGTGCGCGTGAATGGGAGCGTTAATAACGCGTGTATTTAGTATGTTGGCAAGACAGGTTTAGTGTTGCTTTAGTGCTGTCGGATGTGACAAGAGGTTGCATGATGTCTATTCAAAGGTTTCACTGCTACCCGATGTCTATTTCAAAGGTTTTCCCATTTATAAAAACCACATCCAACCGAGGTGAAGACTACCATTTGCCCTAGGTCTGGATGACTTTCAGCGATCGATATAAAATTGTGCCGCTAATAGAGTGCACATTCAGGCAACTTCTATACGAGCAGGAGCTTTACATGGGTTAGAAGTGGCTAACCTTGTTGCAGGACCTGTGAGCCCGGTTTTCTCGTGCGTCGAGCCGGAATCGCAGGAACTGCTGCTCAAAACTTACTAGGTTTTCATGGTTTTCATGGTGAAGAGTACTTGTAGCAGATTTAAGTCAATTTTGCAAGCATGAGAACCAAGTTCACGAGTTCGGACTTCAGGTTAATAGCAAATATTTACAACACATAATTCGAGGCCCATTACAAAGTGTGAGGGGGTGCTTAGCAACCACTACATGGGAACTTTATTTTTGCAGGGTCACTTACTACACATATGTTCAAGTTACATATGGGCCGATGCTTAATATACGACACTCTCACCACCCTCTTGGAAGAACAGACCATATATTATCTCCGATCGAGCACCAGGGACTCAGAGTCGAATGGCCAAATGTATATCGTAGTATTCTGGACTCTGGAAGCATGCTCAGGAGCAATTTAGCGAAGGTACATATTTTCCACTTTCCTGGACCATAATCGCAAGGGTTACTTGTACAATTGCAATGCACGTGGTGGAACTTGAGGTTGATCATATGCGTGAGGAGTTCCAGTACGTATACTATGCAAATCATGTCGCAGGGTGCGAGCATAGGTAACCCTCCCTGGCAAAACGAAGAGTGTATATGTATAGTTCTCGGCCGTCCGGCCATCGTCACTTTTATACCAAAACCGCCACTGTTGTAAAAATCATTGAAGCTCAGCGGAAGCAGGGGAAGTTCTGTCTTGGGATTCTCCTAGGAATGCTTATTCCTCTGACATCCTAAGAAACCCGAGAGACTTTGTACAGATGGTTAAGAATATGTGTGAAGTGGTTGTAATGTACCTTCCCATACAGCATTTATCCTTTTTTTCTCCAACTTGCAGCAGTTGTGAACATTTTTAGAGTAGAGAAGGAGGGAAATATTGTACGCGCAAACGTTCATCAAATGGACCTGTATCCACCATCTTATCCAGCTGCTGGATTCTGATCCAAAAATAATTACAGCTTTCACTCAATCTAGAGGTATTTATCTATACGGAGTATTATTTCCGGCTACAGCAAATTATAGGCCGCTCCTGCAAGTAGGTAATTATCTGGCGCCAGGCTACAACTAGGGGTCTGTCATACCTGTTCTGTATTTCGCACAAGCATACGCCCGTGCATGTGTAGAGAAGAATACCTATTTGGGCAGCTTTGCCGACGCCAATTCTTACAAATTAACGCAGATAGCCCTAGCCCCCAAGTTGTCTTTCCTTTGTGATTTACTTCGTATGTATCGCGTTTATGTACTACTCGCGGAAAGCAGTATCGAATAGCTATGTATAGTAACGTGTAATATACGTACCTGACCCCTGGGGAGACCACCCGCCAGACTTTCCTGGTGCCCTTTCACAATTCACTCATCATTCAAAAGTTAGGCATTCATTCAGGTAAAGGTTGAGTCCCTTATTTGAGCCGAAATCGCTATGGAGCATATTTGAGGTGTGGCACGCGCAGTTTGGTGAGCCGCTGCACAAAGTGCACGCATGAGTAAGAGCAAGCTAGGTTATAAATTGATTATGATGCTGCTTGAGTAGTTTTCTTCTGCTCTGCTTGTATCTAATCATATCCATTAGTTAGAGTTATTCCTCTCCCCATTGTTTCCTTTAACTCATATAACCTCTAGTAATTCCATCCATCTTGCAATAATTTTCGCGTGTGACCAGTGTAATACTTTGTGTCGTGTAATTCGTTCTCTGTTGACAATGTACGAAATTTATTTGTGACCGATCGATTAGAGGCCTCGATACGATGTTCCCTGAGACCTAGAAAAGAAGATTACTTGTTGCATATAGCGCAATCTAGATCCAGCCATGTAAGACGCTCCAAATAAAGTTTCCTGAAGTATTAATCACTTAAGGCAACACCCACGAGCCTAAATAGCGACTCAAACAGACTAATTCGGCTGTTTTATGGGATCCTTAGGGTGTAGTAGACATTGTTATTGTTTGCGCTTCTAAAACGACCGAAGTAGTCTGTTTTACAATGAATTATAACCCGGAATGGACTGAAATCCGCAATAGACCAGAACATATATATCTTAGATGCCTATGCATTGGCAGCCGAGAAGATAGCCAGGTTATGTATGTACAAGCAGAAATTCATTAGATGATCTATGTATCATTCAACAATACAGGATAATACAGCCCCCAAATTGGAATTCCAAGTAATCCATCCGAGAGAATAAAAAGGAAGAATGTTGTGTATTGTTGATATGAGTTTGATTACTGTTTAGAATAGAGGTATATTATCGTTTACCCTCAGTTCCGGAACTAAAAGCCACCATGCTCAAAATTTATAAAAATTCATTCTTGGCCCAGGCTACCCTCACGTCCTGCCCCCGGTCCAGTCTCCCTCTCGAACGATACCGAATTCTCTTAATATTACACAGTTCTTTCGGATTCATACCATCATGATTAACCACAGAACCTGACGGCGGTTGCATTGCCTCTACAAAAATTCACAATCCGCTTGATCGCAGGACCACATATAAGCATCCGAAGTAGTATAGAAGTAGTACCTATGCCGCTTCCATCGGCAAACGTAATGAATTTCTCCCCTTCACGGTATTGCGAGAAGATCATGCCGAAATACACTGGATTTAGTGAATCTGTCTCATCTGTATTCAATCCATAGCAACTCCAAGAAAGTTCAAAACTGTCTTTGTATGAAGTCTTTGTTACTGCAGGTGCTCCTGTTAGTATCAGTACGGATAAGATTATGCGGTGAGGTTTGAGATGGTGAATATATTAGGTTGAAGAAGACAGGTGTTCCCAGATCCAAGAGCGCGGTTTATTCCTAAAGGTAAGGAAATTTTTGGTTTGAGGCGAGGTTAGAAATGTGGGGACGGTCGGCGAGAGCATTGGTGAGAAGGTTAGGGGTTTAGAATGATATACTTGATATCGATGTGATTAAGATGAAAGCAAGAGGGATTAAACGTTTCGGTGCCTTGGTTGAAACTCAAATGGATGTATATCAACCACCAGGGGAGTTTCAGGGGAACTCTGCACAGGATTTTCTGGTCTGTTGTAGTCCACGTATGGATATCATCATAGCATCGCTGAGTCAAGGGCTCCATTCGCCTTCTCTTCGCCATATCGTAGATCTAGGAGGTAGCTGATCTGACTCCCGGTTCATAATAGCCCTCTTATCCCATATGTTCCTCTCGGGCTCAGGCTCTCATCCCATATAGCACCTTCGCCACGATTTCCTCTCTCATCCCATACAGCACCTCCTGTGCCTCTATTTTTTGATCCCTCCGCAACCAAGATATCGATATTAGCACCTTGTATCGCCCCTCTCATGGTTTTACTCTCCTTGTCTATTTGCTCATCAACAGCCTCCCGATCCTCCTCATAATCATCAAAACTGCTCAGCTCAGTATCATCCAAAGTCCTCCTCCTATTCCTTGAATTTTCCCCAATACCTCCACTCTCAACGTTGGGAATAGTCCATCCAGTACCTCCAACTAAACTTCCTCTTACAAAACTAGGCAAACTATCCTTCCCATTACCACTCGACTTCGAACTCCCTTTCTTACCGCCATCAAACCATCCACTAACCATACTCCTTGCGCCTCTAGCCTTTTTTAAATCCGTATTTCCATCCCCACTTGTGGCCCTGTGCAGCTGGATCGGCTTTGGATTTGAAGTACTATCTGTGCCTCCACTATTCTCCAGATCTTCAGCCCCTTCAATCTGCTGCTGATCTTCCACCCGCCGCATGGGTCGGACTTTATCCCTTGGGCGTGTTCCAATCGTGCGGAGGATAAACTTCTTGAATGCCGGAAGTGAAAATGCAAATAATGCAGTAGTCGCCTCTATAACGCTCCACATCTCCAAAAAGCGCACATTATCTAACGACAGGGGATTTTTGAAGAAATGTTTGACCAGATTGACCAGTGAGCTCAAGCAGGCGATAACTGAGACGAACCCCATGGAGTATACGAAGCCAAGAGCAGCTTTTTCCCGCAACCCCAGAGTCAACCGGCTTAGGAGGGAGATTGGTAGTAGAACGACTTTTCATAAACGTCAACAATGGATTAATATATAAACCAATAAATTAAAAACAAAATTACATAAATATTAAACTTAGACTTACTCGCAGTATCCGTAATAACATTTGTAATGGTCCCCACACATCTGACCGCCAGTGAGTTGACCGATGTACACTTTACATAGTCGTCATAATCATTTGACCAATTCCTATATATGGGGCGACACCACCCGATGCCAAATGCCAAAGCGAGCAAAGCCGATACGATTGTCAATACAATTGTGACTCTGATCCATTTGAATGAAATTCCCGCATTGTCATATAGACCCCAATAAAATGCCAGAAACGCGCCCTTCACCAAACAAACCACAGAATAGTAGCAGCATCCAGACAGCCATAGGATTAGCAACATTCTTGGTTCGGTCATCTTATGGAATATGATGGTTTCTGGTGATTCTCCGGAAGGGCTCTTGTGTCGTAAGACGTTTCGGAGTTTGATCTCGGTGGAAGTGCGGTAGATGAGCATGCTGCAAAGTGTGGTTTGTGTTGCAAGGGCAGCATAGTAGAAGCAGTCGGTAATGAGCGAGCTTCTAGGTCTGTTAACGCTACTGCTACGCTGCTTGATCAGGTGCCGAGCAATAGCGAGAACGATCGGGAGGATAAGTGCGAGAGATAGCATGGCCATGTAGGCCTCAGGGGATGGGCCCGCCATGGCTATTGTTGATGGTAACGTTCAAATCCCGACTTCCACATGATGTTATAAAGGTGCCACGACACAATATTATGTAGCTACCGGGGATGACGGCCGAGGAGCCTGAGTTACCATACAGTAGTTGGCTGCTCTATGGAGTATTCAAGAGGTTGTGCAACCAGACTCGGAGTATTCCACAAGCCACATATCGCTCAGCTCCTTGGAAACATCCCTATCGGCATAAGTAGTTGTATGTTCACCTGCTCAAACTGCCCATACTACATGGCTGTAACGTACCATGGTAACGTTATTCAACGGGGTCAGCTGCCTAGGCCTCTGGCAGCGAGGCAGCGAGCGTTTGGAACAAGACAATCGAACTGCCGCAGCCAAACATTGCCCGTATTCCATGCACAGAAGTACTGTACCTACTTGTCAGATGCGGATTATATTAAAACCGATTCCGCCTTGTATGGCAATTTTGGCCCATCTCGGTAAGCGGACGAATAAAATTATTGTGGGGATGCAAGCTGACGGCCCTGCATTTAACCGAGTGTGGAAGCTGTGCATGCCAGACTAATGCCTGAACCAGACTACCGTACTTGCTACTTAAGTAATTGCCGACTTGCAGACTAGGTTAGCACCGCACACGGCCCAATGTCGATCAGCCCTAGCCTCGTACCCAGGTTAATATTTTTGCAGCGTTCGTGAGATCATTTGTACGTGACAACGCCAAGTACAGTAACTCCCCCAAGAGACAACAGACTGGTTACGAGGCTAATTAATTCGCTACTCAATGTTAGCGGGGAGTTCGATTGGGTTAAGAAATTTGCATGTTTGTTTACTAATAATGTAGAGGCTTGTATATACATACACATGACAGCGCCAACTCCCCAAGAGATAACAGACTGGTTACGAGGCTAGATCAACCCTTAGTCTGGTTTATCCCTCCAAGACTATGCGAGGGTAGTCTGGTTGCACGACCCACCTCCTGTGATGCGAGGGGTAGTGCAACCAGACTACCATACCAGACCAACCAGACTACTACCAGTACCAGACTACCTCTACGAGCAACCAGACTAGTGTTGGGCCAGACTAGGTAGTCTGGTTGGCATCGGGTTTCACTACAAACAAAATGTCTCTGGGCACGTGATTTTGCCCTCCCTCTCCAGCTTTTGTATCTTGGCATGTACAGAAATGTGACTAGGTATTAACGATAGCCATGCTTTTGTGTCTCATCCCTTCAGTGCAGCCGAGTTATGCGAGGGGTAGTGCAACCAGACTAGAGTTTTCCTTACTGCGAGGCTCATTACAGCTAGCCTGGTTGCATGACCACTCCGACTATGTACATTACAGGTTTACCTGTACTGGTTGGTAAAGTAAGGAGCTAGAGTCCAGGTGCACGTGAAAAGCATTGTCCCAATTTCTGCTGATCACCAGAGTCATAGACGTGTACGTGCCTTCGTGAACATCCTGAGTTAACCCCGCATCCAATTCCTCCAAAACAATATGCCTGTCGAAACTCGTGCACAAATCAGGGCTCGAGAAGAAGCCGCCAAAGGGCCTGCTAGTCGTGCCGGGGCAAGAGCTGCTAGCTCCCGTGCCACAACACACTCGAGCACTAGCGGTGTGGAAGTGCCCCCTTCCCCTGCGGCGAAGAAAGCAGTTGCTGCGAAAAAGGCATCCGCTGCAGCAGCAAAGAAAAGGTCCACGGCAGGGAAGGGACCAAAGAAAACGGCTGCCAGGAAGAAAAAGTCACCGTTTGACACATTTGCGAAGGACTTCAGTGCAACATTGCCCCCCGGAGAGATAGAAGGGCTAAATTCCATTGTTGTCAAGCCTGTGACGAAAGATAGCTATAGCAAAAGAAAGGATCAACCAACCATAGAAACAATACTCACGACTGAGCACCCCAAAACTAAGACAACAAATACACAAGAGACATCAGAACCACAGGCTACGGAAATTGATCCTGACGTAACTTATTCGGAGGATGAGGAAAATGGGGGTATCGAGTTGGCGGCCCCCAACGTCATCAGCAATTCATGGGTTGATCCTTATGCCGATCTATCCCCAGCTGAACGAGCAGAGACCATTTCCAGGTATGTATGCTACCGAACAGGCTATTCACACACGCCAGAAGATTGGGAGGGGTACAAGAAGATCATCATGGAGAAATTCAAGGCGCAAGAGATGAAATTAGGGAAAGAGGAGTCCAGTTTGGAGATTATATGGGTAGAGAACGAGGCGAGATTCGGGGGCAATAATATCCCAGAAGTGCGGAAGTAAGTGAGTTACCTGGGATTCATGATAACTGTCTAACTAATATAGGGCTTTCAATTTGTGGATTTCAGAGCGGAACTCTCATGCGCCGAATCCAGCAACTGATCCCTTCAGTGAGGGCCCCTACCAAGATTTTACTACGAATATCTGTCTCGTTGCGGATAGCACTAGTATAACGAGCGTCCTAGCGTTTGCAAACTCCTCGCCTGGCGCAATCCCACCAACCATTGTTGTCGTTGATAGACACTACTGCCCTGCTGCTCACACTCAAGAAGTTATCGAGGCAGGAGATGAGGTTCAGGGTGCCGATTGGGATGTTCCAGGGGATCCACGAGAGGCCGATGCAGATATTGTGGAAAGGGGTGATAAGGTGATATGGGAAGGCTACAAGGGATTTTTCCGGGCTGGGGTGGATGAATGGATGAATGTGGAAAGTGAGGCACAGCCAGAACGAGATCTTCCAAGTTTCTGGATGCAGTATTTTGCAAAGTATGCAGAGGGGAGGTTCGGTGGATGGGAACTGGCGAGGTGTGGAGTCTTGGAGTAGTTAAATCGTGCTCCAATCAGCGGTTTAAACAGAGGTTGGCACAACACCCTCCAGACTATCAATTATCTTAGCGGGGGCTTGCGCCAACCAGACTATCAATTATCGTGCCAATCAGACTATCAATTATCGTAGACCTTAGAGTGCCAATAAGGTTAGTAATTGCTGTTAGTCTAGTCGGCACAAGCCCCTCGGTAGAGGAATTGTGGTGCAGCGAAAGCAGTTGTTGTATATGGGTTCGAGACCAGCGCCTGATTTATTTGCAGCACACAGTGCAATTAATTCTTTGCATAGAAAAATTGGGTCTGATCACTGGGACGTAGAGTGATACATCCCCAAATATGACCATCATTTTTACCATCGCCACCATTACCTACCACCATCTTGCTTCCCGGTCTCTTATAAAGTTCAATATTGTTAGATCGTTTGTATTCCAGTGCCCTGAGCTATAGTTCAATCCATCTTTTGAAATCTTTATGAAACATTCGATTTTCCGGGAATGATGCTAGTCCTTATCATAATATCTCTTTTGTATTTTGCCTTTTTATTTTTAACGTTCCGATAGTCTGGTTACGCTACGATAATTAAGTACATTACAGGTTTATGCAACCAGCTAGTTTATGCTAGCCCTGTCTTTATGGGAAACCTGTGCTGCTCCTTGGCTTTGCGTCCACCCTAAATACATCGTTCATGTGTCCTTCAATAGTTCTCGCCTTGTATGGTATAGAGAACGGTTTTCAAGGCTAATACTGTTCATTAATTTCTACCCTATATGAGCTATGTCCCAATGGGTTTCTGCCTTGGAGCGAGCATACTACTGCTAGACCGTCGGCGCAACGGGGCGACGTCATTGTAAAAATTATATCACAGTTGCATCATGGTTCATACTCATCGTCCTCAATATATACAGGCTGCATCCCACATTCCCTCCATATTACCCACATCCTCCGTATTCCGTATTCCCCACATCCTTTGCATTCTCCATTATACAGTATCAGCAATTGAGGTTTAGCGATCCCAGATTTCTCACAATGCAAGAAAACGTTAATTTGAAATCACTCCCCACGGTGCAAGATCTTAAGGAGAAAGCTGCCGCCGGACACCAATTCACTCGTGAAGAGGTGCGTAACCTCACTGAGGCAGAAATGATGGCGACCGGTGCCCCGGGGCCCATACGTAAAGGACCTGCAGCCACAATTCAATCCATATACGATGCTCAACAGCAATTTGCGGATAAAGCCGAGGAAATGGTTGGGAAGCCTGAGTCAGAAATTCATAGGCATGATGCGAAGGAGTTACATTCTTTGGAGGTAAGTAGTTATATGAGCCTAAAATCTTTCCAATAGCTAACACTACTGTTTTAAAGTCTCGTAGTTTAGGTGGTCATCAACCTCCACATGGATCATTATCCTCGGAGGCACAACATATCGTCGATACGAGGGATGATGATTAGGGCAATGATTTGTTTATGTCATAAAACAAGTTGTTCTTGGTCATGTGATCGTGTTTGTTAGATAAATTCCAGGATATGCAAACTCCTTATGAACGTATACACCGGATAAATGACTCCGGATTGTGGCCCAAGATGATTATGAAAAAGGGTGATTTTAGGCTAATCGTGTCTGCAAAGATCCTCGACTGCAAAAGTTGATCATGGACGCTATGCCATATTCTAAAAACTTCTTGAGCAGGCAGTTTCAAAGGCTCCAGGAAAGCCTTCTATGCTTTTTAGAGTTCTCAAAGTCTTAATTTGAAGGGTATATCTTTTTGGCATAATCTATGAGCATGGTGCACATGACACCAGCTGCCGCTGCATAGAGTTCTTATGTATATCGCTAGACTAAGAGTATATTAGATCTTTGTACTAGCCACGTGAAAGAGAGGCTTGCATATCAAATTGTGCTTTTCTAGACTTTAATATAGAGGTGAAAAATTCTCATTTAGAGTAGTCTGGCGGTAGTCTGGTTAGCACAAGCCCCTCGTAGTTGTGCCAACCAGAGTGGGCACATACTAGCGAGACTATTTATGTACTAGTACTCATTTCTTTGTAGTAGCATTCTCGTCACGTGCAAACGCTCGGCGACGTGAAATCTTCGGCTAGCGTGTGCAAGCAATATCACAAGAAAGTCAACAGCACGACTGGCAAACAACCCCGGACGCCTTCCGGGCAACACATCTCAGTGCGATGCTACAAGCAAGGCTTCGGTGCCTGTCTCAAGCACGGCCTTCTTGTCTGCCGTTCCTCGCCTCACGCAGGCATTCCTCCTCGATAGCACGAAAACCCAAGTGGGGCGTCTTCAGCGACGTTCACTTCCAGCAAGAGGATCTCCCTCGCATAGTTGAAACCTCCCAATGGATCACCGGTGTTTTTCGTGATGCACAAGTTACCCAAATTTTCTGCCTCGGAGATGTCATCAACACTCGTGAACATGTCAACGTGCAGGCACTCTCAGCAACGGCAAGGTTCTTCGATGAGCTACGTAGGATTGCACCGGTGCATATCGTCTTGGGGAATCATGACATGAATCTAAAACATAGCTCGAGAGTATCTAGCTTGGACGTGTTTGATACTGACGGATTTAAAGGGTCTTGCGCGTTATACAAGGACTTTGCTGATGTGGAAGTTGAGGGTGTGAAGTGTTTGATGGTTCCATGGGTTGAGAATCACACCCTGATGGTGGGTAGACTTGGAGAGATGCCCGAGGAAGAGAAGAACCAACGTGTCCTGTTTGGACACCTGGCTGTGTCTGGGGCAATTCAGCAACCGTCCGTACCGGTAGAAAGTCGCTATCGAACACATACTGGAGTCCTGAAAGGACGACATTTAATTGACTTTCGAGGTACATATCTTGGGCACTTTCACCATCATCAAGAAGTGATCGACGGGAAAGTTTGGTATGTTGGATCGCCCATGCAGCATCATTTTGGAGACAAGGCCGATGATCGAAGAGGCATTTTGCTTCTACGACCAACTGCCACCTTACAAAACGAGGCCCCAGCAATGGAGTTCATTCAAAACCCTAAGTGGGATTTGTTTCGGGAGGTATCACTACATGACTTAAGGGCTAGCGCTGCGGGGAATAACAAATTTCATTTACCTTTTGACGTTGTTGGGAAGAGAATCAACTTGAGGTGCAAAACCGTTGATGCACCAGAGTTCGAGGCGTGGAGAGCAAAACTTGTTGAAGCAGGGGCTGGTGATGTACGGCGAAAAGTAGAGATTGGAAGGGGAATCTTCTCAGGAGCAGCTGATACGAAAAGTCATCAGACGGGTACAGAACTGGACGACAAGAGCAAGATAACGGAAACTGCGACTCAGCAACAACCAGAGCAACAACCAGAGGAAATATTTCGGGCGCCAACCACAGCTACTTTTATTGAGGCCCTTCCTTTGTTTCTCGATACAATACCCACAGATAGCGACTTGATCCCCGAGGATCAGCAAGCAGACTACATTGCAACTGCCGAACGGCTTATGCGGATTGCAGATGCGAATTCTACAGATGGGGCCACTTCAGCCACCTCTACAAGTTCCTCGCTTCCCGTCTTCCAAGGCACTCTTCATAACTTGACCATACAAAACTTTTTCTCGATTCAAGGCACTCTTTCTCTTCCATTTTTCAAGCTAAATCCTGGAACATGGTTTCTCACAGGCCCGAATGGTGCCGGCAAGTCCACAATTCTCGAAGCAATCGTTTGGTGTCTGTTTGGGGAAGTTCTTCGAAGCGACATGGGTGCTGCTGATCCCGTGAATGATGTCGTCGGTAAGAACTGTTGTGTAAGGATTGACTTTGAGAGCGGGTATAGTATTGAGAGATTTCGTAAATTTACAAGCAAAGGTGTTGGATCTGGCCCTGGGTTGAAACTGTACAAGAATGGGGAGGAGGTGCCCAACTTCGAACGTGGCGAGATGAGGAAAACTCAGGCTGCTCTAGAAAGAGATATCCTCGGTTGTGACTTTGCAACCTTTACAAAGAGTGTGATATTTGGCGATCAGGGTGGAGGAGCGGGAAACTTCCTAACGTTGGATACAAAGCAGAGACGGGAGGTTCTAGAGGAACTATTAGGAATCAGCAACTTTGAGGGGTATCTCAAGACCGTCAGGGACGAGAAGAGAGCAGTGGAGAAGGAGTACCTGACACTCAAATCGCAATCAGAGACCGTCGCCATAGAGCTCAAAAGACTGGAGACTGAGCACCGTAGGGTACATGACACAATTGGGCCCAAGGAAAAGATGAGAGATGATGCAGAGCTGAAGCTTCGGGAACTAGAGCAGGAGGTCACAAAGTTTGAAGAAGATCGAGTTCGAATCGAAGTGGAACAAGGTGAGCTTCTGAAATGGAATAAACTGTATGATAGCTTGCAGCGCGCACAAGAGAACAAACGAAGCACCACAGATCAGCTACGCCTCCGGGAAGATAGGCTACAGGAGGGCCAGCAGACATTATTGAAAATCGAGGAGTTTAGGCCATTGCATATGAGGTGGGTAGCATCACAGAAGGATCTAGACCGAGGGCGGAAAGTCCTGCAAATGAAGACTCTCGAGTACAAAAATGTTGCCTTTCGGGTCGATGAGGTAGATCGCGATCTAAAGAAATTCAAAGATCGGCTCGGGAAGGGTGTCTGTCCGACATGTCATCAGTCACTGGCCGATCCCACTCATGTGGAGAAGCATGTTGAACAGATGAGGCGAAAAAAGCAAGACCTTGAAAAGAAAGCGGCCGAGTTAGCGGCCGAGTTGGCTACCACAAAATCTGAAGTGCAAGGACATGAAGAAAAGCAAGCTGCAATCATGCTAGAGATGAAAGAGAAGGGTCTCACACCTGGATACCTCAACACCCTCCCTGAACGCGAGCAAGAGACACGACATATGTTGCTGACAACTCAAGCGCCCATGAAGAAGTTGGAAATGCAACTGGCCGCGGCCGAAGAAAGAATAGAGGTCTTGCTCGCCGGGAAGACGATGGATGAAGTTGCACGACTAGCCCATCAATCAGCAGATCAAGACGTTTCAACCCTCCAAAGGGTGATGTTCACTCACGGAGGGCTGTTGAAACGGATACAGGAATTGTCATCACGCAAAACCGCATTGACCTCTTCACTCACGAGACTCACAACGGAAGTTAAGCATGCCACGTCTCAACTCAAGAACATGAAGAGCCAGCTTAAGGTATACTGTGACGAGCTTGATTCCAGTGCCAACAGGATTTCTGGGCTGGAGAAAGCCCTCCGGATCCTCCTATTCTGGGAGACTGCTTTCAACAAGAAGCACGCAACTACATCCGCCCCCAATATGAGACACTACCTCATCTCAAGTTCGATCAATGAGCTCAACACGCTAATACAGTCGAACATGGATATCCTCACCAACCCTACGACAAGCAGCAGCTCCAAGGCCTACGACCTTCCCATCTCCTTTACGCCTGACCTCTCCATCTATCCACCATCATCATTCGGTAAACGTTCCTCAGGTCAGCGCAAACGAAATAACCTCGCCGTCCTGTTCGCACTTTTCCAACTCATCCGCCAGAAATCGCGATTCAGAGCGGATTTCATCATGCTTGACGAGGTCTTTGACGCACTAGATAAGGAAGGGCAAGTGCAAGCCGCCGAACTCATCTCAGCAGTGTCCACGCAAGGCGTTGGCAAGCATACAGGCGGTGAGGTGAAGCACGTTCTTGTAGTCACCCATAGCGAGGCACTTGAAGATGTAGTCAAGGTTGGCGATGGTGGGGCCGGTGCAAGAGTGATCAGGGTACAAATGGGGGAAAGAGGGACAGAGATGCAAGATCCGGAAGGTGTGATAGAGCACATACAGGGGGTAACGAGAGTGGAAGAGGGCGTTCCTGATATCCTGGTACCTACGGTGAAGAAGGTGAAGAGACGCCCAAAAAGAGGGACGGAGATGCAAGATCCGGAAGGTGTGATAGAGCATATACAGGGGGTAACGAGTGCGGAAGAGGGTGTTCCTGATATTCCGGTATCTACGGTGAAGAAGGTGAGGAGACGTCCAAAAAGAGGGACAGAGATGCAAGATCCGGAAGGCGTGATAGAGCATATACAGGAGGTAACGAGTGCGGAAGAGGGCGTTCTTGATATCCCGGCACCTACGGTGAAGAAGGTGAAGAGACGCCCAAGGAAAGTCAAAAATGTGGAGCCAGAAGTTGAAGCGGCAGAAAACGAAGCTGAAGCGAGTACAGAGGCCATGACTGGTAACTAGAAAGCTTCATTGGGTAGTGTTTGAGCATGGCAGCATTTCTCTAGTTATTACTAAAACATCATCTTCACTCATGCATCAGGTAGCGACACTCCCCTCCACATTTATTTTTTTTTTTTGTAAAATATAAACCCACGGGGTACATAAATGACCTCTCTGGGCTTCAAGTGTACTCTAAGTTTTTTTTTCCGAGATTTGTACTGCAGCTGCAAAAGTAACCGGACATTTATACGTCAGGCTTCTTGATGGTTTGTATAGAAAGGTCTAGAAAAAAAATAAGAGAAACATTTTGTGGCTAGCTAGGCTTGAGATTATTTCTGTGTCAGGAACTACGGGCTTAAATCTGGTCAAAGCCGATCCCTGATTATTGGAAACTGTATGCGTTTGGCATCGGTGGTCACCACATCTAACTTGTCGCAGGTAAGTAACTCCCCAGCCGCCAGGAAATACAGTTTGGTAGCGAGTTCTTGTAGCATAGAGAAATCTCGACAGTAACCTATATCTCCAAGTATTCTTTCCGTATTTAGAGCATGTCAAGTGTTCGTATACTTGCTTTATGTATAAAGGGTGAACCACGGACCTGGCTCATCTGAAGACAGGGTTTCCATTGCTCTGCCCAAATTCACACATTTATATCACAGGAGTCAGTGAAGCATACAGATGTTCTTTCGTCTCTTTACCACATGATTAAAATCCCCTTCACAAGACTTCACTTCTTAATTTAAAAGAAAAACGGTTTTGAGACAGTGTTTCAGATGTCTTGTTATATTACTCAATCATAGTTATAGCAACCTAATATGACATATAAAGATACAGTACTACCGCAAATATTCAATACAGTTTCCGCCCAACATCACCTCACTCCCACAAACTCCATCCAAGGCGAAGCCTGGAAAATCCCACGTCCGTTCATCCCCAGGGATACCCTACCATATTGCCTCAAATCCGCTGACACCGGGATTGTGTCCGGAGATCCACCACCCCACTTAGTGGCATCATTAATCTTAAACCAGCTGACACCTGCATCATCACTCCTATACACGCCCTGCATTCCATCAACCACACCAACTAAGAAAATCGCCGGGTAGCCACCCGCGGTCTTGGGCGCGCCCAAGCTGAAATTATACCCGACTGACGGCAGAGACCGAAGTCCAGGTATTACCACCGTCAGTTGAGTCGTGGAGACCAGCGGAAGATGAAACCCAAACATCGCTCCCCTTACTTAGGTGAGCGACAATTTCGAATGCAGCTGCAGAGGAGAAAGAAGTGGTAAAAGCAGTCTTCTGAGTGAAGGTCACAGCACCGTCACTAGAGGCGTAGAAAGCACTTCCAGACGCAGCGTAGAAGCACTTGTCAACACGGCGATCAGCACCAATAATAGCACCGCGTAGAACACCGGAGGAAGTAACGAAGTCAGCAGAATCGGAGGTCGAGACGAAAACAGATCCACTTCCGGTTCGCCAGACGTAGCTTGTGCCATTGGCGCTCAGGGCAATTGCACCACCGTTTATAGTGCTGGAGCACCCACGTGCTCAGCCCAGGTGACACCAGAGTCGAGGGAAAATAGCGACTTGCTTTGTGGATCCGGAGCCGTCGGTACCGATACGGACGATCTTGCTAGGGACGTTACCAGCATAATCGAGATCGCGGGTAGTGGACCAGACGGGATTCTTGAAGTAAATCGTAGGTGAGACGTCGAGGTTATTGTGGACGAAACCGGTGATATCACCAACGGCAAATCAATGGGGGGCCAACTGGAGGAGCCAGGAAAGCTTGGATGCTAGTCTCTTCAATACCGGTAGCAACGGACTCGAGGGTGATGTTGCGGTTATTAGCATCCGCAGTATCCCAATTAAGGGCATTGCGGGAGCCGAAGATGTTGGCGCCAGTGCCATAAAGGTCGAAAGGATCAATGGTAAGACTCTCAATCATCCATCCGACTAACTTGCGGAACTCCTCGCCGGAGTTGGGATCATAGAGCCATGGAGCACTAGAGACGTCATAATTGAAAAACATCTTCTGGGGCCATGGGGCCCACTCCCAAGCGCCACGCCAGGTCTTCCCAGAGTCAGTGGAGCGCCAGAGATTAGCATCCGGCCATCACTGGTTAAGGGTTGCGACCATGAGGGTACCTGGCTTCTGGAGGTCGATGGCAAGACCTCCGAAGCCGAAGGCATCCCTAATGGGGCTGATGTCTGTCCAAGACTTGTCGGTGAGGTTGTATTTCTGAAGATAACCGGCACTACCGTCATATGGTCCAGTGCCGTCAGTGTAACTTACATACAAAACCTTCTCCTTAGGGGAGAAAACTCCACGGTGGGAGATATATCCAACGGGTTGACCAGCGAGCTTAAACCCTATGAAATGTAAGTGTCCAGGCAAATCAACTGACGGAATCAACTTACAAGTATATCCACCATCCTCCGTGACGTAGACGGTCTCTGTACCCTTCTCCGCCACACCCACAAATATCCTCGGATCCGTTACCGGGTGTTCCACTGGTCGAGTCGAAGGTCACCCAGACGATACCAATAATATCCCCGTCCAAACAAACGACATCCGAGGGATTGACTCTCCATATACCGAGGTTCGGGAACTAGTAACCTTCGACCAGGTCGCACCATAATCCGATGACTTGTACAAGCCGTTGCCACTTCTGTTACCGAGGTAGAGAACACGGTTCATGTTAGAGTCAATGCGCTCACCCATTCCGCGGCCAGGCATATTACCACCAGTCTTGAACGGGAGCTTGGTCTTGCTAAAGGTACGTCCGTAGTCGGTGGAGCAGAGAATAGAGGCATTGTTGGGATCCCCATAGTAGGATAAACCTGAGCACCCGGGTACCAGAGATTGACTGCCATGATAGATTAATACTTACCAGCTGTTGGTATAAGCACCAGCAAAGAGGTACACCCTGCTCACTTCGACTGGATCCGTCGCAATGGAATTAATATACCAATCACCCCAATTGGTCCCGTGACCGCATCTTGCAATGGGTCCCACCCGTGACTTCCATCCGCCTTCAATTTATATGCGCCTCCAATATCTGTCCTTGCATATGCCAATCCCTTCTTTCCAGGGTTGAACACAATACCCGAAACAAATCCACCACCGCTACCAATACGCACATTCTTAAAATTGTAGCATTGCGACGGCGCAGATGCTGTCAAGCCTGTAAGAGCTGCAAAAACAAAACCAGCCGTGAGAAGAAACTTCATCGTTTCCGCTTTAAGTAATAGTGATGATTAGTGAAAACAAAATTTTCGAGGAGGGAATGGGGAATTTATATCGGTGCCTGCGTTCTGGCATATCTGGGGGCTGACTTTTGTGAATCAAGCCCGGCACGTCATTCCATGCTCGGGAAATTGAAGATGTTAGTATCCATACGAACTTGTTAACACTATCCTAACTCCGGGGGGTTCAAAGGGGATATTAGATGTTCATTGACAAGTAGAGGCAGGAACCTGATGCCGTACTGTGCGCTGTATGGTGGAATCCATGGGTATAGCGGCTCAGCCCGCGGGGAGAATGGGCTATCAGATCCGGATTTGCCGTTCCTCCATAGCCAATATCCGGGTCTGCCTTATTTCTATAACTACCTTAGCATGTGGGGTGGTTTGTCAAGGTTTTTCTGCATAGCAAGAACCCCATATCGAGACCTGCTCCGCACTTTTGTTGCCGGTATGCCCATCTTACGCCTATCACTTCGCTTCCAGCTGCAGGAACAAGATCGAGTCTAGATACCCATGCCTCCCCATGAATAATTCACTGGCGTCGAGTTTCGGCAAAACGTTGCTTAGTCCCCCAGGCTTATGTTGCAATAAATATCGTAACCGGGTACAGCCAGATAGAATTTGAGCCAATATCGAGACATCATAAGAGGGAATTTTGAGGGGCCTGACCCTGATGATAGGCGGCGATAATGCAGCGGATATCAAAACTATGATTTCCGCCTCATGTTGTGTTATCGATAATCGGTTTGGTTATCACTAGGAACGCATTTGCTTATTATTGCGGGGAAAGGTATTCTTTCAGCAGATCTCCTCCATTTCCTTCAACATCAAGTCCCAGCATACGAGAGGCCAGTGCCCACCAGACTACCTAGTACCCTCATGTCTTGGCGTTGCGGCATTTCTCTGGTGTTCGGCACTGCGTACCGGCGCCACGTTCTAGCGTGGACAAGGTCCCGGGAATCCAATTTCGAGTGCCAGAAAAGTGGAATTCCTTCGCGCAGCAGGCCTAGCCCTCGTTGAAAACGTGGAGAGATATATTCCGGCAGTAAGAGAGGTTTTACTCTGTGAGTCGGGTGAAGATTCTTTGACGAGGTGCGGTGGAAAGACCTCCGAGACGACTGCTTAGTCATTGTCTCGGGGTTGTGCAACCAGACTACCTACATACTCGGTACAGCGTACTATTATTGCAGTGAGCCAAATTGTCAATACAAACTGTGCAATTCTTTCCTGCAACCAGCAGTACAAGAATTATCGCTGTATCGCAAAATGCAGGGATCAAAGTACTTCATGATAAGTATTATAAGTTTCACGGCCGTGGAGCTCGCATACAGGAAAAAGCCCCACTACCGTAGGTCTAAAACCAGCGCATTTCCCCTCCGCATGCAGCGCTACAACAAGCTCACCTTAATGGTCACAAGTCCTCATAATCAAAGACATATCCATTTGTCATTTTCACCACATGCACACCTACGGTACATCCTACCATACCCTAGCGCGGGGACCTATTCACAGGAAACTTCAAAATATCCCAAATTAGCGAGTTCAAAGCTGTGTACGTCCCTGGTACGGATGGAACTCAGTGGTGCTAGACCAATTAGATGGCTGAACGGCCACGGCCATGAGTCAATTACCTCTAGCCTTGCTTAAATTAACTCTACCCTCTGACATATTCCAAAGCCTTCTTTCAATTTTCTTGTCAGAGTTTGCTTGTTCTCGATGTTCTCGATGCCCTTGCGATTGCATAGAAGTTACTCTAGTGATCACCGCCTTATCAGCGAATCCGAGACGTTGGAGAAAGTTGCCGAATACGCCCAAGACAGTAGCCAGAACAAAAACTCCCGGTCAGCACGATCTGAACTGTGGTACAAATTGGAAAATACAAAAGCAGCAGAAGCCTGGATCCGGATCAACGTGAGTAGAAGGCACAGCAATCATATGCCATCCCCACAGCTTGTTGCTCAGTCGGGATTCGAGCCATTCCTCAGATCTCCGCAGAAACGTCATCGGTGAGTATATTATAAGGTTATTCCTCCCCAAAATTTTATCCCCCGCCAAGTAGTTCAGCTGGATCTGATAATACTAACTTGCTTAGCACCTATTGACACGCCCAAGCTCCTGCCCAGAGCTTCGATCAAGTAATTGGATCTGCAGCGCATCCAGAAATTCAGACATATCTGTGGAGAAATTTAGGTTAAGTGTTGCGTTAAGCGACCGCAACTTAGCCTAGCTGAATATACCTAGCTATACGCATAAGTCAGCAGAGATACATATAAGTAAGGGAGGGGTATAAGCAGATATAGACTCGGCCGAGACTCATTTGAAGGGAGAATTTACATTCCGGAGTGAAGGTCTCCGAGAAAGGATATAAGAACAAAATGGACGCCAATGAGGAAAATCCTGAGAAGAGGATACAGCCTCTCACAGTAGTGAGCTTCAAAACAACACTGGCACTCCCAATGTCAAGCCCAACAACGTCTGGATCCCCAAATGAGGCCTTTGATCCCTAGGTTCAATTGCAAGGCGGGGTACGAGTGAGTAATGACCAGCTGAGAGAAATTGAAAACATACATGACCATGATCATGAGTTACGTGGAATTGGTGATATAGAAAAGAGCACGCCACCGGGGCCGCCTCCGCCGCCAGATGGTGGTAGCTTGCGTATTTATGGTGGTTGCGTGCACATGGGGGTTGAATAGCGTAAATTACCCACTCCCAACCCTTCCTCTCCCTTGTTCCCGTAACGCCGACTCATTTTCCTTTTTTTTTAAAAAAAAAAAACTGACACTGCCTTCAGGCGTATGGAATCTACCTCGCCTACTATCTCTCCCACGATCTCAACCCCTCTGCCACTCCCTACCACTACGCCTTAATCGGCGGACTCTCCGTCTCCACCTCCATGACACTCGGTCCCGTCGTGGCATTCCTCTATCGCAGGGGCTTTACAACCCAACACATCATGCTCCTAGGAACCGCGCTCCAATTATCCTCCCTCCCCAAAGCCTCCTGGGCACTGACCTCTCTTCCCGGACTCTTCCTCACCCAGGGTGTCCTTTTCGGCCTCAGCATTGGCTTCCTCTTCATCCCCTTCAACGACCATCTCCAAACGGTTCTTGGCAAAACGCTCTGCCACCAACGGCATCGCCACTGCTGGCTCCGGTGTCGGTGGAAGTCGAGACCATCGACATCGCATGGTCACTCCGCATCAGCGCCATCATCGTCTCGGTCAGCAACCTCCTCGCTACCTCGCTCATCCGCGATCGAAATCAACACATCAATCCCACCCACCGGTCGTTCGATATTGGCCTCATCAAGCGTGTACCAAACTTCGCTCTTGTCTTGCTATGGGGGTTCTTCTCCCCCCTCGATACTTTGCCATTCTCTTCTCCATGGTAGACTATTCCTTCTCCATCGGGCTTAGCGCATCCCAGGGGTCCATCATGGCAGCTATGCTCTCTGTAGGAGTGATCTTTGGTAGACCATGCGTCGGGTTCCTGACATCTACGGACGTATCAACATCTCCGCACTAATGACCTTCCTCTCCGGAATCACCGTATTCGCGCTGTGGATTAGCTGGGTTCGGATTATGTATCGTGTTTGCGGTACTCAACGGCGCTGTGTGTTGGACATGCTGGACGACGATTACGCCTGTGACTGCAGAGATTGTGGGGTTGAAGGAGCTGCCGAGCGCGTTGAGTGTGGTGTGGTTATCGACGTTGCTGCCGACGACGTTTAGTGTGGCAGTTGCCTTGGCTCTGAGGAGACCGGAGTTGGTGAAGGCGGGTGCTAAGAGGGGTTTATGGGCGCGGCATATGTATATCCGCAGGTTTGGAGTGGGTTGATGTATGTTATAGCGTCAGGGGTGATGTGGGTGCTGAGAGCGAGGTTGGTGGGGGAAGAGGGTTCATGGGAAGGTGGAGGAATGCGGGGAGGTGCTAGAGGTGGGTAAAAATATAGGAGACATCTGAGATTATGTGGGACAACGCATCTTTTTTGCCTCTAGCGTTTGAGTCAACGGACGAACGCGTGTGCATATTTGCATAAATAGCCAGCATTTCTCCCTCATGATACCCATTGGTCCATGGAAATGTTTTTTATTTCCATGATTTCACAACTTCAATATTATCTAAGCAAACAAACGTTATCCGTCTATGTGCTCTGTCGCCCAGAGGGTCTTGGCATGAGACTATCTATAATAGTCCTAACCAACTCCGATGAACTGCTACGGAGGGTGCTGTGCCAACCAGACTAATGAACTACATCAACCCAAAGCCTCGCACACAATCATCTCTATTTTTTTATTAAAAAAAACAGCATCCAGATATTTCCCAAGTGTATGTAGAGTAAAGTACTACACACAGCTAAGCAATCCGCTCAGTCTAGCAGTTTTCCCATCTTGTTAGATTTAAAAATATCACGCCGTTAATTAGTATACAGACTACTGTGTTCTCGTGCCTAGACTGATTTAGGTGTGCCTAAGGATTGGATAATATTATGTATGAGAAGATGACCTTAATTTATTACCTATTCTACTCCGCATGGCTTGTTCTCTGGCATTACTGGTAGCTGCGTGTAATTTATGTTATATTTAATTTGAGGGTTGATCCCTTTTGTGGCAGGAGTTGCTTGTTTCTGAGCGTCGAGAATTTAATAAAACCAGATGGTGACAAAATTTGTACTATATATGATAAAAATAGAATAGTCAAATATATGATCAGCTTCCTTGGCTCAGTTGGTAGAGCGTTGGTCTCATAGGTTGCTATGACACATCCTCAGGTTGTGACATCCAAAGGTCGTGAGTTCGAGCCTCACAGGGAGCACTAAACTTTTGCATTATTTTTAACTAGTCCTATATATTCCTGTGCCCCAAATTTTGCATCTATTTTTTCGTTCATCGATCAACTAGTCCTATATACTCCTGCGCCTCTGAGCTTCCCTCCTTCTCCCTGTGCACCGATGTAACCCCATGCAGATATGCCAAAACAAATACCGCTATCCCTAACAGACCAGCCTATATATAAAACAACGGGACTATTATATACTTGTCATGTACCGTCTAAGCCTCCGTAAGATCACATGCAATAATCATGACATATGCCAAAGCAGAAATCCACAACCATCGTATACTATAAGCTATTCCCAAATTCCACCATACCAGCCAAGCCAGCCCCGATAACCATCCAGCCATGCAGATAAAGGTAAAGAAGAAAGACAATCCCAGTGCTCAAAGAAACAAAACATCACAATGGAGTGAGTAGAACGGCGAAGAATAAAATTGAGTTGATAATAAGAAGGAGGAGGAGAGGGAAAAAAAAAGGGAAAAAATCATACTATGTAAAAACTCAAAGAACTCACTTCCACTGCTCTCTTACCGCAAAGCCATATGAAGAGCTTTAGCTCTTAAATAGTGATCGGCAAATAAACTCCACTGCAGCCGCTTATTCCTCATGCTCTCTTAGTCTATTCCTCCTCCTCCCCCGCCCACATCTCCCCATCCTCCTGCATGCCAATTCCCCCATCAACCCCGCTTTCTTCCCACCACCTCTCCCACCTAAACCAATCGAACCCCAACGGCCCCTCCCCCGCCGCCATCGCAACCTTATCCTGAAACTCTGCCTCATATGTGCCCAGCGGCGCCCCTCCTCCCAAGGTATTGGTATAACAACTAAATTCCCCCATATTTCCACCTTGCTGCGGCCACCCCGATGCATCATCCATAACTGCCCCGGATACCATATAATCGTATCCTGCTGCTGCGCTCGAAGCTGCTGCGTATGACACAGTGGACATCGATGAGGCCTGTGTTGTGATGATCTGTGGAATATTGTTATTATCATTACTATTATAGCGTTCCTGAGACTGGTAGTGTGTGCCTGGGGTAGGCCAGGTAATGAAACTCGCGTGTCTCATATCCAGCTGCGCATTTTCTTGCTGCGGGTATTGCATTAAAAGAGTCTCTGATGGGAGTGGTACCCTCCCCACTCGCAACTCGTCATCAGTCATGGGTTGATGCGAAGTCTCATCAAGTTTCCTTTTCCCAAGATGCTTTGGCGTTAATGCTGGCTCCACTGGCCCTGAAGGTGATTGTATGCTCGTCTGCGGAGCCGGGTCCACAAAGCGTGCCGCAATTTGCAAGAAGCTTTGTGAAACGGGGAATAGCTTTGCAGCACCAGCGTGGCTATATTTGTGACTCTCTAGGAAATCAACGACAAATTTGAGAAGCTTATAGTCGTCTTTGCTAGTTGCGAGGTGCGGATACCGGATGATGTTGGAAAACAATATAAAGAACGCTGTAAATGGGTAATATGAGAAGAGCCTGTTGTTCCGTTTGCAGATGAATCGAGTTAGTGTGGTACGCTCAGGGAGGGCATTCAAAGGATATATTTGGCGAGAGTAAAGGGCGGGATATGGACGTATGCATACGTACCACATCATCAAAGAACTCCCGGCGAGAGCTGTCTTATGTGAGATCGTATCCCGGACGAGATTGATTCCCCTCCGCGCATGCTCCAAACACACCATCTCGCTCTCAATCACACTTCCTCTTATTACACCCTCCTCAGTACTAAAACCCTGGCCATCGGGCACCTTTTGATTATCCCCGCCCTCTGCGGCTTTTCCTGTATTGACTCGATGTATCATAATCATTGTATTATGATAACAAAACACCAATTCCGTCATAATATAGCCCCTCTCAAAACGCTCCTCCCTAAATCTTCTCCCCAATAAAACACCGTATTTCGTCCACCACTCCCCCAACCGCCTATCCAAATCCACCACTGTCCTCTGCCTTTCCCCGTGCGATATCTTTACCGCCTGCGCACTATATAGACGGACATGGATTTCGCTTTGAATCTGCGCAGCTTCGATCCACGCGATATATAAATCCCACAAAGGATTGGCTGTGTCGTATGCCGGAGGTACTTTGTCAATATCATAGTCGGAGAAGGAGCTTGGTCGTCCAAATGTTAGCGACAAGGACTTGTCCATAATATATAAGGTCCAGAAGACGTAGTTTCGCTCGGAAATTTCCCCAGTAGTGAGGTCGTTGGGGGTGTAGTTCCGATGGAGCCCCATTGCTTTAGCCAAAGAGCATGCGTTGCAGACCAGCATCCAGCAAAGTTCGGGGCGGGAGCTTTCGTTGGCGACTGCAGCCTGCGAGAATATCAATCAGATGTGGTCTGAAATGGGCAACGGCACCGAACGACTCACCATCGTCATGAGGGCTTGTATGTTCAGAAGCCTCGGCTTCAAAAGGATACTTGTATCGTCCAGACAATCCCAGACAACCTTTGACGCCTTTTGCATTATCTTCATCCGCTCCGTCTGTTGTAAGTATTCCTTTGTCACCTCATCCTTATTGTTCAAACGACCGTAGATTCCAAACACAATGACCTGAAGGTAACAGATCAACCAGCCTACATCGACTGCGGCATCTAAGTTTGTATACATATCCTCCACCTGGCGTACAAACCTTTCTTTGTGGAACAGCGGAAAGATCCATGCTGGGCCATTGAAGTAATCTTCGATAAATCCCATACATAGTTCTTTGGGAGGTATCCAGAACTTCGAGCCCTTTCCTTTATCTGCCGGTTGCGTCAGGGTCACGTATGCGCCCGGGTCGAGCAACTTTCCGACCTTGCCCTGGATTTCGGAAACATCCGAGGGTTGAATCGAGAAGCCACCGGGCGAGGGTGAATTCGCCGCAATATGCACACTCTCCGCAGCCTCATTGGAAATGGCAAGGAACGATGTCCCACGGTAATCGTACGCGTTGCCTTCAATGTCTGAGACAAACCGACGGTGCATTATGGTCGGCTGGGGTATGCCCGGGCGATCTCGTGGTGGGCCCGATTCCATATCTGCCACGAGGGACTGGGCATCCCCCGGTGACGACTTTGCCTCAGATCCTTCCAGAGATTCGCGATATGAGTGTTGCTTTCTAGGTTCTGGGGTTCCCTCGGGATCGTGCAGAACGCGCCGTGGAGCTGGCTCATGCTTGATTTCTAGAGCGGCAGCTATGCGGGCCATAGTGGTCTCCATGCGGTCAAGACGGGCATGTACCTCGTCAAACAGGTGTGCGCTGTATGCCACAAACTTTCGGGTTAGTTGACGTCCTCCCAAGTTCTTCAAGAGAGCCTGTACTGACGTTCTCGTGTTCTCATTTTCTCGCTTTGGTCGGTCAGAGTACACACATGGAATTCTCCGCGACATACAATTTCTACACTGCGGCTTCTCCCTGCCGCAGCGGATTTTCTTCTCTCTACACCAGTCACATGCTGGTATTTTCGGTATATCCTGCCTTTCATATTAGTTTATGTTCTGAACAACCAAGGTTGTGGTGGTTGCCAACGGAGGAATAAAACGGGGGCCGGCGTTTAATTCACCTGGTTATCTCCTGAGTGCGACATTATGGACAATATAGGAGTTGGTAAGAGTGAATTTGGCCACGGCTTTGACAATAATAGTGGAAAGTTTATAAAACGGAATCTAGTCTCCCGGAATGAAATTGCAATGCTAATTCCGCATCAGATTCTAATAAGCACCTCGTTTCCTCAAGCTCACCTTTCAGTCTTAAAGAAGTGACCGCCACTGTGCCGGACGTAACTCCGAATCCGTTTTATAGAAAGCTTAACTCAGTCAAGCTCTCCCTCGAGAATTTTGGTGTGGATATTAAATCACCACTAAGTACTCCACAGGTTTGATACGCACCAGAATTAAATTAGATATTCCAGCTTACTGGTAATCTTAGCATGGCCACTTACCAGATATAACCAGCAACGTCAACATCTAGATTCAGCCCCCCTTGGCAGGCATAGAAGCCATAGCGAATATTCGATTCTTACTAGCCGGGGTTTCGAATAGAAGTGGCTTAAACTCTGATATTCGATTGGAAGCATAGGTACCACAACGTCGGATTTCAGAATAGCTTCTGCGCATGCATTCATCCCTGTCTATCACAAGCAATCGATGTTGGCCCGCCCTACCAAAATGCACGATGTTGAATCATTCTGGATTCGCTTACTCAATTGGTTCCGAGAGCCAAGCCGTATAAGTGACGAATCCGGGGATTTAGATACTCGCTGCAAAACCGCCTGAAATAAGGTTCAACGGCTGCAGCGTCCGGGGCCACTTCCTGGCAACCACTAGCACTGGTTCTGTTCCATTTCCTGCATGGCATACCAAAACCAGTGCCATTCTCCCTCGAGATTACGAATGGAGTTGAGTGTCCTGGAGATATCTTATATCTAGCTGTACTAGTAATCAAACACTCATTTTATTATGAAATTGTGTTGACGAACGGCGAATCAGGTCCAAGCTTTGTTGCACTGCCGCACCCCCAATGTTCCTGTTTAAATCTGTCTTGCCTATCTGAATAGCAGGGCAATTTTATCGTCATGCGAGAAGTAAATCCAGAATATCAAGGCGCACAAGTGTACCGCTCACATCGTCGTGCGTGGTGTAACCCAGTTTAAATTTAGACCGAGTGATCCCTGCGCGCGCCTGCGACATCATCCATCCCACTTAGATATACTTTTCCGTGGTTTGGTTTTGTCGGATTGTCTACCAAGACCTGTACCTAGGCAGCCGTGAAATTCCGATCGGGATTACTATTTCCCCACAGGATGTTAGAGCTGCAGTACTTTGAAGAGGTGTAGTTAAAAAAATGGCACCAAGAGCTCCGTTGAACTATACTAGATTCATTAATCTATTGATGCGGTGATTGCACCTCAGGCTTCCCTTGTTGCTAAAAGTTGTAGGGTATTGAAGAACGGTCTGTATCATGCAAGTCAACTCAGACATCGGAGTTCCTGCAGGAAATTCGACTATTGGTAAGCTTCTATGAGAGTTTGAGATATAAGTGTAAGGCTTCTTTTCAATCACCTCCATTTTATCGTCCTTACCAAAATAACACCACGAGTGAATCGAGCATACAGCTCCTCCCAAGGGCCAGTGCCCTATTAGCCTTGTGAACGAAAATTGTCCAGTCCTGGCCATGTGCGTGGGATAAACATGGTTATGCATCCCTCAGGAAGCCTTGTTGGGCCCTCCTTATGCCATTCCCCTCAACCAGTATGAATACGGGAAGTGGTAATCGTTGAGTCGAGCAGGTCCTAATTGATCATTGAGTTGGGTTAAATTTAGCAACTAGTCCACGATTGGCACCAGCGCAAGGGGTTATGACTCGACGCCAGATTAATGACTCGATAGGTTCGCAGAAACACAAGTCTTACGTATTTGCCTTGGGAAGCAGATAAACATGGTTGGAGTACTAGCACAGGCCGTGGTGATAAGTTGACAGATAGGTTTGGAGTCCCGCATCCACTGCAGCTTCGAACTAGTTCCCTAGCGAGGAATCAAGGATCTTTGGCAAGAATATTACGCTTCACTGATCTGACGCTCAGCCGTACTGCAGGGGCAAGGCGTGGAAGAAGAAGCTTGTTCAAAGGTAGGTGATTAGTGATGTGGCTATGGATTGTCGGAGCAAAGCCCGCTCTTAACGCATGGATCTGCTAGGGTTTGACTCTGCGCACATTACATCAATGACAAATACTATAGCTAGCTGATCTTCCAAGGCTATGTAAATGATACACGTTGCTGCTGACATGTCCATTCATTAGATGTGAAGGAATCAAAGGATATTAATGACGGAACTTGAGTGCGTACCACTAAGATTCGTGAATGTCCGAGACTTTCCACTTAAGAAACCTTCCAAAGTGCTTCTTCCAAGGCATAATTAAAGAGTCGTCACTTACGAGAAGCCTACCTACGCAGCCATGGTTGTGTCAAGGTAGAGCCCGAGCATAGTCTACGTTTCCCTAGCGACTTGCTCCTCAGGCTGAGTCGCTTTGGAGGGCTCTCCGCTGCAGCGCTGTAGATAAACCTTGAAACTTTGACAACGCATCAGAGCGGCGATCTCAGGTGCTAAGATGGTTTAACCAGTGCTTGCTTGTTGGGGTTTTGAGAAGAGATCGAGGAAGTTGGATTGGACGTACCTGACATCCACCCAGATAATTTAGAGTGACCAATAATCTAACGTTCCTTTTGAGTACGGCCCGGGACTGACGCTAGTCCTACCTTGAGTTTGAACACTGAGTAGCAGACCTGGAAGGTCCTGCTGCCTGAGAGTGAATGCCACTTGTGCTTGAGACTGTACTGCTGATAAAGCTATTGCGAGCGCCGTTCAGTCTAGTTAGCCATTCGTGTATGTACCTAGAGTCAAAAAGAAGTAAAACATTGTTAGTTTGACAACACCATATTTTGAATGCACTTGCTACAGTACTGGCAAGGAGCAAAATTAATGCAATAGAGAAAGCTCCAAGAAGTGGGCTCTGTATTGAAAGGGGGTTTTGTCGAGTTACTCGTTTTGCTCTGTTCGAAACATGCAGCTTCAAGGAGGAGGGAGAAGAGGAGGAGTGGGATGCGGTGGAGGCATACTTCGCCTACCTCTACCGCCCCCTCGCCGGACGATAAGATATGTGATATTTGCTGCGTTGCTTGGCTTTACTCGCTCGTGTCGTTTTGTTTTAATTTTGTACGTAGCTTGCGCAGGGCGTCAGATTAACTTGACCGTCCCTTGAATCCACTCGGGCTTCCGGGTGGCTCGTCATACGACCCTTAAGGTTGTGCATACGAGTACTGAGTTAAAAAAAAAAAAAAAAAAAAAAAAATGCAGCTTCCATTTCAAGTTACCCTGAGGATGACATGGTGAAGACCTGATGTGATCTGACACAAATTGACTCTTATTTCGCTGCAAACTGACCATTAGTAGGATAGATGTATATGTATACACTTTATACCAACGGCAATCGTTATCTCTTCATGTTCATATATTACTTACCCATTCCTACAGCCACCGATATCACGCGTCACTTGACTGAGATTGGATGTGGTATCATTACATTAAAAATATATACAGATTATGTAGTTTCCAATATAGCCTCCCTTTCCCTTTGTCCGCCAACTCACGCAATAATTACTTGATCATTGACGTTGTGAAGTCGATATCATTCTCAGTATGCGATCGCGAACTAGCCGCGTTGCGACCTAGTGCAAAGAAAACCTTGCCCCTGGTTCTGGCGACATTTGGACTACCAATAGCAGTCTTGTACCAGTAAGCGCATAACGGCCGCCGAAGCAACAGCCTTCGAACAAAGTCTCCGGATCTGACCGGAATCTAATTTGTGTAGAGCGATGGAGAAACGGGAACCAGAATTGGAGAACATCGGGTATATGTACATCGTCGGCATCTCAGGCATCTCTTCACTAGGCAAGACCACCCTCGCACGGCACCTTCGGAGGTTGTTCACCAACTTCACGATCCCATATCCTCCGCAACCTCGTCTGGGGTTGCCAGTGATGCTGTCGGTGAAATTGCGTTTAATGTTTCACTCCTTCACAAAGATGATTTTTACTTTCCTGAATCCTCACTCCCGGTTCGGAGGACAATAATAAGGCGACAGGGTCCAAAACACGAGAAAAAGGAGGAAACCGTCGACATGTGGACTGGGATTTCCCTGGGGCCATAAATTTTGCGGCGTTAAAGAAAGCTTTGCGGCTGCTCCACTGCATCAAAGAGACAGAAGGGCCAGTCACCGAGAGCTCAGCCAGACACGGCGCCGAAGAGGGGAGACACTGCAATATCGGAGGAGGGCTATCATTTGCAGGTTTAATACAGTTGAGGAGAAGGTTCCGAAACCCATTAGAAAAAATCACAAGATAAACCTCATCCTGGTCGACGGCTTCATTGCTTTACCACTGAGACGACGACGAGGCCGAGCAAACAAGCCCTTCCCTCGTGTCCCTCCTAGACCTGAAGATCTCCTTCGAGCACCATATGCTGTTGCTAAAGAGAAGAAAACCTCGAAACGGCTATAATACTGCTGACGGTTTCTGGACTGATGGCTCGTCATACGACCCTTAAGGTTGTGCATACGAGTACTGAGTTCAAAAAAAAAAGTTTCTGGACTGATTCGTAGGGATATTTTGACGGCATAGTATGGCCAAACCACGTCTGGTACCATCGCCACATATTCGTGGACGGAGATGTAGAGTCCGGTACTTTGACTGAGGAGTGGGGTTCTGAGGGTAAAGGAGTTGAGCTGCAGTTAGGACACGAGGGCGTGGAGGACTTGCTCCGATGGGCGAGTGGAAAGGTTGCGGATATTATCGTGAGGGGCATGTATTGATTACTTAGTAAGTAGTCACGAGTCTCATAAGATTCTACTACTTAACCTCAGGAAATTCCCCGGTAGACAATTAAGCCTAGTCTGGCGGACAAAATTTATGGCCATTTTAGAGATGCTAGCAATGGTGTTTTTAATGCACCACGTGACAAAAAGTAGTCAGAAGAGAAACCCTTCAAGTACTTAAAGTACAGTGCGATTATGGTTACCTATCTCAACCTAGCTGCTTCAAGGTATGTCATTTTGCGTAATATTAGTGCCAACCGGACTAGTAATATTAGGGGTATTCAAACTTAAAACAATCGAGCGATTAAATGCGATCATGGTTTTGACACTAAATCCATTTAGGTTGTTGTAAAACCATTTGCTACACACAAAGATTTAGATCGATGGCAAAAAATTTAGTATAGTGGCAACCCGTCTCTAAAGTGAAAATTCCCACACAAAGAACAGCGATTAAATGGGTTCTTGATCGCTCGTCATGATCGAGCGATCAAATCGTCTAGATCACATGTAGTCATAAGACACTTAGTAATTCGATAAGACACCCGTCTCGCACCCGTACATACTTGTATAAGCTAAGACACTCATCTCGTACCTCTACTCATCAGCATGCTCTACGCACCCGTACATATCCCTTGATCGTGCACTTTAATCGCACCCTATGATCGAGGGTCGCTCAATCTTGAACGAGTATTTTCGGCTTAGAACGTCGATTACAATTTTCAATTTAATCGATCGATTATTTTAGGTTTGAATACCCCTATTAGAAGCTCTAAATCTTGCCACACTCTAAAGCTCGTTCTGCTGTCTACCCGCTACGCTCAGGACAATAGTGCAACTCCACCACAATCAATGCACATTGTTAGGTAACCGAGATAGAGGATGCTTGGTAGTGGAATCTTACCTCCAGACTATGGAATCTTAGCGGTTGGGTCGAGGTAAAAGCAAGGCACTGCTGATTCGGGAAGTGTGGATATCTGGTTAATCTGGTGATCCCTACTACGTAGTTTTCTTGAATTCCCTGAGAATGTACACTCCCAAACAGTCGGTCTGGGTAGCAACTAGTCTGGCGGGCACCGCCTCTCGAAGAGAGGTAGCACCAACACACACGCGAACGCGATTAAGATAGCCTACTGAACCACCTGCGCCTGAGACCCTGCCTGTTTACAACCGGACTAGCCTGTATATCGCTTTCTCGTTGCCTGAAGCCAGGAATATCTTCTGGTGACTGGGATCGTTTCTATGTACCGCATAATTTATTATAGCATTAATAAATCACAGTTCAAGCACTGCCGGACCAAGGAAAATAGTGAAGCTACCGGAAGCTCAATTGAGCATTAAAAGCATGCGGACCTCAGGTACAAATTCTAGCCAGCCAGATCCGGAAATTCAATGTAAGTGATTATCTGGTAACACCAGCAAACTCAAAATGGACTGCATTTCTTTGCGGGCGAAATCAAGGATCATGACGGGTACTTAAGGACTAAACTCAATGATAATGAACTAGTTAGAGGCCGGTGTTAAATTTCACAGTATATATCGGACTGCAACAATTGATTCTAATTACCAATTTCTTCGATATTTGTAATACCCACCCCGAGTACAGTGCGGTTGGCACAAGCCCATCACTACATGTGGTAGGTACTGTGTATATGTTGCATCAAGATTTGATTTATGCCTGAAAGGACAGTTTCTTATCTTTCGCGACTGGTCTGCATCTGCAGTTATGACCCGGACCTATTAATGTCTCAGTTGCATCTATGCTGAGCCAACTCATTGAGGGGTGCAGGCACCCTGACTACGTAGTCTAGCGATGGCGAGATGTGTGCGCTTTATATGTGCGCTTAATATAACTTACATCACCTGAGTTTCCACGAGGATTGGCTTGCTCCATTCTGTAGCCATGAGAATAATTGGATTTGAGAGTAATTGGCATAATACGTATATAGATATAAGTACTGAGATTTGTATGTGCTATGGAGTTCAATCTTGGTGGAAGAATAGTTTAGTAGTCCCAGAGTGGTGTCTCTAAAGTACTATATAGAGGTATAGTTTCGTCTCCGGAAGGATCTTTGTACAAATACCGGTAGCTATAACTCAGAGTATTTGAGTCAGGGGCGAGCACTAGTAGAAGTACAGAAAATGGAGACGTATTTCAATCCCCTAAGTCCCTCAGTGTTGTCCCTCGTCAAAGTAACTCTCGCATTTCTGACCTTTCCCAAGAAATTTGGATAATCTCAATTTTCTAGTTCGGTCCCAAGACTTCGGCTAAATATTTCGAATAGACTAGATAAAATCAGACGGGTATCATCAAACCAACGATAAGAGGTTAGCTACCGTTTTAAGCCATGGAATAGGAATTGGAATAGCCAGTCTCGGTCTCGTGCCGGAGTCCTAAGCCTTTTTTGACGAGGACAGACATCTACGGTTAGTAAGAACCCTGCCGGTTTTAAAATTCTTTTCATTTCTGGTGCTGTCTTGAATGAGAGGGGTCCTGGGAGTAGGATTCTAGAACTGCCTATATGAGCTCGCCAGCAGCAGCAACTTCTAGCAAGGCTATATAGGCATGCTTGCAAGGGGTATGCTACACCACGGAATCCCTAAATAATGAGTGAGTATAAAGAATTAGGTACATTGAACTAAGTACAAGAGACGGACGGATAAAGACGAACTGAATTCAACGCTCAATTGGACCCCATGGTAACTTCGCTAATTCCCGATCCGGCAGATCTCACCTTTGCTTCTTCAATGTGAGCACATGCGAACAAACTGGCCTGACCCCAGCCACACAAGACCAATCTCAATCATACACAACCAAATATCACTCCCCCATTTTATCAATCAACATTTGTACGTCAGCCCATGATACTTCACTTACTGCACAGTGCCTTCACTTGTATTCATCCCTCATACCTATGTGCAATTCATTCCCCATACTCATATGCAGTTAATCCCTCATACCATGTCGTCTCTTGTAATCCGTCACCCAGCAGGCCATCCCTCATACTCTCTCACAGCTTCACTTGCTTGTGCTCTTATTATTCCGTATGCTTCTCGTCATCTCAGTAGTCTTGTGGGTTTTGTGGCCTTGTCGTCTTAGTGGTTCTCCAGTACCTATGCTCTCTCACGGCACTTTACTCACGCAGGTTTAGGTTAAGTTGTCCTCTCGGAGGTCTTGTCAATATACAAGTTTTTTTTGTTGTTCGGAGGTCTTTGGAAGCCTTGCTTTCTTGTCTTTGAATCCTCCTCACCAGCACAGTTGGTAGCAGCACTTCAATAGGTTCATCCTAGTCAACTAGTTCGGTTGTTCAAACACATTTAATAATATAGAACATCTAGGTAGAGAACCTAGGCAATAGAATAAAAGTAGAGAATAAAGTTCATAACCGGTATGGTTGCTAGTAGCAGGCAAACACTCAAGCACACAAACAGACCCCGTGGTCATAGATATGTGAGCACTGAACTGACGAGGGCAATATGTTCGCGGCCTATCACGATCACGAGGTTGATGTTCTGGATTATGTACAAGAGATGATAAAAGGCGGATTGAATATGACGCTCAATTGAGCTTCTAGTAGTTCCGCTAATTCCTGATCTAATAGTGCCAAGAACCAGACTATGTAAGTGCCAAGTAGGTTCGTGACTTACCCAAGCGGCATTGCATGAAGATTCGGCAATATGCATTTGCCAAGTCAGTGTGTTCCCCAAGCTACTTAGACCGCGCCCAAAATTTACCCCACATGCATTTCCGAACCCCGCACTAGTCTCCCGCTGTTGTGCAATTCTGAAGAACTAGGTAGAAAAAAATCGTAGACAACCGATAACTAAAACGGCTACGGTCAGGAGCTGTTGAATCATCCTCGGGTCGATATAAGAGTCTCGGATTCCTCTGCTGACTCTGTTATCCATTCCACTTGTATATACATATGCCAGCAAAATGAAGTCCATAGAGACAGAAAAAGGGATTGGTTCGCAAGACATACCGCAAGACATACCCATTCTCACTTCCACAATGCCACCCCTCACACCTGGAGAGCAAGCCCGCCTGCTGAGGAAGATTGACTGGCAACTCCTTCCAATTATCACCCTCTTGTATTTAATGTCATTTTTGGATCGAACTTCAATCGGAAATGCCAAAATCGCGAACATGGACAAAGAGTTGGGCCTTTCTCCAGGGCAATATAATATTGCCCTTAGTATCATGTTTGTGAGCTATGTCAGCTTTGAAGTAAGTGAATGTTAACTCACCAAATCAAATTGATGATTGATAATGCATGACCTGGCTTGTCTGAGACAGCAGGGCAAACCATTGAACCTGTTTGAATAGCTAACAAATGATATTCAGATTCCCAGTAATATAATTCTCAAGAAGCTAAAGCCAAGCCTCTGGTTGCCATCAATTTGTTTGGCTTGGGGAATGTAGGTCTCGATATATTGAATTGTTAAGGGAAATTAAAAGGCATCCCTAATACTAATTCTGAATAGTGTGACTATGTGCACTGGGTTCGTACGGAACTTCGGATCGCTTGTAGTCGTCAGATTACTTCTGGGATTTATGGAGGCTGGATTGTTTGTGAGTTGCAGCCAGTTTGTTTATTCGTTGTGGGAAACATGGAGCTCTGTTAACTTGAGTGCTAGCCCGGTGTTAATTTCCTTTTGACCGTATGGTGCGACACCTACATCCCCTTTTATATAATATATATGAGACTTCCTAGTGGCTAATTTACTCTAAGGTACCCCCGCCACGCTGTCGTTTTCCGCTTCGCCATTTTCTTCAGTGCTGCCACTCTCTCGGGTGCGTTTGGCGGCTTGATTGCTCCAGGCCTGGTAGCTGCCGATGGAGCGGGTGGTCTCTCAGGTTGGCGCTGGATTTTCGTCATTGAAGGACTTATCACCATCGCAGTTGCGCTTGTGGGATACTTCCTCATCCAGGACTCTCCAGCAACCTCCCGTTTCTTATCTACCAAGGATTCCACTGCCCTACAAGCCCTCCTCAAACACGATTCTCTTAATGAATCCAAAGAGTTCGACTGGGCCGAAGTCCGGGCTGCCTTCTGCGACTGGAAGGTTTACCTTGCTGGGTTTATCTGTTTAGGGATTGCGCTACCTACCTTCTCATTCGCGCTATTCCTACCCAGTATCATCAATGCGGGGTTGGGGTTTGAGGCCACCGATTCTCAGCTCATGACAGTTCCACCGTATGCTGCGGCGTTTATCTTTACCATCGGTACCGGTTGGTACAGTGACCGCAAAAAGTCCCGGGGAATACCACTGTTGGTCTTCACAGTAATTGGCATGGTCGGGTACATCCTGCAGCTCACACTGCCACAACACCGGCAAGGTGTAAAGTACTTTGCAACATTTCTATGCTCAATTGGGCTCTTTGCTGCGTCAGGCCTGAATATCCCATGGCTAGGCAATAACCTCCGAGGACACACAAGAAGGGCCGTTGGAGGCGCGGTACAAGTTGCAACGGGTCAGCTTGGTGGCGTTGCAGCGTCGTATATTTATAGAGCTCCTAATGCGCCAGAATACTTCCTCGGACATGGAGTGGCCCTTGGATTCTTGACAATGGCAGCCGTGGGTACGATTTTGCAGTGGTGGCTACTGGGAAGAGAGAACAGAAAGTTGGACAAAGAGGGAGAAGTGGGAGTTGCGAAGGATTCATTCAGATATACGCTTTAGCCCCATGGATATCTAAGGCCATAGCTATGTGTCGGAAAGCCTCGGCCGCATGCTACAGGAGTTCCTTGCTGCTTATAGTTCTCCTGCAAGTAAATATATCAAGAAAAACCATGCCATTTTTTGCGGGTAGCCTTTGCGAGCTGTCAGATAAATATTTGTAAAATTTCCTTAATTGCTACCTCATTGATAACCAATTTTGTTTCAGATACAGAAGAACCTCTATATTTGCATCTCTATAAGCGCATAACTTCCCAACTTGAATAGGTTGGGCTCGGGAATGGTTATAATTGCATACCTCTCTAGGTTGCGCATACGAGTATGTAATGAGATTATATATATTTTTTTAAAAGAAAAATATCTAATAGCATGCATAGCGTTTGGCTGGTCCCAAACCAACAATTACACCTGCATTATGGACTGATGGACCTGCCAGCAGGGTCAATATTTTCTGGTAAACTAGGGACAATTCCGGTTGGTGCCAGTGCCTGAGTGCAACAGGTTGTATTCTGGTTAAAGTACTATCTTTGTCACAGGTCATACAACTCGCAATTAATAGCAATGGAGGTACCAATCGATCCAGATTTATTAGCAAATGGTGCGTGCACCGGGTGCCAGCAATGATGACCTATAACAAGACAGGATTCCGACGATGCAATGCAATCCTACCAGAGGTAAACGCTATCAGCGTGTTCTCTATTCAAATACATCCAAAAGCTACACAGGATGACCTTGCCAAATGGTTTCGCCAGTAGTTTGATAAGGTGGTTAATCAATCAACTGACTCTCGTGTGTACAAAGTTTTGATAGATCCAGGTATATTGTATACATTTTTACCCGTGTCTATTTTTGCCACTTCACCTCACGTGCACGTGACCCAGTTCACCTACCTCTAAAACTTCCGCCCAGGGTATGCAAATAAATTTATACTTCTGTGGCTGAGGTTAACGCGAAAGCTCGATTAGCTAATGCGACATCGACCGAAAGATAGTAAACTAAGCACTTTCTAAGGTGCTAAGTAAAGTAACGTCACTGTTGCACCAGCGAAGAAAACCACCTGCGTCTGTCGGCAAGGTGCTTCACAAGTCCGTCAACCAGGAGACTGACCTCCAACTTGTAGTTTCTTCTCTAACAGTTGCTAGAGTAGATGTCCCCACCCTTGTCTAGAATTTCATTGGTAGAGGTATACTCTGCAAAACAAATTTGTTTAGATAACTCTTTACACTGGCAAAAGGATGTAGACTGTGATACTACTAGCGGAGTGAGTCTTTAGACTCTCGATATACTCTGTATTCAATTGAACTGTTAAATATATGAACTTTTATCATCTCAGTATATGTATATGGCGTAAGTACCCCTTTACCCGCTTTTCATAAATATGTTTTCATAATTATGAAAAGTCAATTACTTATATAGGTTTGCTGCGAAGCCATAGAATTTAACGTTAATCAGATATATACTGTATCTATATATATGAAATGTTAATTTGGTTAAGGTTAACGGAGCCCCGGAGCCTTTCCTGGCATGTCCTTCTCATCCTCAATTTTCTATTGGACTTTGTAGTATGTATAGACGACAGAATGTCGCGTAGTACGTATAGCTCTATCATGTATGTAGCTTTGGTATCAATTCGTATACACGATTGTGTGGTTCGCCTTGATATCCACGTTTGACAGACTAATTCAGATGGAGAGCTCTCTTACCCTGTTCGGTTAGCATATAGGTACAGTACTCTTGGTGCTTGGGCATACGATGCCACACTGATATGCATTACAATTGAGTGATGCAATGTTCCAACGAACTTTAACACATGTATTTAAATTTTCTACCGGCAGGTATAGAGAAACGACTTCTCTAACTAAGAACACCAGGTGAATCGAGTCCGCATGCTTAATATTTAACCTCAGATGCGTAACTGGAAACTTGGCACGGTTTTCGACATGCCCCATTGGGCAGTCCAAACATTTAGTGAGAGCTAGTCTCGTGACAGACTCTCGTAGAGAAGTAAGAGCCGGATTCTTAAAATTACATGCATATCCCGAGGACTCTTCTTCTTCACTCCAGATCCAGACTAAAGGAAGTTTATTCATTGAGTAGTCTTTACCTGTGCTTCCTAGGTGCCGGCATGTTGTTGAGGTAGGTACTTGCATACCCTCAATACATATCTATTGTCAGGTAGATGTAAATGTATGCATGCTTGGGCAAGAGATGTGAACAACAGATTTGATTAATGTTTTGTATCTTTTCCATCTTGCTTGAATTTTCTCTTAAGGCCATCCAGCTTGACTGGTTTCACAATTGCCATTTCAAAGCAAAATGTATTAGGTAATAGATATAGGTGCTCGAGAGATGGTTCCGCTGGGGATTGTATATGCGCCGACACTTTGGCATTTGATAATTTAGAAGCTGCATCACTAGGGTTATCCATAGAACCCGAAAATTATTGATCTTGTATGCCAGCTCACTCTTACCAATTGAAACTTACCAAACGAATAATTAAACACATGCATATTCTATGCTACATTCTTCTTTGAAGTGTGTTATACTGTGCTTCTATTGGTTCTTATCACATTGAGTTTCAACCTTACCTTAAAGCTTTTCAGCCCAGAAACCAATCCACCACCCGAATGCGCGTCCCCCTCTGCCTACAGCACCATGTGCAAGGTCCCCCCGGTCCGCAATTGGAATCCAACTCCTGCTTCTACGAGTACCCCTACCACCGTCGTTTCGTATTTCTCTTACCTTCTCATAAGCACCCCCATATCCCTCCGGAAAAGCCGTGACCGTCTCCGTCTTTGTTTCCGTTTCGGTTACAGTAACGGAGACCACCCCTCCAGGATCGCTAGCAGAATCCACTGATATACATGAACATGGAACAAGGAGTGAGATAGATTGGGACATCACTATTTCTGTTGTGACAGTGATGATTATCACTGGCGCCGTTTTGTAAGGCGTTGAAATAGAAAGAGTTGCCTCCTCAGTAGTTGCTGTTGATGCTTCAGTGGGCGTAGATGGAGTGCAAAGCTGTCTGTAAAGTTCACGGTGTGAGTATACCTGTCCTCGCCGATTTCAAGTACTTACTGGGTTCACCTACCCTAGAGGACAACATCCTTGGGGTATACAGTAGTACCCAAAATAACAGCCCACTGTTTCAGAGAAATGGAAGCGGTTAGAGTAACGCAGTGCCAAGAGAGCCCATGGCCAAAAAAAAGTTATATTGCTCCATGCGAAGATCTGTGAGAGCCAGGCACATTCATGGCTTACCTCCATTACCATATTCACAGCAAACCTCCGCACAGTGCCCAGGTAAATCACAAGGTTTCTTCCAGGAATCAACACAATGACCTTCCCCTTCTTCCCTTGCAAGTAACCAAGTTTCAGCTTCCCCTGGGTTCGCATTCCCTTCATGCGTGGCGAAAGAAAATGGAATTATCGGTGCGAACGGAGCGATATCGGCTGCTGTTACTATTCCGAGGAAAGTAACCCAAACTGATATACAGCTCAATATAAACATCACGACGAAATTCATTAGCTGCCGGCCCTGTTGATTGATTATCCTAAGGTTTTGAAGCAATGGTTTCTGCTTCAAAGAGGAGTTTGGATATTGGATAGAAGCCCCATATAGTACTGGGGATGCTACAGGGTATATATAAAGCTCATTGCGAGACTAGAGTCTGTTCGCAACCTTCCATGGCCTGTTTAGCGCTCATCTTATATATGTTCCTTATATATTTCTTAGCCTATTTCTTTCAAGAGCTCTTGAAATGATAAGGTTTATCCAGTATCATGATATCATTGCCCCACCAGCAGCGCAAACGGCCGCTCTCTCAGAGATGGCACATTATATATATACAGCGTGCACGTCGCAAGGCCATATGAGGCTTGATACTACCTAAGAAACACCCCACTGACATGCACTTTTGGGTGTGCGAAAAAATAGTATGGTACACAACAGCTCCATTAACTGATAATTCCTTAAGGATGATAACGCTAATATTTTCCTATTAAAGGGCATTATGTATATAGCAGTCAAAACGCATCCATATATAAAAGAGTTGGTTGGCTATAGGTGACATTGGGCGTCAGTACTTTCATATGGCAGAAACACTGCTTCGATTATTTATGATCTTTGTAGGTATAAGGGTATTATCACCACGGCCCATATTACTCATATGCCCTTCGCATTGGGTTATTCCGCCGTCGCGCGGGCTGCTGCAGGTGCAGGCGCAGGTGCAGTATGGTCTGTTCACTCACTTAGTAAAACGGTCATATACATATTTGCACGATTCAAACATACTTAGGTGTAAGCTCTAGGTGCACGATATATATGTAGTCTTGAAACGATTGATACTTATCAATAGTTCATGTGCTCAAATGTACTATATAAATATATTGCATGTGCATAACCTAACAACTCGGAGGTTTTCAGAGGTATTCCAAGCTACTCATCTGGGCAGCAGCAATCAGTTGTGGGTTATCCAGGAATACATGATGGATATATTTGTTATTATCCAGGAATTTGTACTGTATATATTGTGAATGTGGTGAGTACTGGGAGATGTGCCAAGTCCTACCCTCCGCGATATTATGACAAATGTAAATACTTATATACATATATTACCTATAATGCAGATGAGGAATGAAGTCCAAATATCTCCGAATTGTAAAAGTCTGTTCCAATAAATGAGAGTTCTTCAGGAGTCTATGGTGGTTTGCTTGGTATCAGGATTGGATCAGGATTGGAAGATTTTACAAAAGGCATTAAATGTATGATCCCAAGAAATAGTCATGTATCATTTTGAGAGTACATAAGTAGACTTACTAATATTTTATCTCTTAAAGGCATATGTATATTGATATAGCAAAAAGAATTTTTGCATATGTACGAACCTTATGTTTCAATTGAATGTATGTCGACACAGTCTGGTTTGTTACTTCTTGCTAGGATCACATCTCATATGAAATAGCCATGAAATTATCAATATCTATATTTAGATAAGGAACATATACTCTGCTAGCCTCAACCTCCAACATAACACTGGCAGCGACACGTCAATTAAGCACAGCCTCTACTTTGATCAATGTGCTATAGTCCGATAAACCTATATCAGTGATTGTATATATCACTTGAGAAGAGCTTAACGCAAAAGACTTTGTACGTACTTTCAAGGTTCTTCATAATTTCCGTATTTTGGATTTTATCATTCATATACATATATAGGAGACGGAATAGCACATATATATTGCCACAGTTTGAAGACAAGTTGATAGTTGTTCATGCGACTTACACACTACGTCTGCCCTATTCATATACAAGATTTTGAGTGGCCTTACTTTTACAGGTCACCTGCATAACCTTATGTTACAATTGTATGCAAAGAAACCGCTCTGGGTATAAGATGCCCTTGATATCTCATGTATGGAGCCAAACTGCATGCATTTCGGTCCTTGTCATGCACCTGTGGGTCTATTTTGAATTCAGCACATCCTAAGGTTCAGACCCTTCCCCTCCATAGTCATGGCCCATAAATGTACCTCCCCTTAATACATGCGACAAGGCCCCACTTTCTACAATGGGACACAGGATCTCGAATGTGTCAGTGATTGAATGCCTGCGACGTACATATATTCTATTCAAACACTTTTTTGCTGACATGTCAACCAGACTACAAGTATAGTTTGCATGATATCTTGACCACAAACACTCGCAGACATGTCTGACTTTACGTGAATAGAATCCAGTGTTTCGAAGACAGCGCCAGCTGGAGGACTAATTATAAATAATCAAAAGTCACATTCCCCCATGCCATTAACTATACAGTTAACATGCATGGCGCAACTGAAGATAACATTATCTAATGTCCCGGTGTCACTAAAATTCAAGAAATATCCACTCTACCATCCATACTTAGAAGTTTAATTGCAGGGCGCAAAGTGCTTTCACAACTGAACACCTCGTGTCTCAAATCCCCAGATTTCTATCTCAGCACACATTTGAGGGTACGAAAAGGCCTAGGAATCGGCGGCTGTCCATAAGTTCAAGAACTCTCACCACCTAAGCGGGGGTTCGAGTGGGACCTCAACGTTCAAGATTATACTCCTTTCCCGAGCGCGTTTCCTCAAATTAGAAGCTTTATGTTTCCTTTATTAGGTATTTTGGTCTGCGTGGGAGGTTTGCTATATTCTTGCAGGCTGACGCCGCAAGGAGAGGCTAGCTGCGACAGCATGCTGATAAATCTCAGCACTCAAGGGGGCACTGTGCATGTTAACCGTTAAGCAGCACGCGCAGTACTTCGCTATTGGGTATTGTGCCATATGCAGTTGTTTAGGATTCTATAACTACTGTACAGTAACATAGAAAATGCCCCATGCATCACTAAAATTCAATAAGTATCTACCATGCCATCCAATAAATGACTTAGAACAATCCCAGAATTCACGGCTACTGTACATGACAGGGAAGTGGATCACCAATGTTTCACATGCATTGCTTTATCGGTGTTGTCCCGCCTTTGGAGCCCCACTGCGCAACGCGATCAACTTGCGATCAACTACAAGCACAATAAGTTACGATAGGGCGAGTTAAACCACGTCAAGTTAAGAGGGAAGGGTCCATTGCAAAGGCGATTCAGGTATATAGCACAGGAAAGTATCCTAGAATCTGCCAAGCTGCAGTGAACCAAGGATTACTATACTACATTGTAAGGCCAGTTAAAAGGCCGCAAGGCAAGATGTAAGGCCCATGAGCTGGAACAAACACTGGAAAAGGTAGAGAAGTATACTGTAGTTAAGCAAATTAAAGATATAATTTTTTTTATTATCTATATTAAATCTAAGCTTTTAAACTAGTAATAAATTATTTAAAAGTAGTATAATTTATCTACAAATTTTAAAAACTGTTTAAAACTAAAATATTTTTAGTTTTATATTTTATATTTTTAGATTTATTTTTAGATTTTTTATATATTTTACTAAAAATAATTTTTTTATCTATTATAATTTTTTTTTTTTTTTTTTTTTTTTTTTTTTTTTTTTTTTTTTTTTTTTAAAAAAAAAATTTTTAGAATAAAATAAAAATAAAAATATTTATAAAAAATAACTAAAATTTATAAATTATAAAAGCTTTAAAATAAATTTAAGTATATTATTTAATTTCTTTAGATTATTTTAGACTCTATTTATTCTTTTTATTAGTTAAATATTATAAAAGTTAGTAGATATATCAATAGATTACTACTTATATAGGATAGGGATATCCCTTGTCGATCGTCGCAATTTGTTAGCGAAGAGCTAGTTTAAGCTTCTATCGTAATCGAAGACAAATCACAAGTGCCTACCAAGAGATCCGGGGAAGGAAGTGATGTGCATGGGTATGCATGCCAGTGACTGCCTGCTATGTTTAATTAGAATAATTCCTTAATTATGTGAATAATTAATGAGTGGATCTGGCTCGTTCCAGTGTTATAAGCAACTAGTATTAGAGGTTGGCGAGCGTTTTTACTGTGAGCAAACCGTTACCAAGGTCAAGGGTTCGGTCGGATATCATTGAAAACTGCGGTCTCTCTGAAGGCATGGAAAGTACTCTCTCTAGATCGCAGAGGGCTCATGCTCCAAGGCCTCAGAAATATAGTAGACACAAAATAAGAAAAGACTGATATGCACCACCGTCCACTCAGAATGTTAGAGAAGTGTACCATTCTATATGAAACCTCGCTTTTTGATGGCGAGCTGGGGTAATGAGATGAAATAGCTAGCAGGGGCAAAAAAACCCGAATCGAGTATATCAAGTTGATGACCCCACCCGTGGTCATGCATAATAACGGAAATGTGGATGACATGGTCAGGATCAAGTCAAAGTCCTAACTTCCTCCCTCTGGTCCAATATCAATCTACGTGTATGAAATATATTCTCTGCATTATATATACCTCCACCCATCACCCACTGCACTGTCCTTCTTCGTTCTGTGAATCCAGTGGACTTCGTGCAAACGAAACAACGAAGAGAAACCCAGTATACGATCAATTCGACGAGGGCTTGAGGGAATACTGGATTCAAGATGGGTCTCCTTACACATGTCGTCAGAAATGAGGCCATGAGAAATGATCCTCAAGAAATCTACAATTGGAGGGTCTATGTCCTAACATGCTCGGCCTGTTTTGCCGGTGCACTGTTCGGTATGGATACTGGTGCCATCGGAGGTGTCCTTAAGATGGATACTTTCCAACGGTACGTCCCCCCCTCCCTCCCTCCACCCAAAGCTACGGATCAAGGGTAATTCCTGGCATATATATTTATACTCTCTTTAGCAAATTTGGATATATTCAGTACTCAGCAGTCGCCAAAGCCAACCTTGAGGCGAACATTGTCTCAACACTTCAAGCTGGTTGTTTTATTGGGGCATTAGCAGCATACTGGTTTGCAGACAGAATCGGGCGGAAGCCGAGTTTGATGTACTCCGCCATCTTGGCCTTGATCGGGACTGCTCTACAAGCGGCAAGCAGTGGTTACCTTTCTTGTCTTTATATTGGAAGGTAATTGACCGTGGCTTTATATAAATGGGGCACGAATGCTGACTGAAGTCATAGATTTGTGGGTGGTATTGGCGCTGGTGCGGCCTCTATGTTGAACCCTTTGTATACCTCCGAGAATGCTCCCCGAGCTATTCGTGGTGCCTTGACTGGGCTTTATCAACTCTTCGTACGTTCCCCAAATTCTTGGGCTTACCAATGAAAACTTCCATTAACTATCATCAAGATTGTCTCTGGTGTCTGCATAGCATTCTGGATCAATTACGGTAATCTCCTCCATGCCAAGGGTGACTCGCAATGGATCATCTCTCTTGCCCTACAAGGTCTCCCAGCTGTCTTGCTGTTCTTTGGTATGCTCCTTTCAAACGAGTCGCCTCGACACCTTGCAAAGACCAGCCAATGGGAAAAGGCCGCCACTGTCCTTGCCAAAATCAGAAACCTTCCAGAGAACCACAAATACGTCCAGGCCGAGCTTAACGAAATGCGAGAGCAACTCAATCTCGAGCGTAGGCTTATCGGTGGTGCTGGATTTTGGGACTTGCAAAAGGAAATGTGGACGATTAGAGGAAACCGAAACCGTGCACTCACCAGTATCGGACTCATGGTTTGCCAACAAATGACTGGTACTAACGCAATCAACTACTACGCACCACAAATCTTCACCAACCTCGGGCTGTCTAAGACTGAAACTGGTCTATTCGCAACTGGAATATATGGAATTGTTAAGATGATTACTTGCGCTGCTTTCCTCCTCTTGGCTGCTGACTCCCTCGGGCGCCGAAAGTCACTCCTCTGGACCTCCATCGCTCAGGGTCTCTCTATGTATTACATTGGTATATACGTTCGCGTTAACCCCCCACAACCAGGTGCCCCTGTGCCACCCGCTGGGTACCTTGCTATCATCATGATCTTCCTTTTTGCCGCCTTCTTCCAGTTTGGCTGGGGTCCAGTCTGTTGGATCTATGTTTCTGAAATCCCCAGCGCCCGCCTTCGCGCCATGAATGTTGCCATCGCTGCTGCCACCCAGTGGCTCTTCAACTTCGTCGTCGCTAGGGCCACACCTACCATGATGGTCACTGTCGGAAAGGGTGGTTACGGTACATACTTCATTTATGGCAGCTGCTGTTTTGCTATGTTCTTCTTTACCTGGTTCTTCGTTCCAGAGACCAAGGGTATGAGTTTGGAGAAGATGGACGAGATTTTTGGTGTTATTGACAACAAATTTAGTTCACTCGATGAAGAGGCAGGGATTGAGGAAAAGCGAGGAGAGCACATGGAGCTCAAGTAGAGTCGGGAGGTATTTTCTCAATGTTTTTTTTTTCTCTTCTCATAAATAGCGAGAGCCTAAGGGAGGGCACCGCTAAGTTTGCTTGTAACTAGCTATGATCATGAAATTAATATTTAATGATCGATTATATACCAATCCAATCGTATACCTTGCCATGGATGTCTCTATATGCGAGTACTGAATTAATAAAAAAAAATATAAAATATAAAAAAAATCCAATCGTACGCGTTACGGGACAGCGCCTAGCATCTTTAGTGACATTCGAAGCGAAATGCGTTGAGATAGGGTGTAGCGATTCAGCAAAAGTAGTCTTAACGCATACCCCAGCAGAAAAGTTGCAATTAGTTGCTGACATTGCTTACCCGAAGGGGCTTCTCCGAAACCACACAAAGAGTGCAGTCTTGAAGTAGTGAAACCCCAAAATTTAGTTTCATAGTTCCAAGCTAGCTCCGGTTACTTAATAGCTATCAATACTAAAGCGTATGATACCGAGGTAAAGCTGAACTAATCGACCAACACTAAGATAACAATAAAATTAGCCGCTTGTAGGGATCTAGGAACTATATGGCACATATCTCGGCTACAGCTATATTGACCACTCATATTTCAAGTGATTATTCTAAAGTATTACTATATCTCCGAGCGCTGGAAAACTATAGGCGATTATGAGGAAGAAGTATAACATACTGAGTGGACCTGGTTCAGGGTAATTTTACGCTGCACTATCTACACTTGAAATCTAAAGGTTCGATTAACAAATCCCCGACCCCAATCGTAACCCGAGCTCAATTTACATCAATCCAACTAATTGAGTCGAACCTGTACTTGAAGCTAAAAGTGCAAATGTAAACGCACTACCACATACAATACAGTAGTGGCGCACCTCATATCAAGTAATCTGAAAACAATATCCGGCGCGTTAAGCTTCTATTATGAAGAAACACAAAATGTCCAAAATCTCCCAGCAAGATACGAGCCGCCATAAGTAAAGCTATACTAATGACTTTTATTTAGAGTCTACATTAGGCCATGTAGGCTCAGTTCTGTGTGTGTACAGAGTAATATTATTGTATGTAAAGTTCTAAGTCTCATACCACTACTAGGTGCACTGCAGGATCAGCAGCCAAGGACACGGCTATAAGGAAAAGCCTTGAGAGGATAGTCTAAAACGGGGTTAGTTAGACCAGAAGTTACATGTCAAGCTGGAAATAGTGTTACCTAGTAGTCTGGTTAGTAGTGCGGATCAAGAAATAGGAAGTTACAGGGGAGCTTAATTGAGTTTTGCGGGGGCTTGTGCCAACCAGACTACTTAATTGAGGTTAAATCCTTTCCGTCTTTTATCCGTCTTTCTATATCGACCCCTCCATCATGTGCTACTTTTTGTTACACCTGTTCTCGTGCCCAGACCGATTGATTTGACGGGTAAGCTTAAATCGCTACACCGTGAAACCTCCCAGATATACATTCAGATTTACTCCGAGCCCTATCAGTTTCCAGTATATGAGAATGATTACATCAACGGACAAACACTCAACCGCTCTTGTCGTGCAGGAGCATGCGATATGCGGCCTCGACTATATAACCACTGAGCACGTCACACCTTGAGTCCTTCACCCTACGCCTGCGGATTGCGGGACTCTATACGCATCCAGACTCCTCATTACAACCGGAATTGGGTACTCTGGTGTCTTCGGCAATCTCAATGGGGTAAATCTGACACCCGTGCTCATCGCAATTATAATATACATACACACGTAATCAATCGAGTATTCAGACCCTCTACGAGAGGCTGGTGCTCGCCAGACTATGTTCAGACTAGAGTTGTGTGATCGGATATCGTGGATATGAGAAACCGGATATCTAATCATATATTTTTGTCGATTTGCTTTGGGCATATCAATAGATGTCGGGGATAATCTGTTCTCGTGCCTAGGCCGATTTATCTACTAGAAACACGAAATCTTCATTCAGATCGGGTATATATCTGTGCCAGCCTGTACAATCACACTGGCTCTTTTTGCACTCGCGGATATCCCTCCTGCGGAGGGGTCATGCAACTAGACTAGCGGATATCGTAGTCTGATCGCATCTCACAAAACACTATGGTATCTGATGGCATAATTCTAATCTGCATACCCCTAACAACATTATCCGGCGTATTCCCAACAGAGAACAACGATAAGGGTTCAAGGTACATTATCAGTCCAAGCATGTACATATACATATGTTAATATGCATTTTAAATTTGAATGACACTATTACTGCAAAAAACAACAGTCATCGTGAGCTACTATGCTTCTTACAGCTTCTTGGGACTTAACAAACCTCGAGTTACCTGCAAAAAATGTTTCATCCCTAGCATCATGTGCATCAATACAGTATGTATGGCTTTACATGTTTCTTAGAACGTGAAAGCAGATATCTATCATGTAGCTTGGATGTCAGATGCACAGGTGTTCTCGTGCCCAGAGCCATTCATTTGATGGGTAGCTTCAAAAAATTCACTCTCGTTGTCAAAACCCCAATCGCAAGAACCAGCTGTTTGGTTAGAAGTATCGATTTTTCGTCATGTCGATATGCAATGTCAAATGTTAAACCTGCATACCTCAAGGAAAGTCACAGGATCGACGGATGCGCAAAGGTCTCAAACGTTTAAATTCAAAAACACGCTCAGAACTAAACAAACACCAGTGAAGAAAATCAGGTCTAACCACCTCCCGGACAGTAGCCAAGCCGACTCGAGGTTGCATTCCTCCTAATTTCCACATGAATGCTTATGCATAATGCATAAATTACAAGGAAACATGTATCTCTATAGCATCCGGGTCATTTTTACATATCTCCCGTCTACCGCACCCATGAATGCACCGAAACCAAAAAGCACCAAAAGAGAAAACCCAATATACACATATCAGACCTTCAAGAAACTCCAGTCCAGATTGGGAATTCTAGACAGGTAAGATCATGAAAATACTGATGGAACATGCATAAACAGATTTCTTTCGTCCTTACAAGAGAGCAGCAGCGGCGAGGGCAACAGCACCAGCCATTCCCATGGAGGCACCAATAACACCAGCAGAGGAGACGTCATCCTTGGCATCTGGGGTGGTGGTTGGGCCTATAGTCTTGGTGGTGCTGTTCCTCTTTCCAGTTGGGGTAGAGGTCGTGTTAGTAGAGGGGTAGTCCTCGCCGGTGACAGCGGCGGTGGAAGTCGCGGCCGCGGTCTCGGTCGCAGTCTCGGTCGCAGTCTCGGTGGCGGTCTCAGAGGGGTTCTCAGTGGCGGAGGATTTGTAATCGCCCTCCTGGACATCGGAGGTGATCTCAAAGAGTCCAGTGTAGTTAACATCCTCTGGGCGAGGACTCTTGCCCCACTTCATCTCGAAAGCGTAGTCCTGTAAATTCGAACGGGTTAGGAATTATCCCAGATAGAGAATGTGAGTAGCATACCTTGCCGGCGGGAGTATCAGCTGGGACATCCCAGGTGTAGTTACCCCAGTTGTACTCCAACATCACGATCAGGTAGAGGGTGTCCAAGTTGTTGCGGGGTCCCTTCCTCAAAGTGAGGTGGACTGGTCCGTCGGTATCAGCGCTCCATTTGATGAGGTAAGGCTCTCCAGCTCGGATAACTTCTCCCTCAGCAGGGTTAGCGAAGCCGTTGTAAGCGGAGGCCAAAGCGGCGAAGAAGGTAGCAGCAGTGGTGGCGGAGACGAAGAACTTCATTTTTGATTATTGATTAATTCTGAGGACTGAATTAGATGTATTAAAGAGCGACGAATTGATATCGGCTGCGATAAAACCTGAAAAGGAATGTGATGGTCCGGTAGGCCAAAAAAAGACTGAAGAGAGCGTGGAGATGCTGTGAGCGATAGTGAGAGAGAAGAAAACAGAAATCCTGGGGGGCAGTCCCAAGGATTTAAGGTGATCCTCCCCTGAGCGCTTGGAATTCTCCCTAGGCCGGTTCCGCATCGTGAACATCAATATCGGCTGTTGTGTCTCGTTGGGTGGTGAGTGGAGGGGCCCCTATTCTACCACTGCACAAATGAGGAAGCGCACTTACCTACGAACTTAACTTGGTAGCCCGAACCACGTGCCGCCCTCCTCATCTCGGTTTTCCATCACCAGGACCTCCCTGCGCCTGTCAGAATTCGGCCAAATGTCCATCACTCCAAGCCGTAAACATCTGGAGAGCAGCAGCAATCACCTCACGCACCCGCAATCTTAAATTTCGACCCTTTTGAGGGACGTTGTCTGCACTCTTTGCCACCCTGGCTATGACTTTCAAATGTGGTTGGCGTTGTGCCGCTAGGCATCTTCCGTCCAAGCCTCAACTCGTGCTTTAATTGAAATTACTGCTTGAACCAATCGGTAGATTGGGCATTTTACCTACCAATCACTGTCCAGATCCCTTGGCACAACGATCAGTTGTCTCTGGTTCCTGAGTGATGACCGTGAAACCGTTATGGTTTCTGCTTTCTTGGTCATGTGCGGAAATAAAATCAAATTCTCTTGAAGTGGCAATGCGAACCAGCTATGATCAACCTAGACTTGACAATAACCCCCGTACTGATCATATGTCTTCCTCCAGGCTCAGCTCTAGGCTGACGCACAAGCAATTTGCAGTGCGCTTGAGCAATGTTCGTGGGGCCGTCATTGAAAAAGCAGTGCTAACCTCAGTGCGGTCACCCGCCAGGGGTTGTCCTGCCGATGGGACAGAGCAAAATGAGAAATTGAGCAAAGGGCCGGCGGCGCTCCATCATATCCATACTTGAGCATATGAGTAACTGCATGCAAAATAGCAACTGTATCTAAATCTAAAGTCTAATACTATATCGATGATCCTCATAGAGGCAACCTTTAATCATAATCATGAGACATCTTCTATAGTTACTCCCAGACTCCGTAACCCACCACGGAATTCTGAAGCAAATGATAACTTTGCCTTAGTTGTTCCTCCAACAATGCAAGTAATACATTTACTGCCAGCTCTTTGGGGGTATATCATGATATACAATAAGGTTCAATGTACTCTCTCTAGGCATCTACGTCCCCACACAAAACCAATTCCCGGTAAATTACCTTATAGCCGATTGACCCAAAGCCACCCCTCATTTTGGGAAGAGTATTTTTCCTTTTCCAAAATAGCGTCGATATCTTCACAACCGTTTATCATTCATGTCTCGGAGCTTGAACCGCAACGGAGCTGAAGTAGAGTACCCAAGCTGCAACCCCGTGATCAGCCGGGAGATCTGATCGCACTGCCACCACCCGCCTCCTCAGGCACTACGCACCTTCGACGTCTCTTCATCCCAGCGGTGTGCAAATTTCGTAGCACTTGCACACATAGAGGTGTATACTGAGTACCTAAGCTGGGCTTGACCAATTTCATCGGATCCAAATAACTCGCAGTATCGCGTATACTTTATGTTTATGTACCCAGACAAACTTCAAGTCGTTGTATTGGTATAGATAGAACGAATTTGAACAGCTACCTACGGAGGTTCATCAAAAGTCTCTTCCTCCTTCCTATTAAAGGAGGAACAGACTTCTGGTTCCATACTAACCTCTAGCTATAGCTAGCCAGTCTCAAAGGGGTCACGGTGCTTCGGTAGAATACCAAAGAGCCAGTCTGTAGATCTGTATGTGCCTATCTGAGGATCGTCAGCGGCGCTATTGCCCATAATCCGAATAACAACTCGTAGTTGCTAGCTATTATACTTTTACTATTTTTCCTAAGAGACTATCTACCCACAAAGCATTGAGTCGCAAGGGCTAGAGTATGGGAGAATGGGAGTCGGTGCTGAAACAGTGAAGTTATATTTCCTAGCTTGTTAGCTACTATCTCCCCGTGACTTATTATTACGGCTCATGGAGCGTAACCCACTGGTCGAGAATGGTTCTAATTATAAACGAACATGAATATAACATACTTGGCTGCAAAGGGTAATTCAAAATTACCAGCTTCGGTGAACTGTAATATAAACAGCCCTTGGTATGAGAAACCTCGCGATACAACAAACTGAGCACCGGTCCTGGCCAAAATCGTATCGGGGTTATTAGAATCTCTCGCTATAGGAAACTTTCTTAATACTCTCCTTAATAACATATTAAGCGATAGTTCTTCTCGGTATCATCTGCGGATTATTGTTGGGTCTATCAGACGAGCCCATTCCCATTTTGGCAGGTGTATCCTTCACGTGACCCTTGCTGGAAGTCACTCCGAGGGTTCACTTGTCGTAGATTCAGTTTGTTGATCTTTGATAGATTTATATATTTATCTTTCTAGATCTCTCTGCGAGTCTGGCAACTGGGATACCTTATAAGCCAAATAGTTCATGTACCATCTTCGATAGATGTCAACTCAACTATGTCGGTATGGCGTTTTACAAACATATAATTACCTTTCGGATATTCATATTACGTATATATCTCACTAGCCTATAGCGAGCTGCTAATATATGCATTGTATCAAATGTCAGGCTCGCTGAGTGGGGACTGATGCAGCATCAGTGGTTGAATTGGAAATTCTTCGACCTGTAAAGAGCTGGCGTGACATGGAGCTGTATGTACATGCAAGTTCATAGGTAGTTTCGTTGCGCGCTCACAACGAGAACGTAACGTGAGGGGAGTTCCTTTGGCTGTGGTGGGTGTAGTTATATATGTATATATGTACATGTAGCATGTGAATAATAACCATATATACCATCACTACCAGGCACTTATTTTCCCACGTCTCGGAACAATGTACCACAGAAAGCAAATGCAATCGTATCCAAATATCTAACGCAACCACTTTAATACATCGCCTATGTGTTCTTCTGAAAAATCTCCGCCAAACTAGCATCACAAAATTCCATCAAGTCCCTCTCTAAAGGTTGCACAATCTTATAATAAACCTCCTTCTTGAACTCATCACATTCCAGCTGTGTCTCCCTTAGGTCTAAACCTGTGATACATCGTCTTACGGATTCTCCATAAGTGAAACCTGCATCGTCGTACAGCTGATCGATCATCCCAACTGCAAGGGAGTGCGCTGCTGAAGCACATTCGACTCTGTTCCCGGCATTTCCATTTTGCAGCGAATTCAAGTCTTTCCAGTAGCATAGTTCTATGAGAACAATTCCTAGGCAGACAAGACTTTTGTTGCATCGAACCAGAAGGGACTCTGCAGGCTCTTGAGGCGTTGGTTGCTTAAGGGCTGTGAATGCTTGATGTACGACGGGGTGGTTGAGGTCTACATTCTGCCTTGCGCCTGCATTCAGTGGCTCTCGGATGAAGAAAATGTCCTGTTTGGTCCACCTTTCTCTCAACCATTCTGTCTCATGTAGCTGCAAAACAGATGATGCAAGATTCACACCGAGTTTTAATCTTTCTTTTTTCGAAGGTTTAGGCCAATTCAATAACATCTCGGCAAGGGAAACTATTTGTGTTAGGCTGGGCCCATGGATAGATCTGGATACTCCTTCGCTCTTCGGAACCCAGATGCGATGTTTCATTCTGTCGTCACCGACGAGCAAACCAAGACATGTGTGGGCTTCTGGAGCTTGGTGGATCGCCGAGCAGAGGCATTGGATTGCTTCGAATTCAGTGGTGGGCTTGAAAGCTGTCTCCTCCCACGTAGTGTCGACTTGATTTTCCAAGCTAAACTTAACTTGTTTGACAAGTCTAACCGGCATCTCAGTTTCGTCCGAAACATTCGATGGCATCGGACTGGGACTTCGAGAACGGTGTGAACCACGAACAAGCCCAGTGGTCTCTTCTAACCATTGACCAACCGTTTTAGATATTTTTTTCAGAGCAGATGGCCTTGGAATGATGTCCCGTTTATAGGTGCCTTCATGACATTGAACTGGTGGGGTGCTGCCACCGTCCACCACGCTAATGTCAGTCAGTGGTGGCTATTAGAACAAATATAAGGGTTTTCTGTACCTATTTAGGAGATAACCATCAAGTTTCGCAGTCTTACCAGCATAATCCGCTTTCAAAACAGCATGAGCCCCCTGATACACGTTGATATCGCTACATGGTGAACTCTCGCAAGAGGAATGTTGGAGGTGTTCAATTTCAACTTCCCGCCAGCCGGGGGCCTTTAGACTTGGAGACTCCTTCTCCCCAGCAGCCACGGGAAAGAAGACACTGAAGCGTGGCACAGTGTCGGAACCCTGCTCCTTTCCATAAACCGACTGTATCCCGCCGAATCTTAGCTCCAACTGCAAGTTTGCCGTATGAGGAACCTGATGCCAAATTGTTAGTAATATCAATATTAATGGGTTGTCCGTAAGCGAGTACTTAAATAACTTAGATATCTTGCCAATGGGGTACTGCATACCTTACAATGACAACTAGTGGATGACTGTAGTTTCTCCTTTAGAATACGGAGAATCATCACTGCATGTTTTCGAACATGCTTGTACTGTCCGGGGATATCGGTTCCGTATACGCGCTTGATCTCGGGTATGAGTGTGGGCGGAATCCCATTAACAAGCTTATCGAGATTAGAGTTGAGTCTGTTAATCTGGTCGATCTGTTCCTGGCGATATTCCGGTGTGAAATCTCGGAGGACTCGGAGCATCTTTTTATAACCGGCCTAAGCCCAGAGTCCGGCGGAGATTAGTAAATGTAAGGTGTGTGCATATAACTGATTGATTTTCTAAATAGACCCTCAAGATTGGATTACACACCGTATCCTCATTATATTTCTGAAATCGCTGAGCTAGTTTCTTCAGGATGTCATTCAGATCCTGGCAAGCGCCGACAAAGCTCGGGACCGAATGCGATGGCAGACAAGCAAGTAGCTTTTCTTCGACGGATGGATCCCAGGGCATTGGTTCCGCAACTATCTTTGGGTCTATCCCGGAAATTGAAATGAGGGAATACCAAATATTGTCAAATTTGCATTTTTCCATGTCGACCTCGCGAAGGAAACGGGTAAGCGTGGCTTCGTGTCGCCGCATTTGCTTAACCCGATCGACTGCGTGTAGGTAGAACTTGAGGCCTTCGAGGACAAGGGGGAAGACTCCTAGTAGGAGGCCGGCACATTCGATCCCAGTGATCATGATAGGCTTGCTAGCTAGTTGTTTTTAAGGTTGTGTATATTATACATACAATATTGACATGATACTATGTCGAGCAGAGGGACGACCGCGTTAAATAGGTGCATGCTACGTACATGCGCGCACGTGTGGCGGGGTAGCTGCAGGTGACGGCGGAACCTACAGTGCGGCGATGCGATATGACCGACATCGGTCGTTGGTGTCCACGAAAGCTCTGTTGTAATTGCAAGTCTGAAGAATCCAAAGTATCGCTACTACTGCAAGTATAGGCATCTCTATCGTCTTGCATTTCCAATGGAGGTTCCCATTGATCCCGATCACGAAAGATCCAAATCGCAATCGATTGCATCACATTATACACGATGCATAGGTTCCTTTGCCCACCTCTTCAACCTTGTCGAGGCTTCATCACCTCCTCAAAACAACTTCTCGCCCAATGTGGCGGAAGAGTTGGGGCGCTTCAGAGTCTGGGCCGGTAATACTGGCGCTCATCGAACCGGCCGAATTTCCCTCGATTACCGTCTGCGAGAGGCGTCGCACATTCACGCACAAGTGACGAAGCTTCTAACTGACTTATTAACAGATTTAGAGAAAGGTAAGCAAGCCTTCATGCAGGTTGTTTGCCCTTTGAAGTTGGCTGTTGTACATGAAAAACTGACAACATGCGGAGTCCCCAGCTATTCACATGCTCGAAGATGATAACCACCAGCAAGATCCAGGCAAGCAGTGGGAGATTTCCTTCGAGGACGACCCAGAGTTCATGGAGGAGCTAGGCTTCACGGAAGAAGATGGACAGCCCGAGATTGAAGCATTTGTGACATTGTTGTCGGACATCACACATATTATTACGTGTTTATACAAATTTTCCATGGCAACACGGAATGCCGTTCCACGGGACAGATTGCACAAAATTATGAGTATAGAAGTCACGCATTTCGAATACTGGGATATAGAGCACATTCGACACAAGTTCCCTACGGCGCCGAGTTATCTCATACAAAGACTTGGAATAGCAAATACTAGACGTAGGCAACTCATGAAATATTATCGAGAGCACCACAGCACCATAGCTCGGTATATTGATCATTCATTAGCCTCAGAAGACCGCCTGATAGAGCGTAAGGAAGTTTTCAAGAGTACCCAGGGGAAACAAACCCGCATGGGAGAGCTCGAGGAGCGTGAGCGCGGTTCTATTATCAACCTCCATACGACCATCTCGAACTCCATAGCTGCCAAATCCCAAACCACAGTATCGACTATCAAGCAGGACACTTTCCATATTCATAAGCTAGTAGGTGTTAGACTAGATGAAGACCAACTGTCACAGACATCGTACGCAACCTCGGCAAACCATGGCCATCAAAGAATTTACATTGCTCCGCCTCCCAATCTAGATTCTGCGTACAATGGCACACCATTCGAATGCCCCTATTGCTTTCAGATTATCAGCATAAGGGATCGGCGCGGTTGGCGGTACGTTATTCGTCATATATATGCATGATGCTTTGGATGCTAATTCTCATTGTTATCTAGCAAGCATATCTTTAGAGACCTTCAGCCATATGTCTGTACACATAAAGACTGCCCTAGACCCGAGAAACTGTACAGCAGTCTTCATGACTGGTATGGGCATGAGGTTCAGGTACACCGACGAGAATGGTATTGTAATGCCTGCTCAGAGGCAATGCCGACCAGAGCCCTATTTAAGGAACATGTGGAACAAACTCACCCCGAGGCGCAGTCGAATATCAAGGCAGTGGCAGGTCAATGCGAGCGGACAAAAACCTCCGACGAAGCATGTCCGTTATGCGGTTGCACACTGACCTCTTCGGGGGTTCAGAAACATCTTGGGGGCCATTTTCAGGAAATAGCCCTCTTTACGCTGCCCTATTTTACGAATAATGGGGAGGATGAGGGAAAGTCCGAAAGGGAACACAGTTCAGAGGAAACGACCAATGATAATCGAGGTCGACTCTCCTTAGAAAGTTCGGGATTAGTGTTCGATTCTAACCCGGACCGTGAGTCCTCTGGCAGGGACCCGTTGGTCATGAGTACAGGACTCTTGGAGGAAAGTGAGGAATTTCATTCTGTATACGGACCCTACACAAGTCCCGTTGAGGCCCAAGACGATGGGTCTGTGGTGACACCGCCCCCAATAGAATATGCGGCCAAGGGCAATCCGGCGTTTGACATAGTTAAGCTGCTCCTCCGCAATGGTGCAGATATTGATGCGGTGGAGAAAGAGTGCGGAGTGACAGTTCTCCACTTAGCAGTGACCGAGAGTGACGCTGAGGTGGTCCAACTTTTACTTGAAAAGGGAGCAAATCTCGAAATCAATGACACTAAACACGGTTTGACACCACTTCATGTCGCTGCACAATCTAAGGGTAACGCCGCCATCATCAAGCTTTTGCTTGAGAATGGTGCTAAAATTGAAAGCCGATGCGCTTTTCAAGGAAGGACAGCACTCCACTATGCGGCGATGAATGGTTGCTTAGAAATTGTCAAGCTGTTAATCAATGAGGGCGCAAACAGCAAGTCTGCTCTGCAAGCAGCTTCCGAAGGAGGGCATCTCGAAGTCGTCAAGCTACTATTGGAGCACAAGGCGGACGTCAATGCAAAACCAGTGTGGGTTCAGGGGAGGACGGCTCTGCAGGCAGCTTCCGGAGGAGGGCATCTCGAAGTCATCAAGCTACTATTGGAGCACAAGGCGGACGTCAATGCAGAACCAGCGAGGTCTCAGGGGAGGACGGCTCTGCAGGCAGCTTCCGGAGGAGGGCATCTCGAAGTCGTCAAGCTACTATTGGAGCACAAGGCGGATGTCAATGCAGAACCAGCGAGGTCTCAGGGGAGGACGGCTCTGCAGGCAGCTTCCGGAGGAGGGCATCTCGAAGTCATCAAGCTACTATTGGAGCACAAGGCGGATGTCAATGCAGAACCAGCGAGTTCTCAGGGGAGGACGGCTCTGCAGGCAGCTTCCGGAGGAGGGCATCTCGAAGTCGTCAAGCTACTATTGGAGCACAAGGCGGACGTCAATGCAAAACCAGTGTGGATTCAGGGGAGGACGGCTCTGCAGGCAGCTTCCGGAGGAGGGCATCTCGAAGTCATCAAGCTACTGTTGGAGCACAAGGCGGACATCAATGCAGAACCAGCGTGGTCTCAGGGGAGGACGGCTCTGCAGGCAGCTTCCGGAGGAGGGCATCTCGAAGTCGTCAAGCTACTATTGGAGCACAAGGCGGATGTCAATGCAGAACCAGCGTGGGATCAGGGGAGGACGGCTCTGCAGGCAGCTTCCGAAGGAGGGCATCTCGAAGTCATCAAGCTACTATTGGAGCACAAGGCGGATGTCAATGCAGAACCAGCGAGGTCTCAGGGGAGGACGGCTCTGCAGGCAGCTTCCGAAGGAGGGCATCTCGAAGTTATCAAGCTACTATTGGAGCACAAGGCGGATGTCAATGCAGAACCAGCGGGATTTGGGGGGAGGACGGCTCTGCAGGCAGCTTCCGGAGCAGGGCATCTCGAAGTCATCAAGCTACTATTGGAGCACAAGGCGGAGGTCAATGCAGGACCAGCGGGGGATCAGGGGAGGACGGCTCTGCAGGCAGCTTCCGGAGGAGGGCATCTAGAAGTCATCAAGCTACTGTTGGAGCACAAGGCGGATATCAATGCAGAACCAGCGAGGGTTCAGGGGAGGACGGCTCTGCAGGCAGCTTCCGGAGGAGGGCATCTCGAAGTCATCAAGCTACTGTTGGAGCACAAGGCGGATGTCAATGCAGAACCAGCGAGGGATCAGGGGAGGACGGCTCTGCAGGCAGCTTCCGGAGGAGGGCATCTCGAAGTCATCAAGCTACTATTGGAGCACAAGGCGGATGTCAATGCAGAACCAGCGTGGTCTCAGGGGAGGACGGCTCTGCAGGCAGCTTCCGAAGGAGGGCATCTCGAAGTCATCAAGCTACTGTTGGAGCACAAGGCGGATGTCAATGCAGAACCAGGGGAGGATTATGGGAGGACGGCTCTGCAGGCAGCTTCCGGAGGAGGGCATCTCGAAGTCATCAAGCTACTGTTGGAGCACAAGGCGGACGTCAATGCAAAACCAGCGAGGGTTCTGGGGATAACGGCTCTGCAGGCAGCTTCTCAGAAAGGGTATTTAGAAATCGTTGATCTGCTACGTGCCCAGCTGTAGATATGGGAATGCTTCATAACCAGCTAGACCTCTTCTCAGGCCTCTTCTCAGATCCACCCACTAACGCCGCCCTCCTACTATACCCAACAGTGATTTTGACGTTCGATGTGAGCAGAAGTCACGATTTGTTAAGGCCTTTTGTTCCTTGGCCTTCACTCAGAAATTGAGAGGTTTTACAGCCTGAATGTACGTAGCGGGTGGTAGTTCAGAGCTTTTCATTGATTATCACGAAATGTTATCTAATCCACTCTGCTAGGTCGGTATATCTGCGGTTTGGGGGTGATAAATTAGTAGACTACGAATTACTCTGTAGCTTTCTTTTTTTTTTTGAATTCAGTACTCGTGTGCGCAACCTTAAGGGTCGCATGACGAGCCAGCCGGAACCCCGACCCTCCACTACCAAGGCCCATTTGGGACGGACGGTGTGCCAACAAGACTACGCACCACCAAGGCCCCATTTGGGGCTACCTAGTTTCAGAAAGCCTTCACTGACTAACTAAGCACGGCAAAACCTCCCTTGACAAAACCCGGATTTTATTTTTATTTTTATTTTTATTTTTTTTATTTTTTTATATTTTTTTTATATTCAATACTCGCATAGGTACGGCAAGACCACGGCAAGGTAAGAGGCAGGATTCGAACTTACTAACGCTAATACAAGGTGGCTCCCAACTACACCACCTACTCCTCCATCCTGTAGCTATCTAGTGAGGCAAATAGGATGTGGTCGATCCGGAGAGTCTACGTCCGCAGCTGCTGGTACGGATTGGGGAGAGAGATCGGTACGTACACTATCAAGGTATATGTAGATCACTGTCTAATGTTGATCTGAGCATCAACATGTACAGCCGGGGGTATGTGAGAGCCTTTGGAATAGCTAAAAACGAGCAGCCCAGCAGGGAGTATAGATAGATACGTCGAGTTAATATCAGAAACAACCTTTTAAGCATTAACTACTCCGTTAGGCAGGGCCCGCCGCAGGTGCTAATCGATTGCAATTGCATGCATGCATGAGCATATATGTACATGTTGATTTGTTACCCTCAGGGAAATCCAGCCGGTGGGTACTTGCTATTGCGGGAGACACTGGTGTCCGTATTATTATGGCGTGGGGCTTTCCTATAGGCTGGGTCAACCTTGAGCAGTTGTAGAGGCGCCTTCTGGCGGATCTTGCATGACAAGTAGCTGTACCTGGGCCCCTGCGGTGAATACCCTGTATAAATTGCCCCTCATATTAACGCCAATCCCACCAAAAAGAATGAGAAAAGAGTCCAGAGAGCCAGCTGTGTAAGAATACAAGGAATATTTGCCGCAGTAGAACTAAAGATACAAGAAAACAAAAGGTGGGGGATAGAAAACAGTATTGCTCAGAGAGGATGTACGAAGACTTGCAGCCCTAGCATAGTTACTGGATGGAGTTATACAGACTATGGTGCGAGTAACTTCTATAGTATATATCCCGCGTGGATTAGTGCCTGGTATTAATGTTTGAAAGAATTTGGGAAAACCGAGGGTGTCACGGCCATGAGAATTCGGCTATGTAACAGTTAGAAATCAAGAGTGGGAGATTTTTCCCCATGCCTTTGAGTAGATTTAGGTGTTTTAGGTGTTTAGTTGTTAACCATACGTATGTTCATGTCATACATGCGCCGTGTGATGGCAACAAGCTTAACCTTACGGTGAAGTAATGAAGCGTGTATATATAGTCTCTATATTACCTTGTCTAACTCAATAAGTCCGCTACATGCACACAAACACTCCCAGACATCAATTCATACAAGTCTCTCTCTCTCGCGTTCACTGTGACGTCTCCTAAACCGGACCTATCTTCCTGGCATTACTACTGGACAACTTTCAGCCTTTATATTCTCCCCCCTCCCATCCCGTCGCCTGGTTACACTAGTCTAGTGGCTTGACTTACTTCTCTAGGAAATTTCATTAGTTGATTATTAACATAATCCTAATAGCTGATAGGACACCCGGGCAATATAGGGCTCAGAGGTTATCAATATCGCAGTCCGGTGACTCAAATTGCTAGCATGTTGCCCTTGTATTATTGGCTTTCACTACTTAGCTTCACGCAACACTCAGAGCATAGATTTGTGGTATAACTTTCTATATGCCTACATGTACATTATATACATATACAGTAAAACCGCTACTTACATGAGTAGTCTCGACCCAACTCCTCCAACTTTACACGAGTATTCTATATATAAGCCCTCGCATTACAGACATACCACAAACTATGACCTACATTCATCTCTTCCATACCTTACCTTAAGCCTTCACTCACTCACATCCTCAGCTGCATGACTGCTGGCATATATACAGTACACAACATAATAAACGTCCAGCAAATACCTCCCCCCATTGCACGCGCAGCTACCACCAATCATTATACAGACGCTTCAGTTCTATACTTCTGAAAATACTATATATATTCCACCCCCGCCAACAATAGCCACTCTATATTATATATCAATCTATTTATATTACCTGCGGAAGCAAACCTGAGTCCCATTTATATGCATTTTTCCCCTACACAAGTACAAAATCAATAACAAAAAACACCAAAACATTACCCACATGCAAAATTAGTCTGGGGGCATAATCAAAACAAAAGGCCCATCGAGATTTCTAAAGCTAAGATCACTCATAAATCAATTCCCCATTGCCATATGCCAGGATCCATTAAGTGAAAAAGTGAAAGGGAGAAATATAAGATATCATGCAAATCAATCTCAAAATCTCGCAAACAAGCAAGCCAAAACTCTCATAAGCCAGCCAATTAAGAGCCAATCGACCAAATCAAACGAGAACGCCAGCAACAAACAAGCAAAGAAAAACAAACCAAACAACTTGCACATACAACACACTATCTCCTCCCCATCTGCCCCATCTGCCCCATCTGCCCCATCCCCATTCCCCCCCAATTCCCACTCCCAAAATTACTCATCCTCTTATCCCTCGTACTTGGCAACAATACTTCGGGGATATCATCCACGTTAACCAACGCACCCGGAGGTCTCCTGCCTACAACACCACCACTATTACCAACCATACCACCACTCGACGATCCGGTTCCCGACCCAGCACTCCCTACACTGCCCACGCTTCTACTCCCAAGACTACTCGTTCTGCGTTCCTCACCCGACACTCCGATCCCAACACCGGAATAACCCTGGTACTGCTGCGGCGGATACTGCTGTCCCTGAATATAACCCGAATACACCTGCTGCTGCATCTGCATCGGGCTCCCTCTCCTCGGAATCTCCTGCATCGGCGCCCTCTTCTCCCCCTCCCCACCCTCCTCCTTCACAATCGACACCGCTACACTCCCCTCCCCACTCCCATAATCACTCGTCCCCGCCGCCAGCCTCTCTCTTCTCTCCCTCTCCCACTTCCCCCTCTCCGTCTCCAACACCCTCCTCAGCTCCTCCTCCCTCTTTCTCCTCTTCCCCTCCTCCCACTTGACACACCACCCCGCCGCCCTCACCCAGCAATAGCTCCTATGATACGCCGCCGCGACTTGATCCTCCTCTCCCCCCGCATCCGGAAGCACACCCGCCGCGAGCGCCAACTCCGAGAAATTCAACTCCCCCCCGATCATCCCCGGGGGGAGAAGGCTTGGCGAGGGCGCGGCACCCCCGGGAGCAGATGCCCACATTACACTCGCTCTCTTATTCCCGCTCCCCGGCTGCGCCGTGCGAGCACCCTTGACGCGAGGGATCACCCCGTCTCTATCCTCCCAGGGCAGGACGGGGTGTTTCCATCCCACGGCCAGAAAGTACTCACACCCTTCACTCCACCTTACAATCGGCGCGTCAACGACCAACATCGGCAGTGACTGGAGGACAGCATAAATAAACACCCAACACCCCTTTCTATACTCCTGCAGATCCTCAATCGTACGTCCCTGAGTCGAGCCAAGCACCTTATTCTGCGCAAAATCAAGCTCCATTTCCTTGAATTTGTTGACGAGCTCTATGGCAGTGTCAGTGGTGCTGGGGTTGAGTGTGGTGGGGAGGAGGTTGTTCCAGCTAGATCCGAGGACTTTGGTGATGTCACTTTTGACTTTTTTGGATTTGGGTGATTTATCTTTCTTGTTCCCTGGTTTTTTCTGGATACCGGGTTGGCCAATTAGTTTGGGGAGGCGGGGCATGTCGAACATTGGTCTTGGCTGCACAGGGGGACTCGCGCGGTCAAATTCCTCCAACAACGCTCTCAACTCCTCCCCTTCCTCCCCCCCTTCCTCCTCCTCTACATCCACCTCTCCTTCCTCACGCCCAAAACCCTCCACCACCCACATCCCCTTCTCCAGCCCCTCCTCTTCCCCGTCCTCCTCTGCAAACCCGCCTGGCGGATACCTCGGCCTCCTCCAATCCACCATAATCTCCCATAACATACCCACATCTCTCTCCACCCTCTTCAACACCTCCCTATTCAACCCCCCTCTCTCCCCCCCACTCCCACCACCCTTCCCTTTCTTCCCCGCCCTCGGCGGCCAACTCCCATATACCCACTTCAAATGCCTGACAACCAGCTCTCTCGAATCCGCAAATCCCTCTCTCCACCGCTTGAATCTGGGATACTTTCCCACCCCGCTAAACATCGCCGGAAACACAAACTCCCCTGCCCCTCCCATCCCCGTGAAGCGCTCATTCACCTCGCGCTCTCGATTCTCCAGATCAAGCGCTGCGCTGTCGAGTTTGGAGAGGGTCATGGGGGTGAGGAATTCTACGAGGGGGTGGCGGGATTGTTTAATCTCCTCCCATCTCCCGACGGTATGGAGGTAGCCTTCGAGAAAGAGCCGACTACTCCTCCACTTCTCGCCGAGATGCATGGCTTCCATCGAGTCTCTGAACCCGCCCCGAGGCTTTCCAGCGTCGACCTCAGAATCGGCAGATAACGCACGGACATCATCGAGCCGTAGCTCATCAATATAGTACTCCAAATGTGGCTCCGCGAGCATCACCTTGGTATTTAGATCATCAATAATCTGGTTGTGACTCTGTCCCATCCCCGCCGTTCCCTGTAGTGAATTTGGGGATCTAGGCGGTGTAAAACCACCACCAGTTCCTTTCCTCAACCTCCCTCCCGGCCCTAACCTCGGACTCCCAGGCGGACTACCATTCCTGCTCGGGGAAGCACTCCTAGATCTCGACGAAGAAATCGATGGCTCGATAAATAATTGGAGATAGAGTTTCTCCAGAATCCTGAATGCATTAATCCGCTCAGGACTGGCGACTAGGAAGTTTTTGTCTAAGAAAGCAAATAGGTTTCGTGCGTCAAGGAGGCGGATGATGTTTGATGATTTGCGGTCGCCGTGGTCGTTGCGCGCTTCTTGGGCAATGCGGGAGTAGTAGAGTTTATAACTGACTGCGTAGGACTCGTGGGCCTGTGAAAACCTCCGACTCTCCGTATCTCCACTCGTCGGAGAGAATGGTTCCGGAGATGCACTCTTCCTACCACTCTCACCAACTTCCTCACTTTGCCTACCCCCACCACCAACCATGTCATCCAACTTCCCCGATTCCCGCAGCCCCTGTCCCTGCCCCTCCTTCGCCGGACTCGCTGGGAAACGCAAAAACAAATTTCCCGGCCCCAACCTCCCCGCTGTTTGTTCCTCCTCAATGCTCCCAATTCCCCCCGCTCCCGCCGCCTCTACCACACAACCCTTGAACACCGCAAACATCAACGGACTACTACTAATCCTAAACCTTGCTTCTCCATCACTTTGTCCCGGGAGCGGTGGTGCGCTCAGGTAAACCAACGTATCACCCTGTGGATCCCATAGGTCAGGGACTTTTCCCCCATTGCTAAGGAAACTGAGATCGTAATCCTCGGAGTCGGCTTCAGATGTGAGAAGGAGTTTCCAAGCTTTGATAATGGTGTCGGAGTCTCGGCTTTGGGGTTTTTTACTCCAGCCGCTGATGAAGGCCATGCTGAGGCGTTTGCGGGGCATTTTGATGATGTCAGTTGTGGTAGCGGTTGGTATCGTGGGGGAGGTGGACGTATGTGGAGGGTTTGGCGGAAGAACGGGCTGCTGCATTCAAACAGTTTCCAGTTAGCTACCAATATAGGGAAAAAAATCACCAAATTCACAACCTACCTCCTGCCCTGCCTGCCCCGCTGATTTGGGCCTCATATCCCTCTGCCCATCACACGCCCCCTGGACTGGCGGTGGTGGTGGTGGTGTGGGTGATATCGTGACACAGCTGTTACCAGGATCATTTACCTGCATTACCGTATACCCGGACTTTAATGCGCCACTACCGCCAGGTTCCACAGCATCGAGAGCAACATTGTCATTACTATCAACCTCTTCCAGCGTCGGCGGGATCAAGATGCCGTCGTTCGTAACGGGCAACTTCAGGCTCGTAGCCCCTAGATCATCGCCTGTTGCCGCTCGCCGCAAGGGGCCCAGTGGTGGTGGTAGTGGTACTGGTAACGGTGGGGCGGGAGGGCCATGTGACAGCGCCAACGGCAAGTGACTGGTCGATCTTGACATGCCCTTATGACCGAGCTTCTGGGATTTAGTCTCATTACTAGACGTGGACTTCTTATCGTCCTGGTCCTGGGGGTGGTATGCCGCGGATGAGTTCCGGAAGAATTTACTTAGCCGTTTCATGCCTTTTCCTTTTCTGATAGCTATAGCTTGATTTTCCCCCTCTGCCTCCGGGTGCGTTGATGAGATAGTGATGCCGGGTAGAGTTGCTCTTGTATCCGTATCTCCGAAACGAGCGTTTGCTGCCAACGACTTTGTCCGCTGATGGTCCTGTCCCGCGGTGCTGCTGGAGCCCTGTGTCGACTGCCACTGCGCAGACGAGATCTGTAGCAGCTGGCTTGCCGAAAATGAGCGTGTGTGCGGACGGCGTAGTTGTGAAGGTTGTTGGGGGACCCAGTGTGGGTTTGCTGCTGGTGACAGCGGCGGAGAAGATTTTGAATCCGTACTTGAATATGCTGCCTGCTTGCCGTTTGGAGCGGAGGATCGATCCGCGGACGTGGTAGCAGCCGAAGTAGCCGTATACGTACCCGAGCTCGACGCCGAATGGGAATGGTCGTAAACCGTCTCCTTCGCTGGTGATGGCAGTGGTGATCTTATTGGCGGCTGCTGCTGCTGTGAATCTGAATGTAAATGCAAATGTGAGTTCGAGTCTGAATGGAGCGGTAAATGACCCTGCGAACGAGCTGTGTCCCTAGACCTGCTGCTGCCTGTCCCCGCTGCTGTGTCCCCCGCAACAGGCTTCCTATTCGACGCCCTCACGCTCCCGACCAGCACCGAGCTCGGCACTCTATAGCTGTCCTGCTGATGTACCAGTACAGCTGTGGATGACGACGTCGGCGATGTAGCTATAGCGCTCGAATTATTTTTATGCTCATTAAGCTGCTGCACCGGCAATGTCGATACTAACTGCCCAGAATTATTCGACTCGCGTCCCTTAGATAGCACTCCGTCCAGATCCACCCGGGGCGAGCGAGTCCTATAACGTGCCGGCCGCGGCCGCTCCGACTGCAATGCCATGTTGCAGGCTCTCCTGATCTTCCACCTTTTTTCCTACTTTACTGTATAGGCTCCACCAAAGAACCGGCAACTGTTGCTCTCTGATCCTTACTTACTACTGCACCAAATCCGCACACACTTCACCCTGCCGTGACGTATGTTTTCTTCACACTTGCCGCTTGAATCCCTGGAGTGCAATTCAAAGGGTCAGGTGGATGTAAGCTACCTATGCCAGATAGGTGGGTGAAAACTTTCAGGGGTGAGAAACGGGTCGTTTGTTTCGAATACAAGGACTTGATTTGCGAATTTGGGATGCGACTGTTGTCGATCTCGATATCTCTATAGAGTTGGGTGGTAAATAAGCCAACCTTTTCGATGCTAAAGTTCCGATGCCCTGGGACTGCTCGCAGGAAGTATTAAACCATCAAATATCCTCGACTAATCCTTCCCTTCTCGTCTTGCGGTTTTTTCTTTTCGTTTTGTCTCTGGGGCGTTCCGGATCCACGTGGTACCAAACGTCCTGCCTCTGTGCTAAGTACTTGGGATGAGCTATTTCGCCTTCAACTGTTGATATTGAGCAATGTTGATCAGGTGATACTAACGCTGCGGCGTATGCAGGTAAGTAAATATATAAATCCTTTAGTCTATACTTTAGATCTGTCATGTAATATAATATCACCAGTCAGTCAGTCGCCGGCTTGTTGACAGCTAGCTGCAGCTTCAGCTTAAGCAGGTTGAATATCTGCCTATCGCGGGGTTCGAGCCCGACTATGTCCTGTCTCAAGATTCTGTAGCACAAAAATAAAAAAGTATAAATAAAGAAGTAAAAGGTAAGAGGCTCTGGAGATGCCCCTGCCGTGTATGCAGAATATGCCTGTGCACTGTATTCTGAATGTAACGAGCTGTATTGATCAGCTGTATTGATCAGTGTAAAGGAACCAGTTCACGTGTACTGTTGAGCACCCATGGGGTTCTGTGTATTATATTCCCGAATTTTCTAGAACTTCCCCGGCCAGCCTTAGCCATACCTCGCCCTACTATTTCTAAAAATACTCCTGACAAACATTCAATCACTGCTAACCTTCATTTGTGACATTCACGTAAAATACCTCCGACATGCTCTCCGGTGTCTCAAGCTCCTCAGTACTATAGCATCTGGGACACAGACCGGACCCGCGAACCAATACCATGGCCACATTCTACCATTGATCAAACTGTGCAGGCATGTCAATGTCAGCGCCACCGCCGCGCATCCCATGCCTTGTCACCACAAAAAATATCTAAAAGAAAAATGAATCACATCAAACCATGCAGAGTCATTAGATCATACGTTGAGGGTGACGTGTAGTCTGGCCAACCAGGATGAAGGGATATGCGCGTGGTTGGTTCTTTATTTTTGCGTCGTTTTCTAGATTGTCTTATAGTTATATAAAGTACTAGTAGTTTCGCGCGATTTTACTCCGCTCCACGGAGCCGACATATCTGTATTGCACTGGAGCTCGGTTTAGGCTGTGTTGAAGTTAGAGAAGGTAACTTGATAAATACGATCTCTACAGGCCTTATGTGAGTTGATCATAGTTCTTTACTTCAGAGAGTGTTGTGCCAGTGTGTTTTAGTGGAAAACTTCCGCCCAGCAGCCGAGTCGGAACTTCCCTTCTGCCTTTCCAGATCCCGACGGATAGCCCAAAGTACTGGGTACGTATAACCTACGCCACATCCTATCGGTCCGGTCTCAAATTTCGACAGCGAAAATCAAAGCTCCGCCGCATGCGCCTACCTACCGTAACATGCATTCCATTACCTAGGTATGTCTAGCGATGATGCGAGATGTTGCTAAAATTAGGAAACATGACATTAGCTTGTGCAAAAAAAACTGTCCCGAAACCAAGGATCTGAAGTTTGGGGACGCAGGGTTGGTATCCGTTAACATGCGCTGTAGATGGAAGGATCGTAAGTCCGTGAAGTATGGATTGGAGTAGGTAAGTATTACGTATTAAGTAGACATACGCTACTATATATGTATAATTCTAGTCTGGTTGGCACAAGCCCCTCGCAAGAGGGTATAATTCTACAAAGCTTTCTGTTATGTATATGATGCTAATTATAAAGTTCATACATGCATGTTGGCAATGAGAGCTAGAAAGTCACCTACTGCGATAGAGGTACATACTCCTTAGCAAGACTGCCTGTTCTTAGATATCAAACGTTACTTAATTATAACGTTCCGACCCCGGACCTGAGTCCCTACTATATTAGGATACCCTAGAAGCTCCAGCCTTAAACCAGACTACCAGCCTTATGGCTTCTGATTAGGGTCTGATTGTGATACCTATTAGATATCCATACTAAATATTTACGTGCGGACATTTGCCTTAGCGCTATATACCCAAAATAGGACAGGGGAATACTGAATTTAGACGGTGTATATATATGCTTCCCCTTGAGCTCGATATCGGGATACCGGTAGGTGTATACTTGCATTTAAATACATGTACATGGCGGAGAAATTGGCATCAGGAGATGACTCGCTACTCACAATGGGGCAGGAGGAGGGTGTGGTGTATTTTAGTGATATCTCGTCTGTAGGGGTAACTAATACCAATAGATTGTTGCCTCTGGTTCGAGACGGGGTTGTTGGGTTTGTATACGAATATATACACCGTCGAATTCCATATTATTTTTTACCAACGTAATGTTGGGTACGTATGAATCCTTAACAAAGCCTACATAACGGAATGGTCCCAGAAAGGATAGCAGTCTCTGGTACTATTTTGCCAAATTCTACGGTATATAATCTATAAGCAGGTAGAATTTCCTTCTTCATTTCTTTCCTTGCCCTCTCTTCGGCAGATCTTCAGTGTAGCTCAATAGATATACCTAGCCTTCGAAGCTATGCATTATTCCTTTCGGGTATAATTATGAGTAGCAGGTTTTAAACAAAGTAGACTTTTCTAAATTGATGTTTTAACTTCACTGGCTCACGTGGCAAGCTTCTAGTCTTTTCTTCTCTTTCTATTTAATGGGATAGGAGAAGAATTCATACAGACCACGGGAAGCCTGTCTTGCGCACTCACAGCATACCACGTAGACAAGTTGCACATAAAAGTTTCCCCCGAGAAGCCCCCAGCCCTGGGGGTCAACAAACATGCAAATTAATTTCTATCTGGTAAAGATCTGTTCACGCATGCAATTGCAACCAGGTGGGAATTGGCACGTGCAGCGCGGCCCTGCCTGGTGGAGCAATTAAGTCCGGACATAACGTAACTATATCTTTGATAATGTATGTACTCCTCTTCGGACTAAATCGAGGACAATAATAAGCGGAGAGGGTTAAGGATTCTAGTGGACTCATATGTATACCAATGGATGGCCACGGAGAAATTAGGCAATACGTTCATTAATGTCCCCCCTATACACATGTATTGACCTAAGGCGACAGGGTAGGCTGAATAAGCATTCCTCATGGTCTTCAATGAACAATCCTATACTTCCACCCGCTCCCTAACGTACATGTAAACTATGAAATCTTCCAATCTGTAACTGATGGTGACGGAGCAGACAATGCCTCGATGATTCCCAGCCTCAACTAGCATTGAGCGTCAACGCCAAGATCACTATTAGGTATAGGATGACGAGTTTAGTAGATGCCTCTAAAAGGAGATATAACGAGGTGTAATAAAGCATTCTCACCTAGAGGTGGGCGCGTAGAAAATTTACAACTTCGAGATGTGCTCCTGCAGCAGCTTGACGACTTCGAGATGCCCTCTCTCGGAGGCTGCCTGCAGAACCGTACTCCCGGGATCGTAAATAGGCGCTTCATTGACATCCGCCTTGTGCTCCAACAGTAGCTTGACGATTTCGAGATACCCTCTCTCGGAGGCTGCTTTCAGAGCAGTCGTCTTATAATTCCACGCTGCTTCTCCATTGACATCCGCCTTGTGCTCCAACAGTAGCTTGACAACTTCGAGATGCCCGCCCTGGGAGGCTGCCTGCAGAGCCGTCCTCCCATGATCTCTCGCTGGTTCTGCATTGACATCCGCCTTGTGCTCCAACAGTAGCTTGACGACTTCGAGATGCCCTAACTCGGAGGCTGCCTGCAGAGCCGTCATCCCAAAATCGTCAGCAGGCCCTGCATTGACATCCGCCTTATGCCTCAACAGTAGCTTGACGACTTCGAGATGCCCTCCCCCGGAGGCTGCTTGCAGAGCCGTCATCCCATCATTCGCCGCTGGTTCTGCATTGACATCCACCTTGTGCTCCAACAATAGCTTGACGACTTCGAGACACCCTCCCTCGGAGGCTGCCTGCAGAGCCGTCCTTCCAGGATCGTCAACAGGCGCTTCATTGACATCCGCCTTGTGCTCCAACAATAGCCTGACGACTTCGAGATGTCCTCCCCCGGAGGCGACCTGTAGAGCCGTTGTCCCATAATTCCACGCTGCTTCTCCATTGATATCCGCCTTGTGCTCCAACAGTAGCTTGACAGCTTCTAGATGCCCTCCCCCGCAGGCTGCCTGCAGAGCCGTCCTCCCATTAATACGCGCTGGTTCTGCATTGACATCCGCCTTGTGCTCCAACAGTAGCCTGACGACTTCGAGATGCCCTCTCTCGGAGGCTGCCTGCAGAGCCGTCCTCGGATCATACCCCGCTGGTTCTGCATTGACATCCGCCTTGTGCTCTAACAATAGCTTGACGACTTCGAGATATCCTTCCTTGGAGGCTGCCTGTAGAGCCGTCCTCCCATCAACCCCTGGTTCTGCATTGATATCCGCCTTGTGCTCCAACAGTAGCCTGACGACTTCGAGATGCCCTCTCTCGGAGGCTGCCTGCAGAGCCGTCCTCCCATCAATACGCGTTGGTTTTGCATTGACATCCGCCTCGTGCTCCAATAGTAGCCTGACGACTTCGAGATGCCCTCTCTCGGAGGCTGCCTGCAGAGCCGTCCTCCGATCATACCTCGCTGGTTCTGCATTGACAGCCGCCTTGTGCTCTAACAATAGCCTGACGACTTCGAGATGTCCTCCACCAGAGGCTGCCTGTAGAGCCGTCCTCCCACAAGTCCACGCTGGTTCTGCGTTGATATCCGCCTTGTGCTCCAACAGTAGCTTGACGACTTCGAGATGTCCTGCCTCGGAGGCTGCTTGCAGAGCCGTCCTCCCATTACCTGTCGCTGGTTCTGCATTGACATCTGCCTTGTGCTCCAATAGTAGCTTGACGACTTCGAGATGTCTTTTCCCAGAGGCTGCCTGCAGAGCCGTCCTCCCATTAGCCCCCGCTGGTTCTGCATTGACATCCGCCTTGTGCTCCAACAGTAGCTTGACAACTTCGAGATGCCCTCTCTGGGAGGCTGCCTGCAGAGCCGTCCTCCCATTAACCCTCGCTGGTTCTGCATTGATATCCGCCTTGTGCTGCAACAGTAGCATGATGACTTCGAGATGCCCTCCCTCGGAAGCTGCCTGTAGAGCCGTCCTCTGATCATATCCCGCTAGTTCTGCATTGACATCCGCCTTGTGTTCTAACAATAGCCTGACAACTTCGAGATATCCTGCCTTGGAGGCTGCTTGCAGAGCCGTCCTCCTATTATCTGTCGCTGGTTTTCCATTGACATCCGCCTTGTCCTCCAACAGTAGCTTGACGACTTCGAGATGTCCTCCCCCGGAGGCTGCTTGCAGAGCCGTCATCCCATTATCTGTCCCTGGTTTTGCATTGACATCCGCCTTGTGCTCCAACAGTAGCTTGACGACTTCGAGATGTCCTGTCTCGGAGGCTGCTTGCAGAGCCGTCCTCCCATCAATACGCGTTGGTTTTGCATTGACATCCACCTTGTGCTCCAACAGTAGCTTGACGACTTCGAGATGTCCCCCCCCGGAGGCTGCCTGTAGAGCCGTCCTCCCACTAGTTAACGCTGGTTCTGCATTGACATCCGCCTTGTGCTCCAACAGTAGGTTGAAGACTTCGAGATGTCCTCCACCGGAGGCTGCCTGTAGAGCCGTTCTCCCATTAACCCCCGCTGGTTCTGCATTGATATCCGCCTTGTGCTCCAACAGTAGCTTGATGACTTCGAGATGTCCTGCCTCGGAGGCTGCCTGTAGAGCCGTCCTCCCATTAACCCCCGCTGGTTCTGCATTGATATCCGCCTTGTGCTCCAACAGTAGCTTGACGACTTCGAGATGTCCTGCCTCGGAGGCTGCCTGTAGAGCCGTCCTCCCACTAGTCCACGCTGGTTCTGCATTGACATCCGCCTTGTGGTCCAACAGTAGCTTGACGACTTCGAGATGTCCTCCACCAGAGGCTGCCTGTAGAGCCGTCCTCCCACTAGTCCACGCTGGTTCTGCGTTAATATCCGCCTTGTGCTCCAACAGTAGCTTGACGACTTCGAGATGTCCTGCCTCGGAGGCTGCTTGTAGAGCCGTCCTCCCATCAATACGCGCTGGTTCTCCATTGACATCCGCCTTGTGCTCCAACAGTAGCTTGACGACTTCGAGATGTCCTCCCCCGGAGGCTGTCTGTAGAGCCGTCCTCCCACTAGTCCACGCTGGTCCTGCGTTGATATCCGCCTTATGCTCCAACAGTAGCTTGACGACTTCGAGATGTCCTCCCCCGGAGGCTGCTTGTAGAACCGTCCTCCCACTAGTCAACGCTGGTTCTGCATTGACATCCGCCTTGTGCTCCAACAGCAACTTGACGACTTCGAGATGTCCTGCCTCGGAGGCTGCTTGCAGAGCCGTCCTCCCATCAATACGCGCTGGTTTTGCATTGATATCCGCCTTATGCTCCAACAGTAGCTTGGCGACTTCGAGATTTCCTGCCTCGGAGGCTGCTTGCAGAGCCGTCCTCCCATTATCTGTCGCTGGTTCTGCATTGACATCCGCCTTGTGCTCCAACAGTAGCTTGACGACTTCGAGATGTCCTCCCCCGGAGGCTGCCTGTAGAGCCGTCCTCCCACTAGTCCACGCTGGTTCTACATTGACATCTGCCTTGTGCTCCAACAATAGTTTGGTGATTTCCACGTGTCCAGCTTGGCTAGCTAACTGCAGCACCGTCCATCCATTCTGTCGGTATTTCAGAGGAGATTGTGCTGAAATGGAGCTATACTTCAAGATCCGACGCACCAGGTCTGTGCGCTCACCCTTGACTGCGACCGCCATTGCTGTCCCAAGAAGCTCACCAACACAACGTCCCATGTTGACCGTGCCATTTGGTGGATCATCGTAACTTCCTTGACCCACCGTCTCAACGACGCTCCAAAGGACTCGCATTGTCGCCTCTCGATCCCCAGTAGCTTCTATTTCCTCAAATATTCTTGATAGCACATCCCCTAGGAGGCGCTCTTGGACCAGTAGATCAAAGCTTCTCATTCTGGAGGTCAGCACTTTATTGCAGAAGGCGGCTTCATGAACTAGACTGAGGTCCTCAGTAGTGGTATCATCGGCATTAAGGCTTAGCTCTACACCTTTTGGTGAGTTGGGCACTCGGCTTTGCCACTTGAGCTTTTGTATTGCCCCCTGGGCCCACGCAGTAATTGCCTTGATCTCATCCTGTAACAAGCCGCTTAGAGCTTTCACTAACCAACGTCCACATTTCTTTCCATCCTTCAGCAAGAGCACACTGGGAACCACGCAAATGAATAAGGGCCCAGCAATGTAAAAGTAAGTAGTCCATGTTGGGTTATCCTTGAGAAAATCAACATTCATTCCGTACAAGCTCTAGATTAGAAACCCGCTCAACTGTTAGCTCTCACGTTTTGAATGTCATCAAGCCGAAGGTAGCCCACATACCGCAACGAAGATTAGAGGAAGAAAGGTGAACTGAATTGCAAGTATGGTCAGTACATATTTTTTAGCTGCCCTCCCTTTAATAGAAATCCGGCTAGGTATTTGCATCACATACAGTTATCAAACTTAAGCGCTGGATGCTTGCATTTTGCGCTCTTAAGCGGAAGACTTCATCAATAGACAGCATATAATGTGTCTGTTTTGGCATGGTTTGTTAGCATGTTTCATATCACGCGGTGTTTAGGTAGGGTAGGGTTAGTATTGTACCCTCTCTATGAGGTTGCTGCTCTCTTTGACCAAGCCCTGCGAGATGTCATGGCCAATATGCTCCAAGTCGGAAAGCAGCTTGGTTATGGTGCCCTTAGGTGTCCCCTTAACCAGATTATTCTTTTGATCACCAATCATTGCACATAGTTCCTTTATACCCTCAAACTGGCTATGATGAAATTCTTTTAGAAACTGCCATATTGGTGCTGCCTTGAATAGTTTCTTCAGCAATTTCTGGTCGATATCAGTTTCATCCTCCTCATTTAACACTTCTTGATTCTATTATTGCCATGTGGTTAGTCTTTTGTGATGAAAATTCAAATGTAACCAGTAACCTAGCCGGGTCATACAGCAATGCTCAGAAATCTTTTGCACTTCTCAATCAATAAATGCCATTCAACACAGAGATTCTGCATCTCTGCCAAAACATATTCTGGTACAGTTGAAAGCACTTCCATTGATTGCCCCGTATTGCCTGCCAAGATATGCCAGCGCCCATCCCGAAAAATGCATAAGAGGTCGGAAACTATGATTGGGAAGGATAATTCCCTGAACTCTCCAAAATTAGTTATGTTAAGTCATAAGATATACTTTCTTTATACATACCCCGCATTGGTATACGTAAAAACAATATCCATGTTTCTTCGTTCGAGCTTGGGCAACCGCTGGGATCCGGACGCCTCATCTGATTGTACCAAGGCTGTTTTTGAATGCATGAGTCCTAACTTGAAAAAATAAACTAGTATAAGCATTAATGGAAAGGTGATAACCTTTTCTTTCATCTTTCATTCTGAAAGACGCAATCTTCAGTGCTATGCAAGCTCGGCCTGGCAGCGTATAGTATCCGGATTAGTAAGTCTTTTATGACCAGTACCGGTATACCTACCACAACGTGTTGCTGGAGCTTTGCACTGGGGACAATGACATGAATACTGATGCCATTCCACAACCTGACCCGTAGTTGCCATACGTGTTGCAGTCTTTACATTAGTCTCCAGTCCAGGCGGTTGGCACTTGAAGTCTTTAATTGCATCATTGAATCTGTTATGGAGGAGAATCAATAGCTCCTGAGGAACGTCCCGAGAATATCTAGTCAAACATTTAGATAAGCTATAAGTTACTTTCCAAGTGGATGTTTACCTATATAGAACAGGACTAACTTTTGCAGTCGCCTAGCCGGAGTATATATCAGTTCAGAAAAACATATCAGATGAGGAACGCAGTACACAAACCTCTTGAGACATGCGCAGAATATCTTCGAATGCACGTTCTAGGGAAGCTTTATCTGTAACTCTAATAGGCATATTCGTAGAATCATAGATGAGGATGCTAGCCTCTTTGGTCGCTTCGTTAACGACAGGCATGTCGGGTGTTGGAGAGTTTCGCGTCAGAATGTATTGTGATTACTTAGTTGTGATAGTAACGTTCTAAGACTACTAGTAGGATATGTGTGGAACGCGAACCTCCTGTATAGAAAATGACAGGGGTTGAGCTTGGCATACGAGTACCGCATCTACTGGTGAGCAAGACTCCTTGTCAGTTTAGAGACATGTGCAGTAAGTGACGCTACAACGGTCCATTTTTTGGGAAAAAGTGCACAAGGTATCCGAGCGCAAAAATAGAGTGGATGATACCGTGCAAACTGATCTCCAAGACTCCATTTTTTTTGAAAAAGTACACCAGGTAGGTATCTGAGCACAAAAATAGGTAGATAATACCACGTAAAGTGAGCTATAACGGTCCGGTTTTTTTGAAAAGTAATTGTTATTACACCTGCTCTCTAATAACGATGTCTTCAGCGAAAGTCAGAGTTCGACCGGGCCCCAAGGCAAAATCAACAACCTTACAGCCACGCAGTCTTACCTCATTAAATGTACGGAAGCCTAAGAAAGTGAATAGAGATGAAGAAGAGAATATGGCCTCAGAATGGGTAGATGAGGATGTGTCGGAGGTTTCTAAAAAACCAAGAAAGACACGGAAGTCTTGGACCAGAGAGTTTAAGCTGCGTGCTATCACTATGGTTCATAGTAGTCGTGTGAATAAAGGGAATGGATGCAAGGGATATGGAACAAGATGTAAGTAGAGGTTGTAAATATCCTAGTAAATAATATACATAGCTAACGGTTGTAGGGGTATCGGAGCAATTAGGTATTGAAAGAGCTATGCTACAACGATGGATAAGGAAGGAAGATGAAATTGTCATATCGCAGAAGGGATCAAGAATGGTAGAAAGGGCACGAGTTTGACAATGGCCTCAAATGGAACAAGCACTACATACGAAATTTCTAGCAATACGTGCTCTAGGAAAGCCAGTAGGACAGCAATGGTTTATACGAGAAGGAAAAAAAATCTTTCAACAGCTTTATCCTGAACAGGTGGATCGTGATGAACAGAATAAAGTGACATATCAGTGTCAGTTTTCTGTAGGATGGTTTAATGGGTTTAAAGAGCGATGGATATTTCCTGGCGTATTAAAACGAAAGTAGCTCAAAAGAACATCAGAAGAGAAGATACCGGCAGTTCAGAGCTTTCTACAGGAAATATGGCGGAAATCACAACCTATCAACTCAGACTTATCGACCTCCTCTCGCTTTCAACCATGTTATATTTATAATATGGATCAAACCCCACTTCCTTTTGAGTTTCTTCAAACTCGTACTTATGATACGAAAGGTGCAACTACAGTTCTTATTCACTCTGAACACGTTGCATGGACAAAACGACAAGCAACCTTAATGCTTACAGCATGTTCTGATGGATATTTATGATGCAAGCCAATCCTGATTTTCCATGGACATGCAACTAAAGAAAGTGCTGCCCGTCGAATTGAACGAACAAAGTACAGTTCAGAGGTACATACGTTACTTAATCCAACTGCTTATAGTAATGAAGGCATTACATTAGATTAGCTAAAGCATGATATATGTGGGATTCCAAAGAATTCGACTGGAATATATCTTCCTCAGCCTGAACGGTTGGTTGTGTTAGATATTTTTAGTAGACAAAAGTCTAAAGCAGTCTTTGAAGTTATGAAAGAGTTGGATATTACTGCTGTATATATTCCAGATGGCTGTACTGGATATGTACAACCAATGGATACTATTACTAACAAGCTAGTGAAGGATAAAATCGGTGATATTCTGGAGGAAACATTGGCAAATGAGGATGAAGGTACTGGTAGCATTTGACATCGCCGAATTGCAATTATACATGCAGTGGCAGCTGCCTGATTATGGCTTCATGAACATAAGCGAGATACAATTATCAAGGCGTTTAAGCAGACTGGTATTTCACTTTGTCCGACTGGTAATGATGGCCATCAACTGCATATACGAGGGTTACCTAATCTTGTAGTAGGGCCATGGGAAAAAGAGTTGGATTCCGATGAAGAGGTTGAATATGTTGCTCTAGCTGAGGATGTGGTGGTTGAAACTGATGTAAATCCTTAGCGTTATACAGTTTGCGTGGTATACTTTTTCAAAAATGTGGAGTCTTGGAGATCAGTTTGCACGGTATCATCCACTCTATTTTTGCGCTCGGATACCTTGTGCACTTTTTCCCCAAAAATGGACCGTTGTAGCGTCACTTACTGCACAAGCTCGACCTATGTCTCTAAACTGACAAGGAGTCTTGCTCACCAGTAGATGCGGGTAGCTGGCAATGTGCGGGGAAGCTCTGTGTTGAGGTGAGATAGGTATGTCGAAAGCGGCTGGATCCTGAACATGCAAAAGAGAAACTTAAGTGACTTTGGCATTCATTTTCTCGATCACCAAGTTGGTAATCAATAGGCCTTTAATAATATATTCTAGTGGGTGTTAAAGTAATAATATAAGGAATCCTTTATTGTAGTCAACACTATCTTATGTACTTAAGGAGAGTGCCAAAAGGTTTAAACAAGATTTGCCCAATAATAGTGGTTGGAAAAAGAAGCAGTCTTCAGAGAATGGGTAGGTAGGGCAAACCTAAAGCGAATTTTTTTTTTTTTTTTTTAATTCAATACTCGCATATAGGGTTTCCCATGGCGAAAAACCTAAAGCGAATACCAATTAATAACTATGTCCCCCAAGATTGTAATTGAAAATTTGATTACAGAGCGTTCTGCTATACCTTATATAAAGGATTATACGGATTTTGTTGTATCAAATGGGTGGGTTCAGAATTTTAAGTACTAGCATAGTTTACAAGGGAAAAAAAGAGATGTGAGGGAGGAGATATTGATGAGAAGTTGATACCTGGTATAAGGCAAGAATTGAGGGAAATTTTAGATTTCCATTATAAGATATCTTTAACTGTGATGAACTTACTCTTCAGTAAGTAACTCTTGATCATGCGAGTGGAGGTTGAGAATAGTACTATAGCTGCTAGACTAGGTCATTTCAGGGCATTACTAACATAGTACATTATCCCAATTCGATTTATACCTCCGGAAGCAAGATTTAATGTGTAAACACCTCTCTACGAGAGGCTTGTGCCAACCAGACTAGTAAACACCTACCATAATTACAACCCGATTCAACTAATTTTCCATTACATTATGCAAGGAAAACTCTTCCATGCACCGCACCGCTTTTGGTGTCATTCAAGCATGGTGAGAGAGAAACTACGCGCTACCACATGATTCCCCTCATGTCCCACCAAAATCAACCTGAAACCCAATACCTATCCCCTTATTGCAATATGACTTCCCTGAAGACCTCTTTACCTCCCCCTATGGGCCCAATATCAGGCTGGTGAGCCCATGACCATGAGGAGGCCTACCATCTATATCTATGTCAAATCGGTTCTGAGGGGAGAGCTTGTAGCATGGCAAAACGGGATGGTTTTATCTGGGCCACTAGGCTGCGCAAAATTCGAATGAATTAAATATTATCCTACCTCAATCCTCCCACGGAGAGATCTCCAATAACCCCCCTTTGACCACCCAAGGACGCGAGAACACTGGACGTGATCTCGGGATCGATGGCAAGCGTAACTCCACGATCTCTCGGGTAGTGCAACCAGACGCACTAGACCATAGTCTATTGCTCGTAGCAGTAACCAATCATGGAAGGTTTACTATCGGAAATGTTGGTTTGCTATATAATAAGGAACAATACTATTTCTACTTAGGCCAGCTCCCCTGCAGTGCTGGTTGGACGTGATCTTGCACATACCTCGAATCCACTCGGAATTCCGTATGGCTCGCCATAAGTCCCCCGTTGGGTGTATGTGAGTAGTGAGTTTTTTTTATTTATTTATTTTTTTTTTTTTAATATCCAGGAAGAAATTGGTATATATTTCCACCCCAAACTTCCGATACCCCAGCCATATATTTCCCGAGATAGTTTTAGTAGCAGGCACTTGCCTACTTGACTTGTAAGAATGACATACAGTATCTTCCCAAATAGTTGAGTTATACCCGAAATTCACTTTGATCGGCTACCCGATGTTGATCAGAAAACCCCGTCACCCACCTTACTCCTGTCTCTTCATTCTCCATCGGGCCCGCTTGTAAGAAGAGAGGGTTAAGGACTCTACTACATCACGTCCATATGTATAAAGTAACCCAATAGGTACGTTCAAGGTATAACAATTTACCGCTCCAAACACATCAATATCGGCCTAGGGCGGTAGGGTGGATTGGATAAGCTTTCCTCAATGAACGGTATTAATCCTTGCGCTACATTCAAACCTCCGTAGTTGCATTATCTATATCCGTATAACCTCTCTTATTGCATTAAAAAGTCGTCCTGTGTTACCCTCAGAAGGTCACCTCTGTATTTACATAACCTTTCCAGTTTTTGTATGAAGACCTGCAGGCCCCGGCTCTATGCAATAAGGCAGCTTCGACTGTATCACTAGTACTCGCTGTATACATGTGGACTATGGAATGTCCTAATTTTCGGTGAAGGTGAGAGGAGCAGATATCCTTCCGTGGAGGGCGCCTGTAGAGCCGTTGTCCCAGCATTGACATCCGCCTTGTGTTCCAACAACGGCTTAGTGGTTTACATGTATCCAGCTTGGCTAGCTAATTGCAGCTCGGTCCTCGGTGTTTCAGGGGCGCTTATGGTGAAATTGAGCTATACTGCCAGATCCAGCGCACTAATTCTGTGTGCTTACCCTTGACTTCTACCGCCATCACTCTACCAAGAAGCTCATCAGGCCCACACCGCATGTGGACACCCCAGAGTACTTGTCTAGTCACCTCCCGATCCCGAATAGCGTCTATTTCTTCAACTATCTTTGGTAATACATTCCTTAAAAGATCTTGAATTCCTGTGCGAGTAGATCAAATCTTTCCATTCTTGAGGTCAGTTTCCCATGACCATACCAGGCATTGCGAAAGGCAGTTTCTGCTAGATTGATGTCTTAGGCAGCGGTATCTAGATGTGAAAGTACATCTTGTGATGAATCGAAACCTCCCTCGCCTGAGATTTTGTATTACCTCCTGGACCCACAGAGTAATAGCTTTAGGCTCATCCTATAACAGGTAGCGTATATAGACGTCTGTCTTGAAACCTTCGGCAAGAGCACGCAGAAAATCATGCATATGAATAGTTGCACAGCAATGTACAAGTACGTAGTCAATGTTGGTTCACCCTTAAGATCAATATTCATTCCATGCAAGCTCTACATTAGAACGCTGCTCAACTGTCAGCCCTCAAGTTTTAAATGTCAAGCCGAAGATGACCCAATACCACAACGTAGAGTAGAGGAGAAGGATTAACTGAATTGCATGTATGTCAGTATATATGCTTAGCTGTCTCCCCTTTCCTAGAAATCCGACTAGGTATATGCATCACATACAATTATCCAAATTAGGCGCTGGATGCTAACATTTGTACTCTTGAGCAGAGAGCTTCATCAATAGACAGGATATTATGTGTCAGATTTGGTATGGTTTATTAGTGTGTCTCACTGAACCCTTATCACTCGGATATTTAATGTTTAGGTGGGGCCGGTTTAATATCATATACCTCCTCTATGAGATTACTGCTCTCTTTGACTAAGTCCTGCGAGATGTCATGGCCAATATGCTCCAAGTCGGAAAGCAACTTGGTTAGGGTATGCTTAGGTGAACTACTGTCCCAATTGTTCTTCATCATTGCCAATTTCTTTTAACAAAAACCTATTCTTCATATGCACATTCATATAAGGGCGTATGACGAGCCACACGGAATCTCGGAGAAGTAATCTGCACCACCAGCGAGCGAGAGAAACTACCCTATGGTCCTACAAAGGAGATACAATTGCTAAGGAAGAAAACTACTCCCAGGTAAAACCATCCCAGATATTCAAATTGCCTTAGGTCAATACTGTGTAGGAAAAACATACCTCCTCCCTGCCAGCGCTGGTGAAAAGAATCTGTTCCTCTCAAGTTCCATTACTCCCTTCTCTTCCAATTTCCTCTTGTTGCTATGACTCCGTCGTACTTTGTGATGCGGAAGCGCCTTCTCCCTATTCTCAAGGTCCGCAGCTAATGTCTATGTTGTGGGCCATATAGACGAACAGCGACGATGCCAGTGTCACTCACCTTCTATATTCCTAAAGTAACCACCATATTCCTAGGATTTAGGTTTTTTGCTGTCTTTCTCAATTCAGCGGCGCATGTGGGCTGCATTTAGAACCACTGCTGATGTTTTGGGGTACGGATGTCTGTGTATGCGGAGTCCTTGCTGGGGCTATTGCTGGGGTGCTGGTTGTCTTCTCTGGTGGTGTGAGTTCATCTGGGGGTGGTGCTGCGGATGTAATTGTTTCTGATTAGACTTATCATACGCTTTGGCGCCTGTTCATTCTACTACCCACTCACTCACGTCGTACCGTAAATGTCGTTGCAGATTAATACTGGAAATAACATAACTATACCTTCTATAATGTATGTAGTCCTGCCTCTTCAGTCTTAATCGAGGACGCCTGCAAGCGTAGAGGGTTGAGGATTCTACAGGGTTACGTCCATACATACACTGATAGATGGCCATGGGGCAATTAACTAATACAATCTATAGCAATTCATCAATTATCATCAATAATCACCCCAAAGACATATACATTGACCTAAGGCGAGAGGTTGGATTGGATAAGCCTTCCTTACGACCTGCAATAAACAATCAAATACTACCATGTACATGTATATTGTGAAGTCCCCTAATTTTCAAGTGAGGGTGAAGGAGGCAGACAGTGCACAAAAAATTCACAACTCGAGCCCGCATCAAAGACCAAGATAGCTTAGGTATAGGAGGGCAGGCTGAGTGTATAAAAAGAGAGAAGCCTCTCCACCTAACTACAGGTGGGCGTGTAGCAGATCGACGACTTCGAAATGTCCTTCCCTGGAGGCTGCCTGCAAAGCGGTCCTTCCACTGCTCTAGCATTGACACCTGCCTTGTGCTTTAACAGTACTACTTAAACAGTTTCTTCAGCAGTGCTGGTAGGTATCATTTCCAACATCCTCATTTAACACTTCTTGATTCTATTGTTGCCATTTTGCTAGTCATTGGCCATGAGCATTCAATTGTAACAAGTAGCCTAAGCGGGAGTCATACAGCGATGCTCAGAGTCTTATGCAGTTTGCAACCAATGAATGCCATTCAACACAGATATTCTGCACCTCTGCCAAAACATATTCAAGTACATTTGAACGCAATTCCATTAATTTCCCCGTACTGTCTGCCAGCCCCCATCCTGAAAGATGCATAGTAGCCTTGGGTACAATTCCTATATACATATGCTGCATTGATATATGTAAAACAATATCTTTGCTTCTATGCCGTTCAGGTTTTGGCTGCCGCCGGGATATCTCGTCCGATGCTAGTGCCACTGATTCCAAAATTGGCTGAAAGAAGGCAGTTTGTGAACGTGCAAGTCCTAAAGAGGATAATATAGGGGTCAGCTCGAGGTTCGAAACTAGAACAAAGTCTCGCCATTGGTATAAGTGTTGGAGAACTGACTTAAAAACTAGCATAAGCATTAATAGAAAGTGGCAAGCTTTTGTTTTATTATCCATTCTAAAAGATGTTATCTTGAGTGCTATGCTACCGCAAAGTGTTGCTAGGACTACTTTGCACTGGGTATAATGACGGGGATATTGTTTCCATTCCACCACCTGACTCGTAGTTGACATTTCTAACGCAATGGTCTTTACACCAGACTCGAGTCCAGGCAGTTGGCAATTGAAGTCTTTAATTGCATCTTTTAATCTGGTATAGAGGAGAATCAAAGCTTCTTAGAAACGTCTCGAGAGTATTTAGCCAAGCGTTTAGTTATAAACTTTAGATATATTACTACCTATATAGAACAAGACCAGTATATGCAGGCGCCTAGCTGGAGTAATATGTATATGTTCTGGTCCGTTGCGGAATCCAGTCCATTCCGGAAATGACCGGTCCATTCCGGAATGGACTGAATTCCGCAACGGACCAGAACATATATATACATATTTATCAGTTGAGGAAAACATATCAGAGGGACACATTCCCCAAACTACGTGGGGTAAACGTAAAAAGTCTTGGAATGCATGTTCTAAGGAAGCTTCATCTGTATCTCTAATACGCATCTTCGTAGAATCATGCTTAGGATAGATGGGGATGCTAGCCTCCCTTGTGCTTCGTTGATAGCAGGGACGTTGGAGGGCCTGGGAGTGTTGCATCAGAATATATATGTGATTACTTAGTTGTGATAGTTGTATTTCGCTGATTTCGGTAACGTTATAATAATACTACCAAGAACTATTAGAGATATATATGTGGAATATCGTGGGCAGAATACCAATATCAGCTAATAGTGAATAACAATTCCAAACAAGTGACATATCTATTTGGGAATTGAGATCTGACCCCTCAAGGTTGAACACAATACAGAGGCAGCAGATTACAGGTGCCTTCTATGCAGAGCCTTGTTCCGAGTCCGCCGCTTCTCCACTGCCTTATTTAGATAGCATTTGCCTTAGCTAATATATATGGTACATATGGTGTTAAACCCAATTCAACTCTTTTAGCAGGTACCGTGAATAACCTTATTAGTCTGGTGTTGGCACAACAAACATTCGCATAGCACGTAAAACCCACTGTGGCCTAGTCTGGCTTGCACTAGCCCCTTGGTAGAGGCGCGAATATTGCTAAATCTCACCTACTATACAAGTAGCACAACAGCGACCAGCAACCAACAATCACAGAAGGTTTACTGAAACTGAGGACTCGTGTGCTCTAGCTTACCACATAGTTATCGTAGCGTGATGAATTTACATGCATGGGAAGCTAGAACGGAGAGATTGACTCTGTTAGGCAAAGAGGCACCTCTACGAAGCATAGCCGCTGAAGACCACAAGAATTCAGTGCAATTGCCTGGCATCGATAGCACCTCGGACATTCCTGAACATGACCATTGGTGCATCTCAGATTTGGATTTCACGAGGCAGAAACCAGAGGACTATTCCATCGCCGATCTATCCCAACCCCGCCAACCAACGGATCTAACGGATCCAACCCCGCCCTACCCTGCACACGCGTCAGGCAGCAGCGCAGGGAAAAACAGACAGCTCAAGAGAAGAAGCAGCCGTCATACCGACCAGTATACCCGACACACGTAATTCTACCTGCGGCTCCAATAAAGTACAAGCCTGGTCAAATGCCTCTCTAGAACAAGGAAGACAACGAATTCCAAGGAAGACAACGAATTCCAGGGAATACTGTGCTTACTCTAGGCAGATAGAAGCGTCGGGAGGCAGGCATCATCACTAGTCATTCACAAGGCGCATAACATAGACATCAGCTGCAGGACTTTGTAAATAGGAAAAAGACGCTTCTGCATCACAGAGGATGACCGGAAAAGGGAGGGGACTAGAGGATCTAGAAGAGAGGAGTTTCCTCTTACCTGCGAGTACTTTTCTTCCTTGGTAGCTTTTATCTCCTGCGGGCCTATAGCCACTATCCCAATTGTTCTTCCGATCATCAGTCATTGCCAATTTCTTTTTTTTCTTTTTTTTTTTTAAAAGAAAAAACTCATTACTAGTTTGCATATCTGTATAGGCACGCATGGTGGGCCACACAGAATCCCGAGTGATTTCAAGATACGTACGTACAAGTTAATCTGCACGACCGGCAGAGAAACGGACCCTATAGTCCCGCTAGGAGATAAAATTACCAAGGACGAAATCCACTCCCAGTTAAAACTATCTCAGAGATTCCAATGCTGCAGATGATAACTGTCCAGGAAAAATCAAACCTCCTCCTCCCCAGCGCTGGTAAAAAGAAACTGTTCCCCTCTAACTCCGTTACTCCCTTTCCTTTCTTTTTTCACTTGTTGGTCTGTCCCAGTTGTACTGTGTGATGCGGAAGCGCCTCCTAATCTGTAATGCGGAAGTGCCTCCTCCTCCTCATTCGCAAAGTCGCGCAGCTGATGTCTAAATTGCTATATAGATGACCAGTGATGATGCTAGTTTCCCAATCCTTTTATATTCTTAGAGTAACCGCCGTATTCTTAGGATATGGTTTTTTGTTATCTTCCTCAATCCAGAGGCGCATGTGGACCGCATGCAGAACTACGGCTTGTGCTTGCATAACGGGAGTCTTTGTATCCGAGGTCTTTGGAGTGTTAGAGGTGTGCTTGCCGGGGTGCTAGTTGACTTGTCTCCGGTGTTGTAAATTTGCTCGAGGGTGGTGCCGCTGCTGAACTAAAGTCTGTTGTCGGTGCCTCCGTTGTGTGGCAGTTGCCCGGGATGTTGTCAACTGTGTCCCATCTCTTGGTACCGCAGAGTGAGAGTTTGCGTCCCTGCCATTGATATGGTTGGAGGTGGGGTCTGAGTTGCTACTTCTGCACTCACCAAGAGCGGGTCACGGTGTCTTGTTTCCTTACCTTGGGGTTGTGGGAGAGCCATTCCCCAGATATTGTCGTGTTAATAGGGTCGTTCGTTTCGGTGTATTGAAGGCGATTAGTCAGGTGCTGTTTCCGGAGCTTGGTGCTGTCGGCTAAGTCTCGTGCCGTGTCGGCTGTGTGTCGAGTTGCTTGGCGTTATGTGCCGTTACTAACAATAGGTATGTACAGTACATAATGCATGCGCCTGGCCGCGAGACCGTCCGCTTTTCTGCTATTGTTTCATAGTTGTATAAAGTACTTAGGTTTTCGGAAAGTTAAATGGAATATCCTCTGCTCTACGGAGCTTAGGGGACCTACTTTACTAAGCAATCTGCATGACTGGGACCAGCAGCTTCTGCTTTGCACTGGATCATGGGTTAGACAGTGCACGGAAAGTGAAAAAGTTAAAATGCTTAAGTTCCAAATATGAGCTGGTTGAGTCACTATACCTAGTCTGGTTGGAGAGGGGCTTGTGCCAAGAGGGGCCTGCGCCAACCAGACTAGGTCTGAGCACGAGAGTCACCGGTACCCACAATGCCTGAATTCTCTTGTTTCTGATTGGCCGAATATTCACATCCCTACAAATTGTTCCTTCCCATATATAGACAACGCTCTAGACACTGTTTATCAGTTAGAAATTAAGCAAGTCTTCACTGCATCGATCACTACTCTCTAGTGCACACTGCTCCTGTCCACTCCGCGTATTACCATCACCTGCACCCGCGCTGCCTCGCTAGCACCACTTCCGCTGCCTAACGGATATCACCCGTATCCTTTGTTAGCGTTATCTCGTCAGTAGGGGTCATTCATAAGATAAGACTGTACACCGTTTGTTATCTCGGGACCGAAGCTTGGGTTTTGGTATATATGACAAATGAGTATATTTGTTTCTTCGAGTTCCGCACATATTATTTCACTAATGTACTGTTAGGTATGACTTGTTTAATAGAGCCTATATAAAGCTTACAATCACTGGTACTAATTTGCTAAATTCTGTGGTATATAGGCAGATAGTAGATGTTCCTTCTTCGTTTTGTTTGGCAGAGCTAGCTTAGTATATAGCCTCAAAACTATGCATAAAGTGCTCCTACACACTAGAATAAACATATTTACCCTTCTTCCTGATATTTTCATTTGGCTCATGTTTCAAACACCGGGTCTTATTTTCCTCATGCATGCACGTGTAATTAACACTGGCAGCCGGGCATGCCTGATGAGGTAATCAAACTCTTGCTTGAAAAATTGTTTCTAATTCGACCTATCTATACGCCCTGCTGCGCCTGTTCGTTCTACTAGCTACACTCTCATGCGTTAACAGAAGATTAAGATTGGACATAACGTAACTATACATTCGATAATATATGTACTCCTGCCTCTCAATCGAGGACGCCGGTAAGTGGCGAGAGTTAAGGTTCTACGACTTACGTCCATATGTACCCTGATAGATGGCTATCAGAGCAATTAGGTCTACAGCAATTCATCAATACCGTTATATATTAACCTAAGCGACTAGGTAGACTAGATAAGCTTTCCTCATAATCTGCAATAAGCAATCAAATACTACACTCTCTTTGAGTTTGTCCTGCAGGGGTATCTGGTTATGAACGTAGATACGGGGCAGGGAGCGGCCCAGGGTTTGGATGACCTCTAGACTTGATCTAAGAAGATGCGCTGCCTCGCCATAAGCGAGCTGCTTCAATGCGAGTAACAATTTATCCAAAGAAAAAGAAAAAAAAACTACCACTTGCTATGTAAATACATGTGAACTATGAAATCTCCCAATTTTCAAGGCGAAAGGGCAGTCAGCTCGCATTAAGCATTAAGATAACCCTTAAGTATAGAGGTAGGAGATAGGTGGTGTAGTTGGAGCCACCTTACTGAATGTATTAGCGTTAGTAGGTTCGAATCCTGCCTCGCCCTAGGGATTTCCTAACTGCCAAGGAGCACGTGGTTGGTCCTTAAGGGAGGTTTTCCCGTGCTTAGTCAGTGAAGGTTTGCTGACACTAGCCTTAAATGGGCCTTAGTAGTGGAGGGTAGTGCGTAGTCTGGTTGAAGGTGGTGCGGGTGCGCTTGAATCCCGTCGGCCTCCAGCTGGCTCCTTAAGGTTGCGCATTTCCAAAAAAAAAGCCCGGGTTAATAAGTTCATATTATCCAGCATTCATACCTATTATTATCCAGCATTCATACCTATCTACAGATAGGCCCGTAGCAGATTCTCGACTTCGAGGTGTCCTCCCCCGGAGGCCGCCTGCAGAGCCGTCCTCCCCTGATCCCACGCTGGTTCTGCATTGACATTCGCCTTGTGCTCTAACAGTAGCCTGACGATTTCGAGGTGTCCTCCCCCGGAGGCCGCCTGCAGAGCCGTGCTCCCCTGAAACCCCCCTGGTTCTGCATTGACATCCGCCTTGTGCTCTAACAGTAGCCTGACGATTTCGAGGTATCCTCCCTCGGAGGCCGCCTGCAGAGCCGTCCTCCCCTGATCCCACGCTGGTTCTGCATTGACATTCGCCTTGTGCTCTAACAGTAGCCTGACGATTTCGAGGTGTCCTCCCCCGGCGGCCGCCTGCAGAGCCGTCCTCCCCTGATACACCGCTGATTCTGCATTGACATCCGCCTTGTGCTCTAACAGTAGCCTGACGATTTCGAGGTGTCCTCCCCCGGCGGCCGCCTGCAGAGCCGTCCTCCCCTGATACCGCGCTGGTTCTGCATTGACATCCGCCTTGTGCTCTAATAGTAGCCTGACGATTTCGAGGTGTCCTCCCCCGGCGGCCGCCTGCAGAGCCGTCCTCCCCTGATACACCGCTGGTTCTGCATTGACATCCGCCTTGTGCTCTAACAGTAGCCTGACGATTTCGAGGTGTCCTCCCTCGGCGGCCGCCTGCAGAGCCGTCCTCCCCTGATACACCGCTGGTTCTGCATTGACATCCGCCTTGTGCTCTAACAGTAGCCTGACGATTTCGAGGTGTCCTCCCCCGGAGGCCGCCTGCAGAGCCGTCCTCCCCTGATACACCGCTGGTTTTGCATTGACATCCGCCTTGTGCTCTAACAGTAGCCTGACGGTTTCGAGGTGTCCTCCCCCGGAGGCCGCCTGCAGAGCCGTCCTCCCCTGATCCTCCGCTGGTTTTGCATTGACATCCGCCTTGTGCTCTAACAGTAGCCTGACGGTTTCGAGGTGTCCTCCCCCGGAGGCCGCCTGCAGAGCCGTCCTCCCCTGATCCTCCGCTCGTTTTGCATTGACATTCGCCTTGTGCTCTAACAGTAGCCTGACGATTTCGAGGTGTCCTCCCCCGGAGGCCGCCTGCAGAGCCGTCCTCCCCTGACCCCGCGCTGGTTCTGCATTGACATTCGCCTTGTGCTCTAACAGTAGCCTGACGATTTCGAGGTGTCCTCCCCCGGAGGCCGCCTGCAGAGCCGTCCTCCCCTGACCCCGCGCTGGTTCTGCATTGACATTCGCCTTGTGCTCTAACAGTAGCCTGACGATTTCGAGGTGTCCTCCCCCGGAGGCCGCCTGCAGAGCCGTCCTCCCCTGACCCCGCGCTGGTTCTGCATTGACATCCGCCTTGTGCTCTAACAGTAGCCTGACGATTTCGAGGTGTCCTCCCCCGGAGGCCGCCTGCAGAGCCGTCCTCCCCTGATCCCGCGCTGGTTCTGCATTGACATCTGCCTTGTGCTCTAATAGTAGCCTGACGACTTCGAGGTGTCCTCCCCCGGAGGCCGCCTGCAGAGCCGTCCTCCCCTGATCCCCCGCTGGTTTTGTATTGACATCCGCCTTGTGCTCTAACAGTAGCCTGACGACTTCGAGGTATCCTCCCCCGGAGGCCGCCTGCAGAGCCGTCCTCCCCTGATCCCCCGCTGGTTTTGCATTGACATCCGCCTTGTGCTCCAATTCCAATGTTGAACCCTTCTCTAATAATAACTTGACTACCTCCAAAGAACCATTCTGTGCCGCTTTGTTCAATGCTGTGTCCCCGTCGCCACCCACCCAAATTTTGTCTGAGTTCTTCTCGAGAAGTACCTCTGCTACTGTCTCATGGTTATTACGTGCTGCGTCGTGGAGCGCAGTTCCTCCGGCCGTATTTTTGGCAGCAATATTTGCGCCTTTGCTGAGAAGTAAAGTGACAATAAGAGTGTGGCCTTGTTGCGCTGCCTTGTGGAGAGCTGTATCCCCATGCTCTGTATCCACCGCATGAATATCTGCACCTTTATCTAGTAAAAGCCGGACTGTCTCAAGTTTACCCTCGAACGCCGCTCTGTGAAGTGGCAGGTAGGGGTCGACAACTGTAACGCTCGCATTCAGCACTTAAGAATCAATTTCCGCTTACTAGACAAATCACTCACGTAGAGGTGCCATATTGACTGTAGATTCATCAAGAGTGGCCACGGGATGCTGTCTCTTTACATGCTGGCTTAACGCTTGCTTCGTGGAAAAGCCGATCATAGCATAAATGCAGGAAGAATGACTACATGAGAATGGACGAGAATGTCTATCTTCATGTATTTTACGTTCATCGGCCGAAATAAAGCCTTTGAACAGGAAATCGGGCTGGAGCTCACATGCTGGGTGTCGACAGAGGAACAAGTTCTGGCCATACAACGCGTGGAGTTTGCCCCTGTGGGCCTCTGGCATCATTGGGTCAGCCAGATATCTTTCTATGTATCCCTGAATCCGCCAAAATATCCTTGTCAAATTTAGCGGGTCGTTGGCAATGTGCCATTGATGGATTTCTACGATAAGGGCGTCAAGAAGATTAGCGTCCACATTCCATATGTACTTGAAAGGTGTAATGTTGGTAAGATACTTTCAACAGAGGAGCCTCTCATATACTCTTTCTGGAGGCGGTCCCCGTGGCTCCTGGTTGCCTGAAGAATTGATAGCGTCAGACTATCCACATGTTCCATTTCCCTAAATAAATCCCATGGATGCCTCCTGTCCTGTACAGGCCCTTGGCTTACCGGCACATCTGTGACTGTTTCATTAATAAAAGTCCTACATGATCTCGAGATAAGGTATAGTACCTTGTGCCCAGACCAAGTCACTGGCAGTATTTATTCTCTTCGGCAGGAGTCGAGCTAGTGTGACGACAATGATGTCTATAATTATTTTTTCAGGCTTTAGCCTACAACAGTCCTCAAAATGCTGAATCCAATAAATTTTGCAGTAGGAAAGAAGTTGATAGTCCCCTTTCAGTAGATGCTGATCCATTTTGTGATCAGCATCAAGATCGAGAAAATCAGAGGATAGGTAGGCGACGCATATTTTAAAGGCGTTGAGATGTACATCAACTGGCCTAAGAAATGGGCTTTGATGCAGATCTTTGCCATCCCCAGCTAAGATATACCTTAAACCACGAACTGTGAGCTTTTGTGCCTATCCACATTTGGAAGAAGTTGGCCACTCAACTGTTTCACTGAGAAGTGAATAAACTGGACCCTTGTGTCTGGTAAAATCTCAATGAGCAAGGAACTGTATAGTTCTTTTAGTTGTGGCCGTTCCCTTCTGTTGCCGTCGGGATCAACAACGAGCCAGCTCTCAACCTCAGGAAGAGTCACAGGTCGGCAGGAACATGCGAGCCATTTAATAATCCGTAGTATTTGTTGTTGTTCATTGTCTTTTGGTGAGCACTGGATCCGCTGCAAGATTCTCCCATAGCTGAATTTTCGATCACCTATCAGCTACATACTGCACCGCTTGACTCGATTGAGGAGAGAACGCACGCTTGATCCAAACCTTCTGGTAGATTGTAGAGATTCTCTTTAAACTCTTGGAACGTTGTCACCCGTAAGAGGCTACCAATTATTAACCGGGTCCAGAGGAACATCCCTGTGGTTCACATGCATGGTTAGTAGTCAAGCCGAAGGAGCAAAAGTAAAGGCAGTCATTCCAATATCAAGTGTGTGGTAAGAAATCATAGCTTGACATTGCCCTTAACGTACCCTTAGCTTTTTCTGCCAATAGCCCAGCTACCTTGCTAAGATACACATCTGGAAGAATTATTCCGCGTTGTTTCTCCAGTTGGATCTTAGCTTGATTAAGTTCTGAGACAAGATAATTGTGTATATCACTCCCGTTGCTAATCTTGTCAATTATGATCTTCCTTCCAATGAGCTCCATGAACTTGTCCTCCAGTCTGATCTCCCTACTGAGGATACAAACCCGAATATATATTGGCGGTCCATGATTAGTATTGGTGACGAGTTCACGGAAATAGTTTTGAATTAACTGCTGCTGATTATCATTTGGATTGTCATCACATTCATCCAGCCCATCCAAAATGAGGTATACAGGCTCTATAGACGATTGCACTAGATCTTTGAAGTGCTGCTTTAAAGCTTTCAACGAAGCCCGAGGCAAACCGCTCTGTTCGGGCCACTGGCTGGCCACTGGGAGGATGTCTGGATTTTGCTGTAGAAACTGAGTGGTGAAAACCCGAAGTATTGTATGCAGGGTATTTTTACTCATGTCCCTGTAATCGCAGAAGAAATAGAGTACTTGTTGTTTCCTAGCGGACTGAAGTTCTTCTATGAGAGTTGACGCCAAAATGGTTTTTCCTGTACGGAATTTTATATTAATCAGCGACAGCTACTTAATAGATATGTTGTACGAGTTTAAGGAAGGCGTTGAGCAGCAGAGAATTTAGAAAACTAGAATTTGAGCACAAACCACACCCAGGCTTCCCAGTCAACCAGAGTGTCTTAGAATCACCATTGCACCAGTCAATGAATTCTTCCCGAAGAAATAGCCACTTTCCAGTCCCTGGGTGCCGGTGACCAGAATACCTCTCTTGATCATCTTCAACCGCGATTCCATGTAACCAATCGATAACTGCCCTTCCTTGTCTTACGTTCCGTTCATGATCAGCTTTTTTTATCTCAGCCTCTGCTAGTTTTCTAGCCTTCTCTGCCTTCCTTATTTCTGCTATCAGCATGTCATTGATATTATCCATTTTCTCATGATATGCTTTACGAGCGGTTCCCGCTTCCTGGATTTCCGAGACAATGGCTTGTTTGTCTAATAGTTCCTTGTGGCGGCTCAACCTGTCAAGGATGAACTTGAAGCGACCGTCAAAGTCATCCCAAACACTGTCGAAAAAGATGTGCCATGCTGGGAACACTCTCGCTAAATCAGTAACTGGATAGGGCATATCTTTTACTGATCACCCACCACGCCTACGAAAAAATTTCCACGTTCGTCTCAAAAACTCCATGATATCCTCGTATACCAGTGCAATCACCTCTTGTAGCCGATGATCATACTGGAAGATTTTCTCGTAGGTTTGAAATCGCGGGAGATTTTCTCCTATGTTCTGGAAAGCATCCAAGAGTTTTTCGAAGTGGTCGGCAAATCTGCTTGCAATCTTTTCGGCATGTCAGGTGGGGACACTGGCAAACCGCGGGCAATATGACGCAAAACTGACTTGTAATAGGAATTTCAGTGGCCCCTGTTTAGCGGAGTAAGGTCAGGTCAGAGGATCTAGATGGTTGAACAACTCCTCAAACCATATGTCACCGACAGAAAAACACTACTTAGGGGATGTATGTACCCAGATAAAAGCCATGATATCGGGTTCTGCCTGAACAAAAACCTCGATCACTCCCGAATATTTTGTCAAACCATCAATGAATGGCCTAATTCTAGCCATATTTTGCATCGACCCTCGTCTACTCTGTTCTCTTTGAAGCTCGCACGCTTTGTCCCATACATTGGCGATTGTGGTAGCCTTGAAATCGTCAATTTCTTTAGACGTGAGTCCATTTTGGAACCGTTTCAGGGCTTGCGTAAATGGAGATTCCGCTGGCAAAGGCATTTTGGGGAGTGTTGGGAAGACTCAACACTTCAACCATTAATGGATGATCAGATGTGGGGCTGCTGGGATAGAAGTATTCCAAATGCTCCCCGCACAAAACTGTACAGAGTACAGGTGGATAAACCCTGGCCTGTGCATAGGCGCTTGATTCAGATGTTCATGCGCGCCCAATCGCTACCTCCGCGATGTCTCAGAAGCTTGACAGCAGGCTGAATTGCGGAGAACAGCTGGAAAGTTGGATATCGTTAATTCAGAACTACGCTCCAATCGATCGCTAATTCTCATATTCTCATATCTCTACGAGAGGCAGTGCCCGCCAGACCAATTTTTATACCATCACAATATCTGATCCAGTAGACCCTAGCAGAAGAGCCATCTGCTCCTGCACAAAGAAAAGAGTATACAGACATTGAAAAGGGGAAGATCCTAGGACTTTATGCATATGGGTTCTCGCTTCAGCAGATTGCAGACCAAATAGGGCGGTCCAAGTTGGGAATTCAAGGTTTTATCTAGCGATATAAAGCGCGAGGGGGTTGAACAGAAGAGCAGTAGAAGAAATAAGTATGTGAGTGTTCAGTTCAACGTAATGTACAAGGAAGACCAAAATGGGTATGCCCTGTCGTGTTGTTGCGGTAACGTAAGCGATAGGGATGCGACGCACTACAGGGATGCGACGCACCCTGGTTGCGGCTCTGCGCGGATAGCAACCATATCGCGGCTGTGGGGCAAAGCGGGACAACAAGTCACGCAATACAACTGAAGCCGAGGATTCCTGGATGTTAACTACCACGATGACGAGAGAAGAGAAAATTCAGGAGGCAATTAAAGGTATGAAGGAGGGTATATTTCCTTCAGTTCGAAGAGCTACAAAGTTTTTTGAGATACCTGAAACCATTCTTAGGCAACGACATAATGGGACTAGAAAGTCAAGAGTAGAGGCGCATGAGGAGCAACAATGGTTGAGTGCAGAGGAAGAAGAGTCAGTAGTTAGATACTGTTCTGTGGTAGACGGTTTGGGATTTCCTTTAACTTATGAGCTATGTAGAGAAATTGGAGAGGATTTATATAGGCAATCTCATGAAGAGGATGGGGTAGAATTTGGGAGCATTGGGTAGGATGCTTTTTTAAAGCGTCATAAGGAGCTCAAAGACAAGATGGGAAAGGGTATTTCTCGTTAGAGGTCAACTGGAAGCAACCCTGAATTGATTTCTAAATTTCTGGAGGAAGTTCATAGAGTAGTTGTTAAGAACAAGATACTCTCTTTAAATATGTGGAATATGGATGAGAAAGGATTTCAAATGGGTCTTGTAGGTCAATGTAGGGTTATTGTTAAGGCAGGAAGAAGGAATTCACAATTTCGAATAGATAGAGAAAGAGCTTGTAATATTAATTGAGACTGTTAATGTGCAGATATTGAGCTATTAAAGGCTGCTGATAGAAGACAGAAAATATGAAGGAAAAGTAGGCAGCTGAAAAGGAAAAATGGAAAAAGAAAACATCCATGATGCTTTCAAAGGCTCCATTGACTCTACTATATTCATGACAAAAAACTGTTGAAATTGCATCAACTTCACCAAAGGAATGGTTTAAAATTTAATCTAAATCTAATAGTTCTAATTCTCCAGCTAGTATTTGGTCCAATACTATTATAGTAGCCACTCTCAAGCTAGCTATAGAGCACCAGCTCTTTCCAAAACCCTCTACTGGCTTCAGCACACCTTCTCAATCATCCTCCACTATCAAAACCATGTTCTTGCATTCAAGGTGTTGAGGTATATCACCATATATTACTTTGTACAGATTTTTTGTTTCCTAGGTAATCCCCCTTATATTGTTATCTTACTCTTTCTCTCACCCTAAGCTAATATGCGGGATAGCTTTCCCTATGTATCTAGATCCTTCACTTCAAGTTTCAGGTCAATTGAATAACTCTACGTCCCGCTGCGTTGACTTTTGTGCACCTGGTGCTCCGGTTGGGCACGGTGCGCCGCATCCCTGTAGTGCGTCGCATCCCTGTCGCTTACGTTAATCAAAGCTCGAGGGTAGCATACTAAATACTAGATTTCTCAGGGTGTTATGCCAACCAGTGGTCATGCCTTATGCGAGTAATGAATTTAAAAAAAAAAAAAAAAAAAAAAAAGTCTTACAACTGGCTAATCTTGTCTTGGACATCGGCTACCTAATCTAAATCAAGCGCCCGCATGCATGACCCGCTTTTATGCATCGTACGTACTGTGCATAGCTGTACATATTGTACTGTACCACAGCCGCTGCATATTATGCAGGAGGATGACAGCTAAAATCCTATACATTGGGACTTTTGGTGTGCGCCTCCGTATGTAGGTGCATATTTGTATAGTCTGGCGAACTTTTCGCGGTGTCTTCATAAGTTTAATACTTATTCAGTATGGTGTAGCGGCGTCTTTTGCTGCAATAACCGCCTGAATTTAAGCACCACACCAAATAAATCGGTCTGGGCAAGAGAACACCTGAACACAAACTATGAATCAATGACTCTAACCTAGATGGCAAGATATTCTCGGAAGCGCATTTCTGAGAGTGTCCAAGTTCGCAAGTCTTCCATACAACTCTCCTAACTCATATTCCATCTTGGGTCAAAGAAGCTCTATTATATTAAGTGTTCAGTGATTGAGGGGAAGTCAACACTATTGCGCTCACGGCATGCTTTTGCAAATTTCTGATGTCCTGGAGCGCCATCCTCAACCACCATTGCTTACCTATTATATGTAAGTAAATATCAGTCAATATGTGGAACTATACATACTTCTCCCACATCCAATGTCAAGATAGTGTCAGAAGCGGGTCGAGTAGTCGAGTATTTTTGTAGCGTATTTCTCAGAATCAATTTTTGCCCTGGCTAGAACAAAGTATAATTCCGTCTGATTTGTTTACAGAATGCACCCTATACCATCACACTTTGCTTGCAAGACCCCCATACCTCATCAACACAATCTTCATGTACATAACTCTTCTTCTGGTAGCCTAATTACTATTGGACAATGCCAAAATCTCACAGTATTATATATAGACTCATCAGTCTATATGCATCGTGATCGCCCTTCATACCTCCAATCCTTTCTTTCCTCACATCAGGAAAGTCTTTAGCTAGATTTGCCTTTCATTTCTTTCTATGCTTTCGCATATGATAGGCCATTGCATGCATAACATTCCTTATAGCATTAGCAGAACATGAGTGCCTCATTTGCTTTCGTATTTCTTCCCAAGACATCTACCGAGTATTGCGATCTCTAGTCACAAACTTAACTAATTGAGCCTTCTCTTCTCTATAAATTATCAGAGTGGCTAAGACTTTGAATAGGCACAGCGGAAAAGAGGTTCAATGATACGCTAGAGGCAGAGATATCAGATGGTAGTGATGGCTATACCTATGAAGACCTTCATTAGAGTACAGGAGAGCCGTAGCGAGCTGTATATGTATACTGCGAGTTCAAAGTAATAGGGAGCAAGGATCAGCTGATTTAAGCGCCAATCAGAGTCAAACAAGTAGAATAGCTGACGCAGTGTAAGCTGACTGCAGAATCAATAATGCCGTATGATGTCAGGTAGAAAAGACATGAAAGACATGACATAGGGGCATAGAAAGATCAAGCGACCTAGAACAAATGAGCATAAGAGTGAGTTGAGGGTAACTTGGGGCGTGCTGGATGTACGTTTCAACATAAATATCATTGGTCGTCCCTTTCGTTTTTGATTAGATGGTGTACCTAGAAAATAAATTAGTTTAAATTAGCACATCCTCAATCTAATCTCCTAAATACTTAAGGACCATTAGCTGTAGGCACCTAATTCTTTTGCTCGACTTTTTGACGGGTCCTATAGTCTATATTGACCGCATTCCCATTTCTTTCCAATTCATCTTTGCCTCGTCTCGAAGGGCAATAATCTCAGTTCTCTCATCTCGAATAGTCTCTTTATTCTTGACGACTCCAAAATGACATTATCGCCTTCCTTGGTTTCATATTCGTAGCGTAGGTATCAAATGTTGGGCTCGGAACTTTACCTACATTCTAAAGAGTTCAGGTTCAAGTCCGACGACTTATTACAGGTCTCGGACCCCCGGTCAACAAGGATATGCAACATGGATTAACAACTAGTTACATAGAGCGCTAATACTATTGTAATTCTAACAGGTTGCGGCTCAAAATTGAGTTGAGATGCTACAATTGCTCCTCTTGCTTTTGTCAATCTCGTAGCAGATTCCCACATACCCAAGCACTTCCAACAGGTACTAATTCACCTGTCTTCATCCACCCGCTTCCGTTGTAACATGTTTAAAGCTCCGCAACTTAAATTCTCTAGTATAGGACTTCCGCGCTTTTCTCGGCGTTTTTCTCGGCATTGACCATAATTGTTCAGGGAATTCAGGCTTCGAGGCTGTCAAGCTGTGCCTGGGACCGCACCAGACTAGTATAATAGATTGTTCTGATGGCATTATCTACTGTTAAGCTCAATACTGGAACCTACCGTAATTCCTGATATTCCAATTTCATTTGGGCCAACATATGTGTGCATTGTGTTGTAAGACAGTCTTATTGAGTCTTGGGTGGTTTACTCCTCACCCGCTCCCCCCGGACAGCAGCCGGTCCCAACAAAGGAAAATTGGTACACCGAACTGGGCAAGGTGAGGGACGAAGGATGGGCACTCACCTTCACCGACGGCGCAGGCGGAAGAATGGAGAAGTGGCAGCCGCGGCAGTTGCACACAATACAGAACAGGGCGCCTTCCTAGGCACCCTAGCCACGGTATCCGATGGGGAAGAAAAAGGGATTACGCTGGCACTTGACTCGGATGTCGACAAGCTTCTAATTTTGACGGATTCCATGGCGGGCAAGCAGGCCGTTCTCAACCTCAGCAAGGGCGCCCCGCCCAGGTCTGGCATTGAAGAAAGACTGAAGGACCTCCTCCGCAGGCGGGCCTATCAGACGACGGCAATTGGCTGGGTCAGCAGCCACATTGGGATCCCGGGCAATGAGAAGGCAGACAAGAGGGCAGCATACGAATCAGCCTTAGGTCCCTCTTGCGAGGGGCTTGTGCCAACCAGACTACCTTAGGTCGTATAGCTGGAAGTAGCCTCGTACCCAGGTTAATATTTCTGTAGCGTTCGTGAAATCATTTGCACGTGACAACGCCAAGTAACTTCCCCAAGACAACAGACTAGTGTAATCGACCAAAGTGTGGTGGAGATGGTTACGTAGGCTAATTAATAGTTAGCGGGGAGTTCGATTGGTTAAGAAATTTGCCATGTTTGATTACTACTGCGCCAAGTAACGGACAACGCAAAGTACAGTAACTCCAAGTAACTTCCCCAAACAACAGGTTACGAGGCTAAGCTTGAAGCATCAGACAGCAATGACGGCAGGGATTAGGGCAGGGTTCGGCACCAGCAGGTGCCCTCTGGCATAGACACGCCCTCTCGGCCTACACCAGGCTCCGCACAGACCGTGGCCCCTTCAACTACTGGCTGCACTTCGTTCGCAAGGTTGACTCCCACCTCGCCATGGTCATGCCGCACGCGAGTATTGAAAGAAAAAAAAAAAAAAGGTTGACTCCCCCAACTGTGACCACCCAACGGAGGACGGTCACCACATCGCCTTCGACTGCCCCCAACACCACCAACAGCGCCAGGAGTTGATCGGAGACAGAAGACGTGGGAGGAGCTCGACACACCAATTTGGAGGAAAGAGAAAGGAGAGGAGAGGGAGTGGGACGCGGTGGAGGCATACTTCGCCTACCTCTACCGCCCCCTTGCCAGACGATAGGAGAGTGCGCATATTTGATCATTGTAGCGTTGATATTTGCTGCGTTGCTTCATGTTATCCGCTCGCGTTGTTTTGTTTTGTACGTAGCTTGCACACGAGTACTGAGTTTCAAAAAAAAAAAAAAAACTCACCTGCCACGCATGCGCTGCCGGCTAGTGGTTTTGTTTGTTTCTGAGTGCAGCGCCATCAACGCTTGCTGTTATTACACTTTTGTCTTTCCCTGCGCCAAAATCAATCGACACCATTCCAGCTCCCCGTATTGAACACACTGGGATATTGAGCCCAATATACACAACATATGTGAGCTGCGAAGATGGAACGACATTATCGGGAGGATCATGATCCGCAGCTATACATTCCTTTTAGAAAACGACCATCGCCGTCTTTATCGGATATTCATGGCCAGCAAGTTGAGATACCATCTATACAGCCGACTGCAAGAAAACGACAGCGTACGGAAGTGTCCAGCAAGAGCCATGGATCTCCCAGTCAGTGTCCCTTAATGTTATCACCACTTAACACAGCTTCTATAGATTCCTCGCTAAACGAATACCAACGAGCACGGTCCACAGCTCCATTAAAGTTTTCCTTAGGATCCTTCTCCATACCATCTACTCCAGGCGGCGTTCAAGAATCTATTTTGCCTTTCCCAGCAGCAGATCCTGAATTGAGTACCAGCAAGTTAAGTTTTGAACCAACTAAGAATCATGAAGGATCAACACTGGCACTGCCAGATATCATTTTACTAGATAATGACATCTGTATAGGAAGGGTAAGAACCATCAGCCAAGTAGCCTAGATGGCAATTGAGATTTCTGCTGAGCTTTGGTATCTTAGATTGAATCCCGACTTATAGCTCTGAATACAACCTCTGCAACATTGCCATTGCTAGATTCCGTCCTCCGGGTATTCATATGTAGGGAAACAACATTTGATCATGAGGGTTTACCAGTTCGGAATAGCTCCCAAGCATCCGCACCCGTGCTTGGCTACCTAGACAGCCGCACCTCAAGAATTCTCGAACCCCTTCTCCACCGTAGCCTAGTACGAGTACAAGGCTTGATTTATGGTGGTACCCACCATAGCAAGAGAAATATGGATAATAGCTTCCCAGTGTACTTAAATATCTATGCTAGTGAGATTGCTGTGCAACAGATTGGGGAATATCTGGCCACAAATCGCGTTTACCTCCAGCACCCGGTTTCCCCTGTGCCAGATATACCATATCAAAACCCGCATTTCTTGACCAAACCAGGCACAATGCTGACAACGTCGAGTTTTTACACCCTCCGAAACACTAACGATACATTAGATATCAGCAAAATTCCGGACAAATCAAATACAGATGGAAATCTCGCTGGCACCCTTATTTGTTTTGGGCCTACACAATCGCAGGTCGATTTAAACTGCATGTTTGATTCTGTCGAGCGCCAGCCACAGGCGCTTCAACGGGTTGAACAAGATTTGAGTATTACAACCCAATTATTACCGTGAGCATTCTACTCTCCATAGTACCAAGCTTCTCTAAATCATTGGGTTGGCAGCCATCAACTGGATGCCGTATCATTCATGATCCAGCGAGAAAAGTGTCGAGAGTTTAACTACATCAATGGCGAATCATCTTGTGGACTATGGAAACGTGAATCTGCGGAGGAGCAGATTTTGTAAGCTAATACTTGAAATACGTACTACACTACAGGCCCTAGTTACTAACTATCTAGGCCCTTCAGGTATCACAATATGATAACAGGGAAAACACAGTCAACGTTTCCCCGGGAAACCCGCGGTGGCCTTCTCGCTGATCATATGGGTCTTGGGAAGAGTCTTAGCATTCTGTCTTTAATTGTGCATAGTCTGCCGGTACTGGGAATAGAGACCCGTGATGAAAACCTGGGCCACATTCCAAATACACCAAGTCGAAACAAGGCCACTTTGGTAGTGACAACAAAAACTAGTATGTTTCATTAACCCCCATCTGAGCTATCTTATTACTCACCATATCAACCACAGTCTTATCACAATGGGAAGATCAAGTTAAGCAGTAGATAAACCCAGATACTTTCATATTTTTCCGATATCTTGAATATGGCCTTGTTATTCTAACCCCCTATTCGGTGTTTAGGCATATCGCAGCAGGTAAACTCAGAACCTTTCGATATCATGGGGATAGTAGAGCAGTCGTTTGGAAAGAGTTAGCATCCTACGACGTTATTTTCACAACGTACGAAACTGTGGCGCAGGAGTGGGCTGTGAGCAAAAAGACGCAGAACCAAGGGAGACTGCATCTCCATGGAGTATCATGGTTTCGTGTTGTTCTAGATGAGGGTTGGTTTAAAATACTGAGTCCTTTCACCATTACCAATGAACTGATGAGCATGCAATTGCAAAGCCCATTTAATTCGAAACAGGACTACACAGAAAGCAAAAGCCATAGTTGCATTACGGGCGGACAGACGCTGGTGCGTAACAGGTACACCAATCCAAAATACGTTGGATGACATAGCGGTTATCCTCCAATTCCTCCGCCTCGAGCCTTTTGACCAATACCCCACCTTCCGCGATTATATAACTACACCCCTCAAATGTGGAGATCCAGCGGCCCCCCAAAAACTTCGTAAACTTATCGACTCGTTTACCCTTAGGAGGATCAAGGAGACGGTTGAATTACCGCCACGGCTGAGCTACTCCAAGGAGGTGGAACTTCGACCCGAAGAAAGGCGTCTATACGAACAACAACTACAGCAATCTAGATATCATTTAGATGAGGCGATCCAAAATCATGGGAAATTTCGAGCCACAAGTGCTCTCGAAATTATTCTACGTTTGAGATTGATTTGTGATCATGGTGCTGACCTATTACCGATGTGCGATGGCACGGAAGATTTCCATCTAGCACAAGAGTTGTTTCTCGAAGATGTAGCTGTCGAGACACAGATACCAGACGGCGCCGCTGCGAATAATGTTAACGATGTTGCTATGAGCCCTACCGGTCACAAACATATCTTCCAGTCTATGGTTTATCATGATCTCTATCACAGCAATCATCAGCTACATACACCAACTATTAATATAATACACTCTTGTGATGATGAGGGCGATATTTCAATGCCTGATTTCAATTCGAGTTATACCCCTTACCCAAGAAACCAAACAAATATGCCAAGGCTGCCTCATACTCAAGCTTTCCATGCCAAATTTCCGCGTTATAAAGGTGCATCTAGTAAAGTTCAAGGCCTACTTGATGTTTTACAAAACCCGGAGGAGGGGTGGTGTAATAAAGGAGGCCCAATCAAAAGGTATACCACCACAACTTTTCCATTATAATGCGGCTGAGGATGCTTACTTCACCTTCACTATTAACAGCGTCGTTTTTTCTGTGTGGACAAGAATGCTTGATCTTGTGGGCTATGCTCTTTCGAATCACAGGATCAGATATTGTCGACTGGATGGCTCGATGTCACACTCAGCACGGGAGGCATGCCTTGCACAATTCAAGAGTGACCCCGCAATAACTGTGATACTGGTATCCCTCATTGCTGGTGGCACTGGGTATGTAGTCTCGTACCGACTCTGAATCCAATACACATATTTCTGTAAGAAAGTCAGACACTAAGTAAGGTGGCTTGTTAAATGGTTAAGCCTCAATCTTACCGTGGCTTCACAAGTCCATCTCCTCGAGCCTCACTGGAACCCCATGATAGAAGAACAGGCACTCGACAGAGTTCACCGTATTGGGCAACGCAACCCCGTGCAAATTTTCCGATATCTAGTCAAAGACTCGTTTGAGCATGTATGTATATTCCGTTTGCCCAATCTGTATACACTTTCTGACGCGAGGCCCTGCACGACAGTCAATGATAGCATTACAACAGAAAAAGATTGGCATGGCACGTTTGGGAATGGAAAGGCTATCAAAAGAGGAACTACGTGTTCAGAATCTCAAGGTTGTTAACACTTGAGCGTGCCTGATATTTGGACTAAGCTTACACTTGAATTTAGGAAATTCGTGCACTATTCAATTAATCTACCCCAAGAACTTGATACTCCCCATATTTCAGGATATCTTTGCTCCAGAACCCAAAGCTATCTAGTGGATATCCCCAGCATTTGCATTATTCCTCACAAATATCAACAACATACGAGGACCTACACCCCAATATTCAAAAGGAACTTCACTTAAATTTTATCATGTTATCTAGTGTGCTTGAGTGATAGTGTATAATTGGCTATGTTGAGTCGTTTTTGGTGTATATATTTACATGATTATCTTGTTATTCCAGCGTCATTGCCTAGATATATTTCCACTCTTTTATCCATATTACCCGAGTATATATAGCCTTGATCACTGTCAGATTCGGGCTTGATATTGTTTGTAGATCAGTGCGTACCATTGGTTTGTAAGGATGACACCTGACGGAACTAAGCGCAAGTTCCCAGTTTGATGTCTTTTAGATTTAGCTCTTTCTAAGCGACAAAAATGTATACTATGTGCAGCTTAAATAGCAATAGACCTCATGCTGCAGGAGGGGTAATACTCTCCACTGACATACTCGAACTCAACTCCTGTGAAAGCTAGAGCCACCATGGCCATTATATGAGCGCTAGCATCTGCAAATATACTTTGCAATTCCAGGTGGGGAAGTAACTACTCTAGTTAGTTTAGTGCAGCGCTCTACACGCTACTAACCTTAAGGTGCCAACTTAAGAGGGGCCGGAAATTCCCATAGTCTACTAGGGCGGAACTAGACTATCCTAAACCGTGAAAAGCACATTTCCGGTACCTTTCATCTTTGAATTGGCATAACAAGTGGGTTCTTCCAAAGCAATCCTGATGTTTGAGTTCGAATAGGTCTGTTGAGTTGTAGGCGGTATATTCTACGATAAGACATGGGGGGGGTTAAGAGTTAGACTGATAAGTTATAACTAGAAAGAGTGAAAATGGTTTTAAGATTCCTGAAATCAAGCTATTGGTTTGAGAGACACCTCGATAGATGACATCTAGAATTGCGCTTAACGAGAGTAAAGCGCGGTTGACGTTCTTATACGACCATTCCTCGTATAGAATAGTCATGCCACCGTCCATCAGAAAGACTCAATATGCATTGCCCCCGTAAGCGAAGACAAAAATCGTCATTAGCAGGCATTCATTTATTCGCACTGCAATATCTATTTGCCCCAGATTCTCACTTTCCCCAACAGATGTGGTAGGATAATGCAATTGAATCATCGCAGCCATACTCAAGCCAATGCAAAGCATTTAGTCGATTATTGACGAGAGAATACAGCCAATTTGGGCGTAAGCCGCTCTCGAGCGAGAAGACCCCACGAGAGCGGCCCAGGGGACAAAATTTAAGAAGCATCAAGCGCTGCTGAGAATGCTCTGCACTGCTCTGTTAGCAAGCGTCTATCAGATGTAGATCGACTTTTACTTAGAAAAACAGCACCAACGACATGCCCGTGGTAGAGACCGGGTCGTGTTTGGGCTCGGGGGCTTTCGACTGGATGTCACGGGCGAAGTTGGTTGCTTCAGTACCGCAGAGTAACATACAGGCGAAACCAGTGGGCGGAATGCAATGAGGAGCGTGAGGCTCATAAAATCCTTTTTTCTTAAAAAAAGAAAAGAAAAACTCGCTACTCGTGAGCAACCCTAGAAGTCGCATGACGAGCCGCCTGGTAACCTAGGTATGTAGATTCAAGGACAGGCAAGTTAATCTGCCAGCCCGGCGCGGCTATGTATAGTTCTAGGACATTAATCTTTGCTCTTTGTCGCCTTTACACCAAAAGTGCTAGAGTGTCAAAAACCAAATATAGACTATGAAAGGCTACTGATCTAGCTTGAAAGATTGCTTTTGAACTGGTATTTCATCAGCTGGAAACCCTAAAATGCTGGGAGAGGCATAGATCATCTCAACCGCTCAAACTTCTAGATGTTTCGCCGAGGGCATTTTCCATTCACATTGCGTTTAAGGAGCATGACCATTAAGTTCTTGATAGATACTAAATTTTAGAACTTCGAGCGAGCTTAAATATTTTCGCAAAGTTGGCATGTTTTGATTAAAAATGACGAAGGGCGAAGATTAACGGCACGGAACTATACAAAAAAAAACCCAACGACGATAAAATCCATAATGGTCGTTCGCTGCTGTATAGTACCCAAGCTGGTGTCTGAAGCATGCTTCAACGCGTTTGTAGACTAGGAAGGAGCTAATATGGGAGAGAGTATTGGATGGTTGATCGCAAATGGCGAGTTCGTCAAACCAAAGGGGTATCACGTTTGTCTGGTTGGCACAAGGGATATAAAGCGTGCTGCTACCCCATGGGGCGAGCTCGAAAAACTGCCCAAGTTGAATTCAGAGCTCGAAGCCACTTCCGTTATGTATATAGATCAAGTGCACTTTATCTAGTTTCTATTGAGTATTGCACTTGAATTGATATGTCGTCTGCATGAAGAATCCGCAGTTATGACAGGCCTGGGTCGACGTCCAACTTCCCCCATTTGAACATCTTGTGTATCGTTACACGGAACCAGACTAGTTACACGAGCAATCGATTCAGATTCAGTAGAAGCCGTCACTCGGTATTTAGTCTATCACATTCAATAAGCCGTAACCAGTCACAATCATTCTTGTATATGCGTTAAGATCGGGCCGATATACCCATACCACGGCCCCGAACATCGTATACTTATATAAAGTATCGCTACCAATATCAAGATCTTGGTGATACAAACAGCGCGGAGAAATATCATTCGTCTAATCTCAGTTTACACATACATACTTACATACCATATTTGCTTTTCCACGTATAGCTCTACTTAAACATAAGCTTTTCGTTCCTCGCGCTCGCGTTCTATTTGATAAATGCAGGAAAACGAGATCCGCGGATTTGCCGTGGTACGGTACTGAACTTGCTTATTCATCTGCGAATACTTATACCATTTACTCGCATTCGACCCTAAATCATGGCGAGGACAGTTAACATCGCTATCGACGCTGGATGCATGCGCATACCAGGGTATATAGTTGTAAATATAGGTCTTGAACACTAGCATCGCGCCGATGAGAGGAGCGGCATGCATGATTAGGAAGTTCTTGAGGTCATCGAATTCTGCAAAACTGTCCACCTCTTCTGATGAGGATGTTTTGTATTTAAATTGATCAATATTCTGCTCTCTATGACGTTCGGGGCATGCTTACCGACGTGGATACTATACATGTTATGTAAAAATTACATGAAATCGGTTTGGGGTATTTCGGCTAGAGCGCGGCGTGTCATATCCATAATGTACATAAGTCAGCCGTATAGTCTAGTTCCACGGCCTTCCACAGCCTTCTACAGCCGGAGTTTATTTACAACCGCACGTCACTATACTAGCTATGTGATGTGATTTCTTAAGACTCGCTAGTAATCACCGGCTGTATGAATTTCCGCGAGTGTTGCATAGGCTAGGTATGCACATATACACAAAGCTAGCAAGTTGCTAATTCAATGGAGTGTCAAATCAATCGAGAGAACTTCGAACGTATTTTGTCACTTGCCTAAGAGAATTTTTCCCTATAGCAAGTGGTCATACTGGTACCTTGACTCAACTAGGAAGACACCGACACCTTCGAGGCTTCTGAGGTTTTTTTAGCAATGCTGCTAGCATGCGTGCAAGCTCATTGGAATAAGATTAGTATCCTGCTAGTAGTATACTTGTCTCAAAGATTGAGCTATGCATGTCTAAGTATAAGCAATTATTCGCGGGCACACATTTGAGGTTTATGCTAAGTTAGACCACCTACTGGTCAGCACTGGTCGTACCGTAGAGACACAAATTATTTGTCTTTTCCCAGCGAAGTGGTAAATGCATCTATTACTTACCCTCCATGAGGCCACACAGAGCCGACTGTCATCCTTTAGTACAGTACCATATATACAGGCCTAGATCCCATGGGTTTAAGCCAGCATTCGAACGGACCAGCCACACGCGTAGCGTCCAGCACCAGACTCCAACTACAGGCCGGCAGCCTAAGCTGGCTCGTCCTTGGTTGGAAATCCCTTTGGCCACCGAGTAGCAGGTTAACATCACCAAGACCATCCTGTACCATCTAGGCCGGACGTCGACAAGCTAAGCAGGACGGCCATATGATTAAGCGTTTAAATTTAAGGGCTCAGATGACCGAGGCTAAGAACCTCGTGGATTCAACGTTTGTGGTGATTTCTCTACCTTTGGCCCACGTGAAACAAATCCTCTATGGCCAATGCGGGCCACACCTCTTCCTGGTTAAATTTCGAGCTCCCAGGTTCCTATAATTGCTCGACCGATATCCTTTCAAATTTCAACTTTTGTTCCAAGCTGGCAGGCGGAACCTTACAATATCTGGGAGTGAAGTTTACAGTCACATGTATAGTGCTGTTCCTATTAGCTCGGAAGTTAAAACCCCGAAAATGGACCAAGGCGCTAGACTAGACTGGTGGGCAACCGCAGAGAACCTATATGAAGGCCAAAACCGATTCCAACTTCTCCGTATGACCAGAGGGTTCCCGTTATTTTGCTTGCTTCGGCATCGGGACAATCTCATGGCCCCCGAACTCGCGCTTATATAAATTCCTGCCGATTTCCAACAGTGCTGTTCTCGCTGTCACGCTTATGTTCACAATGACTTCTCCTCTAGCATCGACATTAAAATGGCACCTCGTAGACATAATTATAAGTTCCACACAAAATTCACTCCCTATTACATTAATACCACCACGCCTTGCAGAAAGCGCCCCTCCCAACGGATTCTTGACACCATCACGGACGAACTCCGTACGCACCTTGCCGCCGCACGAATCTTGATTTATTCCAAGGATATTCCATTTTGGTGTCACCCCACCAACGGCAAAAGGATCGCACTTACTCAGAAGTTTGTAGACAACTTTCTGGCGAGAGCGGTGCGGCGCTGGGTGAGAGTAGGGGTAGAGTCCATGGAGGAGCTGGATCGTCGCGAAATCGGTGAGCTGAGATCTGTAGTTGATACCCTTGTGGAGGGTTTCCTCGGCATAGATGATTTGTATGCTACGGTGCCACAGGGTGCGGAAGACAAGGTCGAAAGAACTGACCTGGAGGTGACACTTATTGAATCAGTTAAAGATATTGAGGTGAAGACTGAATAGGGGAGCTCAGAGCGCCTTTTGCCAGAAACTGTCATTCTCAGTAATCTGGATAAGAGTGGAGCTCTGGATTGAGCCTCAATAGTTTTGTCCTTGTAACAAATCTATCAATATTTCAAGGTCAGAGCTATGAGTAGGTTTAATTAATTGGCTGAATTTACTGAATATTTTCTATAGAGTCATGTATACACTAGTACACTAGTTCTAGAAGCGAGAAATCTTAAGTTGTGAGTGCGGCTATTGTGCGTGTGCGTAACCCTGAACAAGGCGGTAGACATTCGACTCATTCAGGTTATTTACGGCAATTATCAAGCCCTCCACCTTCCTCAATCAAATACGCTTCCTGTCCACGCAGTAATTTAACGCTAGACCTACTAGCGTAGTCACTTCCTCACGGAGCTTAGTGTAGAAGGATGCAAAGCTATACCTACTTAGGTAGTGACTACCTTAGTTAGTTTAGGCTCATTGCAGTTGAACTATTCTTACAATAGTAGTAAATATCTTTAGAATAAGATCCTAAATTACGGTCACTCACATAAGTGGGACACGCGTCGGCATAGCCACTCTGAAACCGCCCTTCTTTCCTGCACGCGCCTACGCCGCTAACCGTCCTTGTTGGTTAGTGTGCTTATCTCTTGAACGGGGTCACCTTTGAATAAATACTTCTGAGACCAGCAGTTATCCTTCCCCGGCCTGACATTATCTTTTGCTTCCTTCATCCTGCCAACAACAAATATCCACAACCAAACAATATTGTCTTTGAAGAAACCGACAACATGTCCGCCCCTGCGAAAGAGGCTCCAGAAGACAATTCTCTCGCACATGCAAACACTCCACCCTTTATCGCTAACCTCCCTTCCACCGCTGAGCACCCTGCATCCTGCCAACAACAAATAATCCCCAACCAGACAGTATTGTCTTTAAAGAAAATGACCGACAACATGTCCACCCGTGCCAAAGGGGCTCCAGAAGCCACATTTTTTAACCCTCCAATGGTTCCTGCTGACTGTGCTGAGGCTCTTCAGCGGTTGAACGAAAAGTATTCTGACATACAGATCTACTACGACTTTGGCCCTTCGCCCCTGGGCTTCGGACTCTCTGGTAACGTCTACGCCAACGAGCCCACGGAAGCCGGGATCGCTACTGTTATCAAGCGCCCCACTGGCTTAGAAGCAAGCAGCGTGGAGTCCATGCAGGTCGAACAAGCAGTGTTCGCGAAGCTGCTCAACAACCTCCCTTACCACCCTAACATCGTACGCTGCTTCGCCCTCAACCCCAACGACTTCTCAATCGTGATGGAACGTCTCGGCCCCTCCCTCCGCACCACCCTCGAATCCATTCGGACCCCTTCAAACGCCGATCCCATCCCATTCCCTACACGGGTCCGTTGGGCTTGTGAATTCGTCAGCGCCCTCGCCTACCTCCACTCTTTAGGGATCTTGCACGGGGATATCTCCACGCACAATATCCTCCTCGACCAAGCCAGTTTGCACGTGAAGGTAATTGACTTTGCGGGGTCCTGCGTGGACGGGAAGCAGTCTGTTGCACTGTATTCGACAAGGAACTGCTCACCCAGATATGTGAATAAGGTGGGAATCACTGTAGGGACCGAGGTGTTTGCGGTAGGCTCGGTTCTGTATGAGATTGCGACTGGGTGGGAGCCATTTCCAGCATTGAGTCAGGCCGAGGTGGAGCATAGGTATGCGGCGGGAAATTTTCCAGCGCTTGATGAGGAGGTGGATGGGGTGGATGGGTTGGGGGGGTTGGGGCGCGTGATTCGAAAGTGTTGGGATGAGGACTATTCTGGTATGGAGGAGATTGGGAGCGATTTACGGGGTATGCATAGTTCCCTCAATGAAAATATTGAATTGTATGTAAGAGCGGAATGTGAAAGTGTGACAAGTAACACCTGATTGAGAGGGGTAACGTGGGGTCTTTTTTTATTTTTTTATTTTTATTTTTTTCCGTTTTTTATCTATTTCTTTGTTGTACAGAATTGATCTCTACTTTGGGCGCCGGATCAACAGGATCGTCGGTCAGTTGGCGGCGCAGGCGGTTGGTTGGCCGCGGGTTTTTGTATGTGTACTCCGTACACATTGGATCACTATGCCAATCAACGCTGCCACCATACACGAACACCGCGCAAAGCCGAGACAGCTCAAGAAACTCCTCAAGACCTCCATTTCTTCCTACGATCGAAAATGTCAGCGACAAACGAAGGCCAAAAAGTTGGCTATCAAGTTGTTGGGGAAGATGCGTCGCAAAGTCCCTGCTCCAAACCTCGATGCTCTATCTCAATGCCGTACACCCGTCCTCTGAAAGGGCCCAAGAATGCCGTCGACGATACCATCAGGCTAAAACCAAACATCACCACCGCAAAGAACAGCTACGAGCCGCCGTCATTTTGCTCAAAGTTTGCGACAAATCCCTGCAGGTTCAGGCTCGGCGCATGCGGAAGCTAGTTGAACAATTCAAGACATTGTCGACCTAGCGGACCTTGCGATCGTTATTGTACGCAGCCCTTGTCAAAACACAGTACTTCCTAAATTGCAACGACATTCCACAATTTTTCTTTTCAAACCACCCACTCTTGCACGCGCGGCAAATTCTATAACGACGTCAAAAACATTTTAGAATTCACAACAATACCGTTTCACTTTCAAAAAACTTTTTTGGTTACAAACATGCCGATCTAGGAACTCACGATCGACGCCGGCTTGAATATCGATACGCTCTGTCCGAGACGAATGAGTCTATCAATACATCGCCGGCTCTCTCGGTCGAGATCGAATTATAAAAGATTATGTGATTCGCAGGCCCGACAGTTTCCACGTTCTGGGAGACTGTCGACAGTAGAAGCTGGCCGCCATAGCCTCGATATCGGGATTTCTTGCATGGTGTTCCTCATGTCTGCATTGAAGCACGAGCTAATGCGGACGATCTACAACGTTACGTCGAAACCGAGCTTGATAGTATTATTCAGACTACAAGATATCATTGGATTCTCACTTACGAATGTTATTTCTTGTTTTCGAATTTAAAATTTATTTCTACTTACTGAATCCCCTGACCTCCTGGTTCGGTTGCTATAATGTTGATGCTTTAGATGAATGCTCTAAGGATTTGCGAAGCCGTTTACTGGTATCGAGCCGCCATAGCCTCGATATCGGGGATTCCTTGCATGGTGTTGTCTGCATAGAAACACGAGATAATGCGGACGATCTACAACGTTACGTCGAAACCGAGCTTGATAGTATTATTCAGAGTATTGCTCTGCTGGAGCATTGGCATGAAGCACATATGAGGGAAGTGGATGGGTTCTACTTCACAGGAATACATCAACGTGCACCGGATTTCTCACCAACACATTTGTGGATTGCATTTTCATTTAACAGTTATAGTTATTTTCTCTTTATTCCCCATCACCATGTCTCCTGTTTATGCTTACCTCTTAAAGACGTTATGGAACGGCTGCACTGCTTGTATTTGTGATGAACGATCTAATCCTGAAAGTTATTGTATTTATATATCTGACCGAATCATATATTGTGGTATTTAAATTAATAAAACAGAAGCCTCACCAATGAAAGGTCCATATATTCGGATAGAATATGTAGGTTTTCATCATATACAAAAATCTCTTGAATTTGAACAAGGTTTGCGTGTGGTGAAGAAATAGCCCGCTGTATCGTCTGATCCATGGTTCGCGGCAGTGTAAGCAACACTGTCATCCGGTCCTCGCGAAACTCATGCACTAACAGGACCTCCATTCCATCATCGATGCTCATATACTTTCTATAGTATATCCATGGAGACTGGTGTTTAACTGCGGCTCCGAGTCGTGGGCTATGTGCTATCGTCGTAGCTCGTGGCGCGGCGGAGGGCGTAATCAGCGTTGGCGGTGTAGATAACTTCGAAAGCTTTTTTGGGATAGTTGTAGGTTCTGGGTCCTCCCTCATCTGGGGCAGCTTGCGCAGACCAAGCCCTTTTCGCGTTCAACCCAGCCAAACTTGGCCATAAGGTGCGGTGTTTCAAGCCTTTGTCATCCATCTTTGACGGCTGGATTTGGGTGCCTTGTGGTAGATTTTATCTTATGACTGGGGTCCACTTTCGGTGCGGGTCGGGTCCACTTGTTGATTCCAGTACTTAGGATATTGTTTCTTCGCCAAGACGCACAACGCAGAAATAGCCCACCCACCTGCCACCCCTCCCGCCTCTTCACCAGAACCTGTCAAGACACCCACCTACCCTTCCCCTATTATCGCAAATCTATCTCTATTAGCAACGATATGAGCGAGATTGAGAACACCAACCCCAGCTCGACCGGTAGCCTAGTCCCTCAAGCTGGTGAGCACAGGCCGGCAACACCCAACTCAGCGGAGCCCATAACGACAGCTCTTACGACTTTCACAGAAAGACCCTTGCTACCAGCCGACCATCCCCTTGCTACGATAAACAACCTCGAAAACATGCACGATGTTGTAGACCTCCTAATCAAAAGGGGAGTGGCAAGTGAGATTCGAGAGGTGATGCAATTTTTGTGCCCACTCGATAAGTATTATTTTCTCGAAGAGTGGTCTCGCCACTTTACAAGTTGGGAGGAAATCAAGGGAGTAATATCAAACGAGCTATGGGCAGCCGCACAACAAGGAAGGGAAGATATGGAGAAAGTCGGGATCAGTTGGCCAAAAATCGAGGAGATACTAGTTGATGTCGAGGATAGTGCCAACAAATGGAGGCAGGCAGACCAGAGGAAAATGAATTTTCGAAAAAAAATTTATGACACCTGGGGTTCGGAGTGGAGAACTAAACTCTCCAAGAGTGATATTGTCCGCCTTCCCGACTCAACGCAAGAATCGGAGAACTATCTTCAAGAAATGGCCGGTATAGCAGGCCTGGAGGAAGATACGAAACGTGTGGCTGAAGTGTTGCTAGCGGAAGTCAACACCCGACCCAATCGGAAAAACTACTTCAAAAACGATATAACTGTCAAGGCATTTGAGGTTAGGGCGGTGAGGAAAACGTTACAAGAGCGGATAATTCGCGAAGAAGAACGTACTAGACAAAGAGATATGCCAACGGACGACGAACATGTAGCCAGTAGGGAATCTTCCATCCCCAGGGCTGCTCCGGGGGAAGGGAAGAGGAAGCGGAATGCTGCAAAAGTTGTAATGAGGAGGGTATTTGTTCCAGCAAATTTGGTCATGGATGAGATCTCATCCATTCAAGACCCAGCCGCAAGGGAGGCCATGAAAAGCGCATGGGAAGCGTTGGGTGGACATGCGGGAGGGGAACCCGGAGACACTGTTCCGGAACGAGACCCTGGAGACATTGCCACGGAGAGAATGACAATGTTAATTGCTGCCAGGGAGCGTGCATTAGCGAAGCAGAACTTAGAACAGAAGAAAGCGGAGAGGAGTGCGCGGAGGAAATAAGGCATTTCATATATAGTCTCTCTATATTTTCTTTTTTCGCTTTTTTTTTATGACTGCCTGAGCAGGAGAAAGGGGGGAGGAGTTCATTTTATATAATCCCTACTTTTTTGGGGGGCTTTTTTAATGACTGAGCAGAAGAAAGGGGAGAGGATTGCGCACATGATATTGTATCACCCAGGTTCTGGTTCTGGCGAGTACGCTGAGAGGTCGTCTTCAACTTCGTCGTCTTCGATACCTGAGAGGTCCATTTCGCCGTCCATTTCACCGTACATTTCACCCTCCATATTGTAGATACTCTGGTGAATTGATGAACACTTCGGTGAATTCTTGAAACCTTTGTCTTCTTATACTTGCATCTGTGCCCCGTAAGTGGGGTAGCGGTAGCGATAAAGTAAGGGGGTCATTAAAGTGGTTGTGATAGCCCATTTTTGGCCATTAGAGTACTCTACGCCCCGTAAGTGGACAATAGGAATCCTGCACCCCGTAAGTGAACCAGGATAGTTGCGCATTGGTTGATAATTGATTAAACCGAGTGTTCTAATTACATATATGAAGCCTATTCCAATCACAGCAAGAAAACCCACAACATGAGACATACGGCACTAGCACCCCGTAAGTGAACCAGGATAGTTGGGCATTGGTTGATAATTGATTAAACCGAGTTTCTAATTACATACATGAAGCAGCGGCAGCCTATTCCCATCACAGCAAGAAAACCCACAGCACAAGACATACGGCACTTCCCCCATTGATCTAGTGGCGCACCCTCTTGAATCAGTTGGACCATCGGTTGGAGCGGCAATTGCACTACGAGAAGTGACGTTGGTATGGGAATAAGTCCAATTGCCGATGTTGCTACAATTCCAAGGCGTAGTACTCCAAGGAGTGGGATTCGAAGCGTTAACCACGGAAGTTGATTGTACATGTGGATTTGTTAGGTTGCCTGAAAAATGATCCATACTAGCCCTCTGGTAGCGTGAGATGAAGCAAAGTAATGGCGTTTACAATTACTTTACATACCTGTAGTTGGGAGTCTATCAAGAGATAAAAGAAAGAATGAATGTACTAGCCTTTGGAAACGTTAGATGAGGGCAAAGCACTGGATTATGCAATTACATACCTTTGGTTGGGAGAGAGAGGCCAAGAGATAAAAGAAAGAATTAATGGTACCTGCCAATGTGTTTTGAAGATTCAAGGAGGCGGATGTCTTATGCGATTTATTCACGGGTAATAAGCCAAATGGATCCAGGAATGGACCCGAGTTCAAAAAAGGGTCAAGACCAGAAAGGTGACTGTCTAGCATTAAATGGACCCAATGAAGGCGTACAGAGGGTGAAGGGTCGGAAGCACTCTTATATCAGAATATCTGATATGGCATGTGCGCATTATATCAGCCCTAGATATTTGGTGATAATAAATATCAACCTAGGCTCAATATAGTCAAATTTGGTGACTAAGCCCAAGTGTGTAATAATACTCAATTAGGTAGGGTCCAGATATTGACCCTTGGGGGTCCGTTTAGGTGTGTTTCCAGATATGGACGTCTCGCAACATTCCCTAAAACAGGCAGCAACTTCTGAATTCCCTCAACAGGTCTGCATGGACAGGAATTCCCACGTTAAGTAAGTCCGCACTGCGGCCGGTGAAGGCTCCGATTGAGGAGGACCTGTATCACATTTCTCATTCAGCCGCTGATGCTGATGCCAATAAGGATTTCCAACCACGCGGAATATTTCCATTGGCTGAATTGAGGTCGTAGCAAACAAGAGTATGAAACAACTATAATCGTACGACACACGGCTTTATATTGAGGTTTGCGGCGGAGCTTGCTGAATATCGGTCAGGCCAGCTTCGTTATGAGGTATATAAGTAGGTCAACTCCTTCTGAAATATTACAGAGCTGATTGCTCAGAATCTTAACTAGTTAATGCACAGTTCACCATGAAAGCGCAAGCCACCCATTCAGTGCACCATCGCGAGGCTGTCAGTTTCAATGAAAACTCTCCAGAGGGCGATTTCTATGTCAGCCTCATAGCCCGTGTCCTCGAACTGCTCGATGAAAACGACATTATTTTCTACGACCCAAAGCAACAAATATATTTCCTCTTCCGCAACTCCGGTGCGGCACGAAACAAAGCTCTGCCGCTTTGCGACGCTTTTGTAGAGGATCTAGTGCACTGGCTAGTAGAGAGGTGGCCTCGCAAGAATAACGGTATTACCGCCCCAGATCTAGAATACATGAATCCTTGGAGTAAAAAAAAATTGAGGGCACTGGTTTGGTGGCGAGTAGGGCGGGCAGAGTGCTTCAGATTTGTGGTGGGGACAGGAAAATTTGCCAAAAATGGTGCAACGAAGAACTTACGGAAAAGTACAATGGGATTATTTGGTGCTGTTCGGTAACTGGTTTACGGTGGGAAGGTCCAGCGTTATTTCATATAGTTTAATCTTAGTGTATCCAAACCATTTTCGAAGTTAACGGTTTGGAAGTTAACCAACGAGCTGCGTCCAGCCCAGGCCCATGACTACATCTCTTTATTCCAACGGGTATCAAATATACATCGAGATATGAAGTACCAATATTCAATCTATTGAAATTGAATCGAGTCAAATGTGGATTCTTGGTGCCCGGGCCGTATCACTCGTTCCAATTTATTGATAGCTGTTACCTCCGTGATACATACTGTATGTATGTAGTTTTGCAGAGTATAACTTAATATCAGGTATCACTACCACATGACTAGATAGAAGTAGCATCTAAGTTTACACACACCCATACTCCGAAAGTACATGTACTGTTTTGCTAAGCGACTAATAAGAACCTACTTTTGGTGCAAGATGCATATTCATACTCTGCAGGCAGTGATCGAATATTAAATGGAAGATATTCGCTTCAAGTGGCAGCTTGTGAGTATCGCCTTTCTCCTTTACACTATTTTTTTGATTTCCCCTCACAGTATTATGTACTCCAATAGATTAGGCTGAGCTACCTCCAAATCATGCTAATTCAAGAGTCGCAAAAACTACTTTCTATGATGATGGGTAGCGTAAACAGTACCAATCAAGCTTTTATAGTGTATTATTACAAAAGAGTAAAATTTCGGGTCCCTATATAAATTCATGTGTATTGTCATTATCACTAATGGTGAGTATTTGGGGTTTGGAAAACCAAGATGCAATACCTTAGTATTTGAGGAAGCTGAAGAAGGAATATCAACTTTTTTGTGGGAAATAGTAGCGCCGCCTAGTATCAATTAATGATGGCATCTTCAGCTTCTGGGATATCAATCATGAATGCAAGAAATCAACTTTTATCCACTTATACAAGTGTATATGGGTCATTGTAGGCGCCAGCCTCAGCCCCAGACGAGTATGCAGATGGGTTACCACACGGTCTAGCTAGTCTTGATTTTTTAACTACCATAAACAACACTCAATGTCAAATAGTTACATCATTATTGTCACTCTTCGTGAGAGAGTGATTGCTTTAAGCAACACATGAAGCGGTAGTGTTGCACCTGAATTAGGTCATAACGTTATACAAACCGACCCACCAGACTTTGAATCTTCGTCTGGTAGATCTAGCCAGAATAAGCCGAATGGCAAACTGCATATGGAAATGACTTCCTTGTTTAGCCTAGGCCACAGAAGCAACTTCATCCCAACCTATCGAATTTTATTTTGGGATCCTTCCATAGTGAGTCTCTTGTTCGCATAGGTCCCTGATATGCATAGTTCTATGTTGTAAAAGTTAGCAAAGAACCAGTCCTTAAGGAAATTCCAGAAATGAGCTTTTGGCCTAGAAACCCTCAGATTCAAGAGTAACTATTCAAAACATTTTCAAGTTTAAACGCCATTGAACGCAATTGGATTCACTAGTACATTTCTAAAGCAAATGAAGCTTGAAGAGGAGGTACAAGGCACTGTCATACAAATTTGTATGGGCAAGGCACTTTCTAGGTTAGTTGGAAAAAAAAGTTTAAATACCTAAACCTCTTGAACTTGATACGAACTTATTTCTAGAGACTATAAGCACATTAATTCATGGTGTTCTTATGATTTTTCAAAGTAGGTGTGTTTTGGTGTAAAAGTGCCTTCTATGCTCGTGGACAAGAATGTTGCAAGACTGTAGGACGACTAAAGTCTTGGTTTGATAGCGGCCAAAATAGCCAAAAGTTTGCTCTCATATGCAAAATATCAGAAACTGAATTTACAAGACAATTACATCCAAAAGGATTTAGATTTAAGAGAAAGTTCACAGCTCCAATTCACAGTTTCACAGCTTGGTAGAAGGTCCTGGACAGCTATAGTTTCCCATGGAATTCAAGTCATCTTACCTTTATTGTCCTCTTTGCGCTTAATAATCACACATGTATTTTCGGTTCACCTCCATAAACTTAATGGATGGGGAGACTGCGGCCTCTGGTGTTATACAAATTGCACCTCCTTTGATCATGAGCTGTCTCAATCGTCGTCTGCCTCAAAATTTGGTATTCCTCTCGTAGTCAAAGGGAGTCATTGTTACCGTACATACGACACCAAACTCAAGTCTTATGAGTCCGGGGGCAGTGAGGGGGGCGAGGATGGAGACCGTCTTCAAGGTGGCAGGCGTAGAGTCTCCGAGGACGGCTTTGGATGCATGTCAGGGCAGGTTGATGGCCAGGATATTGGCGAACCCGGACTCGTTGGGGGACCTCATGCCTGACGAGGGCCGCGGGGAAGGTAACTCCTTGGCTGAGATTCTGGTTGGGAGGGCTGCAGCGACGGCAGAAGGCGGGGATTGGGGGTTATCTTACGGGGGAAGGACCCCGGTGTGCCCAGTCTCGGTCCTAGACCTCGGCCTGGGTGAAGACGATGGGGCGGAGAAGTGGGAGGAGGAAATTAGATTTCGGAGCGTGGGGAGGGAGGTGTGGTTCACTGATGGAAGTAGGGATGAAGAGGGCGGGGTTGGTGGCGGGAGTTGTAGTAGGGACATTGAGAAGAGCGTGGGCTATGGGTGTGTTTCGACGGTGTGGGATGGAGAGATAGCAGGTATCCGGGGGGGCTCTAGAGGGGTTGAAAGGGGACAGGGAGGTCTTGGTTCTTACGGATTCCCAGGCAGCCATTAAGTCCCTAGTAAAGGCCGGGAAGAGAGGCAGGGCGAGGACCCACGACATGAATCGAGTTATGATTAAGCTGGGCGAATCACGTACTAAGATTCATTTCGGTTGGGTAAAGGCTCATGTTGGCATCGAAGGCAATGAGAGGGCGGCAGATAGTCTGGCAAAGGCTGGCGCTCAGAAGAGGGGATTTCATGTAATTACGGAGGGTGGGATAAGGCAATGGTACAAGAGGAAGTGCCAACGAGAAAGGATTGTCCCCGGTTTCGGGTTGGGAAGAGTAGTGAGGTGGAATAGGAGGGCGGTAGTGAATTACTCCCGGTGCCGCAGCGGTAAGGGTGACTTTGCCGTCTGGAAACGCCGACTGGGGGGGACCTGGAGGCGACCTGCAGATCGTGCGGGAAGTATGAGGAGTCGGGGAGCCATGTGGCGCTGGTGTGCAGTGAAGGGGAGTGGATGGGTCGTAGATTTGGGTCTTGGGAAGACGTTGATCGGGTGAAGGATTTAGTGAGGAAGGAAATGGTGGACGGGAAAGAAGTGCCTGTCGACCTGGCGGAAGTCTTCTTCTCTCGCCTACGTTCGTGTTGATCGTGGTCGGAGGATGCAGGGGGAGTTGGGGAGGTGTGTTATCTTGTTTGTAGCTAGCTTCGCTCTGGGGACAGGGAGCGCAGGGCATTAGGCCCGCCTGAACCTCGCCATGGTCACGCCGTACGTGAGTAATGAATTAAATAAAAAAAAAAAAAAAAAAAAAGTCTTATGAGTCCGTTCTTACCTCCGACGCGGAGAAACATAATATCCCGGGTGTCCTTGATACATACAGTACCCCGGGGAAAGTATCCGCGCACCCCCCCTGCATAATATGCAGTGCTTACAGCACGAGGTAAGACATGTTGTTTAAGACATGCAGCGAGCACAGCTTATAACTTCGTGCAAGGTCAAGTGCGGTAGACAACACTCCTATATAGCAAAATGTCTTCAGTAGCAGTCCCGCTCCCATCGGATTTAGAAGCAACTGTAGCTAACCCAGTGCTGGCAGAACCACCGGGCAAAAAGAAGGCGGCAGAACTGACTGAGTTTCAAAAAGGGTGGATTGTTGGTGCGCGAGCTTTTGGAGCTTCAAAACTCTGAGCGTTATGTGGAGATTTTGGAAGTCTATTTCCCACTTGTAAAGGAAGATATGGCAGCAGCTGGCATATCTACACTGGTATTCATGCAAGACAATTCCCCTATACATAACTCTTACTACAGTTTAGGTTGGTTACAAGATGAAGGATGGAAGGTTGCAGATCACCCAGCTTGCTCACCAGATCTCAACCCTATTGAGCATGTTTGGCGATATCTTAAGTGGATTTTGTGCCAAAGATTTCCAGATATTGCAACTTGTCGGGGAGGGCCAACGACTGTCAAGAAAAGGTTGGCAGATTGCTTGTTAGAGGCTTGGAAAGAGATTCCGTCTACGTTACTTGATTCTTTAACAAGATCTATGCCTCGCCGAGTGGCAGCTGTGATTAAGGCAGAGGGATGGTATACGAAATATTGAGATAGCTGGACCAGCAGGACCGGAGGTGGGCCTTATAATGTATATATGTAGATTTAACTAGACATGTCTTACCTGCATGACGTGGTTTCACATTGCTGCATATAAGCTGCATAAAATAGGGGGCGCGGATACTTTCGCCGGGGTACTGTAGATACATATTCACGAGAGTCTTGGTGGGTCTAGCTATGCAAGGACTAGCAACAGAGGATATACATACATAGGTCGCAGATGTTCGCATACCACAACAAACCATTGCATACGACGCCCAGGCCTCACATGTAGTGGCTCTTGAAAGGTTATTCATAATCCCTAATTCTCAGAGTAGATTTTCATGCTCGAACCTGTCGAATGCATACTAATGCATATCAAAGTGCTGTGGTTGTCTCACCTGGGCTTGTTGGTTGCTACCTACTCCGCAGTCTAGTTAGGTACATAAGGTGTTATTGTCATGTAGGTAGCAGTACGGAACATTCCGCAAATGGCAGAATCTGCGCAATCACGATGAGACATTCAATTGCGGGTCGTGGTCTCTGCCACCGCGTAAAAAACGAAGTCTAGCTTCTTACGATGTCTTGGCCGGCTGCGCTCGAGCATCATAGTTGAATCTGTGCCCGTTCAGGCTTGAGTCCGAGCCTCTAGGACTAATTCGATTTCTGCCTGGAATCTAAGATTTTCGGAAGAATTACTGGTAGAGTCTTATATATAGAGCGATTGTTACACTTCATCTATATATCGCATTCGAATATTCAGGTTCATATTCTAGAAGCTGTAAGTACAACATTATATTAACGCTGAAATAGATTAAGCTGATGCGTGGAGATCCATATTAGAAAGCAGCATCTCAAATTCCGAGGTCCCTATCCGGCACTAACGTGGCAAAATCCCACGTTATATCCGCTGCAATGACACTGTCGGACGTCGACGATCTAACTGTGAAGGGACTCGGGCCAAGCGATATCGACTCGACTGGAACGTTGAACGGGTCATTGCAGAGTCGGCTCAATCAAAACATAAGTGATATCCATGGACAAGTGCAGGGAGAATGGACGGAGGAGGAGGAGAAAGCCGTACGGAGAAAGTTAGATTTCAGAATCGTACCAGTTATAACTGCATTATATTTATTTTGTTTCCTAGATCGGTATGTCAAATCTGAAATTTGAAAGTGTGATTCTTTGACTTTATTGCACTTACTCCACGCGTTTGCATGGAGGGTTGAGACGCGTGTGACCCGGGAACTTGAAAGGGAAATAATGTTTAATAGAGGCTAATAATGCTTGAGCAGATCCAATATAGGGTATGCATGCAAAGAACCCCACAATTCAGTAGCAGAGAGCTAATAAACAATATTATGGTCCGCGCGCAGCAATGCCCGGATCCAGGGAATGGCCAAGGACTTGAAACTGGTGGGACATCAATTTAATTGGGCATTGACTGTGTTTTATATACCCTATTTAATGTAGGTATTGGAGCCATATATATAGCAGTCAGCATGAAGATCGGTATAAGGTTACATGGCTCCCGTTGCACGTGGCTGACATTTGGTATACAGGGTCGAGATACCGAGTAACGTCCTGCTAAAACGTATTGGACCGAGGTTATGGAGTATGTAGTACCGTGGTCAGGCCCGTTTAAGGTCGCAATCAGTTATCCAACATGAGTTCCCGTATCATGGGACTTATGGGGAGTTTCTAGTATCGGTGCTAAATGTTTTCCCTCCAGTACCGTTTCTCGTGTTCGCCTTCGGTTTTATTTCTATGATGACTTCCTTCGTCAAGAACTTCTCTCAACTATGTGCTGCTAGAGCAGTCTTAGGTTTCTTCGAAGGTGGCACCATGCCGGTATACACTTTCTTCCTCTTCACACTTCCAGCACTATGCAGTGGCATCGTACACCTATACTTCTCTGTGCCTTCGTCGAACATAGACATCACCGAACTTCATATTATTATTAATACCCACTAATCCCGTATTGAATTAGGGCATTGCATTCTTCTTGAGCTGTTTTTACAAGCGCCATGAGCTACTTCTTCGGGTGGGGTTATTCGTGAGTTCAAGCTCTATGGCAGGCGCATTTGGGGGATTATTTGCTACTGCCTTAGCGTAAGTTGAAACTAGAGCCTCCTGCCATTATCGACGTCACCAATGGCCATACCCTGCGGGCTTTTACTAACCGTATAACAACTCTTAGGCGCATACCGGAATGGGGAATCAAGGGAGCAAAGATAAATACGTATGTCGCTCACGAGCGTGATATTCCTGTCAAGTCATTGAAGCTAACTGATCATGTGGTCGACTCAGATGGCGGAACATTTTCTTTTTTGAAGGAGTTGTATGTTCTGCCAGTAACGAACTGACAAACCACACCCACATAATTTAGCTGACCTTATGTCTAAATTTCTAGATGACAATGCTGATCGCTCTTATGGGTTACTTGTTGCTTCCTTCTTCTCCCTGCACCGCCACCTTCCTCAATCCTAGGGAACAATTCATTGCGTACCAACGCATGAAGAGAGAACATCATGATTCTGCAAATCACAAAATCACAGCCAAACACGTGGCGAGAGCTATCGCAAATTGGAACAACACAGTTTGTGCCTTGGGATTTTTCCTGCTGAATATAACTGTGCAGAGTTTCTCTCTGTTTCTGGTAAGTTATTCATTACGTGGAGAAGTCATAAGACACTCGCTAAACCTTGGGATGTAAATAATCCGATAGCCGACTATCTTAAACGATCTTGGCTGGGCAGCTACCAAAGCTCAGCTTTATAGCGTCCCCCCTTATGTCGTAGCATGTATCTGGTCCATATTTGTGGCTTACCTCTCCGATCGCACTCGCCTCCGTGGTGCCTACCTTATGCTAGGCTGCGTACTATGCATTATAGGGTACTCTATCCTTATCACATCTCCACCGCCCTCTATCGCCTATCTCGCGGTATTTTTTGGGGCCATGGGTGCATTTCCTGGAGGTCCAGGCTTTCTGTCTTGGGGCTTGAATAATGCTGCTGGCGATTCGGTTCGCGCCGTCTCTAGTGCATACATCGTGTCAGTAGGAACGGCGGGAGCAATTGTTGCGACATGGACATATCTACCCGAGGATAGTCCATACTATAAAACGGGACATTCAATTAATCTGGGTGCGCAGGTGGGTGTTGGGGTACTTGCTATGTTGGGAGTATTTTATGTGAGGTGGGAGAATCGGATGAGGGAGAAGGGTGTTAGGGATGGTAGAGTAGAGGGGAAAAATGAAGAAGTCGTGAGGGATTTGGGATATAGGCATCCAAGCTTTAGATACACGCCATAATACGGCACTGTTTTATTTACATTGGGAATATATTTGTGTCGTTTGGGTTGAATTTGCATGTGAATTACTGTTGTTAAAAGAGTTGGAATTCCGGTGTATCTCGTCATGGCTCCTTAAGGTTTGCGCACACGAGAACTGATTTCAAATAAAAAAAAAAAAGCTAAAAGAGTTCAGGGTAAATATCTCACTGAAAAATCAATCAGAATTTGCAGAATGAATTGCATATACCTGTATGACGTGGTTCTCAATAGATAATTTCCATCAATGGAATTATTCGGCTTTTATATGGAGTCGGTCTTGCGGGTACCCGTGCCGGACTACACGGCTACAGCCTGGTACATTTTCTTAGTCTCATTCATCTCCCTCACTGCATGTCAGACAGCAAATACATATCTCGCCACGTATAAGAAACGGATCCTGTGAATACAGGCAAGCTCAATTCACCGCTTTGAGCCCTATATTTCCATTCGGTTCATACCGGAGCTAGAGACAGCCAATATTGGGCAGGATCAGTTATTTTGGTCAGTTGATTCTTACAATGTTCGAATACGAGAGTCTCCGATCCGAGTAGACTCTTTGAGACAGACATCCTTTTTTCCGTTACGGGAAAGATGTGGACCGGAGAACATTAATACTTGATACTAGCCATATGCCCTCGTGAGTGGCATACACATGTTCAACAAAACTAGGCCGCCGCATCTGTGTGATTTCCATAGAGAGGTATAATAGCCACACGGTGCCATTACAATCTCGGCTCACACCCTTGCTCTTTTAGATACAAGTTCATCTGGAAAGTTTGTCTAGTAATTAGAAGGTCGTTGGGAAAAAAAAACAATAACCCCTTACTTATGGTCAGTTAATGTGTCCTTGCCATAAGCTCATAATAGAGTTCTTTTAACGGTGAACGTGCACATGATACCTACGCAGTTACACGAAAGCTTCATGAATTCTCACATTGCATATGTCAGTTAGCGATAATTGGAAGTTGTGATAACGACCACTCCTCTTTGTCATGCGAGGAATCCCCGACAGGCCCCGAATACCTGGAAACCCGCTGGGACTTTTCGGAATTATATCCCTAGCGTACAGTTATTGAACAACATTTACGCATGTCGCTTGCCTTCTCAATGTCGATACTGCGGATCAGGACATAGCGGAACTATAGGAGCTCAATTGACTGTTAGGTTTATTCTATCTCTTCTACATAGTTTAGACAATCAGGCAAGCGGACCTCCGAATAGGCGTCGAACACATTTTCATTTTGCTATCAACAACCATAATAGTTATGAGCTTTATCCTCCATTATTATTATTCTGTTGCCTATGTTTCTACCTGTACGCTCTATAAAACGTTTTCCTGAACAACCGAATTAGTTCACGGAGATGGACCTGAAGAGGTGCTGCGACCAAAAATTGTGATAGTGACGATCCAAGACAAGAAGACAGGACCTCCGAAACGACCAAATCTCTGAAACGACAGGACCTCTAAACGACAAGATTTCCGAGAGGACAACCTAACGTAAAACTGTATAACGAGAGCCCGTTCGAGTACTGAACTGGGCAGGCAAGACTCGAACATGTCATGAAAACGAAATGATATGACAGCAAGACGAAGACTGCCGAGCTGATAAGAAGCATACGGAGCAATGAGACCACAAGCACATGAAGCTGTGAGAGATTATGGTTGTATAGAAATACCATGAGATGAAGGATGACATGCTGAGTTCAAGTAAGAGATGGCATGGTATGAGGATGAACTGCGATGCGCACTAAGTTCAGTATCATGAGGCACTAAGTGAAGTCTCATGGGTTGACGTAGAAATGTGGATGGTATTGTGATATTTGTTACACTATGGCTGGGGTTGTCTTGCGTGGTTAGGTTCAGGTTTAGGGTTATGTGGACGGGTGGTCACGCTGGAGGAAGAGATTGTGAACCAGCAATAGTGAAGCTACCGGAGCTCAATTAAGCGTTGAATTCATTCCGTCTTCATTCATCTCTTGTATATATCACTGTGGTTCATTAGTTTATATGAGCGAACATAGCAATCATAACGAAAGGTTTCAGCTTTAGGCTGAGTTTACGTCAAAGTTACGTAGTTGCAGTCCCAAAGTTAGGCCAGTTGAACCTTGGAGGTGAAATCTGCTAAGTGAGGTGAAACATTTGGCATGAGTTGAAAGTCTGCAACGAATAATCTGTGACTCTTGTGAGCTGTCCTCCAATGCCGTTGAGTATTCTCTTTTGCTGAGATCTGGGCGAGGTTTTTTCTCCTGAGATCTGGATGTAGTTTCCGCTTCTGCTGAGTCCTGGCCCTACTGATAGCTTGCTCCAGTTTCAATTTCTATTGACTCCTGAGCCCTCATTTAGTCTCATGCCACTAGTCCTCATTGAGATTTCCTTTGTGTAGATTCTATTTAAGTGGCTATGAAACCTCTTTGAGACTATTTGAGACGTAAGTGGGTTTTCGCTGCTTCTATAATAATATCCTACCCTGTTGGATAGCTTTCTTTTGTTGCAAAAATATGCAGCTAATATGCAGATCATATAAGGTTTCTCGGGAGAAGATGCTTAGGTTTCGGTTACTTTTAAGTGGCAACGGCAAAAAACCTTATTGGGTTTATTCTGAAACCGCTTATAGGACTAATAGGATGAAACTAAATGAGGTCTCACCACGGAGACGCTATCATATGAACGATAGTGCATAGTTCAAATCATCAAACAAGCAAATCTCGAGATATGCCTCCAACACATTCTCGCCGTCAGTACGTATTGTAATACCGGAAAAACTGGGCGGTAAGAGTCCTGGTCGGTTTTTGAGGCATACCTGCAGCCGCTCCATGCAACCCGACACAACGCACAATATCTGCATCGCCGGCCTACATCTGATCAGGACAAGTTGGCAACACAACGGTAGGCAGATAGGGGAGGAATTCTCCAGAATTTCCCATATGCTAAGGCTAAAGATACAGATTGGCTATTGTTGCATTTCTTATAACCCAAGCAGGTACACAAGCATGGCTTTGGTTATATAAAGAGAAAAAGGATAGTATTATTAAGTCCTTTAAACAAGAAGGTATTCCATATCTCCTGATGGGACTAAAGATATAAAGCTTTATGTGCTTGGATTACCTGATATTACAGTTGGCCATGGCAGGTGGAAAATACGTTGGATTCTAATAAGGAAGTTGAGTATATATGTGCCGATGCAGAGTTGATCCCACCTGCATCACTTAGATTTTCAGTGCCCTCTGTTAATAGAAACCGACCAGGACTCTTATTTCCCAGTTTTCCCGGTACTATACAACAGGGTGAGGACTAGTGCAGCTTTTTTTTTTTTTTTTTTTTAATTCAATACTCGCATATAGAAATTTCCATGGCGAGGTACTAGTGCAGCTAGTGTGTTAGAAAATATGGAGGTTCTGTGGTTCTCCCCAGTAATGATAATCTCTATTTTCTCTGCTCGATAATGAGCTCTACGAGCGGCTTGTGCTAACTAGACTAATGATTCGTACAAGAGTGATTCCCCTGAGCGTCTTGCGTTGCCAAGCCACTGAAGGAACGGAACTCTGTTCCTTCCAAAATACCACTGATAGGGCCACCGATACCGTTCAGCTGGGGTATGAGAGCGGGGTAATAAATACAAGCTGCAATTCCGCATATCGAGTGCTGATCGTTACTTCTGTTTTCGTCTTCAACCGAACTGATCGTCGTCGGCAAGTCACCGAGATAAAGTTCGGCCCTGTTCCTGGCAAATGAAGAATATGGGATTCATGCACTTCAGAATATATATGTGTAGATTATTATCGATAACAAGGTACACTGTACTGCCAGTTTATGCTTTAATTCAGGAGGCTTCAGCTTTCAGGCCCTGAATTGTATGATGTCATTTGGTCGGTGGCCGTGGATTGCCTATCAACTATGGGCCCGCTGCAAAGTCAGCGAATACAACCATGAATCTCGTAAATCAGAATACATTTGTTGGAAGTCAAGTACCTAGGGTAGATCATTGATTCGTGGGGGACAGTACTAGTTCAAGTGATCCATAGCGGCAACTGGTGATGATCATTGCATTGAGAGGCATGTACATTCAGATGCACTCCCGATACATATGCCGTACCAGTAGATTTTCACCGTTGAAAAATAGATTCTAGTTTTAAGCAGTATTACCTCATCAAAATACACCCAATATCGAATTATAGCAGTGACCGAGTTGGTTCGGAAGTAACACCCAATTCGCCTGGTGATATACCTGTCGCTGCAAGGCTCGGATCGAAAACGATCATGTTAGTTTTACCTTTGCGGCAATCGATCACATGGACGCGGAAGGGTTTCAAAGCAGGGGACCTCATATGCATAGGAGATCCATTCTTATTTTATTATGGGTTAAAATCGTTTTCATCGAGGCATACATTCCTTTCTTCTTAGCAATGGTGTCATCTTATTCCCCAATTTCACAATCCTATAACCCACCGAATCCCCCCCGCTTGTTCCGCAAATTGTTCCTCTACCTGCGTATAACATACCAAGACTGTAAACCGACAAAATGCAAGGTACCTCCTACTAGATATAAGTTATTTGTCGATGAAGCCTCAAGCTCGAAATAACCAAGTGCGAAATTTGAATGAAAAAAAACACCAGCACGATGCATAATTTAAAAAGGAACCCAGGGAATTAAAGTAATAAAATCGTGCAGGGCAAATGTGGTGCATCACCCCTTATAGAGTGGTTCTGTACCAGTTGGCCGGAGGGTCATCCATGCATTCGCCAACAGTCACAACTATAGTAAAAAGATACATCGAATCAGTATACACGCGCTATTTTGTCCTGAGCCTGGAATCTTTACTTACACCTATATCCTTGCGATCTGGCTCTGTCGATCATATAGCCCGTCAACAACTCCACAGAAGTCTCATGATTAGAATGGGCCAAGACAAGCCATGATCCGCTTGTTCCGCTAGTGGAAGAGATTGCATTATTAAAAATCTGCTGAGATTGCCAATTTGTTGACGGGGTATTATATTGCCAGTCCCGGGTGTCGAGGTTCGTGATCATGACATGGTAGCCAAGTGTGTTGAGTGTACTTAGACATGTGGCACCACAATTGAGGTATGGCGGACGCATATAGGTTGGGTATCTTCCGATGATGCTGAGGAGTGCACTCTCAAGCTGGCTCATCTGCGATGTAATATCGTTCACACTCAAGGTATCTAGGTCTGGATGTGACCAGGTGTGAGAGGCTATTTGGTGACCGGTATTGTAGGCATTTCTTATGACTTGCTGAGCGTTGCTATCGACGGTGATTGCAGGGCCCCAATTCTCACCACTATAGCAAATAACATCAGAATAAAATCTAGATATGTACCATTCATTGCAATTGCAAGAAGACATAAGAGTTGATAAAAATTTTTTTTTGTGAACCAATACTCGCATCGAAGCAGCTCGCTATGGCGAAAGAAGAGTTGCTAGAAGCTTTTGATAACGTTCATATAATATCTCATAGGAAATTCAACATACTTGAGAAAGAATGTAGCCTTAACATCCTCTCCGTTCAGAATGTCGAGAAGCCTCTGCATGTAGCTGTAGACGGAAAGGGAACTATTAGCTTAATTCCAGGCATATAGATCACAAGAATTCAAATATCCTGGCTTATCGAGGTTTGATACGTACATGTACGGGCCGTCATCATAAGTCAATGCAACTGTACCTGGAACAGTGCAAGTGTTTAATCGAATACCATACGGCACATTGCCCAACTGGGGACGAGTACCGGATGACGATGGTGGACTACTCGTCCTTGGTGGAAGAGTTGTTCCGCCAGTGCAGCTGCCGTATGCAGACTGACAGCCAGTTCCTATAATAGCTCAACTACCTATTAGCTAATACGTTCTAGCACACTTATATGCCTACTGAGCAGTAGATTATTGGCCGCGGGCGGGCTGCCAATTGCAAGCAAGAGTAGTCATATTATATCAGGTACCGAAATGCTGCTCATGTGTATCAAATCACGAACTGCATGCAGGGAATGGCTTCACCCACCACAATGCTCTGCAGTGTCACCACACCAGCCCCATTGACTGCAGCATTGATATTGTGCAGGTGGGCACCGAAAACCGTTGCCCGCACCAGCCTCCTGAGTGCCACAAGTACCGTCTGGCGTAATTGCTTGTCGAGAGAAAATGTTAAGTCCAGGCTGCGGTGGCGCTGGCTGTGTCTTTGCAACTGGTTGCGGAAGCGCAATTGCAGTGCCCGTGAAGAGGATCAAGGCGGTCGAAGCTGCGAGTGCGTTGAACTTCATTGTGATTTTTGATGGGCCACAAAACTCGCGGTAAGTAAATAAATTAGGTATCTTAACCTGTATGATGACTGATTGAATTGAGGCCCAAAGTTCAAATCGTAGCCCGAGCTTCTGTATATGGTCGAATACCAACAATGGATAACGTAGTGGGTAGGTGGGAGGCTTTATGTAGGAGAGCTTTCAATAAACAACAAGTACCACATACCACCCAAGGATCTGGACCCCATCTCAATACTTCTTAGAAACTAATTGATAGTATCAGAAGTGCCTTGGCCCGCCGGGCAGACTCTCCACCGTCGACAGCCGAAGCCATATGCATATATATGTGATATAATACCAACCTTACAATTATGAAGCAGGGGCCGAAATAAGAATTAATTAGGGTTTGCATAAAGCTGGGGGCAACGTGTGAGCTTACGTCTCTACATGCTTTGTGCACAAGTGATCCTGGGATACAGACAAGTATCAGCAAGGTCACGGCATGGGTTAGATTTCTTTTCACCGTTTTCGGCGCGATCTATCGAAGGGCTCCCTCGTGTTGAGGCAAATGCCGGATGTTTGCCGTCCTGAGGAGGAGAACTCTTATCCATTCATATGTATCCAAGTGCTATCCTGGTCATTCTAACAAGAATTGTTATTAGGCATTCATTTATGCAATCTCGCAATGTTATTACAAAGTCAAGGGGCTTTGAGAGCTCAACTTCGAGAGTGAAAGCGATAGAATAGCACTTTTCCCGTTTCGTAAGTATACACTCAAGGTGATGCTTATCGTACTGGGATGTAATGTAGTCGATCTAACTATAACTTGACATTAACGTATTTTGTTTAGCTATGTACACGCATTGCATGTCACCACATGGCATGACATCGGCTCGATGCAGCGTGTGACATTCCCAACAAGTACAGTTTATATTATCAATATACTCCTAAGTCGGTAACGTTAACGAGTTTAAGCGACTGGTTATGATATCATTCAGCCGAACTAGCCATTCATGGTACTGAACCCTACCATTCAATCTCATATCGTCAAAAATCTACCTCGTTTTACGATTCTTTGAACTTTAAACCACCAAAGAACTGTCGAACGCAGTTCAGAGGAGTCATAAAGCCCACCCCTTAGACGAGTATCTCCGAGCTGAATAATGTCCTACCTCTATTGTCCCATCTTCAGAGGCTCTAGTCAGCAAATCCGTTACTTCCAACGCATTTCCGAAGCTGACAAAATCTAGACTTTCCTCAAGTGACCACTCCATCATGCCATATTCGATATCTCGATCCAAACGAAATCATAAGCTATTACCAACTTGGAATTGAAATGGTGAGCTGTACCTATGGTCACCATATCAATCAATCTTAATAACTCATGTCCACTCTCTGGTCCTAAGCTTCGGTATTTTTACCTCAAAGGAGGGAAGGAAAATTTTCTAATCTTGCAACGTCACTTGACCTTACGTTAGTAATGTTGCCGGCATAAATGGTTTGCTGCTAAGTTCACATGAAGCCTTGGCATGCGGCCAGCACCAATCTGCACACATAACCTGAACAGCAGTTCTGTAATTCATGGTCGGGTATCGAACACGGCATCTCTGAGGCGGTATAACTCCAGGTTGGGTGCTCAATGACGATAGTCAAGAAGACCGAAGGTTTGCTGTATATCGCCTTATAGCTACTAGTCCATTATTGGCCATGGATCGAATAGATCTAGAACACAATTAACCTTAATCTTACATAGTTATACCCGATAAGCCGCTGAAAAAGCCATGCATTAGTGTATGGGCTTCTAGACCTTTGCAAGGAAATATATCGATATAATCTCCCCCACCAACCATTACGACCTTCATGAAGTCCTGCGGAGCCCAGAACCGAAGGACATACTCACAGCACTCGAGAACGATGTTTAAGTAAGCCTTAATACAAATATTCAGTGGAATTCTGACTGCTCCATACTCTGACAGAGAAATTGGACTGGTATCGCTTGCCTGGCACATTTCACCCCTGCCCTGGCGACTTAAGGGATGGGTTAACTGGTGACTATCAGTCGAATTGAAATAATGTAATTAGAGTACTCAATACCAGTGGCTGAGGACGGTGGTACATTGGGTACTTACATACGGCCTCTGCTTGTATATACTACCTAGTCTGTTAACTGCTCCCTCGTGCGCCCCACTCTTGGCTTCGGTAGGGCCGATTCCGACAGGCTGGTTTTTATTGCCATTTGCAGTATCTTGCTCCGCAGCCGGCTCTGTACCACATTGCCAAGACGCCAGGCGGAGACTCTAATACATATTAGATTTGGAATATAGCCAGACTAAACCGGACTGCTTTACCGACCAATGCCTTTCTGAGTTTAGCCCCCAAGACAAGAGGCAAAAATGACCTTGGACATATACCAGTAATACTTGTTTGTTGGCAACAGGAACGAACCACGGCCGGGCTCACGAGGTATAAACAAAATTCGGCTGAACTTGTTTTTCAGACATTGTAAGGTAACGTAAGTGACAGGGATCTGACGCACTATGGGGGATCCAACGCACCGTGCGCAACCATCAGTTCATACAGGAAGAATACATTCCCATGCACTTTGCGATAAAGCAGCTTACTATAATCGCTGGATCTGAATTGGGGAGACCTCTCCGAAAAATTCAAGTCCCCTGTCGTCTATGTTTGTAAAGTAACCTTGTCCCCCAGAACATGCAAATCGAGATCACGAGGACTTTGATAACTCGGGTTATCATCCTTTGAGGGCCTCACGAATTGAGGTTCACCAAATCTTTCCTGGTTACAGTAAGGCTTGGTCAGGCTTAACTTTGTGGATTTGACTGCATTTTGACTTTAGGAAGCTCGCAGTAACCCCACTAGCTAATGGACCCACGCTTACTTAATACTGGCAGGGCTGAAAGATGTCATCTAGCAATCATCTTGTGACTAGTCCTTCTTCTGAAGGTGTATGTCATCATCATCATAGTTATCATCATCATCACCATCATCACCGTCATCACCATCATCATAGTTATCATCACTATTCATCATCATCACCATCATCACTATCATCACCATTATCAGAATCACAGTCATAATCATAAACAGTATCATCGGAAGAGTCTGCAAAGATACTGTTCCATGAACATTACCCCGCACATAAGCATATTAAACCACGCGTTATGATTTTGCACGCTGACAGTTACTAAGGAGAGATACCAACCAAATTTTATAAAATCTCTTTATCTGCACTTTTGTGCTTACTTACTACATTGGTTATGAGATATCTGTGCAAAACCTCTCTAATGACTTGAGTGGGTTCAGGACTATAGTTGCAATATTGATTATACATTATATTTCTTCCTCAGTTATACATATAGAAGGCTGGTGACCAGCTAGGATTTCGAAGAGAGCATTCTAGTGTTCTATGACAATAGGTGCCTCTAGATAATTTTGTCGTAATTTTGGAGGAAAAACAGCCTCACTGTGCACTATATTCCATACTACACGAGACGCATGTATGGTACGTTAAGCCGCACTGTGACACCAAAAGTCTTTAACGAGGGATGTACAGTATTCTCAGAGCTTTTACTCGTGCTAAATGCTGTATAGCGTAAAGTATCCGAACAGAGTGGAATCTGAAAAATTCATGACTGGATACTTCTTATCAGTTAAGATATGTTAGATTAGCGAGGTTTCTAAGTAAGCTAGCGCTATGTGACTACCCTATCTCATGACTCGATGCTTTATGGGCTGGTTCAAAACCGATTAGCATGTTGCTTAGAATAAGTGGAGATGCTCTGAGCAATAACACAGGCTTGGAATGCAGTCTGGGGACAGATTCAGAATCGGCGCATTCCTCCGCATGCCTATAGCTAGGGCCCTGCATATGTCTGCAAATATTGATATGACTTGTAGATGAAGAGCCTTGCCTTGTAAGGTATTCTGACACCTGGTAGGAAGTAGATTTCATGTCTTTTGCCCAAGTGGGCAGTTAGTAACTAATTCTGGGATTCAACCTACACTTGGAGATCCAAGTCCATTCTAAAATGAGAAACCCCCTCCCCCGAGATTGAATTTCATGAATTTGCATACAATGTGTGACGAATATTAGGGGTAATCTACCGGCCTCTTTCTATTAGGATGTATGAAATGGACAGCTATACAGCCGCGGGGACGGCAAGGGATGCCTCAGGGTAACGAACCACTTCACCATTCACTACGTAGATTTTTCTTTTTTTCTTTTTTTGGAACCAGTACTCGTGTGCGCAACCTTAAGAGTCACATGACGAGCCACACGGAACCCCTGGTGGATTCAAGGGTCGGTCAAGTTAATATGTCCGCCCTGCGCGAGCTATGAGAAAAAGAAAGAAATAAAAAAAAAAAACATTAATATGCTCGGCCTTTGTCTTCCTTAACGTCCAGCGAGAGGGCGGTAGTGTAGGCGAAGTACGCCTGCACCGTGTCCCATTCTCCCTCCTCTCCCTCTTCCTTCTTCCATATCGGTGTGTCTAGCTCCTCCCAAGTCATGGCTTCTCCGCTGGTTCCCGGAGCTGTTTTTTTTTTTTTTTTTTTTTAACTCAGTACTCGTATGCACAACCTTAAGGGTCGTATGACGAGCCTTCCCGGAGCTGTTGGGCGTGCTGGGGGCAGGCGAAGGTGACGTGGTTCGCTACGTGGATGTACGATTCTGAAATTAGAGGTGAAAGCTATCATTGCATTACCCACTACAAAGTGAAGTAGTCTTGTGTATGGAGCAAATAGAGTCACTGATTGAACCTTGCCTTTAAATTTAAATTCTCCTTGAACCTGCATTATGGGCGTACTCAAATAAGGTTACTTCCATTATTAGTGGAACGCTTTTACGAAAGTATGGTGATTCTTCTCTCACAAACCTACCTGTACTTGGTATGCAGCCTGTAGTAGGGCTCAAAGTGCACCCTCCTTCTAAGAATTCAGCAATTCAGCAGGCGCTAGCACTCCAGATGTAGTGCTATTGACGGAATTGACATAACCTCACGTAGCTACGGTAAAAAAGTCATATTGCATTACACAATACTGATATATGTGTTAGAGAAAATTCCCGTGAGGTGCCTAGAGCGAAGCAATGGTGGACAATAATTAGGAAATCAAAATAGCAATATCTTGGGAAGCCCAAACGGGTAGAAATGTTAATTACATCTTATTATGATCAACATGCTCGGGTGTAGAGTCACTAGGGTTATCCTCCGCCCTGCATCCGTTACGCAACAGAAGGGCTATGACAGCTTCCTTGAGCTTCAAATTTGCATGTGAAGTGGGCGCAAGGGCAGCTCGCATTACATTACCAAATTTCCCGCCCTGCGCATTGACATCTGCTCCTCTATCGAGTAGCAGCTGGAGTATCTCAAGGACCTTAACTGTTTCATATCGCTGATCAGGACTGTATGCACCATGTGCTGCTGCCTGGAGAACGTGTCCATAGTGACCTCCAAGGGCATTCACTTGCGCGCCCTTATCCAAAAGCAGCTCTATGACTTGGTAGTTGAGAGTTCCAGACCGAGGGGACACAACTGCAGCTTGCAAAGCATTACCATAATGCCCACCTTGCGCATTCACATCTACTCCTCTGTCTAACAGCAACTGTATTAGCTCTAAAATCCTGCCTCTGTTTCGCTGGCCTTGGAAGTCGTAACGACCATGGGCTGCGGCTTGCAAAGAGTTTCCGTAGTAGCCACCCTGTATGTCTGCGACTGCACCATTATCCAATAGGAGTTTCACCAGCTCATAGCTACCACTGAGGGCTGCAGCTTGCAACGCTGTTCCGTACTGTCCACATTGGGTGTTTACTTTGGCTCCCCGATCCAGTAGCAACTGTACTATTTTGAGTCTTGGAGGTCGAGCTGCTGCGGCGGCCTGCAAAGTGGTTCCATAGATACCTCCCTGAGCGCTGACATCGGCGCCGCGATCGAGAAGCATTTGCACAATCTGAAAGCTTGCACAACGTGCGGCTGCGGCCAGTGCGGATCCATTCACTCCCCCAAGTGCGTTTATCGCTGCCCCGCTATCCAATAATAGACACATCAACTTGAGGTCGTTCGGTGGGTCACCGCTCGACATTGCCGCTGCTTGTAATGCATATCCATATCTGCCTCCTTCTGCATTAACGTCGGCTCCCCTCTCCAGCAATAGGTTTACTACTTCAGTGTGTTTGCCACGGGCTGCGGCCGTCAATGCACTCCCACCCAACCCTCCTTGGGCGTTTTCATTGGCACCGTTCTCTAACAAGAGCTGTACCAGTGCTAGATTCCCATAATTAGCTGCTGCAAGGAATGCGGTACCAAATTCTCCGCCTAGGGCATTGACGTCTGCTCCGTGGTCGAGCAAAAGCTGTGCTATCTTGACTCTGTGATCATGAAGATCATTTTCACTGGCTATGCCAATTGGAACGCATGCTGCCTGCAGAGCGTACCCAAATTCTCCCCCTTCCGCGTTGACTTTTGCACCATTATCAAGAAGAAATTGTACCACTTCAAGTTGTCCTGCGTAGGCCGCAAACTGTAATGCGTTTCCATATCTCCCTCCTTGTGCGTTCACATCTGCTCCCCTCCCAACCAGTAGCCTCATCAATTTGAGGTTGCCTTGCCGCGCTTCTGCTTGTAATGGATAGCGTGCTAACTCAGAAGATTTTGATATGTGTCGCTCAATCTCCTTGAGCTCTTCTATAGATCCAACTGAGGGCTGTGGATTGACAGATGCTCCCCTATCGAGAAGAAAGGTAGCCATCTCTTCAGAGTATTCGACTCCAAAAAGAGGAGTTAACATCTTCGCATACATGGATGATTGGTCGGCTAAGTGAAAGTGATCTACAGGGTGCCCTGCTTCGTAAAGACGTTTAGCCATAAACAAGTCATTCTCATAGACAGCGTAATGCATTGCTAGCTTATCGTCGGGCCATTTTTGGGTTTCCTCTCCCCACTTGAAACCAAGGTTGCAGTAGTGTTGATAGACAAGAGGTAAATCTAATATCAAAGCGAAAGTTGCGGGGGAAAATCTCACGCCATGATTAAACTGGTAATGGTACACACGTCCGTTGATGTGCCGCTCTTTAATTATGGGCCCAAACTCCATGAATTTTGTTATCACGGCCATTAATTCGTGATTCAGGCGGGTGCTCGAGAGGGCACGGATGTGGAGTGGCCACGAAAGACAGGCATAGTTTGCGAGCGTGCCGGGATATAGAATGGTCTGACCACGATTAGGAGCCCAGGGGTCCACAGAAATAGGAGTTGGGAACAGCATCAGAAAGCTGATACAGTCCAGGGCCATCTCGGCGTGCGCGGCCTCCTGCTCAAGCTTAAGACCAGCCACGACTGGTGACCGCCCACCAAGGAGAAATTCCTGCACTGAAAAATGTACGAATCGTACAAAATTCTCTGTGTCAATCATAATGAGATTTGCACAAGCGGCAAGGATAGTCTCCGGTGTTGGCCTCCTAGATAACAATTCATTGGGCTCCACATGCACGATTGCATGTTCCTGCAGAAGGGCCCCATATCTTTGGTCCATGGCGGCAGCAGTAGTTAGCTCATTTATCCCCAATGGCCTTTGAGCGAAGGCTATCCACATGAGAACCTTTCGAGCTAATTCACGGTGTGCTCTAGGCTTCTTGTTTATCATGTTAATTATTCGTTCGTAGGTCGCATCCATATCCTCTGGTAAGTATCCAAGGGTTTTCTTGATACCATAATCTGATGTTTGGTCACATATCTCCTGTAATTGAAACTCAATCCATAAAAACCTGAGGGTTTGGGATCGATTAGTAAATTTAATAGAGGGATAACATTATAGATATGGCAAGCACTAGTTGGAGGAAATATTACTCACATGCCTCCAGACTTCCCAATAAGCGCATCTAGTATCTCATCCTTGAGCTTGATATCTTGAAGAACAAGACGCCTGTCCTGTAGTCGCTGATCTATTTGCGCTCTTGCATAGACTTCTATGTCTTTATCAACCTTTCGAGCTTCAATCTCAATTCTTGGGAAATTGGCTTCGCTAAAGGCGCAGGCAATATCGGCTTCTTTGCGGCTAGTTACAAAGAGTTTTATGGTGCCTAAGCCCCCAGCTTTTAGGGAAATAGCACCAATCGCAGTTGAAGCATTGACAATGCGCTTCAAAAAGTCACATAAATCGCGTCTTTGACTTATACTACATTCGTCCAATGCATCGACAGTTAAAAATACGCAGTCAAAGTGCTGAGAAACCGCAATGAATAGAATCCTTAACTCTTCGAGGCTAGGTTCGCTATCATTTTTAAAGTGCTTTTTGTAAAGCTCTAGCAGTTCAGCCGGTAGGTTCTTTATTCGTCGACATAATTGTTTTAGGGCAAGCCTGATGTATGTGACAGGTTCCCGGGGCTCCTTGTAGTTGCAATATAGGAATGTCACCCCTATATTCCCGGATAATTCGTACTGTGCAGAAAGGTGTTCCACAACTAGTGATCTGTTATTATCATGGACTAGCATCAGTGTACGAGTACTCGAAGTAGGACCGTAGGACAGCGAAAAGATCTGACGAGCACTGCATGCTGTTACTTACGCGAGAACCGTTTTTCCGGCACCAGCTGCAGTAGAAGCGTCAATAGCGATCACTTTCATATGGCATGGATGTCACTTACGTGTTCCATGACACCACAAAAGTCCAGAATTTGATTGATTCACCCAGTTCGTGAACTGTAGGTCATCTAAGAGCCACTTCCCTGTACTTCCAAATCGTTTTTTATAGTGCCTCTGGTGCGTATCTTCGAAATCACTCTGGGAAAGCCAGTTCAGTACAGCACGACGTCTCTCATCTGCTGAAGTGTCAATATATGATGTGGTGACCTTGCCATGCTCGGGTTCAGACTATGCCACCTTACCTCCTTCCTTTGAATCTTGTTGCTCCCTAGCCTCATATGCCTCTATTAGATGCTGGACATTGGCTGAACGGACCACAATAAGTGTATGGTGCAGGAATTGGTCCTCAATAGGTTTGAACTTTTGTTCAAATGGCTCCCAGGCTAATTTCATGAAAAGTTTGAAACCAAGGCGATCTAGGTAACCAGTTGTGAGCAAACTCGCTGCTGGATAGACTGATCCCCACATTCTTATGCGTATATTCCCGCCGGGTTTACGTTACTTACAAGATGCTTTTCCTTCCCTATCTGTAAATACATTCCTGACGCTGACAAAAAAATCGAGGAGATCACAGTAAGCATTAACCAACGCCTGGTAGATGCCCAGTAAGTTAATATTAGTGTTGAACAGACCTAGGAGACGACGGAGCAAGCTTTCAAACCTTTTGAACATCAGGGCACTTTTGGAACGCAGCTGAGCCATATTTCGATAAGTACTCTAAGTGCTCGCCAATCCTTTCCATCATTCCTGTAAGACTCTCGAAAAACTCGAAATACCCGAGAACAAGCTACACCAGTATTGCATCAGCCTCATATCTAATGTCCTTGGGGCACAGGACACATACTTTCAGAACGCAATTGGCGCCGCCAATGGCCAACGAAGCGATCTGGGGTGCCTGCTGAGTGAAAATGGACACCATGCTCATAAATTGTTTTATACCTTGTAGGATTCTCACTACGCGGGCATTCAGTGAACCTGGGAGGCGAATGGGGCCATCCGATTTGTTTAGCTCTTGTATCTTTGTCATTATATCTGTAGCCAAGAGGAATGCTGACTTGTCGTCCTCCGAGAGTTCGTCAACATACTTCTGGATAGCCTCTTGAAAGGCGTTGTGAGGAGGCTGTGTCACTAGCGCACTAGCCGCTTCATGATCATTTGAAGGCTTATTAACATCAACCACAATAGTGGTAGGGGCAGTTGATGGGGTTGACGAAAGAGTTTGCTGAGAAGTCAATGGCGCAGCAGAAGTTATGGCATTACTGCTACTGCCACCCGGACCACTAGTTGAAATCTGGGCATCCAGTACTGGCACCGAATTCGAAGCTCTTTTGTTCTTTGGGGGCCTGAAGGTGGTCAACAGATCCTTGAAGAATTGTTTAGGTTTTTGCGACTTCGGCGTCCGCATGTTTGGAGATTGGGATAACTGAAAGCTGTACCGATCGCGATAATTTTGCCTAGGCTTCCGCTTTGCAAATATCACCAATATTAATTGGGGAACCCAAGATTTTGTTCACGTTCTTTCTGAATATAAAATCTGATATCGGGTCTAATGCTGGCGGAGGATGAAAGCAAGTATGCCGGGATAGAAAGACTAGACGTTGACAATGCCGAGCCTTCAAATCAGCCACGATCTGCATTTTGGTGTTTCATCCTGCGCCGCATTTAAAACTGGAGTTAATGTATGGTACGCATTTCCGCTACAACAGCATGCATGCATATATACAGTATCGGTACACCAAGTAAGCAGCGGCGTGAAGAATATCCACATTACTACATATTCGATGTACATGATATTACATTAAGCGGATGGACCAGTGCGACATATAGTAGAGTATTACGGTATCGTACTACACCTTGAAGTGGCCGTCTGCCCTGTCAATATCAATCAACCAACTAGAAATCCATCGAGGACCTGACCGTCCTTCACTTCGGAGTCTCGAGGCCATTAGCGAGGCCTCTACTAATTGTAAATGGGACTTTGATTTTCGTATTATGAATGATAGTATAGTACTATTGTCCCACACTATTACTAATTAGAGGTATTATTTCCTAATATAAAGTATTGTTGTTGTTTCCCCATTAGAGTTAGTCTTTTACTGGGGATTTTCCTGCGCCTCTTTAGCCTTCTCAACTACATTGCAGCAATTCTAGAATCGTTTGATTAACCTTTGGTGCATCTCCTAGTGGAGTCACCTCAGCTGGGGGTTGGGATTTTGAGGCGTAGGAGGAGGAGTAGTCTGGTTGGGAGGAGGGGAATTTGGTGAAAGCCTTCGCTCCCCAACTGGCGTACAACCCTCTGTCGCCGGCAGCTTATGTTCCCACAATGTTTTCTCGAAAAATGGTGGTCTTGATTGCACAATCTTGTCTTCCCCGACCACAAAGTCCAATGCAAAAGCAACCTCAGTGTTAGACTTCACTCCTTTGGTTTGTGCCCTATCCGACTTTTCACATGCCCCCGTGAGGTCCTCAAAAGTTGTGAATTTTGTCTTCACCTGTGGCATGCGGATTTTGAGGGCGGCTTCGTACGAAACAATACCGATGGCGTAGATCTCAACACCAATGACGGGGCTGGCACTAAATTCAAACTCTGCGTCTACGGAACCGCTGTTTATCTCGAAGGGGAGTGACTCCATTTTCGAATCATCCCATCCAGAGACCTCTGATTTATCAAAGTCGGGTATGTTGGCTTTCATAAGAGCTCCATTGGGGATAGTAGCCCTAGCACCGAAGGAGATGTCCATGTCTTGCTTGATATTTGTGGTCAAGGAAACTTCGTATTCGATTTTAGGACTAAGGGTGAAGATATATGGGATGGTAATGCCTGCAAAGGGGGTGCTGAAGATATCTAAAGATTTTGCAAGAGGCTCACCCTCAGTGGCCTTAAGCTTTAGATTGAGTTTGACATTGACTTCGACATTTTCGGGTGCGACAGAGAACCAAGCTTCTCTCGCTATGAAATCCTCGACTCTAAGATGGCCTACAAACTTTACTTGGCCTTTAGTGTAGCAATCCGTGCAGTCGAGAATTTGGCGAGGGTCGTCGGGGCTATTGTGGGATGAATTGTTAGCACAAAGATTCTTCCCGACCGCCGGGTTCAAGATTATGACCTACTTGAGAATATCAGTGTAGATATTGACCCGCTGTCCTGGAGACCCTTTATTGATATCCCATGTATACGCTTCATCAATTGTTTTATCCCCCACATCTCCCAATTCTTTTATAATACTATCGAATGAATCGCCAAACTTGTCCTTTAGACTATTCAGTTTCTCTTGGGTTTTATCAACTGTATCTGAGACCCAATCCGTGAAATGGTCGAAAATTCCACGGGCCTGGTGTTTTTCTGTAGCGTCCTGGGCACGACTAGACCTAGGAACTTTGCCTTTGCCTTGGTAAGTTGCGAATTTTAGATCGTAGTTACCAGCAATCTCCTCCCACGGAGCATGTGTGGCAAAGAGCTTAATCACTAAGTTCTTCGTATCATATTCAACGTTGTGGATACTACAAGGGTTGAAACATTAGTTACTACTCTCTAGTTTTGTCTTAATTCCTAATAAAATATGCACCCAAACTTACTGGTAAGCCTTCCTCTCATCACCCGGGGCGCATCCCTCATGATCTGTGACCATAATGAACTCATCATCATCCGCCGCATTAATCCAATCCCATGCATTCTTCGCATACTCAAACCCCCCTCGATCCAGAAGCGTCAAGCCAATAAACCCATCTTGATCAATCGAGCAGTCTACTGCCTTAGTCAAACCCTCGAATCTCTCCATCATAATCACCGGTACCCCTCCAGGAGCAAATAGTGTCATATTCGCCATCATAACTCCCTTGCTCTCCTCTTCCTGAGCAGCATATACCATGAATGCTTCTTGAGCTAGGTCCAGACGCTGATAATCCTTCTCAGTATCACGGCGACGCACTCCGTATATATGATCTAGCCGGACTGGCTTGAGTTTGGTAATTCCCTTTCCATCTATTTGAGTTTGTAGCTCTTGGATGGGTTGCAGGTTCATTCCGGCGACTTGCACTGGCTTTCCCACAATACGACGGCCAATATGTATTGGTTTGCCATTGGGAGGGGCTGGGACAGCCTCTGTTAGGAATATATTACTTGCAAGGAGTGTCAAGATGAAGCCCAAGAAATTCCATGACTGCATAGTAGGTGTCTATCCTGTATGTATACGCCTGCGTATAACTATATATGGTGTCAAGTTAAAGCTATCAAATGAAGGAAAATGAAAAGCGAGTGAATAGAGAATGTAATGCCCCCACGAAACCTGCGTCGGACTCCAAAAAGAGTGTATGATTCGTTGTTCACCAGACGAGGCGAAATGAGAGATGGCCTACGCCGAAGAAAAGAAATATATACTTCAACCGTTCTGTTCATCCTCCAGTTGAATTAGGTGTCATATACTGCTTATTCCACGCGATATTCCCCAACCATATCTTCAGAAACACACCGAAACGGCGCATCTAAGGGTGTCATCCCTAAAATGAGAGCCCAAGGCCCATAATGTATTCTGTAACTTCTTCAATTCCCTCTAACGGATACACATGCTGGCACTGGATGAGGTTACTAACCTTGTGAGGCATAGGCGGCGTGGATCCAGATCTCAGGTGCCATACATATATGGTGTCATCACGCGCTCAAGCTCTGTAAAAGCCTAGGCGCGCCCATTGTTGATGATTTATGTAATTTTTAGTTTCCCAACTGAGTGATCGGCCTCGGCTATCAAGAACATTCTTAAGGTAGCAAGTAGCCAGGGAAGCTTCATGAGTTGGGTTCACAGTTATGCCAGCCTAAAGCAGTTCCACCGAATTTGCCCGGGAAATATAGTGCTAGCCCTCATGCATCACCAGTAAGTAAACTCGATTCAAATCAGTTGGATAAGAGCCTAACTACCCCTGTTCGTACGCCCAAAAATAAGCAACCCCGGCCCGCCAAGGTTAGAAATTAGTCTGACATATGCGGACTGATATCTGAAACGCGGCTATGCTAAGTAGGTGAGCTGGACGAGAAACGGTCCAAAAGATGGTGAGTGGAGCTAGGAGTTACTTTAGGTTCATTTTCATTGCAGGACTTTGGAGGAGTGTCGTGCCAAACACCGAGACTAAGGACTATTTCGATCGAAAGGGGGTCTGGTTCCGGACGAGGACATCACAAGACAAGCTGTTGATAGGAAGTCGATGCCGGAGGCCAAGGAAGTTTGTTTCATGGGCGTCGAGACCAAGTTTCATGCGCGAGCAGACGGCGCGGCTCTGGTACCTTGAGGAATTTGACTACAACCCTACGATTATCATACAATCTCAATCAGGAGCTCGAGGTCATGTCAACCTGAAGCACATAATACCATCCGAGCCAGGAGTTGCTTACCTTTATCCCTAAGGCTCAAACCTCTTCACCCCAATGTATCGTCCTCTCCTTCTCATCCCCATTCATAGCCACTCGTGCCTTTAAATGTGTGTTCTATCGGCCTCCCAAAACACTCATTATCATCCAAGCAGTAGTCGGAAAGGCATAAAGAGCTCTTCATGACTTCCTAAAACAGACAAAGTAGAAAATGCTAAAGATATAAGCGCAGGATTTTTTCGCATGTATCTAGAATTCTTTAGAGCATCTTCTTACTGGGGTGACACTGACATGCTAGACTCTTGAAGCCCCAAGGACAGGAAAGTAAAGTACCACTGCATGACCATGTTTTGCTCGCCAGCAGAACTAGTGTATGTGAGCTGACAGGGCTGTACTAGCCAGTCTCGTATACACCAAGGATACCAGCACCTGGTATTAACTGATGAGGTCAGCAGGAGTGTACATAACGAGCTTAAGTTACTCGTAGTGGATGGCGTACCTACAATAGTCACTGCGCATACTAGTATATAATAAACAACATAGAATAAGCTGCTCAGTGATGTTCAATATGCATGCACATTTGCAAACCTCCAATTCAACTACCATGTAGTAATTTTCAATGCTGAAGAAACAAAAATCATATCAAGTTTCTCGAACTCTGTCTACTTGAATATAGCTTATGAGTAGAGAGGCTCGTCGCACAATGTCACGCACCAACCTAAAGGCGAATAACACTATTGGTATACAATATACAATGTTTTAGAAAACCAACAAAAAATAGAGCCTCTGACACTTGTGCCATATGTAAGTACTTGTATATATCGTCGTACCGTATCACTCTAGCTCGTACCCGTCTCACGCTGGGTTTAAAATAAGTAACGGCTGTTATAAATGAATATAATACCATACTAAAGGGCGTAGAGATACTATTTAGTAGAAGATGAAACTGATAATAGAAATAGTGCCAAAGATTGGGCGATAATTCAAACTCAAGTCTAAATTACTTCCATATATTGAGCGTTCAAACTTATCAATAGCGGTGTACATGAGAAGGTTAACTCAATGCATATATATGCACAGGAATTCGAAGCACTGACACAGGAGCCAAGGGTATCAAGTATTCAACTAGACCATGATTGTTCTGACCATATACTTAGTCTCGTGCCCAGACCCTCTGAGAGATATACTATGGCTTTTTCTCCCTAATATGGCAGTGGAACATATGAATATGACTTTGGCAACAATGGACCAAGCTTGCAATATGATAGCGGTGTTCACAGCTGTTACGTTAGATTCGCTCCAGGGCGAGGAAGCATTCTCTCCCATTAGATACGACTCCACTCTTTGTTTCTGTTTTGTTACAACTGAGCTCAGGATTAGCGCATAGGCACTTTAACTGTGTATTGATAGTGAGATTGCTTGATCTAGTGGTATTCCTTTCAATTTCTATCTTGATGGAAGTGAGATTTACAATAGGTGAGCTGGCATTGCCTACGCGACTCATAATCTGGCTAATTCGAATTCCCGTTCTGACTGACGTCATTGTAGGACTGGTTAGTCAGTCTCACGCAAATCTCCTGCACTGATCTCCCGCACTGATCTCCCGCACCGATCTCCCGTCGCAGACTATCTCCCGTCCAGAGCTTGGCTAACCATAGTCTGGTTGGCACAAGCTCTCGTAGAGATCAACCAGACTAGTAGGATGCTATGACTAAGTTTTGTCTGCGACGGGTAGTGCAATCAGACTAGACTAAGTTTTCTCCAAGCAATGTAATATGACTCCTTGTTATGTATAGCTAGCACAGATAGGTTTCGGTGACATCATATGGAATAGTTTGGCGGGCACCTGCCTCTCGTAGAGACATATGGAAAGAAGGTAATTACATCCGAGAGGGAAATATATATTTCATTCATGAACAACCCATATTCAGCTTCATCATTCTCACGATATATCACATGAATAGCTATCCCGTGTCACACACATCCCCCCGTTGATATTACATATTTAACGCAATGCTCTCCACATCAGCTACACGATCGGTAGCACAAACACAATATCTCCTCTGGACAGCTTTACGACCAGGACAGGTCACCAGGATTGCTCCAGCTCCGCGAACTGCGAGTCGTAGATTCCAGAGCGCCACAAACGTGAGTTCTTTTACTGATCCTAGGAAACAATGAAAAATAGTAATATTTAATACTGATTTTTTTCAGCGAGCAAAAAATGGCACGACAGCCAATGTCACCCAATCCCCCCTCGTAGCCGGTTTAGCCGGGGGCTTTGTAGCTCTGACTGGTGTTTACATCTGGTACCACATGTCCGGAACCGCCAAGGTCATGAAGACCCTTCGAAGCACAGCGGAAACCGCCGAAAAGGTGAAGGATACCGTGAAGGATACCGTGAAGGATAAACTCCCCGAAGCGCCTGCCTCTAAGCAAGCCCTCAAATATATCCGCAATGCTGCCAAGTCTTACGCCAACCTTTTGCCAGGAGGGGCTAACGAAAAGATGGACTCGGCATTTGATCAGCTCGAAGATCTTGCCTCCGGACCCCAAGCGGAGGAGGTGCAGAATTTAGTAAATGAGACGTATACCGAGTTACGGAAGATATTCAGCGAGGGAGGATTTGATGCACATACGGCGGAGATGGTGAAGGACGTATTGGAGGATAAGGGAAAGAAACTAAGGCGGTTGGTTGGTGACGTTGGGCAGCAATTGTTAGATAAGACTCCAGGGTTGGAAGACGCTTTAAAGCGCTCTGGTGCGGGAGATGTGTTGAGTGATATTACCAGAATCTCGAAAGAGACTGGTCCTGAAGCAACGAAGATTGTGCAAGACATGTATCGAGAGCTGGAACAGTTACTTGGGAACCAGAGCTCGACTGGAGCAGGCACTGATCCTACCAAAATATATAAGGCTGTGACTATAATCCGGGATAAATCTGACCATGTTCGACGACTGGGGCAGAAAGCTACAGAGCAAGCATGGAATGACGCCTATGGCGATTTACTCAGCAATAAGGATGGCTTTCTGGATCTGCTTCCGAGCCATGTGAGGGAATATATGGAGGAGAATGTTGAGGCATTAAAGAGGGCTGCTCTGGAGACTGGTGGAGTTGGTGGGGTTTATGAGGTCATCGGCATTATTAGACAGAATGCACAAAATGGCGGAGAAGGGGCAAAAAAAATAAAGGACTACGTTGAAGATAAGGTGAAGCAGATGTCTTATGGTGGAAAGGGTGGCATGGTCGACAGTTCTCTCTTGGGCTCAGAAGGTAACAACTGGGATAACATCATCAGCCGGGCTGAGAACTACCTAAAACAGATGCCAGGTGGAGATAAATTGCTGCAGAAAACCCCGCAGGCTAGAGATATCATGGAATTGTTCCAACATAAGAGCCCCCAGGCAAGAAGATTAGCGGAGGAGGCTGTACAGGAGGTGTCAGAAGTTTTAAACAGGAAAGTGGAGGAGGCTAAGCGGTTGGCAAGGGAAACTGCAAAGGAGGGTTCTGAGAGGTCCAGAAGGTAAGTGATACATAAATACATCGAACATGACAGAGATAGAGAGCTCTCTCAAAGGAAGGGCGTGGGAGAGGCTGAGGAGTTTGCAGGATATCGTATATTACATGGGTGGTTTACTTATTTAGTTTATGATCTACGGAGCAAATGTAATAATAATTAATGCTATAAGTTTCGTTAGTCATACCCTCAAAAATTCATAGCTTGAGTGCTTTCGATAGAGTACTCTCACAAGCATAGTAAAAATTAAAACAAATTTGATAACAGTTGTAACTGCTCCACCCGTAGGCGGATTTATTACATCCCCAAAAGGTTCTATTATAATCTGCTTCTGATCACTCACCTTCTGAGTGTAATCACCTCAATCGATTTCTCCATTCTCCAGAGCGAATAACCCAGCCACGTATCCCTTATACTTAGTTAAGAGGAAGCTGTCGACCCTGGCAGTTCTGGTATTACAACTATTTCCCAAAACAGTTTCATAATTTGTTGTATAGACCTCAGTGATGACATGATGATACGAGAGTCATTTCGTCATTAAGGTTCTGATATGGCCAAAAGGAACAAAATCCAGCCTGACCCAGAAACCAGACCGGTTGTGCTAATTACTTTTACGACACGACTCAGCTTCGTCCTAGGACGTCTACACCACTTGTTCACTACTTACCGATGCGTCCCGTTTCTCAAATACATTCACCGCCACTCAGACCTAACTCAAAATCACCCTCTCCGTCTTGGGCTCACTTTGTGGGGGGTATCCTCGCATATAATCTCTCAGCAGCTCGTCTTCAACAGCACCAATATGCGATGAGGAACAGTTGAAACCATCTTCAAATCTACTGAAGCGCTGTAAATGAAGCAGGAATCCGGAGAAGGATGATTCTGACTAAGCTCAAGATGGTAAGGAAGATAAAATGCACATGAACTAGTAGACGCAAGAAAAGGGCAAAGAGCCCGACGAGACAGATATCACTTTACAATTCCAAGTACTGAGGTTAATTCAGCTGACGTGGCGAAAAATTTAGAAGGTAGTCTGGTTGGCACTTTACAAGGACGCTTTTGATCTTCGCTTAGAAAGGCAGAAGACAACGGGTACTCATCTTTGTACTTTCCAGCGGTCCTCTTTCAGTTAAAGACTAAGCGGGGAAGTGATTACAGTACAGGCACACGAGCCAGGAAGAGTCTTTTGTGTAACAGCCTGTCCTGATGTTCCATATAAGGTCCTACGGAGAGGCTCTGGAGTCCAGATCGAGTAATGGTATTCATACTTTGAAATATGAAGTTAAGAACTCTGAAGTGGTCAATGGGAAGCTTAAGAAGAGTGCTCCTGTTGGAAAGGGTATAGAATGAAATCATCACCTGAAGAGATACGTTCCTTCAGGAGGCTTTGCCCACGAATTCCCTATTGTGGCACACGATCAATGCCAATTCTCCAGCCAACAGAGCAATAATACATTGTACAGGCGCTTGCGTCAACGAGAACACCAAACTATGCTAAGAACTGGTGCATGCCGACAATAAGGATCTGAGCAAGCAACAAGCACGTTGAGATCATCTCTAATCTTTTCCAACTACTCCCTGGTCTTCCACGAGAAATGAACGTCACTGCACACGATTCTTCAATAATACCTCCCTGGGTTCTGGGTCACCCGGGAGAATGTTCTTTTAATTTCTGAGCGGAGAAGATGCAACTTTGCAACGATCTCATTGTGACATATTATCACCACTTTTCCAATTATGTTGCCCAATAAAAGGGCTCGCATGCACGAAAACGAAAAGGAGGCCCCCACTAGCTAGATGAAAGTTTAACAGCCTATGAGTAAAGAGGCCAATCTGGATTGAAAGTTGATGCATGCAAGGCTGGCAAATAAACGGGTTGGTACGGAATATATGTCTCGGTAGGCATCGATAGGGCTATTATCGAATTAGCAAAGAGACTTCTGAGATGAAAGAATTTTCCCAAGGCACTTGGGAATGAAACATATCTATGTTCCCAACTTGGTCAAGTGAATAATCCCGCTCAGTAATATTAAGGTTTTCACTACCCGAAAGCAACAGTGATCGAATATTATGCTTGATGGACGACCCCCTATATACACTGTACCCGCGTTGTAAGGTATCTTATAATCAGGGAGGTGAGACTCATAGGGCTTAGGAGGCTGAGTATTAGTATTCATTCAAGCATTAATGGGTATGTGTGGGGAGCTCGAGCTACGCATTACCCTGAATTTGTTACTAACCCTCATTTCGACTGTAAATCGGTCTGCAACTATGCTGCCCAGATCCCTAGCGCCGTTCTGCTCAGACAGCTCAGCTTCTCCGCTGGTACTCACGTGAGCACGCTAAAGGAAGTGTACTACGAAACTATATGCATCTATGTCTCAACCACGCGCGCAGTGCCTTAGGCAGCGGAACAGAATTACTTTGAAGTGCTAGACAGTATGAAGGACAAAGGTGTCGATCTTCTCGGTCTGTTCAAAGTAATTATGATATTAGAGCTCAAGAGGTTGAAAGATATAGCACTTGGGTTCTTCACGCGCGGCAGATTTGCAAAATGTGTGGAGTTGATGTTGCCACCCCTTAAGTTTGTCAGGAACAAAAAGAGATTAACAAGGTAATGCCAAGTGAGATTTGGAGATTGGTTAGGGAAATTCTGGCACTGGAATTGGATACCTATTGCAAGAGGGGAGAGGCTTGTCAGAATGCAAAATCAATAACGCTAAATATTGCTAGGGACTTCAGTTTAAACTGTATCTAGGATAGATTCAATCAGCATTGTCCCAGATTAGCAGAATTGATAGGAGTATTTTGTCCCATGAATGAGAATAATGAGCAGGGAGGGGGGGTTCCAGAAGGTGATGGTGAAGAGGATCCTGAGGGCGATGGTAGAGTTGATCTAGGAAGGGGTGTCATGATCCTGATCCTGAACCTCTGATATGACACTCGTGCCAGTACTGGCACGACTCTCGAATGCAGAAACCTTGGACTATCGTCTTGAACCTTTTTATGACTTTGATCGTGCCAGTACTAGCATGACTCTCGACTCTACACTAATCACTTTAACACATGGTATTACCATATGCTTGTCGCCTGTGATAATTAGACCACTGTTACGTGAAAACCTTGACTGGATCACCTGTTAAACCTTGTCTGTTTAGGATCTTTATAAAAGAGTCCTGTTCCTCTGTCTGTATTCTTGCTCTTCACGCAACCTTGTATACTTCCTGGACTCTTAGATCTAGCAATATATTCCTTGACCTTCACTCGGCGTAGCTCAGACGCTTGCCTTCGATTCGTAACTTGTCGCCCAAAGCCTTCTGCCTCCTGAAACATCGTCGACACTCGTGCCAGTACCGGCACGACTCTCAGATTTCAACACTCGCGTAACCTCTCTTCCGCGTGTGACCACTACTCCGCCCTCAGCACCGTTCATTACAAGGGGGGATAAGGATATAGACATCGTTGACATTGTTGGAGGGACCACGAGTCTGGATATGAGAACTGCTACAAGTGCAATAGGAGAAAGGCCGATAATATTCTTAAGTATTAAAAAGAGGAAGCTAGTGGGTAGAGTAGTAGTTACGGGGAGTAAGAAGTGGAAGGTGCGAGATAAGAGTATCATCGGGATGGTTGCTGTATGCTTACTGGCTTATGGTCATTGCCGGAATACAAACCTCTTCAGAAAGTTATGGGTTATTATTTGCAGGGACATAATGTCATGAAATAGATATTGGGTGTGTTGAATCGGTTAGGTTTTTATATTTCAGATAATGGGGTTTGCGATGTGATGGAGATCAGTAGGTAAGAAGAATTGGGAGAATATTCGAAATAGAATTAAGGAAGGAGAGGGTTTCGAGTATGCCATTGATAACTGTGTACTGTTAGATAATTGTAAAGGACGGTGCTGAGGGCGGCGTAATGAACGGTGGCAGGGGCGGAGCGGTGGACACACTCGGAAGAGAGGTTACGCGAGCGTCAATATCTGAGAGTGGTGCCAGTACTGGCACGAGTGTCGACGATGTTCTGGAGACAGAAAGCTTTGGGCGAAAGCAAAGGCTCGGAGGCAAAGGCTTTGGGCGAGACGAGTCAAGGCAAGCATCTGAGCTACGCCAGGGCGAGTGGAAAATCAAAGAGTGTATTGGTTGATCTGAGAGCAAAAGAGATATAAGGATGTAAGATCCAGGGACGAGAGTGTATACAAGATCAAGGAACGGAGCATTTATACAAAGTTGTTGCATGAAGAGCAGAAAACAGACAGCGGAACAGGACTCCTCCGGAGCAAGCAAGGTTTGACAGCTGATTTCCGGTCAAGGTTTACCAGCGGCAGAAGGCGATCTACTAATCACAAGCAACAAGCACATGGCGATACCATGTGTCAGAGCAACAAAGTTCAAGTCAAGTGTAAGTCAAGTGCAAGGTTTCCGCCTTCGAGAGTCGTGCCGGTATCGGCACGACTGTCAACCTGACAGTGTGGACAGTGCAGTGTTCAAGACAGGGCGAGGTTCACACTCACTTAGTTATTTCACGTGAGTGCCGACAGAAGTCGAGGTTCAAGAGTAGTGCGGCAGCAGGTCAAGGTCAGAGTTTCAAGTGATCATTCACGTAGTCGCTTCACGTGAGTGACGGTCTTGAGACAAACAATAAAACAGGTTAGAGTGTGGTTAATAGGAAGACAATGTTGCAGTATACTGCTGGGTTTTATAGTTTTTGCACATTCCAGAACCGAAGGCCATGACTGGAGAACAGGGAAATTCATTATATATGGGCTTAGGGAGCAGGGTGGGGGTGGAAGAGAGTCGGACTAGTAATGAAGAGCCAGGAATTAGTGAGGATGAGATGGCACATAAGGCTTTGGAAGAGGAGATAGGGGGCGGGGTATTGTGAGGTGTGGTTCAATAGCTTTCTGAGCTATGAGGGGGTGAATAAGGTGTGGCAAGTTAAAGAGCTAAATGAGATGGAAATTGAGGAATGGCAGCGAATTCTATAAATTCAGGAGTTTTTTGATATAAATGAATATCTACTATTGAATGGAGGTTAAGATACTTGTCTTTTTGCATATACTTATCAATACATAGGGCCTTGAGTGATCTTTAGATATCTATTCAGGTAGATTCTATTTATTTTAACATAGTATATATGTACATAAGGGGAGCATATTGGGTGTATTTTTGATTAAAGCACTATATACTGGTATATAGTTTTTGCTGAGTATGCATATATTGTAGAACAGGTTCAATTATAGTCAGTGTATACATACATCTTCAAAATCAATTTGAGGCGGAGGAGTGCCAAGTATGCAGGGGGTTCATCTGTCGCTTCCCATCCAATAATAGTACTTTCGTTTGAGTCTACTGTACCTAGATATAGCCATAATACCAAACAAGCTGGCTGTTCTGTTGTTGACGCCCCTTGTTGCTGATGGCCACTTTCTGCCCGTCCCCCTACTTCAGCCAATTAGTATTCCTCTCTCGCGCTCGTGCTACGTGCCTGCAGAACATGATGCTCGGCATCTGATTCCAACCAACCCATCTCAGCCCCACATCCAGTGAAATGCCAGCATACATGCAGGAACAATCAGCCCTCGTGCACATCAATGCTGCGTCCCCGTTTCCCAAGAACTGTATATCGCGTACGCATCCAATCACTGGCTCCCTCCGCAAAAAAAACCCTTACTTTTTCCTCGGTGCCAATTCCGCACGGGGTCAACGGCAATTTAGTTTCGTTACTCTAAAATTACCCTTATGAGATCGAGATCCGGGATCTAGAACCAATTGCAGATATCTACTCTAGCCTGTGCTTTAACTCGGCGTTGATATAAGTATATATACACCAGGCTAGACTCGCCTACGAGGTATCTTCCGAGCGCCGACCTATCGCTATAGCTTACGCGGTAACACCAATCTCATTTCTCGTTCCTCCATAACAATGGTCCGCCTCACTCTCTCCCATTCCCTCCTCCTCCTGGCCCTCGCCTCCTTCGCTACCGCCGCGCCATCCGTCCAAGAGCGAACAACATACGGATCTTCCTCTGACTTCGTCGCCCAAACCACCTGCAATGGCAAAACCTACACTTACCGCGAGCTCGCTGGGTATGGGTTCGTCCCATCAAACTTCAGGGATAAATATGGTGATACAGTGAGCTTGGGGTCGTCAATTGCGCTTGAGAGGAGCAGCTGGAAGAAGGAGACGCGAGCGGTCTGGGGTGGAGGAAATAAGACAACTGAGACATACTATGAGGGGACGCTGTGGACTATGCCGGATCGTGGCTGGTTTGTTGTCTTCCGGTCCCATGCTGATAAGCAATGGCACTGACGGAAGCTTCGTGTTGTAGGAACACTGAGGGAACCACACTCTGGCAACCCCGTCTCCATAAATTCCAAGTCGATTTCACCCCCACCCCCGCAAACGCCAACCCCCCCTCCCCACCAAATGTGAAGTTCCTGTACATGGACACTATTCTCTTGCGCGATCCCTCTGGGAAGCCAATTTCAGGCCTTGATCCCACTACCGTTCTAAATTATCATGGATTCCCTGCGCTCCCTGCGGCGAAGTATACTGGAGATGGATTCGGTGGTGCGGGGCACGGTGGCGTGAGGATGTGCTTGGATCCGGAGGGATTGGTGCTCGATACTCAGGATCATGATGGGGGATTCTGGATCAGTGATGAGTATGGCCCGTATGTATACAAATTTGACAAGACAGGGAAGATGGATATGGCGGTGAGGCCCCCAGAGGCGTATATTCCAAAGCGAAAGGGGGTTCAGAGGTATGTGGAGTACTCCCCCAAATATATCGTAGATGTTGACAGAATTTGAATGCAGCTTTGCTTCTAACAATCCACCCATCTACAACCAAGATCTCCACCCTGATCCTGCGAATCCGGATTCTGGGCGCAGTAATAACCAGGGTTTCGAGGGCCTCACCGTCTCTGGGGATGGAAAGAGCCTGTATGTGATGCTGCAGAGCGCCATGATCCAAGACGGTGGATTGGACAAGACTACGAACCGGTACACTAGGATGTTGAAGTACGATATCTCCCAAAAGGGCCAGGCGAAATTGTCTCGGGAATACGTCGTGCCATTGCCACAATACATTGACGTAAGCACTCTTATGCCTTCCCATATATCTATATACTGATCCCGTCCTCACTCTACAGCCCACCAAGAAAGCCGGCAGCAAGCCCCGCACCGCAGCTCAATCCGAGATCCAAGCCCTTGGCGACGGCCAATTCTTCGTCCTCTCCCGCGACGGATTCGGTCGCGGCACAGACCTTACCACCTCTCAATACCGCCAAATCGACGTCTTTGACATCAGTTCGGCAAGCGACATCAAGCCTCGTAATCTCCAAACCATCACCACCTCCCCCACCTCCGGCACCCTCCTCTCCAATATCACCTCAGCAGAGTACTGTTCCTTCATGAGCTTCAACGTCGACTCGGAGCTCTCCAAATTCGGATTGAGGAACGGCGGGGCCGACGATGAGCATTGTCTCAATGAGAAATGGGAGAGTATTGCAATGATGCCTGTGGATGGGAAGGATGGGGATGATGATGAGTGGTGGGTCTTGAGTTTGTCGGATAATGATTTCATCACTCAGGATGGGTATATCGCGACCGGGGGGACTAGGTATGCGGAGGGTTCGGGGTTGAACTTGGAAAATCAGGCATTGTTGTTTAGGGTTACGCTCCCGAAACACTCGAACCCGTTTCCGGGGAGGAATTAGGCGGTGATTGGTTGTGGAGAGAGCTGTGCGTCTAGGAATGTATTGGGCTGGTATGTATTACTAGTGTACAATGTAATATCCACGAGAAATAGATTATGGATTTTTAAGCGATAAATCTTTGCATTTCTTGCTTTGGCTACACAGTCCGCCATTTGAGCGCAGTCCCAGTAACAGAGCGCAAACCACACTAGTGAGACCTTACCCCTTAGTGTAGTTGACCTGGCTGTCTGCTTGCAAGCGGCGAGGCCCAGAGAACAAGTCTGTTTGGTCTGCGCCATAGCTATCTTGGGAGGATCCTGCTATGAAAAGGCTCGGGCGGTGAATTCGCAACTCAGGCGGAGCAACATGTTTGAATTTATATATAAATACCGCATCTTTATGAGGCGGTACCAAATATATCGCACTCACGTCAGACAAGTAAAAATGCGAAGCCAAACAACCTCTTGGCAAATTGCATGCACACACGATGGCATATGCATGCAGGAGTGCGGAATTCGGCGATGTCTCAACTGCCTTTAGCCCCGGGGGGCCCAAGTGCAGGTCCCTGGGCTGGATCGGGCCAATCGGCGTCGACATAACTAACAGCGGGAACGATATGCACGGTTTCATCATATTTTTCAAGGGATCGCGATTGTTGTGCCAACCAGACGCAACGTAGTCTGGTTGGCACAACCCCTTTCGCAGAGGAGCATGGATGACGCGGTCTGACGTGGGAATTGGAATGTGACATTGTATTGCAGAAGGGTATGTCATTGCGCTGGAAGATGTTTTTGTCCTGCTCAGCCGGGGTCACGTGACTAGTGGATCCGTATGAGGTGAAGGATGCGCAAAGAGGATTAATTATAGATGTTCTAGGCTCGCAAAGCACAGATTTTTCGTGAGGACTAGAGCACAAGGAAAGAAAAGCCCCTGAGACAGTTTGTGGAGCAGTTGCGGGGCGTTGGAGGCGGTGGACTTGTACGTACGGCGTAAGTCTTCATTAGGACATAACTACCTAACTACCAACATTCCTTGCGCATGCACGCGCGTGCGGAGGCCGGTAAATCGTACATGTATGCCTCTCGTCGGGCCAGTAACATGCCAAAAATCTGATGTGAGTAAGGCTATATTCACCCCGTGAAGTTCAATACTTAAAACCGGGATATCGATATCGACTGGGCGCAGTGGGGCCGGGGGCTGCCAAGATAGCAACATTCATAACTTTCTGTTCCTAGACCCTGTGCTGATCGTAGCCTGATTGCCGTGAACCAGTAGATACGGTTACATATCACTCGGCTGTGTCTCATTTTTGCTTTTTTTGCTTTTGCTTTTGGGGCGCGCGTGTGTGAGCGTGTGTGCATTCTATGGGAACTGGATTGCATATAGTCCCTGCGATGCGGCAGAGGGATCGACGGTTTATATATGATCACACGACATACACGAAAAGTCAACAAAGTCACTTACAGACTACGAGACGCATCACGGGACCAGCGAAGCGGAAGGGACTTTTAGGTTTCGACTCGACTCAAAGCAACTTTAAACAACAAACAAAGTCGAGGAACGTCCATAACATCATTTTTGAGAATTTGGGAGTCTGTACAAGTAGCTATACTTGCTAGGGCAAGCTTAACTTAAGGATGATATCTATACCTAGGTTCCTTCGACATAGGAATAATGGTAGTATCGCGATCGGGTCGCCGGTGGGCGCTCATTCGCGCACCATGGACGAAGGTCACAGTCACCACAACCATCTCCACAGAAAAAGGTCTCATTCAATACCAGCGCCCACTCCAAGCTCAGGCGCAGAAGCATTTGCCAATGCCAACAAGGGGTCGAGACGATCAAGCACCGCAACACCAGCACCACCACGATCAACCTCAACCAGCTCAACAACCCCACCGACCTCACGAAGCAGCACCATGACCATCCCCACGTCCATTTCCACACCCACCTCCCTCCTCACCCCTCCCATAACCCCTCCCTCCCCGCAATTCACCCTCCTTGCGCACCACGCTCCCCCAACCTGGACCATCGCCCTCCTCCTCGAGGAGCTCGGCCTCCCATACGCCATCATTCCCGTCGGCGTTCGTGGCGCAAACTCGACAGATTTAGACATTCTAGGCATCAACTCTGCCGACAGAGATATGCGTGTTCCTGCGTTAGTGGACCATTCAAATAGGGATTTAGTGCTCGTTGAGACGGGCGCGGTGGTGATGTATCTCGTTGAAAGGTACGGGCAGTCTCGGGGATCTGGTGGCGGCACGGGCCTGTGTCCGCAGGATGAGGAGGGGCAGGCATTGGCGAGGCAGTGGTTGTTTTTCGGGTTGACTGGTACGTATAATTATGAACGTGTACACCTACTTATGCGCTACCTCTTGCAACTTGTGAGACATGTGAGAACTAACCCCGGCCACCGCCCCACACAGAATTCTCCCCCGCCTTCACCACTGCCACACACTTCCTCTACGACCACCCCCAAAAGCTCCCCACGGCCATAACCCACACTACTACCCTCGTGCACCGCGCCCTCTCCACCCTCGACGCGGCCCTCTCTGCGTCAAAGTCAGGTTACCTCGTCCCGGGAGCCCAAGGGCCAACATATGCAGACCTAGTATGCTGGAGCTGGGGGTGGGTGTATGAGAGCGGTGGATTTCCGGCGCTAGTGGACGGAGATGGGTATGGGTATGGTGGTGGGGGCGAGTATGAGAACGGCGATGAGGGGCACGGAGACGGAGATTGTTGGCAGAGGTATCCGAACGTGGGCAGGTGGCAGAGGAGGATGGATGCCAGGGAGAGCGTGAGGAGGGTGGTTGTGAAGTGGGAGGAGTTGAAGTTGGAGTATGTTTAATTTGAGCCTGAGGGGGATATAGATGGGTATGGCGTTTTTAGTCGAAATGGCGTTGACTCGGGAGCGGGAGACAGCGATGGGTACTGAATCACGTATTTGTCATATCTCCGTTGGGATGAGGGGCATCATGTCGTTCATGTATCGGCGTTAGTAGCATTTGGATGAGTAAAGATTCCAGCTCTTTAGTGCACCACTAAGTTCCTGTAACCCAATCGAATGGGGATCTCCTTGCGTGTCGTATCCTTGTATGGCTTGTTCACTGCAAAGTGGGCTTCTTACTGAAACACCCCCCGGATTCGAGGGTACAGCCAGGGTTTTTGCACGGCAGCCTCGAAAAATAGTAACATACCGATATCTTTTTTTGTTTCAATTAAAAAGAAAAAAAAAAAAGAACTCGGTATTCGCGTGCAAATATACAGTATTGACATCGCACGTAAGCGGCCACTTGATGCGCGCGCAAGACTGCTAATAACAACAGTAACTAGCGAAGTAACTGTACATGCATCAAAAACCTTCCGCCTTGTTTCCCCCCCGGTACCTGTGGGAAATACTCTCGCTGGACATCTGGAAAAGGAAAGTGACGGCGCGAAAAGGGCACATATAAGCGGCTGGATCGCACCTACTGTTAGTTCGAATTTTTCTTTAGAGCATTAGGACCGTGGCAATAAAGTCTATAGCGATACCTGAGATGGCTCCAATTGAGACGAATTCTCCGTCAAGCTTGCTCGCCTCATAGCCTCGTTGTCTTATAGTACCGGTACCTACCACGGGGCCTGATCACACGGGATATGAAGTTTTTCGTTGTGTAACCTGGACAAGCCGCTAAACCATGCATTTGCAAATTAAAAATCAACAACGCGGCGTGATGCTGTATGAAAAACAAATTCAACACGTGCACTCGGAGGGAAATGACACATTGCATGCGAGTAGATGAACAGAAATGGCCTGGGGGGTGACATACTGACATTCTAATTAAACCCTAGGTAGACGCCTCCGCCCCGCAGGTATTGCGGGGCGATGGTCCGTTGCGGAATTCAGGAGTGGAAACCGAACAAAAGCTCAAGCCTCCGCCTGCTCAACCACCCAACCCTCCACCGGCTCAATCACTCAATCCTTTGCTTGCTCAATTAATCCATTGCTCAATACTTGGGCTGGAATTAGTACATAAATGATGCCTTGCGCCAGTATGACAATGAGCAAGCAGTACACAAGCGCCTTTCTTTTTTGCATTGGCAGCGACGTCTGCACATTGGCCCCAGATCCAGTAGAGGCAAGGCGACTTCGGTTGTTGGGTTTGCCATGTTTGATGGGATTGACTCAAGGTAGTTTAGTCTTATACTAGAAAGAAGCGGCTCTAATTCTCTAGTAGGATACTAATCGATCTATATTAATAGTACTATAGGTCTTAATCTTCCCTGCATGCAGTAGAGTATCATGAACATGTGCGATAACATCAAATACATCATGCTCTAAAACCACTCGCTTTCCAAATAATTTGCCAGCAATAAAATATAGTGCATCACTGCGTAGCCCATATTCATTTAATGCTTTGCATCACCTGCTAGAGCCTGTTAAATTTGGATCTCGGAGGTATGCTTTGATTTTGCGATATTTAGGTAGGTAAGTTACTAATTGAATTTTAGGAAATTACTTTTCAAAGGTCAGCCGAGATTGCCGGAAAATGCTTCAATTGTGCTTCTAGATGGAGCCGAGCCTGGGGGGTGAAACTGATCCAAATCAATACTGCCATTATGGTAAGAGCGGTAATGTCGCAGTGTGCTGGTAGCGTTGAAGAGTATGTATGTTGCGTTGAAGGTGTTAAGTGTTGTGTTGTCTCTTCCAGACAAGCCTCTCGTAGGGACCTCTTCCACATTAATAAACCACATCTATCCCCCTCTCGATAATGACTATTACAACTAGATTACATTTCCCAGACATATGGATACCCAAAGAGCCACACTGGAAGAGCCAAAAGTTTCGGTGCAACCAGACTGTTCGAGGGGTTGTGCTACCAGTCTAGGGTTTTGCAGGTCTATCGCAAAGTCGAGCTAAGAGCGCCCCTGTCGGGATACATTGCACAATGGGTGCCCACAATCAGTACGCAAGCATTTCCTTGTTTTGCAGGGGGTCTTATAAACGAATTCCCAGGTTTTGTGGTACTCGAGCACTACTTAACGTGTTGCTCACGCATCGCCCGCTATGCCAGCAATCCCCAATCCAGAATCACTATAAAGTTCATATGGTATCTGGCGGGCACCGCCTCTCGTTGGATTCTCCATTTACGCCGGAAGTGGCGCCACGCCCAGCCCAGCTGGCGCAAATCCCGTCGCAACAGTAATGGAGAAGCACCTAGTCCTTCCGTCCCTATTCCTGGATATAGAAGGAGATCACCCTCGGCTCTGGTGCGCGGAAGATTTCTGTTCCCGATGGCAGCGGGCTGCAACACCTTGTCGACGTTTCGTGACAACAGAACTCTAGTATCTTGACTGTCCTGGATGTACTCCACACCAGCTTGGATGCTCGGCTAGAGATTTTGATCGTGATACCGACATATCATCGTTGGTTTTTTTTTTTTTTGAACTCATTACTCGTATGCACGCACAACCTGAAGGGTCGTATGACGAGATCATCATTGGTTGGCACAAGCCGCTCGTAGAGCGACTAATAGCCGTTCTGAGATTCAAGTTTTTTTTTCTTTCTTTTTTTTCTATAAAACCCTTTTTTGTTCTCAGTACTGTGCGCAACCTTAAGGGTAGCATGACGAGCCACACCGGGATTCAAGGGTCGGTCAAGTTATCTGACCGCCCTGCGCGAGGTATGTACAAAATAAGCGGAGCATCGCAGCAAACTGTCAAAGCAAGGCAAAGCTGGAAATGGAGCAAAACAAAGCGGCGAATAGCAAATATGCGTAACCAGTATCTGTCCTATCGCCCAGCAAGGGGCGGTAGAGGTAGGCGAAGTACGCCTCCACCGCGTCCCACCCTTCCTCCTCTCCCTCTTCCTTCTTCCAAACGGGTGTGTCTAACTCCTCCCAGGCCGTTTTTATAAAACCCATTACTCGTGTGCGCGAGCACGACGAGCCATCTAGAAACCCTGGTGGATTCAAGGACGAGGCAAGTCAGTCTGCCTGCCCTGCGCGAACTACGTACCAAAAAAAAAAGAACACGAATGATGGTGAGGGTAAATAGGAAGAAAGGAAAACCAAAGCAATGCGTGGATCTCCTGCTTCCGAGCTGCCTTCACCATTCCTGCGAGGGGCCGGTAGAGGTAGTGAAGAAGGCCTCTACAGCATCTCACCTTCCTACCTCTTCCTCCTTCTTGAGATTCACTATTACTTTAAAGGTCAACTAGACCGTCATTCGCACCTCTGGGATGGGCTGGAGCTAATGTTATCACAAGGACATGATCTCGGTACTGCATATGCCTGGCTTCGAACTGGGTTTACGCCTATGTAGGCCCATTAGGCCACCGCGGCCGGTAAGGGTGGTCATGGCTAGTGTACCTCCCAGGAGCCTGTGGGGTGTGGTGGCTAGTCGGGTCCCTTATTACTTGAACGACCAAGCGGCGAGGGGGTTTTGCGTGGGAAGGATGATCCATCTAGATATGGAACCAGAATAGCCCAGCTCTCGATAGCGATATCCCCAAGGTTGGATTGTGTCACATGCTTGCACAGCAATATGCAGCCCTCATGGGCACCACCAAACAAATACAAGTGGCCAGTTCCCTGCCAGATATAGCTATTGAGGCAAGGTGTAGAGTAGGATGCTTGGATGGATGTCCTGTGCCTGAGGCAAACATGTAATGAAACATCAATTAGCACATGCCCGGCGCATGCTTGCACTCCCTTTGAACAGCAAACAAAGACTCGAATTCAAAAGGATGAGTGGAGATCCATGTTCCCACGATTTGAAATGTGTACCACACCTATAGCTATGGCACTGCGATACTATAGCGGTTTGGAAAGGCATTCCAGTCTGGCCGGGTGGGAGGGTGGGAGTGGCGAACGAAATTGTCCAAAAAGGCCTGGACGCCGCAGGAGACAATGAGAGGAGAGGGCTGGTCATAGGAGGTTTAACCCCAGGGGGGCGTTACTTCGGGCTTGTTACATAAAGCTATCGAATCCTCCTACGGCAATCTTCTGATACTGCCTGCATTTTCTTAGGAGCAAGGTGGTCTAAAACCATCAAGGACCGAATCGACAGTATCGAAAAGATTGAATTTGATCAGCACAGCCCGTCGAGAATCCCACTAAACCCTCTTGAGCTAATTCTAGGTAGAGATGGGTCGGCGCGCTGGTCTGGGTTACATATTACGGTAGGATGCGAATACCTTCCCACATATTCTGCCAATGAAATCAGGAATCGGCATGGCGCCCCTTGTCGCAGCGACGGATGACACAGTAAAAAGAGGTTTGATTTATGGTTACCCATGCATGTCGGCTGTTCTAGTGGTACCGAGCTGGCAATCCAAAGGCAGTTTCTCAGGTGTTGATGGCCGAAACTGCCACTAGGTGAACAGTCCTTGGTGGTATGCAGTCTATTGATGCTGACCTGCCGTGTATCATTCGACCTTGTGCAAAGCAGTACTATTGTTGAGGATAATGGACAAAGGTATAAGGGCGTTATTTTGCCAGATGGCGAGAGTGTCTTGAGGCATGGTAGTCTGTTGGGAGCGCGATGTGTCACTAGGTACCTACTAGGTACCTCAAGCTCAGAGCTATCGATCCAAATCTGCACATAAGCGTAGCACACTAAACTTGCACTGGAACCCCCTTGCGATTTCCGAGGCGGGGCTTCGCCATACGTATGTGCTTGCGAATTATTCGTTTACGAATGAGGTTATTTATTTATATTCTTCTTTTGGGGGGAATACTATTTCTGTCTCTGGAAGATACAAGTGTTTGCTGTAGCATTTTTGTGCAAGCGGGCTCTCGAGGAAGGAACTAACAAAATGACAGTGGAAAACTCTGGAGTGTACTTATACCCTGATAGGGGATATATACTGTATTCCGCAGACCTATAATCCCAGGAGGGAGATTAAAAAATACCTTATAAGCAAACTCGCATTTTCTTTTCTTTTTTTTTTTTATTTCTTAAAAATATACTAAGGAATAGGTTATTTTTTTTTAGTCGTCAATTATGTACTCGTATACAGAACTATCTAGCCTATACCGAGGTAGCTGCGACGCAATCCCTGTGGCGAACGTAGACAACCTGCTGGTTGTATGTTTACCGCGGGGATTCTTTGTAGATTGTAGTTGAGGGGGGGGGGGGGGGGGGTTGTGCCGACACCTCCCGTGTCTACCGAATCTCTGCCTGAGGGTTATCTGGGTAGCGACAGAATTCTGCACCATTGGCCTCTACGCCCATAGTATAAGGCCCGCACCCCTTCTTGCTTGGTTTTGGCTAGTGTCAGAGCAGCCGGCCATGCTTCCTCTGCCTCTGCAGCAGCGAATCCCTAATACCCCGCTGTCCTTCCTGCTGCCACACTTCTACACCCGCTCTGTTAGATATCTCCCGACCAGAGATGCCCCTGGAATAGCTTGCAGCAATATTGGACGATATCCCTGGGCATTGAGAAGATTTGATGCAAGATATCTAGCGATCACAAGGGGCAAGCATCGCCTGCTTTATGCGAAAACAGTCGTTCTAGTTAGTGCGTATTCGGAATCACTAGCATGGCAAAAAACTGCCCACCTTACTTACAACCTTCTTGTACAGGAGCTGAAATGCTTTTTTCGCTAGATAGGTGGAATTACCCTGAACTGCGAATTAGCGCTCCCATAGTATCAGGCTGGCTTTGCCAACTGCGCGGTTTGGCCACGCGGTTATGGGGGTAAATCTGGAAGATAGTTGAGCAACATTTTCTCTCTTTACGGGGATTCTAAGATGCTTCACAAGTCGCGCTCTGTTACCCTGAGCTCCACACAATGTAGTGCACGGGATTCAATGCCTCTCCGTCGATGTTCCATCTCATATTGCAGTACGATGCGGCGCGCTGGGGGGGGTGTTGGATAAATGCCGTACCGATTTGTGCAGTAGCTCGTGCGTCTACTGCCTAACCGCTCTGGCGGACTCGGCATGCCGGGAGCCTTCGGCCTGTGGTTGGGGTGGGCTGTCTCAGTTTCTACAATCTGAGACCTTGCGAGCCCGAGCCCCACGTTGAACGGCCAGGAGGGGCCTCCTCGCTGACTATGTGGTTGTGAAGGTGGGTGGGCGGGGGGCTCGTGGATCCATCTTCCCTTCCCGGCCTTGTCTGCTGCGGTGTGGGGGCATCTCGGGCGTGAGTGGTTGCGGATGCGGGGTCTCCTGCGTAGATACGCTGTCGAGCTTCCTGTAAATAGTACTCAAATAGTTATAGGAATCTAAGGTACTGGATTACTTGGTAAAGTTCTAAAGGTGCAAGGGTGCCAGAGGCGCCAAGAATTAACCAGTGGTACAAAATGAGTCATTATTGTAGTCATGCTTAATAGTAACTCATAGGAAATTGGTCACAGGACCCTGACTCATAAGAAATACTAACTAATCAGCCAAGGCAGACATATATGTTTTGAGGTGCTTGGCACCTCATACATGATTTGTAAGTAGAGAGATGTACACCTTAGTAAGTCATTTCCTTACACTTCCCCGCTCTGGTTGCGCCCGGTGATGTCTAACGTGTGCGTGCATTGTTGCCCAGTGCCCGGAAGATTTTTTTTTTTTTTTGAACTCAGTACTCGTATGCACAACCTTAAGGGTCGTATGACGAGCCACCCCGGAAACCCGGGTGGATTCAAGGGACAGTCGAGCTAATCTGACGTCCTGCGCGCGCTACGTACAAGAACAAACGCAAAGCAAGCAAAAGATGCAAAAAAACGCAGCAAATATCCGCAACTCTCAGCTATGGGCACCTTCCTATCGACCGGCTAGGGGGCGGTAGAGGTAGGCGTAGTATGCCTCTACCGCGTCCCACTCTTCCTCCTCTCCCTCCTCCTTTCTCCAGATTGATGTGTCTAAATCTTCCCATGTCCTGGCGTCCTCGATGAGCTCCTGGCGCTGCTGGCGGTGGTGGGGGCAATCAAAGGTGATATGGTAACCATCCTCCGATGGGTGGTCGCAGTTGGGGCAGGCTGGAGAGTCGACCTTGCGGACGAAGTGTAGCCAGTAGTTGAAGGGGCCCCGGTTGGTGCGTAGCCAGGTGTAGGCGGAGAGGGCGTGTCTGTGCCACAGGCACTTGTTGATCCCGAACCCGGGTTCTGCTCGCATGTCTTTCCGCCTGGCTTTGGTTGCCGTCCTGATTCCTGCCGCCGGCGATGCGTCCCACCGCTGACTCGTAGGCTGCCCTCTTGTCTGCCTTCTCGTTGCCCGGGATGCCTATGTGGCTGCGGACCCAGCCGATAGCTGTCTCCTGGTGTGCCCGCCTGTGTAGGAGGTTCTTCAGCTCCCTTTCGATGCCAGACCTGGGTGGGCGCCCCTGCTGAGGTTGAGGAGGGCCTGCTTGCTTGCCATGGAGTCTGTAAATACGTGGAGTTTGCCGGCGACGGCACTGAGAGCTAACGCGATTCCTTTTTCTTCTCCATCGGCTACCGTAGCGAGAGTGCCTAGGAAGGCGCCCTGCTCTGTCTCGTGTGTGACTGCCGCGGCTGCCACCTCTCCCAGTGCCCGGCAGACTACGCTCGAGGTACGTACCCGGCGGAGGATGGTCACTTTCATTCTTTTCTTTTTAGCTTAAGGGTCGCATGACGAGCCATCCGGAATCCCGGGTGGATTCAAGGGACGGACAAGTTAACCTGCGAACTATGCACAAAATGATGTGACGGACCAAAAAAAACGCTTAAAGAGAAAACCGAAGCTAAATGAACTCCTGACCAGCCGCCGAGCTTCCTTCATCGTCCCGCGAGGGGTCGTAGAGGTATGTGAAGAATGCCTCTACCGCGCCCCACTCGTCCTCCTCTCCTTCCTTTCTCTGCAGGCGCCGGTCCAAGTCTTCCAACGTTCAAAAGGTCCCTATGAGCTTCCATCGTTGGGTGTGGTGTCTAGGGCAGGCATCCCGCAGGACCCACAAGGGTGATTCCGCCTTGCCTATCGTGTACAATCAGCTGTTGAAAGGGCCCGGTTCGTGCGCAGCCAAGGGTAGGCTGAAAGAGCGTGACGGTTCCAGTCTGCCCTGTGGACTCCGTGCCCCGGATGTGTCCTCTGGTCCTTTCGAGGCTTTTGAGGCCGCTCTGATGCCTGCTTCTATAGCTGTCTGAGGGCTCCCCGAGATGATGCCTAACGCGGATTCAAACGCTGCCCTACAGTCCGCTTTCTCATTGCCCGGGATACCTATGTAGTTGGGCCCCAAGTTTAGCTGCCCATGGGGCTGTATTTCCGAATACAAACCCTAGGCACAAAAGACCAGTTAAGACCCTAGGTATCATAGTAGACAGCAAGCTCAGCTTCACCACCACATCAGGGCTAGGACTCAGAAGGCAGCCGCCCTGCTCGGGATCATGAAGAGACTGGGCAGCAGCAACGGGGGGATGAGCGCGAAAGCCATGAGGTCCTTCTATACCGGAATGATCCCCCCGCTCTTCACATGGGAGCAGAGATCTGGCACCGACCATCAGGTAACCCAAATACCCAGCTCAACCCACGAGGATTGAATATCAAGCCCTTGGGAAGATCACAGGCGCTTTCCACGGCAGTTCCCACCGACGCCTAGGCTGGATCGCTGGAGTTGAACTAATCGAAGCCAAACTAGACGACCTCTCTTTTTTTTTTGGGGGGGGGGTTTAAATCAGTACTCGCATTGAAGCTCCCGCTTATGGCGAGGCAGCGCATCCCTCAGGTTAGGGCTGACGGGATTGTTCAACCACTGGGCCGCTCTCTGCCCTGTATCTGCGTGAATGACCAGATATCCCCCATCTAACCATATTCGACTCCCCCAAGGCATCAGAACAACAAGGAATGAGGGGGGGGGGGGTATTCCATTCCGGGGAGTATCTGGTCATGTACGTAGATACGGGGCAGGGAGCGGCCCGGTGGTTGGATAATTCCTTCAGGCTTAACCTGGGGAATGCACTGCCTCGTCATAAGCGAGAAGCTTCAATACGAGTACTGATTTACCAAAAAAAAAAAAAAAAAAAACAAGGAATCACTTCGCCTCCGCCAGCTTCTCACACCATTCCGGGTCCTCCCATATCTCCTCCCACCTCCGCCCCTTCCCATCAGCGGTGCCGAGACAGCGTAGCAGGTGCACTGCATTCTGCGCCACCACCTCCTCACACAACCCACACATCGGGTCCTCCGCCTTGCCCACCTTGTGTAGCCACCGCCGCTGCGGTCCCCGGTCAGTGACTATGTAGGTCAGCCCTCGCAGTGCGTCCCTATTCCACCTCGTCATCTTGGATGGTCGTCCCATGGGAAAAGCTTGTCGGATGCCTGCCGGTGTAACGATATCAGGTCGTAGCATCTCCTGCTTACCCATGCCACCTCTGCCTTCCTGTCTGCCCTCTCATTTCCCTCCACTCCGCTGTGCCCCTTCACCCACATCACCGTCCTACCACCTTCTTTATCTCCACTACCGCCTCCACCTCAGTCCACGAGCGGGGTTGCTCATAGCATAAGTTCCGCAAGCGGCCGATAGCACGCTGACTGTCAAGTGCGACTACCGTCCTTCCAGACTGCAGACGCCGTCCATCGGTAGACGACCTCTCGGTCTGCTGGGCCAGTAGAGCAATCCGCAGCGGAGGCCCCAACATCAAGGGAGAAGTGGATTCAACCACGTCAGGACGAGATCACTGGTCGTACGGCTCACGGCTGTACGCCTATGAAGGAGAGGACCTATCCGGCCCATTGCTGCCGCCTTTTGCCTCACGGGAGCCGAACCAAAGGAGTTATCCCCCGGAAACCGAGACACGCAGCCATCACTAAGACTGAAGAGATATGTGCGATGGATATGAGTGATAGATATCAAGTGTATTAAATGACTTGTCAGACTTGCTCTGATATATGTAAAGATATCGAGTCAAGTCAGGCAGATACAGGAGGTATATAGAGAGCATTCGTATGCCTTAGGTATGATACATACGTAGGCCCATGAGTGGGGCCGCTATGAGTGGGGCCGTGATGTCATATGGTGTAAGCTGGTTTATTCAACACAACCGAGCGCGGTAGAGGAGGCCTGCCCCATGAACGACTAAACCTCATGAATCCACCGGGGTTTCTGTGTTGCGAGCCCTAAGGCTTTGTCCAAGGTCCTTCTTTTTAGCTAATAATAATAAATAAATAAATAGCCGCAATGGGTTGAGATGCTTGGTTGTAAAACAGCGAGGACGACTCTCGTAGCGCTGTCCGTAGCTGCTCTGGTTTATATTCAGCTCCGGCCTTGGTTTGCCCCGTCCTACGATTAACTCTTATGTTGGTGCGGCACCGCAATGTGCAGCCACAGCCATGCGTAGAGGCGGTAGTCTAGTAGCTGATGAGCACGCCCTGACACCTCGGCAGCAGCGAAGCAGACACGGGAAGAACGACGCCCAAGCCTGGCATAGCTAGCACCAGACAAGCTCCACCACATACACGCCCGTAGCAGGGGCACAAACCTATGCTTGCGACGGACGGAGGTCCCCTACATGTGTGCGGTGGGTGCAACGGCAAAAGACAGCACAAATTGGCAGCACATCGGCGGGTAGGCGGCGGGAAAGGGCGGGCTTTGGGGACGGTGCTAGGCGGATTGGGGGACGGGGGTCATAAGGGGGAGTATTTACAGGGGAGAGAGGTGCTCTACGAGCGGCTTGTGCCAACAAGACTAGAGAGAGGTGGATGAGGGGACGACACAGGAGTGCGTCAGCGTTGTGCTGTGTCATATGCGAGAATAGGTTGAATACGAGTACTGATGTACAAGAGAGAGTGAGAGAAAAAGAAAAAAAGAAGGGATAAGTGCCCGGGAAGACTGCCCTAGGGGGGGGGAATGCTCTCTCTCCTTTCATAGCTGCACACGAGTTTTGAATGACCAAAAACTGAAAAATGAAATGAAAGTAACAAAACCTCAACACATAAGGGTTCCCGCTCAGATCCCCCTTCTCAACCACTCTCCATTTGTAGGCTCACTCATACCAACCAAAGGATGGTGAAATTGAAGAAAAAAGGAGAAAAAAAAAAAAACCTAAACAATCATCATGATCAGATATCAGCAGACAATCTTCCAAGTATCATGTTGGGTTCCCCACAGGGCTCATGCTTAGTATTGCGAACGATAGAGCGGCGTCCTCTCTGTCGGCTGTGGACCCGCTGCGATAGCCCGAGGTACCGCCACCAGCAACCATGCTATTACGACCACCACGCCGCCAGTCACCACGCAGGCGGCGCCGAAAAGTATCACCGGAAGCACGTTGTTAACAATCCAACTGACAATCGCCGTCACAATGCCCCATACCCAGGTAATATATTCGATGTACATGACAAGCCAACCGGGCATATCATTGTCGTCATACGGCGGGGTTTCGACCCCGCCGCGACCGGGAGAGCTGGCGCTGGCGTAGACATCGATATCAATCTCGGAAGGCACAACCGACGTATCGGGAATGAGGGAAACTGCACCCGACGCCAACTCAAGCTCTGGCAGCCCCGAGGCTTGATCCGGCGTCTTCAAATCTGCCAGCTGGAGACTGGACGCGGGGGCTGCTGCATCGTTGGTACTAATCGGTGCGCACGTGCAGCGAGAAAGGTACGCGCAGCCGACGAACCAAACTCGGAAAACTGTCACGAGTGATTTGCGCGAAAGGAGCATTTTTTATTTTTTTCCGGCGCAGGAATGGTTCGTTCTTGTGAGGTTGGAAAATTGTTGAAGGTATAGCGGAAGGGGGCAGCTTGTGGAGTGGGAAGCTGGTAGTAAGGTGGGGGCTTGAGGCTCTATTTAACCTCCTGGAGCCTGTTGTTGATTGGGCGTGTGGTTGCGTCCAACCGCTCCATGCTACGTTTGTCGAACTGTGTGCGTAATTGGCTGGCCCCACAGCTGAGGGCCGCAACATGGCGATCGTCTCAATTTGTATCCAAGCGCCCACGGGAGGATAATTCAGTGCACGCCGTGGTGCCCAGCATTGCGCATGCACTCTAAGCATCATTCTCCGGGGCGATGCCCCTTAAACGACAGGTTGAGGCACAGCGGTAGCTTCTTGCAAGCAGTGCCCCATAACCTCGACATATTGGGGTTGGTGGTAGAGTTGGCAGAGATGAGGCTTGGGAGCTTGTGGATTTCCTTTTTGTTGATTCTGACCACTCTTCTTTCCTTCTCCGGTGCGCAATATCGTCACGGGTGGTATCCGGTCGTGTACGTAGATACAGGGCAGGGAGCGGCCCAGTTGTAGGATAATCTTTCAGGCGTAACCTGGTGATGCGCTGCCTCGTCATAAGCGACAAGCTTCAATGCGAGTACTGATTTACAAAAAAAAAAAAAAAACTCGACATATATACCCGCTCCGTGGGCTACAGAGCTTGCTGCCTGCATGACGGGGCTGCATTTCTTTGGGCACATATATTACTGTACTCACTTCCATCGCCCCGGGGAGCATATCCTATGCCAACTTCAGCCGCCACATGCTAGGCAGATGTAGATGGCGTTTCTTGATTAATTAATTTGCATTCGCCAAACAGCCCCAGTCCATGCAGCGCTGGTTTTGGATGCAGAAGCGAAAACAAGCCGCCCCCATCCAGCCAAGGGTAGATAAGTCGGGGCATACTTGAGACGATCCCACATTTGGGGTAATACCTCCGCCAGTTTTGTCCGATAGCTTCTGGACCACCAGGCATATGTGCGGTGTAAGGGTGATGCTTCTGTAGAAGCTGTTCAATGGGGGCCGGTCATGCACAAAAATATCATTGTCAGTGAACCATTTTTTGACCTTATGGTATGTCATGCATGAAGATAGCATCAGCATGGGTCTGCTTGACTTTGTTTTATACTGGTGGAAGGAGGTGTTGTAGCAACTTAAAGTAGAGCTCCCCATTGACGTTCATGACAATTGGTGTAAATGTCCCCTTTATGTCTCCCATGAATGCAAGCCAAACCATAAGCCATGTATCAGGACCTTTGCCGATGGATTCACACACTCTGGGAGCCATCGCTTATCTAGAGCTGGAAATACCCATACAATATGGGGGTCTTTTGACTCCTCCACCTTACATTCACCACTCCAGACATGTTTGCCCCATTGCTCCGCCGTCCACTGTTGAGCGTTAGCATGGGCTTCTTTAAGCTTGGGTCTTTTTAGCGATCCATTTTTTGGATACGTTGTGTTTGAGAGAGCGCTCTCTTCACCCTTGATACGGGTCACCTATTCACTACATTAGGAGCGAGATTTCTAGTCACTGCATTTCTGAGTGATGCCTCATTTCTTGATTCCATTGAAGGTTCCCGTCGCTCTGTTCTTGCCTCCAGGATATTTCGCTACACTGCCATTCTTCCCGCGCTCCAGTTATTCGTCCTTTTTCAAAATCTGTCAGTCGGCGCATATTTTGTGTTATTCCGCGCTATGCCCGCCAGGCTTGGCACGATGGGCCAAGATGCGCAATCTCAAAAACCACACAAGTTACAGCCCCCCACCGCTGCCCGCTCGTGCAAGCACATGGCTCACGGCACATCACACATCACCACGCCCCCCCCCCCGCCCACTGGTTACATGCTCTCCGCGCTGTCCCGGACAGCCTCGACCCGCCCCGCCTGCTCCCACGCGCTTCCGCTCGGCACGGCCCGCCTTCCTGTGCGGCGGGGGCTCTGTGCGGCGCCCCGACTAACGGCGCGGCCTACTCTATCCGCTACGGCTACGGCGCCGGGGAGGAGCAGGAGCGGGCTCGCTATGGCCATGCCCCCGCCGCCGGCCAGGCGCATATCGACGTCCGCCACCGCCGCCGAGACACCCAGACCGTCGGTCCTCGCCGACCTCGCGCTGCCCCCGCTCCCGCTGTTCAGGGCGCTCGCCGCGCAGCCGCCGGGCAAGCCCGCGATCGTCGACTACGGCCCCGCCCCGCACCCGCAGCCGCACACGTACGGCCAGCTCCTGCAGAGCGTCTCGCTCGGCCGCGCGCGGCTGCTGGAGCGCTACGGCAACCGCGATAATGACCTGCACGGCGCGCGCGTCGCCTTTCTCGCCACAAACTCGTTCGGCTGGGCGGCGACGCTGCTGGCCATCTGGGCCGCCGGCGGCGTCGCGGTCCCGCTGTGCGCAGCCCACCCGGTCAAGGAGATGGCGTACGTGGTCGGCGACAGTGGCGCGGCGCTGGCTCTCGGCGCGGCGGGCTTCCTGGACAAGCTGGACGCGGTGGCGGTGGCTGTTCGGAGAGCGGCGCCAGACGGGGCGCTTCGCGTCGGGGCTATAGAAGAACTCTTTGACCCCACCCCCACCCCCCCCGCACCGCTCCCGGCCAAGTGGGACGTCGCACACTTGCTCCAGAAACGGGCGCTCATAATCTACACCTCTGGGACGACCAGCCTGCCCAAGGGCGTCGTGACCACGCACCTCAACCTCTCCGCGCAGGCCGCCTCTCTCGTGCTCGCATGGGCCTACGCCCCCGCAGACCACCTGCTGCACATCCTGCCCCTGCACCACGTGCACGGCATCCTCAACTGCACGCTCGCGCCGCTGCTCGCTGGCAGCACAATCGAGTTCCTCCCGCAGCCCTTCAGCCCCGGCCACGTGCTCGCCCGCCTGGCGCAGGGCGCGAGCGGCGCGCGCGAGCAGGTCACGCTGCTGATGGCAGTCCCGGCCATCTACACGCGCCTCCTGGAGCAGTACCACTCCGCCGAGATGGCCGCGCTGCAAAGGGCGGACATCACCCGCGCGCTGAGCGCGCTCAGGCTCGCCGTCAGCGGGTCGGCAAGCCTGCCCACCTCCGTCCGCTCTGCGTGGGCCGAGATCTCCGCCGGGGGAACCCTCCTCGAGCGATACGGCATGACCGAGGTCGGGATGGCTGTTTCCTGCGGGCTAGACGCTTCCCTTCGCCCTGCGGGCGCGGTGGGGTGGGTGCTGCCGGGGTATGAAGTTGGGCTGAGACCATGCGAGGAACAACCACCACCATCACCATCACCATCACGGCCACCGCCACCAGCCCCCCTGACAGAGGGAGAAGTCCTCGTCCGTGGCCCCGGCGTGTTCACAGAATACTGGAACCGTCCGTCCGCAGCCACCTCCCAGGAATTCCTGCCCCCCTCGTACACCCCTGGGGTCCTCCTCTCCGCGGGCAGGCCCTTCCCGGAGCTCTCTGCGCAGCGCATCCTCGGCTTCGGCGAGGGCCCCGGTGCAGTCACCCCACCGCTATCCCCCTCAGCCTACTCGTGGTTCAAAACCGGCGACTTCGCGCGCCTATCCCCGTCCTCCTCCTCCAGCACAAGCACCGGCCCCGCGCTCAGCATCCTCGGGCGCCTGACAACAGACATCCTCAAGTCCGGCTCCGAGAAGCTTTCCGCCCTCGAGATTGAGCACGCGATCCTCCAAGCGCCGCTCCCCATCGCAGAAGCAGCGGTGGTGGGCCTCCCGAGCAGGAAGTGGGGCGACCTCGTTGCCGCCGTAGTCGTGCTGAAACCTGGCAGCGCGGGCTGGAGCGAGCACAGGGTGCAACGGGAGCTGAGGGCGGAGCTGAAGAAGTCTGTGGTGGGGTGGAAGGTGCCCAAGGTGGTCAGGGTGGTACCGGAGCTGAATAAGAATGCGATGGGCAAGGTGGGCAAGAGGCAGCTGGTGGAGAAGGTGTTTCCCGGGTGGAGGGAGGAGGAGAATTAGATTTGGGGTTTTAGGTGGTGAGGCGAAGGGAGGGGATTTCTCGAGGCCCGAGTTTGTTTTGTTTCGGCGGACTCTGCCGCTCCTGTCATGTTGGCGACCATGTACAGCATACATACAAGCTATAACGAGGTACTACGCCTCCATCCACATCCCCTCCCCTACCACAACCACTATAATTACTACTAAACAATGTCAGCCCAAGCCATCCCAATGCAACAACAAAACAAAAGCACCCACAAGACTGCGCAAGCCATGCCAATAAAAAAGTACATCCATTAACCCCCGCTTCCCCCACCTCTCCACCATTACTTCTTCGCCCTCCACCCGCCCACTCCCTCTCCCCCCTCGACTCTCCCCTCCCTCACTAGCCTTTCCACCAACTCCCCCATCTCCTTCCTCCCGCACCTGACACCCCCGGGCACCAACATCCCCAGCATCATCATAATCTTATCCAGCCCCATCGGCCCCGCCGCATTCGTCAACATGCCCACTATAAACTGCGTATAAACCTGCTTCTCTGCCGAGAGAGGCTGCTCCGCGTACCCATCACCTGCGTCGGGTGTCGTGTCCATCGCCACCTCCGCTTCCTCTACTTCTTCTTGTCCCGTGGCATTGGTAGACTCTCCCGTCGGAATTGAAGGCGAGTCATTCGAAGTATCATCCATCCGCTCCACTACGATATACGTCTCATTCCCCGGAACAGCAGATGATGACGGTGAAGGCTTAACCTCCCCCAACACTCCCTTCGCAACCCAATACTGCAGCCCCCTCCGCACCAACCCCTCACTCATCTCCAACTCCTTCCTCAGCTCCTTTACCGTCTTCCGCACCCTCTTCCACCTCTCCCCTTCCCCCCCTTCCCCCCCTTCCCCCCCACTCCCCCCTCCACTCTCATTATCCCCAAATGCATTAATCACCGCGACACACCAAGGCTTCGCATCCCTCACCTCCACAATCCTATCCTCCAACTCCAACTCTACCCTCACATACCCCAATGCGTCCCTCCACTCCAACTTTCTCTTTCTATTCAACTTCTCAAATCCACGCTCATACCTCTTTTGCAACTCTGCAATCTCCTTTGGTAGTTTATACAACTTCTTCTTCTCCCCTGCTACCGCTCCCCATGCACCTCCCATGCAACTCCACCCACCAGCACCCCCAATAGCCCCAGAAACAGCAACTTCGTCTTTCACCTCTGTTGGCCAGAATAAATGCGACAGAATCTTTGCATGGAACTCCACCCCCCCATCCTTCGCGCTCGGGAGCTGCTCCTCATTCCGCACATTCATATCAGTCCTTGCCCCCACCTGCACGTCCCTAAGCATAACATCACACCCCTGGACACTTCCCTCGCCAAACCTCCCTCTGAGCAACTCCAGCGTTTGGATCTCGGGCTCGTAGCTCTTGACTTCCTCACTGACCCCTTCGTAATCCCTACATTCCAACAACCTGTCCGCTAGCACCGCTTGGAATTCTTTGACAAAGACTTCCTTACTCTCATATAAACTAATAAGACTACCGACGACATCTGTGCCTTTAATGTGGCGGTACTCGGGCCCCGCGTCGATAGGATCAGGAGTCCAGGTCATATCGTCGAAGTCCAACTCATCCCCTGCCGTGGCAGCTTGACTTGCGGCTGTGGTAGATCCGCGCAGAAGATCCTCTGCCAAGTCTGATAGGTCGTCTTCTTCCAAGCCGCGAGTATTATTCCCAGAAGAATGATCATCGTCTTCGCGTTTAACAACAGACGAGTCCCCCCCCATCAACCCCTTGACAATCACACGAACTGTATCTTCCCGTTCCCGCAAATACCTCCTAATACTTCTCGTGACCCGGTCCAGCAACACCCCACGGGGATCCAAGACCGAAAACGCGCGAATAATCGAGATGTATACTCTGAGGATATCCGTTGTCGACGCCGCGGGGTGCAGAATCCGGTTATTTATCGCCGTCGTAAACGTGGTCGTCAAATGCATCCTCGTCTGTGGCGTAGTAATATATGCACGTAAATCCATTACTCCCCCTAAACTATCCGGCCAATCAACCACAATCTCAAACAACTCTCGAACTCGCAACCTTCCCAGTCTACCGAGAGCCATCTTCTTCCACCCTTCAATATCCTCTTTCCGTAAAATAACGTCACTGACATCCTCCTCCGCTTCCCCAACTGCATCTCCTTTCATCAGACCACGATTTAGAAGCCTCCCCACATTCACCCCTGCAAAAGCCGCCAACGCAGCTAATCCCCCTCCTCTCCTAGTACTTCCGGTAGGAGTAGCCCCCAACATCACCCCATCAATACTCAACCTCGACGCTCCTCTCCTTCTCACGCTTCCTCCGCCGATTCCCAACTCACTTGCCCTAAAACTCGCTCGCGGACTCAACACTCTATCTCTTGCTTCCCGATGCACACCACCTTTTCTCCTACCACCCGCCCCACCACCTTCTCTCTTCCCCTTGCCCTTCCCATCTCCAACGAGAACAAGGCGAACCAATCCCCCAACTTCTTGTTCAATCCACTCCCCAATCTCCACAGTCACATCCTTAGCATACCCTTCCTCGTCCTCATTCGCCCAATGGCTAGCATACATCCCTTCAATATACTTTGTGACCAACACGGATATGACCTCTGCAAAAACCCGCTCTCCACGACGACCAGACCCGCCGAGGTTGAGTGTTTGTAGATGGGACCAAGTTGTCAGGAGGAAAGCCTGTGCGGCGATTTGCTTCTTTGTCCGCTTTTTAGGCGTGGCGATTTTGGGATGTAAATCCCCAGGAGGAGAGCGCGACTGATTTCGTGATCGGGAGTGGGGCGCGGTTGGGGTGGGTGTATTGAGTAACATATCGTCATCAATCTGTGTAAATTCCTCCGACTCGACGATGATGCTATCGTCGATAACAATACTTGGTGCATCCAAAGCATTTGTATCGCCATCACCGGCTTGCTCTTCTCCCCGCTGCTCTTCTCGGCCTTCATCACCTTCCTCATCCCCAGCCATCCCAGGCGGAGAATTCAATATACACCCGCACAACTCGATAAAGACTTCGTATACAAGCCGACTCCATTCCGGATCCCGGAGGGAATAACCCAGAATCGAGTTTAAACTCCTTACAAACTTTCCCAATGCAACTTCATCCACATCTCCATCCTCCTCCCCATCCACATACCTCACATCAAACTCCTCATCATCTTCCGTATCCTCCTCCTCATCAACCCGGATACTCCCAGAACTTGCTTCACCTTTCCTCCCACTTCCAAACAACGCCTCACCAACTCTACTCCCTGCCTGCCCTAGTCTCGGTGTCGCGCTCCCAACACTCACTTTCCTAAATACCCACCTCCTCCCCACCCCGACGTAGACCTCCCAGGCACCGCGTAACTTCTCCAGGATGCTCCTCAACCTCCACTCCGCAGCCTCAACCCCCTCATGTTCATCCACACTCAATAATTCATCCACAATCTTTGGCTTTATCCAGGCTAAATAGTGCCGCTTAACCTCCCAGCTATACCACTCCACCAAGCTCGACACCGTTCTCGCCTCATTACTCCTCCCGCAGGAAGTTTGCTCTGCTTCCTCCTCAGCAAACTTCGTCAAAAGCGCACGAATGCCAGACTCCACACCCGGATGCTTACTCATAAGCACTTCCTTCTGGTTGACATATTTATTCTTGAGCGTGACCCACGGAGTCTCATCCCCTGCCGATGCTCCCTCAAATCCCCTATCCTCAAACCTCAACACAGTAGTAGCCACATGCCACATCCTGTCCCAATCCCTCTCCCCCTGAGAATTGACCCCACTACTGCCACTACTCCCTTGATTCTGCGTACCCTGACTCTGACTCCGACTCTGTGCACCCTGAGCAAAACTTGCCATGGGCGTTGAAACCCCCGCAGCAACAGCGTCCGACGGAGGGAACACACTGTCAAAAACCATCTTTTTCCGGCGGGAGAGCACGGTGTTGCAGGTGAGGGGGTAGGGAGAGTAGTCACAGTACGAGGGTGCGTGGGATGGTGGTGGAGGAAGGCCCATGGGGGCCGAGGGGGTTATGGTGCGCTGGTGGGGTCGAGGTGGGGTGGAGAAGGTAGCTGCCATGGTTGACTGACGCGGGTGATGCTTGATCTTCGATAGGAAAAGGAGGTGGTTTTGATGATCGGGCTGGAACTGTGCGTTAGACCTGTTCGGTTCAATCGCCGTATCACAGTTACAAGCTGTTTGGTTTGGTTCTCCCCAGGCAGTGCTGGTTCCTCCTCGTCTCAGACGTCCCTCAGCTGCTCGCTTGCTATGTTAGCTATGACAGTATGGCGTGGAGGGTCGAGTCGCCCGGTCAATGCCGCAACACTTAAAATCGCTCCCAGGTTGTCTTCCGCCACTAATTCCTCGTATTGCGATTTACGTTGTCCTGCTTTCCCGAGACTCGGTCCGCGTTTGTTGATCTTGGCACTCGAGTGCCGATGCATAATATGCAAGACGGCTGAATATGCATCGCGGTTACATCAGACTTGGTAGTCTCATGCCAAGCCTCTAGTCGAGTAGATGGATCAACTCCTCTCTATAGCTCATATCGTGCCCTCAATAGCTACATTCCTTACACCGTTCACACAAAAGGTTCAACTACAATTGCTCGGACCAGATACACGCATTTGTATTGACTTTAATGTCTTCAATGTCTGCCTCATAGTGAAATACTCACGGTTATCATCATCCAACAGGCATATTCCACTAAACAAATAAGCATAGACTACTAGAAACAAGATACCAAACGACCAAACTGAATGAGCAATGAACAACACAAAGATACAGAAGGACAACGAATTCCATTACAGCTGATCCGACTCTCGATAATATTCGCCCAGCAATGTTACAATGTATCATTAATCCCATCCAGTTAATTTTTTAAGGGTCACACAGGTTAATACTCTCCAAAAATATCAACCACATGCAAAAGGAACTGGCGTGCTAAGTCTTCACTTTTGCTTGTTCGACTTCTGAGCCCAGTTCTCTAGATCCTGTGCTTTTCGCTCTCTGCAACACACACATTGCACATTAGCCTATGTCTTTCCACCGCTGAACAAGATACGGAGAGGGTAACCAACCAAGTCTAGAGTATAACATGTAAAGCGCCATCTGGTTACACTCTTGTGTCCCTGTGATGGTCACCAAACGCTCGTTGCTGTTATCTTGTGGTTCATTGATCTTAATAACACTACCACTAAGTGACCGAATCTCGTTGATCTTCGCACCACCCTTCCCAATGATAGCGCCCACCATGTCGTTGGGAATGTAAATCTGCTGCGTGAGTGGCGCCCCGGGTATTAGACCAGCCATATTTCCGCTTGTCATTGACTGAGCACCATGCGCAGGCTGCGCTCCATGTCCGCTGGGCTGATGTGGCCCAGCGCCGTGATAGGCGGGGTTCGCGGAAGTGTCATAGTGGATCGGTGGCTGGGGGGCGGCTTGTGGTGGCTGGCCATGTAAGTAAGGGATTCCGTATGGGTTCGCTGGAGTCCGCTGAGCGGCGTTTGTATGGCGCTTGAAGGTGTCAGGATGTCCATAAGAGCCATAAACTGGTTGAGGCGTGTATGGAACAACCTGCATTCCACCAGGCACAGCACCGGCAGGAGCACCACTCCTGGTCGCATACGCAGACGCGGCAGGACCGCCGAACCGCTCGGTTAATTGCTCGACTAAAGTGTTCGCAACATAGTATGTGGCAATGTGAACAGCATCGGCAACACCTAGTACAATCAAGGTCCGCTCAGTGGAGAGGGGCATGCACGACTCTGAAGCATTGAGACGAGCACCAGAGGCCTCTTGGATCTCACGTATCTTCGACCCAGACTTTCCAATAATCGATCCGATCAGAATGTGAGGAACAAGTAGTCGTAAAGGATAAGTCTTGGACTGTGGCGTAGAGGCTTGTTCTAGTGGCTCATTATTAAGCGTTCGGATTATCAGTCCAAAAGCCTGTGTGATGTTAGAATGCCGAACCATGTCAATAGTTAACAATTGAAACATACCTTTGCCACAGCATCTACAGATCCACTGACGGTCAAAATCCTTTCCACAGCTCCCCTTGCGTAGTCGCTGACCGTACACTTTGCAGCAGACATCCTCCTGATTAAAGTCACATTCTCTCCTCCCTTTCCAATCACGGTAGCAGCCTCTTGAGAAGAGATAATTGCTCGAATGTGAATCCACTTAGACTCATCCACAGGAACATAATCTGACTGCTGTGCCTGCTGTTGCGGAGCATCAGGGACAGAAGTATCCCCTTGTTCATCTTTTACCTCTGCCTTCGCTTCTTTCTTTGTCTCCACAGCCGGAGTAGTCAAGGCTGCCGCAGGTATAGACTCTTCAGACTTCACCTCTAGTCCTGGAGAGGTGGTTTTACTAGCGGACGATGTAACAGCATTGTCCTTTGATTCCGGATCTAGAGCCGGTCGCTTAGCATCTGGAGCATTATTCGATGTAGAATCCTCATGGGCACGCTTGTTCGAAGTAGTTGTAGTAGTAGTGGTGGTAGTGGGGGCTGCAGTTGCGGGTGTGGTAGTCGGTGAGCTCATGGCTGGTTTGATATCACGTCTTTCCTTCGCGTCGATTGTTTGATATCTTTATACTTTTCCGTGAATGGGGGATAGAAGATTCTCACACGTCAAAGAAACTCAAATTGGCCAACAAACAACGAATACTTTTTATATTCGCGCTGTTCTTGTAGTATGAAATCTGGATTTCTTGTATTTGCTGATGTACACCTTGGGGCAGCAGACGGGGTGGTGCTGTGAATAAAAGCGGGCAACGGGTAGCGGGCTGGATTGGGTGAATTGAGGTGTAGTAATTGGGTTGAGAAGCGGGTACGGTGCGGAAGAGAGAGGTGACGGAGTGACTAGAAGAACAGTGGTGGTAATAGTATGGTGAGGGCTCGGGGGAGACGGTGCTCGGAAGATTGATGGTGCAGAGGAGTATGATTGAGGTGAGGCGGTGGAGGGAAAGACCAGAGCAGTTAATTTGAGGAAACGGGCTAACTTGCTGGAAAAAATAACCAGTCTTTGTGATTGTAAGATGGTGAGTATCAGGGGGTAAAAAGCGTGACGAAAGTTGAGAGCCACGAACCTACTTTCTGCCTATTTGTGCCGAGTGGCGTTCACGGAACGTGACAAGTAGACCTGTTCGTAGCTGGCTGAACTGTGCGTACAAGTGTAACGATATGTCGCTTCTGAGGCGGATGCAGACAGGTGATGAAGAAAATGGAGAAGATGGGGCTGCCTAGGGAAGGTTTGCTTGAGGGCAAGAGTTGTGGTGAGGGAGGCAAGGGAGGATGGGAGTAAAAAGGAAGAAGAAAGCAGAGGGAGCCTCGTCCCATCCAGACTACGGTGTGGTGGCGCCAAGCTTTCCGCTGATTTGCGTGGATCAAACCGTTCACGGCAACCGCTAAGTATTAAAGCACCCTTAATCTACCCAGTACTCTGGCGTGCCACAACAGAAGCACCCCAAGGCGACAGAAGCCGGTGCAGAGTCAAATTTGGTGGGTATTCCGTCTACATGCAAACTCCAAATCTACACTCGCAATTGCTAAATATCCAATTCGTTGGCCACCGTGGACAAAATGTAAAGATGCGTCTTCGTGCTGTGCCAACGCAAAATCCATCATGCTGCAGCTCTGCAAAATGCCACGCTTAGCATTTGAGGTCAATGCCCCTCCTCTTCTCGTCCTCACGGTGTTCAAACATGATGTGCGCCGCAACAAACAATGCCGTGCATGCCCCCAAAAAGTAAAAGACGCCATCATAACCTCCGAGAATACCGCTAATAAGAACCTTCAACCCGTCCAAGCCAATAGCAAACCCGACCAGATTCGCTGCCATCATCATGAGGATATTCCCTACAGCGCCGACAGCACGAAGGTGCCGATAGAGCGTCTCTCTACCTTCAAACTTTCGGGCTGGAAACAATTTCTGCCCAATAAACTCTGGAAGCACAAAGAGCGTAACAAGCCAACCCCATGCTAATAAGCGCAGAGATATATCATGCCATAGTGCCACAAAAGTAAACACTGCTAGCATATTAAGGATAGGAAATTTCTTGTTACCACCCAGTGGCACATAGATATATCGAATAATCCATCGGTTGAAGCTCCTGTGCCATGATCTCCAGAATCCCGTAGCAGAGTAATTGTCACTCATGCATCTTAGCATGTTTTCTGGAGGGTCCACATTATCGACCAAACTCCATAGCCTAAAGAATCTCCAGGGGATCAAGAGCTTGAGCCATATAATGTGTAGGTTGAAAAAACCAATCATACTCAATTGGAATGGGGTATCTCCTTCCCAAGAACCTCGATCTTTAGTCTTAGAAATTGCAACCACGTACATGTAGTGCAATATGACCTCCATGGTAAATATAGAAACTAATAGGCGAATGCCATAACGCACTGTACGTGACAGACTGTTCGTCGGTAGAGAATGTCGTAGCTAGGAGTGCATTAGTTACCACTCTTTCAAGATGCATAAAAAACGACTCCTCCTCTTACCTGATCAATAAAGTCGTTAAATGTAATAATCGGCCCAGCGAGATAAAGCGGTGAGTATAACGAATAAGAGAGGTAGTTGAAGAACGAGTAATCCTCTTTCTTGCACGGCGTTTCGATTCGGTCTCGTTCCGAGATTGCTCCTCCTTCAAGGTGTCTTTTCTTTTGTTGACCAGTCAGCCCGGATTCGCCGGTTTGACCTTCAGACCAATCAGGCAACTGCCTCTTGGGTGGTTTGTGACTTATTCCAAAAACAGACACAGCCCAGGGAAAGGGGAACTGAAAAGCCAATCATACCTCCATTACACTACCTCCTTCATAGTGGTGGCTCCAGTAGTAGTCCATATTGAAGCTAATAAGCCGCAGCATAGTGATATTGAAATGAATCTCCCAGCGGGGCATGAACCCTCCTAATTCATCCATTGCATGCCCAAACCCACCTCCTTCGCCAGCTGCTAGCCATGGTAGCATGTGAGCATACCTGTACCCTTGGAACATCTCGTTCAAGAATAACATCCCAATGTTGAATGTCCAGGTCAAAATGGGATTGGCAATTGTCCCTGCATACTTCATGGCGATGACATAGTTAATAGTTAAGATGAAGAGCAACTTGAATATAGAGAGTCCATGGAGAAATGCTAGAAATATGAAGGAGAATAAGAGATCGAAGTTGACGCGCCTGGAGAGTCTCTGGTCGGCTGTTTCTTGGGATGTTCCCCAGAGGTATAACTTGTCGAACGCTCGGCGGAGACCAGCATGCAGGAATAACACAGCGAAGAGGATTGGAAGGTTGTCTCTGACGTTCTCGTATTGGTTGTCGCTATTGTCCTGCCTCAATAATGAGTACTCGGTGAGCTGGAAGAATTGAGCTTCGGGGTAGCTGCACATACCACTTTCCGTCCAAATAACCACCCCTTGGAGAGTAACTGCTCGTATTTTTTGTAATTCGGATGATCCTCTGGAACAAACTTATCAGTAACTATCCTAGGATGAAATAGACAAGCCTGAAGCTTACCAGTCGATATATCATAGGTAACCTTGAACATCAATGGGACCACAATAAATAATAGGAAGTAGTAGGAATAGAATTCGATGGAGTTCCATTTTGACGGAGTTCCGGTGACCTCACGGGGCCGCCTCGTGCCATTAGAGCTTGGACCGGGATTCTGTCTGGGGCGGATTGATATTGTTGTTAACCTAGTATCGAGGGCATTCAAGGAGAAAAGGTCCTTCAACAGTGAGAGGAGCAGCATAGCTGCTAGCGGAGCTTCTAAAATGTGATGTCTAGAGCGATTGCAAAGCGAGGGATGATGAAATAACTACCTGACGTAAAGAAGGAGTGCTTGCGTGTTGTGGGCTGCTGGATATTAAGATCGTCGAAAGGAGATGCATGGGCAGTGCCTGTCAGAGCAAGTTTGTCACGTGATATTAGAAATCATGTGACAATATAGAGCCTCAAGCAGCGATCGCCATGTTTTGCTTGCCGTACGATCGCATCACAACAATTTTAACGAACGTTACGAACAAAACATCTCCATTTCCGCTCTCCTTACGACTCCCATCTGATTCACATCTCTCGTCTGATTCCCCACCTTCAGCCTATCCCACCTCTGCCACTGCCAATGGCAGCCCTACAGCCTTCGAATATACCCCCATCGACGTTTGAATATGGAGGAGGTACCTGACCGACCGCCCCACCTCCATACACCAACCGAGTGAGAGGCTAATTGAGACCCCCCTCTCGACTGCAGATGAGATCTCCGCACTGGTGTTAGACCCTGGCACAAGCTGGACGAGGGCTGGTTTTGCAGGAGAAGACACACCAAAAGCCGTCATCCCGACAGACTATGGAATAACTTCTGACGGAAAACTTCACTTTGGCGATAATAATATACATACAGTGCGACCGGGAATGGAAATTCGAAATCCAATGAAGGATGGTGTTGGTACGTGCCTCTCAAATCTATCCAATGAACTTGATTCTAACAGTACGAATCAGTGGAGGATTGGGATGTAGCACCTCAAATTTGGAAATATGCAATAACAAATCGGCTTACGTCTGCTCTCAATGAACACCCCCTCATCATGACCGAGCCCGCCTGGAATCCTCCCAAGAACAGGGAAAAGACCCTCGAGGTTGCTTTCGAGGACTTTGATGTGCCTGCCTTCTACCTCGCCAAATCGGGTGTCTGCGCCTCGTGAGTACCACATTCTCGAGGTCCTCGCCACTTTCATTCACTGATATTCATTTTCATGCACAGATTCGGCCTAGGCAAAGCCACTGCCCTCGTCATTGACGTCGGTGCTTCCAACATTTCCATCACTCCTGTACACGACGGCCTTATCCTCCGAAAAGCCGTTACCCGGTCACCCCTGGCTGGTGATTTTATCTCTGGCCAGATTCGAGCACAGTTCGCCGCTGCCAATGTCCCTATCACACCGCACTACCAAGTCATCTCCAAGACCCCCGTCGAGGCCAATACCCCCGCAAAAGCCAACCTCCGCGTCTTTCCTGAGGGCCAGGAGCCTACTGAATCCTTCAAAAAATTCGAGCAAGACCGCGTGGTTCTCGAGTTCAAGGAATGCGTTGCTCAGGTGTGGTCCAACCAAGCAGGCCCCTACAACGAGCACCTCGCCGCACAGCAGCCCGGTAGGCCGTTTGAGCTCCCGGACGGCTATAATACTATGTTTGGCCCAGATAGATTCCGTGTGGTGGAGGGAATGTGGCAGAGCAGTATGATCCTTCCCGACCCTTCAACTCAGTTAGACCCCGCTACAATTGTCACTATTCCACAATTAATCCAGCATAGTATCAATGCCGTGGATGTGGAGCTCAGGCCTCTACTCCTCAGCAACGTCGTGGTAACCGGAGGCTCAAGTCTGTTATTTGGGTTTACGGATCGGATGAACAACGAGTTGAGTGCATTATACCCGGGCCCTAGAGTCAGATTGAATGCGCCAGGCATCACGGTGGAGAGAAAGTTTGCCGGTTGGTTGGGTGCTAGCATTCTCGCGAGTCTGGGAACGTTCCACCAATTGTGGATAAGTAAGAGGGAGTATGAGGAGCATGGTGCGGGAATTGTGGAGAAGAGATGCAAGTAGACGACTGGAGCAATGGAAGTCCTCTTTCTTAAATTTTTGTTTAATGGATGATAGTATGAACTGTAAATGGCGGAATACCTGCTCAGTGTCCTGTACATGTTTGTATGGAGTAACGTTGCATAACATTGCACGAGTTGTTACCCTGAGGTTTTCGCAAAATGAGTGAGGCTCCAACCCCTCGGGTCGCATTTTGGCAGATGCACAACCCGTGAACACCCACGGCAGGCACATGAAACATTACAGTTCGCTTATGGGATGCCCGATCCCTGCCAACACCATTTTTCCGACTCCCAGCCAACCCATGGCAGGGGATACCGTGTCACTTGAAAATTGAGTGTGCGTGGAAGTGCTCTACGGTATCTAAGCGTTCTGCTTAATTTGCAAATAATTAAGTACCGTCTGTTTGGGATTCTCGCCGGAGTTCCGGGGGGGCTGTAATTGGGCCGAGTCTGTAGGTAGGTACGGTACAGTAGGGAGTACATACGTGCACACTGTACACACATGGCTCTCAGCCGCATGATCGCCACAAGTCTTGGTGTCAAATTGATAGAGCGGGATGTCTTTGAATTCTGTTGGTACCCCTTAATGCCTTCATCCCTCCATCACCTCGGCCCAGCCCCCCTGGACTCTCGCAGTTGTTTTCCCATCAGTCGCTGCTGTTCTGTCGCTGTTTGCGGACGACGGCAGCCGCGTTCCCTCCCCCTCCCCCCACCAAGGCTACAGTGTAGACCTCACCGGCAACGGCCGGCGCCTTCCACGAGCTCCCCCACTACACATCCGTCTCCGTGACACCCCCCCCCACGATATCAATCGACCTGAACCAAGTGCCCACCCCTTCACGCACTGTCACGACTGCAAGATTGAATGCGAATGCGTGAGCTATTCTCGCCGTCGTGGCGGCTAGTGCCTGCTCTCCTTTCTGTATTCCAGCTCCTTGTGGTGTTAATAGCAGCACATGACCAACCGGGGAAGGGCTATCACAGCTCGAGGTTCGATCCAAAATATAATGCGTTGAGAGATCTGCTAGTGACGCCGAGTACACATCCACATCTCTACCGCGTATGTCTAAACTTCCCCGTCAGGGGTGCCGAGAGACGTTCTCTGGGAATCCCTTGAACGTGGACCCCACTCCCCTTTTCATATAATAGCTAACCCCCACCAACATCGATAGTTCACCGGAAGATGGACGGTTTCACGCAATATCTATCGCGCAACAACCTGGCCAGGCACCTCCGTCACGATCCTCACATTCGGCTCCTACTGCAGCATTAAACTCCGCCCTCAATCCGGGCTCGGCAGGATCGAGACTTACAGCTACTATATCTCAATCGATGGTGGAGAGGACTACAGATACGACCTCCCCGCCTTTGACACAGGGAAGGAAGGCGAAGGCAGGGAAATGAGCTTATTCGTGCCAGTCAAATTCGATATCCAAGGGGACGGGTATACCAAACCCGCAGCACAGCAGGCAGGGAAGGTCGTCAAACGAGATAGGGTGCCGACGTCATCAATTGTGGAGAGAGATGGAAAACTTACAGCTACCCTGCCCCAACTAGACAAGGAGGAGCCTATTGCTAGGAAATTGACTCCCCACACAATCCGCATCACGAGCAATCCCCATACACCATTCCGGTTCGAGGGGGTCTTAACGGAGAACGTATTAATCAGGCAGAGCTGGGGCTGGGCAAAACGGCAAGACGAGCGGGTCACCGTCGAATTTATCGGCGAAGGAATCGACGCTGAACGTCTCGGAGGAATGGGCTTAACTGGAGGCTGGACAGAAATCACCCCTGAGGGACCCACCTCCAACTCCCAATTCAACATCAAAACCAGCTCCTCTACAAAACCACGCAGCCTCGTCCCCGCCCCCGCCTTGATCGGCATGACCCAGTACCAAGCTGCTGAGCGCCTCGCCATCCGCCACTGGCACACCTCCGCGGGAGTCTGTCTGACTGCAAACTGTAACCCCAAGAACCCTCTCCCGGGTCTGCAGACCCAGTACTTTCAACTCAATCCCCTTAACCACTCTCTCCCGTTCACACTCGCCACTAACCTACCCAACACACACCCGAAACACCCAAAGACGAAACTCGACCCATACCTCTTCAGCCCGAAGCAACCTACCTTCCCCCAGTCCACACCTACCCACCTCGTCGTGGACCTCGGCATAGCAGATATCATAATCCATAGAGTCGACCCAGTCAAATATCAGAAAGAACTAACCCTCTTCCTATGCAAGCTGCGCCTCCATGCATATCCAGCGGCAAATATCCTCGTCCTCGCCCGCCAGGACGCCCCAGGAAAATCCTCCTCGCGGACTCATGCAAATGATAACGGCGACGCAGCCGCCGAGTCAGACAACGAAAACACCCACGTCTGGTTCCGCAGTATCATCCCCACCACCCCGGATACCGTTGCTCTGAGGAAAAAACTTTTTGACGCTACTAAGGCTGCAGTCGCAGCCGCACGGCAGTTGCACCCCCCTCAACCCAAGGCAGGATTACCCGGCACTATCACATTCATACCTGTCCTTGACACAGGTGCGAATCCAGTCAATGACCTAGTTCGCGCGCTCTGTGTGGAGCTCGGCCCTGCGGCCAAGCTGGGTAGTAAGACTGTGGAAGTGTGTGGGGAGATGGTTAGTGGGGTGCGGAGGAGAGGGTTTGTGTGGGATGTTTTGTTTTTGGTGCTGGGGGTGGGGATGGCAGTCGTGGCGAGGGATACGTTTATGGGGGCGATGGGGGCAGTGGTAGCGGGACTGAGGAGCTTTTGGGGAGGAGCGGAGAAGGGGAAGGGGAAGAGTAGGGCAGCGGGTGATATTATTAGAGAGGAGGAGGAGTTGGTTGGTGGGGGAGAGAAGGGTAAGTTGGGTTAAATGAAGGGGATGTGTGAATAAATAAATCTAATGAAAATGAGGAGGGTAATTTTGGGCGTTGTGTAAGCGGATATCCCGTCGTTTTAATATAGAGTGTGTCTGTGTTGTGTGGAGGTGATGGTAGTGTTGTGTAGAAACTTTGTGGTTGGTTTATGGTGTATTTTCATATAAATATAATTTCTATACCAATTATCGAGATGATCTTGCATGGGGCTGGTCTTATTGATATTGGGAATTCTCATAGGTTACATACATGACCCAAACTATTGGGTTATAGGCCTAGGGGAATTTGAGAAGATGCATTGATATAGCCAGCGTTCCTGTCGGAAGGCTAGCCAAGGGTAGGGTGAGCCGATGATGGACGGAAGATGCATCCGCTATAGATCACCACATGATCTGGTTGGCAGGGACCCTTATTCATCAAAGGATATTGTTATCTTACTATACTTTGCTTTCAACTAGATTGACGGAATTGATGGGATAGGGTGAGTTGTACACTCGATTGATTATCGGGTTGAGATTCAACTGCACTCTCGTGGATCTTTCGCCCACGGAAATTTGTTCTTGATATCAACGTCCTTTTCTGAATTGAATCCATACCTGTTAAGTTCTCCAGGTCTGAATTCGTAGTTGTGCTCAGACTCGTACGTCGTTTACAGTTGCATGCGGCCGGCTTCTCCATTGAAGCTACGCTAGAGCTGAGAGGACTTCACTTCAAGTTGATCGTTATGTATAGTTGGGAAGTCTGGCCGGGGCGAGCTGCGAGGAACATTTTTTTTTTTCCTGGGTTTAAAAAAAACCTAGTGTTGCCAGTGCTGTTGTATATTCTTTTCTTTATTGGTTGAAAGCTAGGCGTCTCATAGCCAGTCTCGCTGCATCTCTCCTCCTGGGTACTATATCGCGACAACAAATAAGCCTAGAGCACGTTTTCCTAGGGCCTGCAGCGTACCTGACTAGTTTACTCTACACACGAATCTCAGTTTGTTTCCTCTGCTGATACTATCATATCACAAATGGCCACCTAGATAGTCATCCAATCATGGGGAGACGTATAACGGATCTCGGAATTGGAGCTCGGTCCAAGGAGATTTCGTGAGAGGTATTGTTAGATACCGGTTCCTATAGTTGTGACGTCTATGCCAGTATCTTCTTGCCAGTCATGCTCGAAAGAGAGGGTAATGCAAATAGTTTCATAATGGCCGGCCGCGGGGAGGAGTTTGATAATAGGATTGAAATGAACACTCTGGTCAGTGCGCAAAATGATTCTTGAGAGAGGCTAGGGCTTTCTTTTAGATGACTACTGATGTTCGTACGCCTAGCTATATATATGTACATATGTAAGGCGGGATTCCCTCTGATAGATGCTTTTGGGGATTTCTGTTAGTTTCTGTATTTAAGAAGGACTTACAAGATGCCTCTAAACTGAAAACTTCCACAGTGTTGGGCATCTTCTATGGTCACACTGGATATATGTGTTCTGGTCCGCAATGGACCAGAATATATATTTGTGGATCAAGCTGACATTGCATTGCTGTTGTAGTACATGGTAACTCTCAGAGCCATTTGCCGAAAATCAAGCTAACCAGTGCGTGAACTCCAAGCAGGGATATCAAAACATCGAGCATTGATTGCAATTTTATATGCATATCCAAACTGCTTCACATCCAGCCATAGATATGCATCTTCCCTGGTGCCTCCCAAACTCCCCTTCTACAATCCTTTGCATACCTATCTCTAGCTCTCTCCATCGGTATAAACCACCTCCTCCACTCCCGTCCACCGCCCCGGCCCCTCACACTCCTCACAGCCCCGGACATATCACTCTCCTGGATCCCATCCGGCATATCCCACCTCCGGGCTCGCAGCCATCAGCCGACAACTCTCTGCCCAGCCTGTACCAATGTATTTGAATGTTGCGCACAGGTAGAGGTCGCCAGATCTAGTGGGAAGGAGGTGAATTTCATCTACAGTTTACCACTCAATAAACACTGACAAACAGAAAGTCGACGTCAGATGGGGAGAGTACAATCACGAATCGCACATTCATGAATTTGCCGTAATACCTAGGGCCACACCGCGGCATGACTTTTCATGTATTCGTCTATAGATGAGGCTTTTAAGCGGACGGTCTGCGCGGCCCGTTTTGTGCCTTTGGGGTAGACCTTCACATCTGGAGGGGCCGGGAAGGGGTGGGTGCTAGTGCCGTTGCTGGTGGTGTTGAAAGAGGGATTGTCGGCCATTTTTGATTACTATTTTGAGGCTTTTAATATTGATATCAATGATAGCTCAAACGGAGATAAAATGGCCTATACGATCTTTATACAAGCTTTCGGCAGGCTGTATATGCGGAGATATAAACGTGATGCATATCTAGATATGGTACGGGAGTGCTAGTGTAAATGCAACGGCCCAGGTTATTGTGTGCCGAAATAGGCAAATTTTTTATACCTCGCCATGGATGATTCTATATGCAAGTAATGAATTAAAAAAAAAAAAAAAAAAAAAAAAAATTAGTGGAGCACGTGGCAATCAGCATATGAGGGTAATGTTCGACGGCGAATGAATTTGTGGCATACTCCGCTAATCACTTACCTATCTTTTTAGACAGATTTCAAACACTAGATAACTCTAAAACAAAGACTGAGGCCGCATTCAGTCCTCTAAGATTTCAAGAAAGAAATAATTGAATTTCAGAGCTTGCGGAGGATCTAGTAGTCCTTGTCGGTCAGAGTGTTGTGAAATAGCCAGAGCAACAACTACATGATGTTTTGAGTAGGGCTCGCGTTGAATTTTATGTAAACGCGAAAGCCACAGAGAGAAAAATTGCTTGCATATCAATCCAGGACAAGCTGCCTGGATAAATACACGCGCAAAAAAGAACGCGTGGCAAGGCGCTCGAGATGAGATCGCTTCAAGCGGGTCTCGAAAGAAGCTTTGAACGCCACCAATGCTGCTCAAAAATGACACACTTGTGGAAGGCAAAGCTCCTGGTCAGAACTTCGGTGACCTTGGGAAGCTGCCATCAGCTTGAGGTCAGGTGAATTTCCCTTTACTCCACTCCTACAGAAACTCAGATGCTTGCAAACCCGGGAAATCATCGATATCCGTAGATACCTTTTGGACGAACAGGCACCAACTCCCTAGGTACCGATGTAGAGACGTATAGATGGTCCAATGGAACGTTCATTTGAATAGCGGCAATCACAAATTCCTAATGCCAGCATCAGCTATTGGCTATCCACACCTAATACTGTAGTGCCTCTTTTGTATGACATATTGGATCCAGGATAACCAAGTCTGAATGAATGTCTAATTTTGATTTAGGCATCCTGTTTCGAAAAAAGTTTGGTGCATCTGGTGCCGTAGTCAGTTGATTTGTATTGAGGTAGGTGCTACTTAACTGCCCGGCTTATTAATCAGACATACAATATCTTATGCAAGAGAGGCTACTGAATATATCATTTAAATTAATCTTGATTGATATATACTAGCATTTGTCAAATTTGCCTAATTAGGTTACTAGAACTAAAGTATCTCAATATAGGCTAAATCATAGATTAAAAAGATTTCCCATTATATGTCAATCTTTCTGAGCTATTGAACACCTTCATTTGAAAGATTTATATTAAAATTCATCTTCGCTCGAATTAAGGTCCTACCTTGCCTTCGCCTTAAGCCACACGCGAGTACTGACTCAAAAAAAAAAAAAAAGGAGTAAGGTCCTATAGAATAACCTTATTCAAGTCTAGTCAGATATACTGACTACGATATTTAGTCCATATGTACTAATTTGCCTTTGAGCTATTGCTTACTTGATTTGTCAAGTTATAATAAAGAAGTACTTTATCTATACCCCTCTTAATATACCTTGAGCGATATATCCTTATCCAGTTTTTACCAGATATCATGAGTAGAGTACTTAGAAGATTCTCTTCCCTATATGTATATATTTAAGCTTTCAGATACTTAATTTCGACCTAGTTTAGTTGAATTATAATAAGGAATACAGTATATACTCCTACATTTGAGAGTACAACTAGACTCTATGATAGTCAAATATCATGTTGGATATATCTAGATATTTCTCCTACCTATATGCTGTTTTTGAGCTACTGATAACTTGATTTTGATCTGGTTTTATTGACTTACAATAAAGAATTTCTCGCTTAGTTAAGACTACCCTTTCGAACCAGCCTTTCTATAGCGACATATTGCATGCATAGTATATACAAACTACAAGTACCAAGTGAAAACAATAATTCCTTCTTGTTAAAGCCCTTATTTCCCCTGTCTATTCACATATATTATGGCCAAACCTACCTTGTAAACCCCTGCATTTCTGCCTAGATCACTAGAGCAGTAATGCGCATTGGCCCTTGTGCACTTTATTCAGCAAACTACCATACATCTATAATACAATCCGAATAATTTGAGGCTACTTGGTTGTACATTGGGCTTGAATCGCATCATAACTGTTTGATCCACTTCCCGATGGTGATCTGCATCCCGGTGACGTGTGGTATGGAGTTGCGAGGTTTCTTCTAACACACATTGCCCAAAAGGGGAATGAGCTTGTCTCCAACTAACTAGGCTAAGCTTGTCTGACCCTTAAACGGTAAAGGGAGTATAGGAAGCATTCCCTCCATTATAATCAACTTTCACTTTGATGTGTAACTTTATATAGATATTTGGCTGGGACCAGAGCTCAGTTATTTGTAATACATCACGAGGTCGGGTGTTGCTTACATCGAGAGTTCACAAATATCGGATTATTAGTTATGTTGCAACCAATAGATAAATAACGCGTCAAAGTCGGTCACTCTATTAATATTAATTAAATAACAGGAAAGGCCACATCAATAGCTAAACGCTTATCTAAGATATTCAGTACTATCTAGATGAAGTTCAAATTCACATACAAACCAATAGCTAAAGGTACATACATACTATCCATTGCCCAAATTGATAGATAATTATAAGTACTTATATAGCGGCGTTACCTATCACTTCAATATGCATGCTAATTGTCCATATGGCGGTACATAATGTTGATAGCTTTGTTGGCAATACCTCTGTACCGTTATATGGCGGATTGTGTTTTTTTTGTTTTTTTGGTAAATCAGTACTCGCATTGAAGCATCTCGCTTATGGCAAGGCAGCGCATCCCCAGGTTAAGCCTGACGGGATTATCCAACCACTGGGCCGCTCCCTGCCCGTATCTACGTACACGACCAGATACCCCCCAAATCTAATCACCATAGCCACGTCCTGCAACCCCCAACCGATAACATATGAAATCAACCCCCGACTGCCCCCGCCAGCTTCTCACACCACTCCGGATCCTCCCATATCGGCGGATTGTGTTCACGTGCCCAGACAGATTTATTCTTACATACGCCAAATAAATCGGCTGGGCACGAGAACAGGCGGACTGGTACTGCAGCTGGCCTTTTTTTTCCCTTAAGGAAACCCAGTACTCGTATGCGCAACCTTAAGGGTGGCATGACGGCTGGGTAGATAGATTCAAGGGTAAGGCAAGCTAGGCTGCCTGCCCGGCGCGGCCTATGTACAAGATAAAACACCAACCACCTAACCAGCACTGATACCAAAAAAAGAAAACGTGATATTCTTCCCTTCTCTCATCTTCCGTGTCTTAGGTGAGGCCGGCGAGTGATCTGTAGAGGTAGGCGAAGAAAGCCTCCACCGCGTCCTACGTCTTTTGTTCTCCACAGGGTCGGTCCAGTTGCTCCCAAGAGCGGAGGGACCCGATGAGTTCCTTCCAGTGATAGTGTCGGGGCAATCGAAGGTGACATGGTGACCGTCCTCCTTTGGACAGCCGCAATGTGGGCATTCCGCGATGCCTGTCTTGCCTATGGTGGACAACTAGTTGTAGGGCCTGCCGATTCCAGGCAGTTGTTCGCCCCGTGCCCTGGGTGGGAGCGCTGGCGGCTCCGCTTTGCCTTGGAGGCCGCCCGGATCTCCCTACGCGGGTTGCCGGTGATGGACCACTGACTCAGATCACCTTCGACTGCCCCCACCACCACCAACAACGCCAGGAGCTCATCGGGAATGCCAGGACGTGGGAGGAACTAGACACACCAATCTGGAGAAAGGAGGAAGGAGAGGAGGAGGAGTGGGACGCGGTGGAGGCATTTTTCGCCTACCTCTACGGGCCCCTCATCGGACGATAGGAAAGTACTCATATTCGAGATCTGCTTCTTTGCTTATTTGTTCGCGCTGCTTTGAATTTGTACGTAGCTTGCGCAGGGCGTCTGATTAACTAGACTGTCCCTTGAATCCACCCGGGTTTCCGGGTGGCTCATCATACGACCCTTAAGGTTTTGCACACGAGTACTGAGTTCAAAAAAAAAAAAAAAAAAAAAAAAAAAAAAGACCCACTGACTCGAATGCCGCCCTGGGTCCGCTTTTTTTTATTTCTGGGGTACCGCAGCTGGCTGTAAACATCAATTGTAGTGTAGTTAGCCTGTATTCTATCTCTACTAGTATTCTATGTGCTACATTATAAGCGCTTTGCTGACGGCGGGTGGGTGGTATACTCCGAGATCTGGATGACTCCTCGCGCAGCGCTTATCTTGTAGCTCAACATGATATCTGTGACTACTAAAACCTCCTTCGGAAGGGGGTTGTGTCAACCAGACTGCAATGAATGGTAATTGATACTTTGAAAGAAACTCGTAGGTCCCGTTATCTCTTCCTAGTCTCTTCCTATGTCTAACAGTAGTTATGTATAAATTATTAAGCCGGCCGAGCCCTGAAAGCTCGTGAATTTGCATATCTAAGTGTAAGTACCTACGCTTTAATTGTCAGCCTGCTGTGATAAAATACGTGACTTTCTCGTCATGCGACCTTTAAGGTTGCGCACACGAGTAAAATGAGTTTAGAAAAACGGACTTAGATACGGCTATGGTCACGTGAGACTCCGAATTCTCCATGCTGACTGTATGAGCTGGGATTACAGGATGTTTTTCTTTTCTTTTTGAATCAGTGCTCGTATTTAGCTCATGACGAGGCAGGCATCCCCAGGTCGAGCCTGGCGGATTATCCTCTACGAGAGGCCAGTTCCCGCCAGACTAGGATTATCCAGCCTCCAGGCTGCTCCCTGCACCGTATCTATTTACATGGCCAGATACCCCTAGATAGAGAAAATGATAGCATAAAACAAAACTCGACTCTGCACCCAATCTGCCACCAAGATGAAAACTAGTCTCCAGACTTCTGGCCCAAATTCCTGCTCATCTACCATCCGGATCCTCATATATCTCCTCCATCAGTCTCCCTTCGCCATTTGCTATTTCTTTACACACTATCAAGTGCGCTGCATCCTGGGCCGCTCCACCTTCACACAGGCTACACCAGGGGCTCCTATCTTGTGCCTCCACCGTTTGTACAGACCATCCCAGTATATTGGTTTAAAGTTATAATAAGTGCTTGGACTGGTCTCGGAGCCGAAACTTATCTTAGAAAATCACAATACACGCTAATTAAAAGTACTTTTTTGGCACTTTTATTATACACATTTAATAACACTTGAATTGCACCAATTGGAGCGGGGCAAAGGATAATAACAAATGAATCTATTACAGCTCGAAACTCCTAATATTAGTGGTGGTCACTTCTTAATTTCAATAACGAAAATTGCAATAACGAAGCGCCTTGGCAACTTGGCGCCCACTCTGATTGTCCAGGCTCGTTATTACAATTGTTATTACAATTCAAACTCGTAAATGCACTCTCGAGTGCATTAACGAGAGAAATAGCCATAGCAATAACAATAACGAGCCTTAGTCATCTGGCAAACCAACATCATCGCATGATCCAAACACCGCAAAATTCAGAGATCTATCCGACATCGCAAGACCATTTATTCTCCAACGCGACAAATCTCTCCAACCCTCCCAAGCCAACATACCCCGCGCAGCCAACATACCCCGCGCAGCCAACATACCCCGCGCAGCCAATATCCCCAGCGAAGTCCCGCACAGCCAACATACCTCAAAATGACCGACGTTGCATTCGAAAGAGTGTCATGAAAGCAGGTTCTGGATAGGCCTTAATCAAGTTGTCTAATACATCGTCGGTTACCTGATGTCTCCCTGCTGAGATCGTTCGAGGGACTGTATAACGACGACGAGATATCTCCTCATATATCTCAAGAAGATTATAGCTTAACTCTAATACTAGAGAATCCGAAGAGATTTCATCCTTAATACCAAGTAGTAGGAGTTCAATGATAAATATGATATTTTTTAATAAAAGACCACGTTGAGTTGTTTGAGGCATTGAGGAAGGCACTTTTCCAAGACTATAGGATTGTAGGTGTAATTAGAATTATGGTTATTAGAATGCGTGTAGAGGTGGTCACTTGTTAATCACAATTTTCTTACAGTTTAGGCTTAGGTCAAGGCTGCCAAGGCGCTCCGTTATTGCAATTTTCGTTATTACAATTAAGAAGTGACCACCACTATTGTTTATACTGGATACATCATACTACGTGCACGACCATAGCTGCACCTAGATGAACTATCGTGGGGTGTAAGGGTGCCAATAAAACTATCACCATAAAATGGCAGAAGATATGAACAGACAGAAATATAGGATGCCAGTCGTGAAATTCGTCGAAGATTATTGAGGGGACATGCGCCTTGGCTTGAGGCGCGCAATTGACCAGTCGATGGTATGGATTGCTCGATGGGACGCGAGCGAAGTATATTAGGATTAAGTGAGCTAAATACAAGTCTCCCAGGTACAGGTAGGGTGTCGGGAAAGGATTCAGGGGCAGAGCATTTTGACCCAGCCTTTGCCTCTTTTTCTGCGGGCTCATTACCTATCGCGCTCCACCTTCCGTTGCTCCAGATACTCATCTGTAATACGGGCTTTACTGATAACCCTGCGGTATGTTTACCACCTTGCTTGTTCAACCCAGATTGCAACTGCTCAATATGTTTATGTAAAGCAAGTTGGATACGCACTGACCGTTGCCACATGAGACAGAAAACATCGCTTGCAGCCAGACCAACCCTCACGGGGTAAGCTATCACCCATCCCTCAATTGCTACATCTCTTTCAAGTTCGTCACAGCGTGGCTAATGCGGGTGCCCTTAATGATTTCTCGTATCATCCTCACTGTAGTACCATCGGAAGCTGTTAGAATGCACATCCAGCGTGTCCCGAGTTACTCTGAACTCGCCCTTATTTCTGTATATTTGCTTATTGTTCTAGGTCGCTTGGTATTTCTCTTATGTCATGTATTCTATTTGATTCTGCCTGATATTATACGGCGTGCTTGAATCGGCAGTCAGCTTACACTGCGTCAGCTATTCTGCCTGTTCTTTTTCTTGACTTTGATTGGTGCTTAAATCCTTGCTTGCTGTTACCCTGACCTCCATGTACAGTACATATACCTGCAGCTCTAGTCAAGCAAGCCTTCACACACACATATCCTTCGTACATTACCATTTATGTAGTGTGCTCAAAAGAATATACTCTTAGAACCTATTCCACCGTGCCTACAAAAGTCTTAACACTTTAATAGGAGATGCAAAATATATTTGTACGATTCTATGAAAATTTTATTCCTAGCTGATGGCGAGGTGTGAAACATGGCTATGGTATATTGAAAGCAGAAGTAAAGAAACACCCGTGGCTGCAGCGTATGCCAGAAGAGATGTAGATCCAACTAGATACATGACCCCGACGAAGCTTCATTTGTCACATCTCGTAATAAACTCCAAAAACCCAATGGGAAAAAATAGATAGGGTAAAAGAGTACTGAGATTTGTTATCTCTCACCTAGGACGAGTTCTATTAATGTAGATAATCTTGGAGCAGGCAGGGGTTTAGTACACAAGTCTGCTGGATTATTAAGGTGGGGTACATATAGGACAGTGAGGTGGTAGGCAACATCAAAATGTTTGTTTCGATCACTGATTTGTCAGGTCGATAGGCAAGAGATAACAGATCTCAGTACTCTTTTATCCTATCTATTTTTTCCCATTTGGTTTTAGAAGGTTTTTAATGAGGCTGCCTCTGCAGACACGGTATGTGCTGAGGGGGGGTATTGAACGTACGTGCGTGCATGTGTTGCACTCTGTTACCGTACCACATACCAGCCTGCCTAGTGTAGTCACCTACGTCTCCACAAGCTTAACCTTACGGTTAAAGCTCCTACCCATGTGTCATCACATGAAACCATGATCACAAGCGTGCTCATGAAGCATATTGACCAGATATTGTGCCCGGCCCCGCACTACTGCGGTTATTTTATGCCCAGCCTTATGGCATCCCTGCATGTGGAGCTAAACGGCTGCTTAAGTACTGTACATACTTTTGATCGACGGTGCCTATTTTCGAGCCCGGGAATGGTCTGGGCATACTCGGCTTGGCTCCAACATTTCAAGAATCTTGCCTTTGAAGAGAAGAACATACAGTACCAGAGTGAACTAATGCACGTCAGTGATGTTTTTTCTGACGCCCCCATTATGAAAATAATATATGTATGCAAGTTTAAATTCAGTTTGCTGGAATTTTGACTCCCTTTAGAGTTAGGTGTGCACAGTTTCTATTTTTTTTCGGTGTGAGGTTTTTGCGGGACAGTATTGGACGCCCATGAATAACTACCTCTGATGTATAGACCAGGAGATGATCTGATGCCCGGACGTTGTGTATTGCCCTCGTTAGTAATTTCAACGTTTAGTTACAGGGCCATAAAAATTTCTACTCCCATCTCTCAAAATAGGCTTGAGATTATCTAGTCTCGGTTGCACAATTCTCCAGTTCCTTAGTTTAGGTCCACAGTTGAGTTGGGCTATGCCAGCCTGCATAAATTTCCATATGCCGCTCTTGTTGGATTCTGGCATGCCAACAGGGATCCGGATATGCTGTTTAAAGATCGAGGAATGCTCCACAGAAGAAGGCTTGCCGCTTACGGGCGTCGCCTGCTTAGTTTCTGTACAAATAAGGGAATGCCATCGAGACTAGGCCCGAAGAGAGACCGACTAGGTACCGGAACAAGCTTAGCGGGGCTTGCAGCAATCACCCAAAATGGTAACCAGAGCAATTCCGTTTCTGGTAGACGTAGTTTGGTTGGGAATTCCAACAGTCTTAGGTACAGCTCTCGTGTTGGAACGCACTTGCGTGTGCATTGAGATATGACTACCTTTAGATAACTCCAACGTAACCGAATCCGCCTACATCCCTGTTTCCCTGCCGCTAATCACAACTGCTATTTTGTCTCCAATACCATTGATCCCCATACAAAATAAGAAAGTGAATATCAAAGGAGATAGAAAGGCGCCGGCTTTGAACCTAAGAGCGCTGTTTATTTTCACATTGAGCTTCGTAATGTGGGGCGAGCATGGTAAACAAAAAAAGAAATCAACATCAAAGCATCCAAAATTATGAACCAGCAGGCAAATTCCATTCCAAAGGCTCATAACAATAATATTTTTCTTCCTCAAATCAATACACTCACGGCCGTCGCTTCAGGCTTCATCACGTGATAACCACCCGTTTCAAGGTCCATATCATCGCTAAACTGCTCGAAAACTTCATCAAGCATTCCGAGATCCACATAAAGCTCTGTTGCAGCTTTCTTCACCTTTTCCTCAGCGGCTGTCTGAATTAGAGTCAAAGCGTAATGGGGCAGACTTTCCTTCCGTGCAACAGTCTCACTCAAGAGATGTGGCAGCTGTGCTGCAAGGAGCCACTGTCTCAACTGGTTCATAGGCAAAGCCTTGACCAGATCGGCCTCAGTCAAGGTTTTGAGTGCTTCAAGGGTTGTGGGTGGTGTGGCAAATAATGAAGGAGGTTTGTTGATCACGAATGTCTGATAGTACTCCTGAAGGTAGTTGACCGCTGTGTGCTGAGGCGAGGCGATGTGAATGCACATTGTCACAGCATCAATAAGTTGCTCTCGTGTCTTGATATCGGGGAAAGTCGTCAATTTTCCAGACTCATGCAATTCCTTCACCCATAACCGGATGTTGCTGTCTTTCGCAATTTTTTCGTCGCTGTCAAGCTCGGGGAATGCACTGAGGAAAGTAGTAACAAACTTGCGCAAGGTGTACCACATGCAGATCATGTTGCGTGCATAAGCATAGTTGTGGAATTGCTTGTCCCCGAGACCCACTTTGTCAAGTGGGAAACCACGGTCTGGGAGATCATTCGGAATATACCGTTTGATGAAGTTGAAATTATTATACTCCGCACTGACAATCTTAACGATATGCGCTGGCTTCATCCCACTGATCATATAAATCACCGTGGGCACGAGGATTGCACGTGCTGCTTCGTTGATAGCAAGTGTCTTCAGCCAGTGGGGCTTCAGTATTCGGTACACAGGATGATTGTCGTCAAACGACCGGTGAGCGGCCACAATAATCGCCTCCTCTACGAGATGGGTGAGCGAGAGATGCACTCCAAGTTCATGTTTATGCCAGTCTGCCACCTGAATGCAAGTCTTTGCGTATCTCCATGGCCAATCAGTAGCCTCGTCAATGCTGGTGACAGAGGAATTAAGCCGCTGGTTGAAAATGACAACCGAGGAGGCCATATCCATGATGTAGTCAATAACAATAGCTATGGGGTGGAGTATACCATCGGTTGCAGGTAGATTGAATAAACACACAGGTGCAACGGCCCACCTATCCTTAGGAGTTGTAGGCTCATGCAAAGCTGTATTCGACGTGAAGATTTCGTTGGGCTGTGCTCCAGCCATGGTCCTGAAGTCACTATAATCCAGAACATACAATGACTTTGCACCTGTAGCCTCATCAATCAGCTTGACCATGTCGTCTTTGCCCTGCCTCTCTGCTGTAGCGCGAAATCTGTTTATCCATTCGTTTGTGGCAAGCCTTATGGTAGTTGGGTTCGTCCCCGTGAAAAACTGTTGAGCAAAGACAAAGTCGGTATACCAGTGTTGCTTTAAGGGCACTCCTGGAGGGCGGGGTGTCGCCCTGGTTCCAACGTTCGGATTGATATATATGTTCTTCCCTTCTTTGACAAGTCCTTGGTTGTGCATGGTATTTTCGGACAAGGTAGTTCCTCTGCTTGGGTCGAGGTCCACCAATTCCTTGGGAATCACATTGGCCAGGATTGATTGTACTCCTGCCAGACGACTTGCATTGAAGAGGTCCTTGTATTTTTCCTCTGGGGGAACGATGGCCAAGTGTGGAGGATACCCACTAGCATCACTCCACGTGTAAAGCTTTCTTCTTTCTATAACAGATAGACTGACTGGGAGAAAAGGTTCGACTTGGATCAAATCAAGGTAAGAATCATATCTATATAATTGAGAATAGAGGTTAGCTCCACATCAACTAGCAGGGGAACGAGAGCAGTAGTACTTGTGTAGACATAGCTTGAACACCTCGGAAAGAGCCATCTGAGTGTTCTGGTATGTGCTTTCCGCAATGCATGACTTTACATCCTCAGGCCATGCAGAATAGAAATCTTTTATCTTTCTTATGATCTTGAGACCCTTGCCAAGACCTAGTCGTGGAGTGCCGTGGACAATGTCACTGGGCTCGCCGATGAGAGGTGTAATGTCGTGGTACTTAGGAGTGACTTTCCATTGCAAGAGCTGGCAACTAAGAACCCCTGTGTTCCATTGTGACATATTTGCGAGAGCTTTTTGAAGCTTAGCGTCGCGGTCTTCGTCGGCAAATTTGGAGCCACCCCGTGGGAAGGGAAAGGGCAAATTAATAGTTGCCATTGCTTATTTTGAGCAAAGAATAAATACGTGTAGTAGAGGTAAAGTCAATAGTTTGGGTCCAGGTGCGGGCAGCCTCGAAAGGGCGGAAGAATTGTACAGTGAGTGAAATGCTTTTAAGAAGCCTGAGGTCTATGGGCACTCTGAGGCATTTATCAACTGTGTGATGAATACTACTAGTAATAAGGTGCCCAGTATGAGGCCTCTAGACGACCAGCGAGGGCAGAGCAAAAAATAACCCCACTCACTTCTGGGATCCCATTAGGACCACACCCCATTCTGCTTCTCGTCAATGTCTTGGGCACCGGCTATCAACCTGAACATGCGGAATGCAGATACGTATGTGTGGTGGTTAGTCTCAAAATTAATTACTTTTTCCATATGTTTTGCTGCAACAGAATAATATTTCGCCACACTCAATTTGTGGTTTCACAGGGTAAATTAATTGCAAGTTGAGTACAATGCTATATATGAGTTTGTTACTATTTGTGATGATTATATGTCCCAGCAGTTGGATGCTAAGCGGAGTAATTTCGTAGCATATGACTATTGTTTATGAAAGCCAAGTAACCTCTTCTTCTGCTTTGGACACTCGTTTTTGATGCCATCAGTATTGTAGATTCCAATCGGAACTTACTGAGAAGCACATCCCATGAGGCACCTGGCGACTGTAGATGCACTCCAGAAACCCTCCATGTGTATGAATGCGCTATGATGAATTAAGGATTTATTGGTGTGCTGGTTATCAGTAATGTGAGAGCTGCCATTGGTGTACATTCTTTTAATGCCGGCAAAGATGCATGTGGTGATGAGCTGAAAAATAGCGCTATAGAAGAAGGATTTGCCTAGAAATTCAGATACATACAATACATGTAGAGAATTGCAGGCCAGATCCCGGTGATCGAGGCGGATATCAGACCACGGCCAGTCTATTGCGCCGGCAGGATAAAGTCATCGAATGAGGAAGTCGGCTGTTTCCAAATGCATTCGGCTAAGAGCTTGCAGCAATTGCAGGAGAAGTAAGACGGACCCTGGCCACATCTGCAGTCCTACCATCCCTCATCTCTAGATCATCGATAATCACTCTACTTGAAGGATTGTACCTCTAACAAGTTTTGTTGCCATGACCAAGGCATAATAAACTTAATTATTATAAGCGTAATCAAATCCTATGAACCTCATCTAGCTAGATATCTGCTTGTTTATTGTGAAAGCTAGGGCGTGATATGGCGTTTGAATACCGAAAATGGCAGCTTTTGGTCAATTGGCTGCCCCATCATCAATAAAGATGAGATTATATAACTCTAGCTTGGCGGGGGGGGTCTTGCTGGTTGGATTGCTACCGGCCTTCCGCAACCGGAATTTACCGTGATTCCAGGAGCCAAAAAAGGAAACTTCAAGAATGGAAATATATGTAAGCACAGGTACCCCCGCCAAAACAACACGTATTTTAACCTTCGACACTCAGTATGGCCAACAAGGCTGCTATAAGCTAATAGTTCTTTCTACAATATGTTATAATTCGCTACCTCTATGTACTGGGTAACCTGGCCAGAAAGGAGAGCCACATAAGCACTAACAGTTGAAGAATCTCAATCACTCGACTCGCCTGTAATTAGATGCCGAGACTACTGCATATAAGAACTTCCAACTGGACTATAAGAACTTAGACCTTATACCGGCTGGATACAGATAAACGCAGAGCGCAACCGATTACCGCATTGGGTAGTTACATACACAACGTTAATTTGACGCCAAATTGCTACTAGCACGTGACATCAGATGCTTACTCCATCTGCGGCTGACCTGATCTGGCGGGCACCAGCCCCTCTTAGACTACGATTGACCTGCATTGAGTTATGTCCTCGCTCTAATTAGTCTGGTTGCATGATTTCTAATATGGCTTGATATCGATAAACCTTTGTTCTCGTGCCCAGACCGATTTATATTCTGCCTAAGCTCTTATGACACTCTAACTATATCTCAGCACATATTCATATTTGAATTACCTCTAATTGTAGCTATAGGCACTACAGCGTTTCTATGATCTTACAAGAGGTCGGTTAATGCTGGTATTGCTTGTCGACGCTTCCCATGAAAAGTGCGCCGAGTGGGGCCCCTACAACCATACAGGACAGCTAGACACCCTTTTAAATCTCATGGGTAGTTGCAGATCCTAGTGTGCATGTATCCCACTGACAAACATGCATACCACCCCAAAACCTGTAGGTAATACGGTATAGAGATGGGGACTTTATCCTGCGGGTTGACTGATCAATATTAGAGAAGAAGGCAGACTACAGTCATCCCCTGTTATACCGGACGACCAAAACCTCGAGACTAAAATGAGGGTCCGGTATAGAGATTAACACTAGAGTAACTACGGTTAGTGGCAAAAGTGCGGGGGAGGAAATAGAGGTCTCTTGAGGATTGAAATTCAGTAGCAGGATAAGACAGTATCTACCGTACAATTTCCACACATCGCAATGAAAACAACAAAGCGTAGGCGAGCTCTGACCATTTGGGAGAAGAACAGGGGTTAACTTTGCGCTGATGGATGATCATGTCCGGAGGAGCTACACTATAAGAACTATCCGGTATATGAGAGTAGATTAGCCAGTCTGAAATCTTGTCCCACATAGTTAGTGCGATGGTATAGCAAGGGATCCGGTATAGCGGGGTCCAGTATAACGGGGGTTGACTGTATATTGATAATCTATCACTACAAATCATAATCCTGCAGTGGATGCCGATGTCGAGGTTAATTTCTTACGCTGTGCAACCATAAGATCACTTGCATCCGGAAACCATCACGCGGGCAACATCTGACAGAGGGGTAGTCTAGCTTAACAGAGGGGTATGCAGCCACAAGCGATATCTATGTCCAGCACGGTTACTAGAAAAACTGGAAGTAACGCAAGCCATGTTCCATAAACACAGATATGGAGATAAAAGTCAAGTCTCAGTTTCCAGCAGAATACCATTGACCTACACTAAATTGCAGTTTACACTCTACGAGAGGCTTGTGCCAACCAGACTACAGTTTACACAGAGCAACGTTAACCCTAGTGGGTAGTAAGGTGAGTGTGGTAGTGGGGTAACCAGACTACGCGAGGGTAGTGATGTCTATGTGCATGCTTGCATATTTGAAGATAGCGTCGCATGATTGAATACATATGAATGCGGGCTGGATTGGGGTGCTAGAACATCAATATTACGATACAAGCTGAGAAATCCACAACTAGAATGATTCAATACCAGCGAGAAGCAAGAAGCGAGAACTCTTGAAGGATGCAGTGCTACATGCTATTCGAACAAGTATGCATGCATATGCTGTGTTAGTCTGGTTGGCACATGCTGTGTTACCTACTGTATGTCACATCTAAGTAGCTGTACATTAGAACCATGAAATCAACGAATGAGATTGATGAAGCTATTTGGTACGCTGGAGAACACCACCCGGACAAAGGCATATTGTCACTTTTTAATTTGGTTGAGGGTCAGAAACAGAGGTACTATACAGTACATAGGGCTGAAAACGGCGTAAGCAGCGTTCACTGCCAGTAAAGAAATCCATTGTTGCTGGTAATGTCCTCCTCAGACACCAAATCAAGTCGATATTTTGAACAAGCAAGTGATATCAAGACACAACCCATAAGAGGCTTGATGGTTATTGATCAATATTAATTCACTACAGGAATGGGTGAGCCTGGCCGTTTCCATGGTGATAAAAAGTACATGACCCCGTCCTGATTATAGGTACTTACGTGTATTCCTGGGTAAAAACAGTTCTCAGGACTAGGCCTGCCGGATGATATCAACGTCTGAACCTTTATAGTCTCGACACAGAAATGTGCGAAAGCAGTAGAGACTTAGCATTATAGACAAGAGTGGCTTCAGGAATTCCCTAGTGCCTCAGTCGCTGACCCTCTTGTTTCACCTTGCACATTTGGCAGCTGAATTATGCAATAGGGCGAGAAATATACCGAGAGCGGGTCACTTGGCTATAAAAAGATCATTTCTTCCCGCTGTAGACCCTCCTTTCATTCTCTTCAATTATCACCGAGGTATTAAATTGATACCTAGCAAAAGTTCCACTCCAACAATATTCAGCTTAAGTAATTCCATATCTATTCAGTATCGAGCAATGAGCCTCGAAATTCCTTTGGACGTACTGAGGCACCTCGGTGGTGAGGCTCCCGAGGAACATCAAGGGGCGAGAGCTACTCCACGCCCACCACTGGTATCTCATGAAAGTCGATTTCGACGGCCAGATGGCTCTTTAGGTGTAGGTAGCCTATGGGACTGGAAATCCGTACGATGGTAGGACTGACTCTGTGAAATGGGCATTGCGGTAGAATATTCGTAATGAAGAGCTAGGACAGGCGGGCTGCCTATTCACTCGGATCCCACACACCGAAGCAGTGGCTCATGAAGCAAAGCCAGAGCCTGAAAAATTGCTTGAATTGCTCGATGGTAAGACTGTGCCGCGTTTTATTCGCGAGGTGAGGAATATATCGAAATTAGCTGATATTCTGGTTAGCACTTACGCGCGGCCGTAAATGTAATAACTTCTATCCAACTGGGGTTTCACAATTAGTCTTCTATTACACCTCCTTGATAGCCTATGGTACATCTTACCTCCCTTTCTGCACAACTTGCAACTAAATTTATCTCCCGGATTTTTGCAGATATATTTTACCAGAACTGCCATGATATGAACATCAATGACACTTCAAGCTACCTCGATTTATCCCCGCTCTATGGGAGGAATCAGGAGGAACAAAATTCCGTCCGCGCGTTTAAGAACGGCTTGCTCAAGCCAGATACCTATGCTGACCCTCGTCCCAGCTTACCCCAGGGGGTTGCAGTTTTGCTAGTTATGTTTAACAGGTTCCATAATTTTGCAGCCCAAACAATATTAGCTATCAATGAGAAAGGGAGGTTTACCCCACCGGCAGACATGCCAAAAGGCGAGCAAGACAAGTGGCTGGATGAACAACTCTTTCAAACTGCTCGAGCGTCAGTACTACCCATATATATGGATAGTTCAGATAATAGGAATTCGAGACTAACTTTGTTCTTATTTTCTTGTAGGATTACCGTTGGGCTCTATGTAAATATAATCTTGCATGAGTAAGTGACCACCACCACCAGTGGCTACGTATATGGAGAGTTTGCGATAGCAGTACTGACGGGTTGGTAGCTACATGAGGGCCATCGCCAACAGGCCGATCAACAATACCGAGGGCAAGGACCCCCGGGTCACGCTTCACGACATTTTTGACAAGCTAGGGCTTCCAAAAGGCGCTGGCAATCAAGCCTCTGTTGAATTAAATCTTCTCTATCGTTTGAACTTGGCTATACCCAGAACGGATGCATCATGGCTTCAAGAGAACTATCAGGAGCAGTTCCCTCAAAAGGACCCTGCTGGTCTTTCAGTACTAGAACTCCTTAAGGCTCTCGACAGCTACGCTCAGGCTAATCCTATTGATCCAACACAAAGGACATTCGGGGCGCTGAAGAGGGGTAAAGATGGAGTGCTCCCAGAAGCGGATTTGCTTGAAATTTGGATCGAGATGGTTGAGAAAGGAACTGGTATGCAAATTCATTCGTCCGCAATCTTTCCTTGTATCTCTAGACCTATGACTCTAATCTGCCCTATATCTACCCCACAGGTCCCTTTGGTGTGAATATTGCACCTGATGTGTACATACCATTTGCTAAACTAGCTATTGAGCAAGCCAGAAAGTGGCATGCCCCCTCATTAAACGAGTTCCGCAAATTCCTCAAGCTTGCACCCTTCAAGAAATTCGAGGAGGTTCACTCGGACCCAGATGTGGCCACGAACCTGAAGAATCTGTACAGGGATATCGACCACGTTGAGCTATATCCAGGGATTTATTTTGAGGAGCACAATGAGGCTTCACGTAAGATATTCCGAGTCCATAGAGAGCCTGGATGATTGGTAATTGACTGCTTGTTCTGCAGCTGGATCCTCTACTGCGGTGAGAAGCCTGTTGTTTTCAGCTATGTGTTTGGTGAGGGGGGATCGATTCTTGACACATGTAAGAGCCTGATTTAAGTAAGGCAAGGTCGAGATGGCCTAACACTCTCTGTGCTCACCTAGGATTACACAGCAGCCAACCTCACTGCCTGGGGCATTAAAGAGATTGCCCCAGACTACACCATCCTCGGCGGCGCAAGAATATTCCTTCTAGTCCTCAACGCCTTCGGTAGCTACATTGCCTTCAACAGTGTCTACGCCATGCTCCCATTCTTCACCCCTGCACGCAGTAAAGAGATCGCCAAAAAACTAGGAATCGCAGACCTATTCTCATTTACCCGCCCTGCGGGCGCTACTCCTCCACCTGTCCCTATTGTCACCTATGCTGGGTTGAAGACTGTTCTCGGCGACCAGAAGAATTTTTGGGTCCCATGGGCCGCCCACATGACCTCTTTGTCGACGTTTATGTTGGCGTCGGATACACCTGAGGCGGCTAAGCAGAAGCGTGATGTGGGGGAAGCACTTTATGGACAGAAGGATGCGTTGAAGGATTTTGAGGCATTTGCGATGAAGCTTACACATGAGCTTTTGGCGAAGAAGTCGCATCCAGTTGGGTATGGGGCGAGTGTGATGAATGTAGTCGATATCGTTAAGGAGTAAGTAGCTATAAACCGTCTCGTTGTCCGACCGCTCACAGCTGATTTCAATATTTAATAGTGTGGCCAACCTTGTAGCTACCCACTTCGTCGCAAAACTAGCATACCTCCCTCTAAACTGCTCTACCGGCCTTTCATACACCGAGGACGAGCTGACCAAGCTCTTGGATGACGTTTTCATTTATATTTTTGCCGATTCAGACCCAACAAAATCCTGGGCACGTAGGAGGGATGGGGATAACCCTTGTGCAAAGCTAGTCGATGCAATGGTGGAAAGAGTACAACATGTGCAAGATACCGAGGCTGCTGATTCAGGATCTACATCAGGATGCCCCTTTAGTGGTTCAGCAGACGCGAGCGGTGATGATCCAATGGCGAACTATGGGATTAATTTCGTCAAGAGGTTACTTGCGACTCACCGAAATGTGAGGGAGGTTGCAGAGATTCTCGCGGGGCTTGGTGTGGGTTTTCACGCAAATGCTGCCATGCTGGTAGGTTAGCCCTGACTCGGTCAATGACAGGATGGAGTTTCTGCTAATATATTGCATAGTTGACGCAAATGGTCGACTTCTACCTCACAGATGCTAACGCCAAGTACTGGGATGATATTAAAGGACTCGCAGCCAAACCTGACGCCAATAGTGACACTAAACTTCAGGGATATGTTCTTGAGGGATATCGATTGTCAAATACATTGGCTCTGCTGAGATATACTGCTCCTGGGGTAGATATGGAAATTGAAGGGCGCAAAGTAAAGGGAGGCGACGTTATCTTTTTAAGCATCGTCAGTTTTCCCTCCCCTGGCCCCGGGATATCGATCTGAAACTCGTTTTGCAATATGAATGGCTAAATTACATACTCCCCCAGATCTTTGCATCTCGAGACCCGTCAGCTTTTCCAGATCCGTAAGCCACACCCTCCCGATCGAATCCAACCGGTACATTATACTAACCTCTGTGAAAACCACAGAAACACAGTCAATATCACCCGCCCAAGCGATAGCTATATCCACTACGGCTACGGCCCACACCAATGTCTTGGAAAATCTCTCAACATGGTCTACGCTCGAGGGATGTTGAAGGTCCTTGCGCAACTACCCGGGTTGAAGAGGGTTCCCGGGGATGATGGAGTGTTGCATTATACTACCTCTAGGTCGGGGTTGAAAACCTATCTGAGCGCGGATTGGAGCGAATTGTCCCCGTTGCCGTCAAGTAAGTGATTTCCTGAGGATTGGGTTGTGATTCAAAATAGGTGCTAATTGGATGTTGTGAGTAGCAATGAAATTGATGTGGCAAGGGAGACCAAAGGTGTATCCCATGCATACTAAGGAGGGGTATGAGTAAGTGGTATCAGTCAAATAGCCTGGGCTTATGAGACGATGAGTTCTAATACTTTGAGTGTGGAAACGTTTGGGGATTTGAGGGGATATGGGGGAATAACGACACAAAAGGGTCACGGAAGAACGATGTTTATGTTTTGTTTTGGAAATTGAAATCGCATTTTAGTGCATTACACGTGAAAAGGTTCTTCACATTCTCAAATTGCTATTACCCTGAATTAGCCAATGCTCCAAGTCAGCTACCCTAAACCCATATCACGGACCTTAATTCCGAGTGGTATAGACTCTGTGCCTGAATACCGTATCTTAAGTAGCTACTCTCACAATCCCATCTCTATGCTAGGATAATTGTAACCTAACCATAGGCTTTATACTCACGGACTGCCTGGTAGATCTACTTTATGCATGTACTGTTTGATGCTCTAATTTAGCTGACACGGATTACCCTGAACTGCTTGGACTCTAATATAACGTTGTTGGTTTCAGTGCATGGGGCCATTCTCGTGGTTAGAGAGGGGCTTATTTGAAAGAGGCTGAGACCGCATTTGTCTGTAGTCTTGTTTGTTTCAGTTGTCTGGCTTATTTATAATTGTTTGGAGTCTATTTAACACTTGTCTCATCTGTCTGTGTCTGGTAGTCTCGCCTCTTCGCTTAGGCGTTACCCTGAAGACGGAAGCCAGTTTGAAGGATCAATAGCACCATTTTGTTTTTTTAATTTCATATCCACCCCTTTTTCTTTCTGCCGTGGGGAATAATTAAAATCTAGCTAAATAGCCTCACCTGGTGCATGGTGTGTGTGTATGAATGGTTGTGTGTATGATATGCATATGTATCTGTTAATAGCAACCCAGCCGCCACCAGACCAATGGACCATCGCCTCCTCTGTTCATGGTATCCTCTCCACTCATCACCCATCCCCCCCCCCCACAGCTGCAGCTATCCCGACACCAACGTACCTAGCCCACATTTAAGTTTCACCTCAGCCTGCTTAACCGTCCCTTCCCGGAGATTGTTCCCCCATATAGGCATAAACCGCGATCCTTGAACACTCCCATTGCAGAGATGTGCCCTATAACAGATACCCTCTCCGTTTTAGCCGTTGCTAGTGGAAAATATGGAGTATAACTACTTACCTGCGCGATCGATGCGCTGGAGACGAGTTTGCGGAAGGCGGGGTTTTTATACCGATCGGGAGACAATGGTGATATGAAGCTGGATTTGAGGCATTATGACCAGCAGCTTTGTATGAAGTGTCGGGGTTGGAGTGGGTGTTTATTAGGCAGATGGTGGATGATTGTGTATGGAGAGTTGGAGTTGTTAGCGGTAGCCATAGTGGCTAGTGAAGTGTATGGCTGCGGTGATGTGAGGAGTATTTGGAAGGAGGGGATGAAGGCTGGGGAAGAGTTGCTGAGGGACAAGGGCAGCGCGAAGTGGCGTGAGGGATTGCTGTGCCACTCAGACGAGACAGGTGAATTCATGAGTAGCGGGAAGGGAATGGGGAATCTGGTTTGGAAGAGAACGGCACAAGTGGAACTTCTTGCATGGAGAAGCAATTCGTGATATTTTGCATTAGAACTAATATAATTCATGCATTACCCTGAACACATAAGAACACCTCATGCTAGATAAACTTATCAGATCAGATCTGTGCTCCGTAGGATTTAATGCTTGTAGTTACTCTCCACTCGACTCTACAATAATGACTACTTAATACTTATTCACATCGCAAATCATTATCGGGAATAGTTCTACTGTCCTTGCCGCCACTTACTCTGCCGCTGTACCGCCCCTCCATCTGGCTCAGGCTCTCCATCTCGACCTACTTCCATCACCGCCCGCAGTCCTGTCCTTTTCCTCATTTCCCTCATACCATCCGATCCTATATTCCCTTTTATTTATCCTGACCTATGCCACCTTATTCTATCCTATCCTATACAGACTCCACCGTGTTTATCCTATCCTGTAAATCTTACCATTGCTCTTTTAAAAAATCTTAATTAACATGAACAAAGCATTGCCATTAGCCATAACCATGGCATGAAGAATACCAGGATCGAAACCTTTACCCTCTTCCTCGGTCCATCTTGATAAAAGACCCACCATAAAATACAAAGACGCCATGATACACGATTATTTATGCATTCCATCATCAAAAGGGTAAAATGCAAAAAAAAAAAAAAAAAAAAAAAAAAAAAAGAAATGAGCATAAAACAATGTTGAAGATAAACAACTTTTATATATCGCCTCCCCTCCCCTCACCTATCCGCACAATGTCAAGGACCCGAGAAGAAGAAGCCCCACATACCCGTATTCCAACCCCCTGCAAATAGTCAGGGACCATTGAATATCGAATCCATGGTACTATTTCCTCCGCTCTCATCTCTCACTCCACCCATGACCTAGCTCCCCTAACCCCTATCATCCCTACCCATAAGATACTTCGGATTCGCCTCCACCACCCAATCCATCTGCACCGCGCTAACATACCTCGCAAACGGCTTAGTCGTAAACACCCACTCATGGTACATAATCGCCTCAAACCTCCTTCTCGCCCCTTCCCTCCCAGCAAAAAGCACACTCTGTGGATGAATCGCCACCGTCTGACTTAGATCCCCAACGGTCCTGTATGTCCCATCGGGGACTAACCTCGCTGAGTTTGAGAAGTAGCCGCGTAAGAAACATCGAAGTATCCGTTCTGCTTTTTCCGGGGGTATATTTTCCTCTAGCTCGTGGTCAGGGGGGTAGAGTTTTTCCTTAAATCTTGGCGGACAGAGTGAACTACAGAGATTTCGTAACTGTTTTCGCACCTCGCCCGCCCTAACTAGCGCGGGGTGGGAATAGAATCTCGATTGTGCCCAAACACGGCGATCTAACCTCTCCTTCCGAAACCCTCTAAAGATAGCCAAGTAATACAAATGATCTCCCTCTCTCCTCTGCATGGGTCGTCGTGCTTCTTCGATTTCGGTTTTCTTAGAATCCGGGAGGGCATGAGGGATACTCAACAGGAGGTTTTCCACGGACAAAGCAGCGATGATATCAATTACCTCTGGGAGGATATCAATATTACTTTCCTCCAAGGCCGAGATGAGGACTTTTGAGAGCTGGGGGTCGAGCGGGAGTTTGGACATATTATTGCCTAGGGGGGTGATGTTCCCGGAGTTGTCGAGGGCGCCGAGAGTATAGAGTGTTTCTAGGGCTTTTAAGAGTCCTTCTCGAGTAGGGGGATCGAGGTAGTCGAATGAGACTATATCGTGCTTACCCCGAGCTTTTATGTTCAGAATGGAGGAGGAGACGTCGACACGGAGGATCTCCGGGGTAGAGTTCTCCGCGAGAGCGTAGAACGCTTGCTCAGTGTAGAGGCGATAGCATTTCCCTGGAGCCTCACGCCCCGCACGACCTTTCCTCTGAGCGGCCGAGGATCTCGAAATATCCGAGACAAGTAATGAGTCGAGGCCGAGTTTATGTCGGTACTTCTTAGCTTTCTCCTTCCCACTGTCAATCACGAACCGCACTCCAGGAACGGTGATGGATGTTTCGGCAATATTTGTCGCGATGATAACTTTCCTCGTACGAGGAGTAGGCGCGGGGCGGAATACGAGTTGTTGGAGGTTTTGCGGGAGGCCGCTGTACAACTGGAGAGCGAGGATATCCGGAACAGTGGAGGTGTCGAGGTAGTTTCCATACTCTGCTATCATCCGCCCGAGGGAGTCGATTTCTTCTTGTCCAGGGAGGAAGACGAGGATATCCCCCGGAAAAGGCTCAGCAAAGTGGATTTGAAATGTAGTGCGAAGGGCCGCGTCGACGTAGTCCTCGACAGGGGTGGGGGTATAGAACGTTTCAACGGGGTATTGCCTACCACTGACGAAGCAGATGCCGACGTTGCTCTCTGGGCGTTTCGATGAGCTTGCTTTAACTGATGCAGTGGATGATGCTCCATTCAATGACTTGAATGAAAGGTTTGAATCCTGCACTGGTTCTTCAAAGAACTCCGCTAGCTTTTCAAACTCCACCGTGGCAGACATAACTACCACCTTCAGATTACGCTGTCCCGCCTTCGCTTTTCCCTTCAACCCCTCCACCACCCCCCGACTCCTCGCCCCACCTTTCTTCACTAGGCCCTTCAAAAACCCCAATATCAAATCCCCCGATACCGTCCTCTCATGAGCCTCATCCACCACTACCGCCCGATACCGAGTAAGCTCTGGGTCATCCAACATCTCCCTCAATAGCATCCCATCCGTCAAAAACTTGATTTTAGTTCTATACGGATCACTCTTATTATCAAACCTAACCGAGTATCCTACCTCACTTCCCACTTGGAATCCAAGTTCCTGAGCAACACGGTAAGCGAGAGATGTAGCTGCAATACGGCGAGGCTGGGTGATAGCTATACATGGCTGAATGACCTTGCCTTTACTGTCAGTGTGCTGGGGGTCTAGGCACATCCAGGGCTCGTTGAGGAGGAACTGGACGAGTTGGGTGGATTTCCCGGAACCAGTTTCTCCGAGCATGACGAGGATGTCGCGTGTGCGAAGGGCGGAGCGGAGGTCATCTTGGTAGTCCCATATAGGGAGTTTTTTCCTGTGCTCTAAAAAAGCTTTGGGGCCGCTGGAAGGCTTGGGGTGCTGTTTAGCAAGTTGCTGTTGTCGGCTTTGTTGCTGTGGTTTTGATTGAGGCTGTCTTGCTTGGAGTGAATTAGGTTGGAAACCGGGTTTGATTTGGGGTTGAGGATTAATAGCAGGTGGTGGGTGTTCAATAGCGGGTGCATCCTGTTCCTCTGGTGCTGGGCTTCCGTCAGGTTCAGTATCAACGTCAGTATCACCTCCTACACCATTCAGGCTGGGATACTTCCTGGGTAAAGGTGCTTTGTGATGGACAGTCCCATTAGTCAGATGAGGTTCGTTCTGTTCATGTTTGTCATTAGATCCATCCTGTTTCCGCCGATCTATCGACGTCCCATGTAGTCCATTAAACAGATTGGGTTTCACTTCCAGTTGCCCATTCGCAAGGCTTTCCTGCTCCTCCCATTGCAATTGCAGCTCCTGCTTGTACCTCTTTCGTTTCTTGGCCTTGTTCCTCAAAAACTCCAGTTCTGGATCTGCAACTTTCCCGTTCCCAGTCCCCATTGCAGCATCTACCTTCAGCTTCTGCTCACCTAGAGCTCCAGAAATAATATCACCTCTGCCTTGTATCTCCTCCCAGGGTAATTCCTTTTCAGCCCTCTCGGCCTTCTTCTGTTCAATTCTAGCATTCCATTTCTCCCTCTTGAGAATCGCCTTCAATTGCCGCTTGGATAATGGCTGTGTTGGGCCTGATGTACCCGAAGAAGACTGCTTTGAATCAACATTGTCACTAGCAAACTCTGCATAATGCCTCTTTTTCTTCGATGCACCCGTTTGGTGATGTATGCCATTGCCATTCATGGTCAGTGCCTGGGTCTGGCTCGAAGCCGATTTTTTCTCACTCGACATCTGGGGCGAAGCAAAAGCCGAGTTTTGCATCGCTGCGTTGTTTTGAGACCCAAGCCCATTGCTGCCCTGTGACGTGTGGATGCCATTGACCATTCCCATCTCATCTCCCCTGGCCTTCTTCTTCTGCTTCTTAAATGAGAGAATATTTTCTAGCCCAGCGTTGGTCGATGTGTGCTGGTGATCCCCAGGTTGCTTCCGCTTCATGGGGGATTCATTGGGAGCCTGGGTGGTGAGGCCATCGTCGAAATGGAGACGAACCATTCTAGGCCTGTTTATGGGGAAGATGACCCCGCGTTTGGTTGTCTTTTATACAATTCACAAGGCCCTATGAGTGTAATTCGCCCTGTGGCGTCTGTCGGGGTAGCGAGCGGTGTTGAGTCGTAGGCGAATGCGAAAACTCGCGACAGGTGTTTGCGGGGGCCGAGTGAAAGTTTATATTAGAATATGAATGAATACGATAAAAATCTCTGCGTTACGCAATAGAGCGATTAAGGGCCGTTGAAATAATTGACTCCAATCAATCGAGAGAGAGCATCTTCTCAGCATTCAGTTTCAGGGGGTGGGCGATGGGAGGTGTGGTTGGCAGGATTGAGAGAGCAGCTGCAGATGGGATGGGAAAAGACTAGTGAAGATTCCCTTCGCATTGGAGTTTTTTCCGCTGACTTTGGAGAGCCCTCTGCAACTCTTGGCATGGGCATGCCCGATCACGACGAGACAGCCGCCAATGAGTGTGCCAAGTGCGACGGGAAGAAGTATCATATTGTCGGCTGTAAGATGGGAACCTGGCCTCGCAGATGGACCCTGGACATCTCGATGTTTCCTTTTCTCAGTACACGTTTCAGCAAGCTACAAGCACTAAGCTCCAACAGTCAAGGGTGACGCGACCTTATTGCTAGGCTGGTTGGTATCCGTCTGTACAGCATTTCGCTCGCCTGACGTTTCGTCACAGCAACTGCCGCCATCGCACAAATCCCCACCGCACATCGCACACGCAATGGCCACCCCCTCTCACCTGAGCGCCCGCTACAAGCTTATTTTCTACACCCCACTCCCCCCGCTCCAGAAAATAAAATCAGCACTGTTTGCTGCCGGCGCAGGGACCTACCCGGATGGCAAATACAACCATGTGTCATTCGAGTCTCGTGGCACGGGCCAGTTCATGCCTCGAATAGGTGCAAACCCGCATACTGGCACAATCGGGGTCATTGAGGCGAAGGAAGAGATGCGGGTAGAGATGCTGTGTGCTGGGGAAGATGTGGTGAAGGAAGCGGTAAAGGCATTAAAGAGGTACGTGCCTCCCGTCCCTAGGGTGTACCAGAGCCTGCGCCTACTTACTGTGTTGTTCTTCATGGTGCTGCAGGGAACACCCATATGAAGAAGTCGCTTATGAAGTTTACAAGATGGAGGATTTCTAAGCGAGTTTAATGGTACTTGTCTCCGTGCATGTTCCCGTATCCACAGCTGTACGTTTCCGACACAAATAAATTTGTTACGCTGCCAAGGCAAACAAGACTGCGCACCTTTGTGGATTATGAGCGTGTGTAGTCTGGCGGAGCGTGTGCGGTTTCGGCCCGAGATGGGTTCCCGAACTGTCATTATCTGCAACAGCCAGCCCAAATAAACAACACATCACGAGACAAGGAGCAGTCCGCCTACGCGGTAGTAGACAATTCTCGCAGCTGCATCAACATTTGAGAGATACCTTGTCTCGCTTGCGGATTAAATTTGAGAGCGGTATTTCATTGTGATCTGAGAGGCTGCTTCAGGATCTACTCTAGGTAGAAGGCGTTGTGCAGGTTCATTTGTACTTGTGATCGCGAATATGTATGTATGGAAGTGGATTGCGGCTCGCTTCCTCAGTACGCACTACTTAACTACCAAAATTCCTACTTGTAAAGTATGAGATTATGGAGTGGCTTATTCATGAGGGTCGAGCCAAGCATTCCTAGGCGAACTCCCTATTGGCCTGGAACCTCCCGCGACATCACGGAATCCCAACCTGCGAATCGCTTCTCAACCATTCTCGAAATATTCATTGACCTCCCTCAATCAGCCTACCGTACTCTAACTCTAAATCTGCCTGCGAAGCACTAGGTAGAACCGCTCGATATCGATCATCCCCATTGTGCTAAGCTTTGGGCTATACTAGCATCTGCTCGAGCTCTGCACCAATCAGGCCTGGAGAGGAAACAACGGTCACCCATCATTCGCCGTCAAATTTACTACCTGTGGAGTTCGTTAACCATATACACAGCTCCCCAGCCCTTGCACAAGTAGGAATTTTCTGGGGAAAGGGTGTCAAAGCTTTGTATGGGTGCTAGGAATCCTTCTACCATACAACCATCTCGTTTGACCACTTCGCTTCGACAGTATTACACACGCGGTCCTGGCAGCCCCCTGCAGCTCCCCTCTACCTCCTGGCCCCATCATTCACGCACAATACTACGCAGGATCCCATCGCCTCGCCTGAAGGCCCGACCCTACTGAAAACAACTTGGTCAAAGCCTCCCACCGCCCTACACAAGCCTCCGAGTGCCTGAAATTTACATTTGTAAATAAAAATAAAGATTTCTCGCGCCGGTCGTCCTCGTCGATATCTGTGTTTGTTTGTTTTTGCTGTTAGTTTCGTTGGTACTTTAATTTCGTTTGATTACAAATGGACTCTCAGAGCATCAACATCCCTCCTCACCAAGCTCCTACGGAATCGTCGCCAACATCGGTCCCGATGACGCCTCAAGCATCGAGTACGACAGTCGTGGGTGTCAACGAAGTCATAACACTGGTATCCAGTTCAGTACATAGTGAGCTGGGGGATTCGGATACAGAAAGAGCTAGTCCGAGCTTACCAAATTCGCCCTCTCTCCAGACTACACCAAAATCCAAGGTCCCGATACCTATAGAACCGGAAAAGGAGGTTCGAACGCTGATAGACTTGCCCGTCGACGTTTTGAAAGAGATAGTGAAAGAGGCAGGTACTCCCTCATTCAGGGCCAATTTTGCGTATGTCCAGCTAATCCGGCTTGACAGGTCAACAACACAAACGACCTTGTATCCCTATCGCTTACATGCCGCTGTTTACATGCTTTGTCGACTCCACATATTTACTCTCGTTTCGATATTGTCTGGCCAGACAGTAACACTGTGGGAGATCGATCCGGCGTTGACGCCCTCACATATGGTTTAGCAACTCTGGTAGCAAGTGGGCCCAGGGGCAACAACTACGGCCGGTGGATACGAAAGTTTTCTCTCGGTAATGGTCCTGCAGAATGGGTAGGCGAATACAATATCGCGAAGGAAGGTGGGAAAATGTTGGGCACCTTAGTCAACCTGGCTATCATGAGGATGCAAAATTTGGAAACCTTTAATTGGGACATGCCAACGGGAGTATTGCGGGATATTTTCATGTCTTTACATGATCTTTGCCCACAGAGTTTGAAGAATGTGCATATCCGATTTCATGACAATTCCGATACGACGGCTCCGTTAAGCCAAGATCCGACTAGGAGGGTAGAGACACCAACCTTTAAGGGGTTCAAGGCTCTGAAGCAGTTGAGTGTGTTGGATATTGATGAGAGGCAATACTTGGAGGAGATGGCGTATGCGATTGAGGAGAGTGTGGAGACACTCAAGGAGCTGAGGGTTGGTCTAGCAGAGCATGTTACTAAGAGTGGGACATGGATATTGGACCTTGATGAAAGACCAGCGGATGCGGCTGTGGGAGGGCCTAGTGGCAATGCTGTTGGAGGCGTGATGGGAGTATTAGTGAGCAGGATATGCCAGTTATCTGAACGGCGGAGGAAATTGAAAGCGGAAATGACTGCAGGCACGGTAACTGGTCCGGCAGCTTCCACAACCTCTGTGTTAGCTTTGCTAGGACCAGTAGGGACTGATATGGGCACTTCCGGAGATGGGCAGTCCAATGTGGTCATTCAGTCAAACCAGACTGCACCTCCGCATGGACCTGACCTCGATATCTTTAATGTTGCTGCTATGGCAGCTGCTTTACCTGGCCCTCCCTCGAATGGAATAGCCGAGGCACTGTCTATGGGAAATGATCCAGCAATGACGCTTCCAGCTTCGTGGCCAGCGAACTTGGGGGACTTGGAAATTGTCGACACAGCAGGGCCTTCTACCACAACAAACACAGCAACAAGCACCACCTGGACAAAGGCATCAAAAATACATATAAACGAAGAGGAGAAGCCTTCCAAACAATTGAAACTCGATACGTTGGATCTCGAGCGTGTACCTTTATCGGTTCGGGTATTGCAAAAGGTAATTGACTGGACCGCTCTCACGAGTCTAACCATCCTAAATTGTCCGAACCACGAGAAACTATGGAAGATGCTCAGAAGGAAGTTCTCACCATACTCATCCCAACACTCTGCATCCGCGAATTCTTCCAATGGAGGAGTCATTAAACCTGGCGTGCGTCGGCAGGTTACGCAGCCAGTTCAGGTTCCGGAATATAAGATTCGGTTGAAGAAGTTGCATACCGACTTGGTGTCGCCTTCGTTGATTGCATTTATCAATGAGACATTGCCACCGAATACGTTGGAGATATTGTTTTTGCAGGAAAATCCCCAGACGAGTAATACTCCAACTGGATATTCCTCGCCTGTGACGACTGATCAGATCTTGAAATGTTGCATTAAGCGACATCGGCTTTCGTTAAGAAAGTTCCTCTTGGATTCGAATGTGGGCACGCAGGGGGTGTGGGAGGCTGATAAGTGGAGATTTAATAGGGAGGTGTTGAGCTTTATTACGATTCCTGGAAAAATGCCTAGGTTAAGAGAGTTAGGGTTCTCAATAGATTACAAGGATTGGCATTTCTTCCTTACTAGGCTACCGGGGCTTGCTGGGCTGAGGAGTCTGTACCTTCCTTCTGTCAAGGGGGCAGTTCAGATGCCACAGTTGGTGTGTAAGGAGATGGCGTTACAGATCGTGGATGTTGTTAGTCTTAGGAATGAGGTTGAGATTTGTTATGTGGGGATTATGAAGAAGTGTTTTGAGCTACTGGAGGGTCGGGATGCTGATGTTGATGGTGTGGGGGATGGGATTGGGATGGGGGAGTTGGGTGAGGAGGAAGAAGAAGATGAGGATGAAGATGGCGGGAGTGATGAGGATGAGGATGAGGATGAGGACCTTATTAATCTACAGGGAGAGGGGATGGATGAGGAAGAGGAGGGAATGGATGAGGATGAGTTGGATGAGGAAGGGGGAGCAGGGGGACATGCGTGGGGCGGGGTGGGGGTGAAGGATGAAGAGGGTGGGGATGATATTGTGGAAGGGGGTGGGAGTAGATTGGAGAGGGACGCATTAAATGTTAAGGTGCAGTTGAGGGAGATATTGTTTTATGACGATAAAGTTGCAGTGTTTAAGGCGAGAGGGGGGAGTCTATAGTTCTCTTCTTTTTTTCGGTGGTTCGGGTTTGCGATTGCAGGGTGCGATCGCAAGGCTCCTGTCTATTTCCTGCTCAACTCTCCACTTTCGTTTGCCCGGTTTATCGTTCTATCTTCGTGGTGGGTTTTTTTGTTTTATTTTGTATGTGTTGTGCTTTGGTTTATGTGGTCTTTTTCGTTCATAAGGCTAGGCATATCATATACACGGTTTATTTATTTTATTTTCCCTTTGGATTTGGTGTTACTTGCTAGTAGTATGTGCCAGTGGGGGAGGTCAGGTTTTTTTTTGTTTTTTTTGCGCTTTGTTGGGCTGGGCTGGGCTGAGGAGCCTTGTGCTCTTTGCTCTGCGGATGTTTAGTTTAGTCATTAGTTGTAAGGTACTTATGGATCATCTAAGTTGGATGCAATGGAAATGTGGCATTGGCATTACTTTTTGTCCTACGTGGGCAGGTTAGGAAGTTGGGTTGGGTTGAGTTGAGTGAAAGGAATTCAGGGTAATGATAATGGCTTACGCCATAGCTGTATGGTTGGTTGTAGTTGTAAGTGCGGATCTCGGATCCTAGTCAGGAAATTAGAACGAGGCTACTATGCTATATTACCTTCCCGCCATACTGCACAGGCATCTGGCACATAAACTAGGGAAAATAAAATAGGTACTGTTTACATCTAGAACATTATTAGGTGGTCAAAGTAAATGCTTCCATAACGCCGGAAGCGGGACAGTATTGATTTTGAGTACGAGATCTAGTCCAAGGATATTCTGGTGGCTGTATGCCGTTATTCTGCTAGCCTACTCGGGGTTGAAGATCCTATGGCAGATAGCAGGTAGCAGCAGATGGTTATAACTGGATATGGGGATGTTGTGTATGGCTTGGGGCGGATCAGTTATTTTGAGCTATACCTACAGACACCATAGGTTTGACACGCCATAAAATGGAGGTAATTCTAGTAGAAGGGTTAGAGGTCATCTTGAGCTTAGAGCCGGGGGGGGGGGGGGCAGGGGGGAACTATTTACACCTTTGAGAACAAATAAAAACCTAAATTTAGATATAACAAAAGGGTTCACGGCGCACAACTGCAGTTGTTCAGGAAAATACGGCTAATCCCTCCCAGGGGGCCCCAAGTATGTAGGATAAATTATTATTCCACAGACCGTTGTAGATTTAGTTGTTGGTCAACGGTACCGACGCGTCAGCGGCCCGACCGGTTAGTCCGCACCTACTTGAAGAGGAGGGAGAAGGGGGATAAAAAGAGCAATTCTGGGGGAGAGTATTAAGAGCAATCATTCTTTGATTGCATCTCTGGAGTGTTAATATTCACGGCTAGATTTCGATAGGTTGATAAAGTTCAGGGTAACACCTAAGTATGTGTTTAGTAAGTGGGCTATTGTGAGAGGGTGGAGTTTTTGTTGCTACAAACTATTACCCTAAAGAAAAGGAATGAAATCATCAATGTATATTAAAAGGTCTGCTATATGCTATAATATATACTCATAGAGTGGAGTAGAGAGATGGGAAGCGAGCGACTGCGTCATGCCAACGGGGCCAGCCTCTATCTTCAACCAAAACTGCCTGAAACTAATATCAGGGTTACTTGGTGGAAAAGCTTCGTTTTTCTTTGTTTTCTTAAAATAATATGCGCGTTTTGATAGTGGCCATGCATCTTGAAAGGCCTAAGGGAGTTTGACACACGCGAGCTTTTATTTCCCGTTATTAATATCTGGTTCTTGTGAAGCGCATTGGAGACTTCCTCTCTTGTATATAAGTACCCGGGAACTGTAAATCCTTGCACTACCAGAACTCGAACTACTATCAGTATGCTCTCTTCATACATAACCCCAGCTACGGGTAAGGGTCAAAAAGAAGACTCCGACACCGACGGGATTCGAACCCGCGATCTCTGCCAAACCCATTACCGGAAAGCAGCGCCTTACCATTAGGCCACGATGCCATTGCATGTTTACAAAGACTATAGTTAAACAACCATCTAAAGCCTTGACATTGATTTCTAGATAAAAATCACATCTACTAATAGTAGATAATATTTAACCAATAGATATATCAATATCAGTATTCCTTACAAAAATTCTCAATCCTCGCCTTCGCAGCTGCAATTCAAGCAAGTGGAGCTTATCCGCCTAATCAATTGCTCAGCTAATCCCATCTTACCCACTCTTCCACTCTCCCCTGCTTTTCACCCTCGCCATCCTCTCACCACCCCGTCACCTCTTCCTCCAATCTTCTCACCTCTTTCATCTCCTCCCTATCCCTCCCTGGAACCGCCCTCAATCCCCGCCCCCTCACCCCCCTCAAGCTGCCTCAAAATCTCCAAATTAATCTCCTTCTTCTCCCCCAACCAGCACGCTCCCACACTATGATCCCACACCACGCCCTTATCCGTATTCGGATGCACCAGAACACTCAATGGGCCCCTGTTCATCGCAAGCCACGGGACAAACGCGCCGAATTGAGGTGGTGTGAAGATATTCACTTCAAACATCGGGAGCGTGTGTGGTCCCACTGGGTGCTCCCACATTTTATATATCCTCAATTCCGGAACTGAAAGAGTTAGCGACTTTAGGGTAGTATGATAGGAGAGATAAAGCGGAGCCCCATACACTCAAACCTAATCCGCTCCCATAAATGCCTAGCGTATAGCGCCTCAGAGGTATTCTCGTGCGGGGGGGGGAAGTATATATGCACGTCCCACGCTGCCAGGGGCCGTTCTATGTCGGGAATGAACTTTGATGGGACTGTACCGGTGGTGAAGGGGGAGGAGGGGAAGTGCGAGTAGTATTCGCTGAGGTGGGGGCGGTGTGGGTTGATGTAACTGCTGCGGTCGACTGCGGATTTCTCACTGCGGTACATACCGCATACGGTTAGTATGGACTTCTCCAAATTCCTAAAGAGCAGGGAGTTTGGACTTACTCAGGTAAGGGAGGGAGATGTTGGAAGGAGGAGAGGAGATGTGGATAGGGAGGATAGGGGGAGGGAAGTGGGGAAAAGGAAGGAGTGATTGTGGCGGATGGGGCGGTGTCGGTGGGGGAGGAGTTGACTTCGAGGGAAGGGAGAGTAGAGAGGGGGACGGGGTGGGGGGAGATTGCGTGTTCTGCCTGCATAGTGTAGTATCGGTTTTGGTGGTATGTAATGGAGGATGAGGAGAAAAGACGACGGAGATATACGAGATTAGCCTACCTGGCTTGCTATATGTTGATTATCGGTTGATTTCTCAGCATCACGTCATTAATTTAGGGCAAGTCCCGTGACGTGCTACAGTGCCATTATAGGAAGTCGGAATCTCTGTATGTAGTTTGGTGGCAAAGACTAGTACCGCCAAGAGCCTGGACCTCAATCAGGGTAACCAGTAATTTGTACGTACCACATTATGCCATCTGACTACGTCTAGGAATCTACGGTAACTCCCTCTGCATCCCTACGAGACCGTCTAACAGTCTAACAGGTAATCTGGATATACGAAGGTACCCTAGCTCCATCGGCATCTAGTCGCATAATAACTCGATATTCGATAAAATTCTAAAGAGAACCAAAGCATAAACAAAAATAGAAGTGAAAAATCGAAGAACGAACGAATAAGAATCTCAGCCTCACACCCCCACCCTAACCACCCTCCCCACAACCCCATCCAAGCCCCTTTCCACACCCTGCCCACTCATCACCAGTACCTTTGCCCCAACCTCCACCCACTCATTTCCTCCCAAGAACTCAAAAGCAATAACCACCTTCTTCGCCTCTCCATTTCCATCATTACTCCCATTGTCTACACCCTCACCCTCAAAGCCGAAAACATCCACCTCAGCTGGAGGAAACTTTGTCTTTATCCTCTCCTTCACAATCTCCAATCCAAGTGCATCTTCTCCCCTCCCGGAAGTAGAAAACCCTACAGGCGTTTCAACAACCCTCGCAGCAGCGCGGATGCTTGCACAGTAGATCACTACATGGGTTCCGATTACTAGACTAGTTGCTGTTACCCCTCCCCTATCACCATCGTCCTCTTCGCAGATGAACTCTGTAATGAACCCACCGTACGCTTTCGGCCACTCCACATTTCCTTCGGCCCAGGCTGGGACTGACTGGTTAAGAACTACCATTCCTTTCCTCAGCCGGAACTCTGGAGGCTGCGTGCCATCAATTGACGGGTTTGTTACACCGTTCCCTGAATCTGCATTTCCGATTAACGTCGTTGGAGCCGCAAAGGAGACTGCCTTCAGAGTACAAGATGGTGTCCCAGTTTCGGGATTTTGCGCGACTCCATCGATAGTATCCTTCTCGTTTATAGAAATCGGCTGCATGCCCTCTCCATTTACCTTAAACCCATCCTCAATAGTCCCATTTGCTCTAAGCAAGCGGACGCCTCCATCCTCTGAACCATTTTCATCATCTGGATCTTTCTCTATCATGGTCTCAACTTTGATTTTAGGGGTCTTAGCTTCAGAAGTATTACCATGATTTGTAGCTGGTGGTTTATACGCCCTCAAACAAACCAACCCCACTGTTCCTGCCTCTCCTTCAAACAGCGTCCCCACCGGGAGCCTCAACCTCCTGACACTCACCACCCTAGCAACCCTCCATTCATCTGCCTGCTGTTTTTGTTGAACCTCTTCCATGCCGAATATCCCTCTGCTCATCTTCCTCCCTGCGCCCTCCTTTGCCATCGCTGACCTTGGCCTTCTCAGCTTCCTCTCATGGTGAGGTTCATCTCCACTGCTGACCCCAGTTCCATCTTCATCGCTCAGCCAGCCACCCCTCCCAAGAGATCCCATCGAGGATGCTGATAGGAAGGAGTTATGGCCGGGAGAGAACTCGGTGGAACTCTTCCTCTTAGATGCAAGCGAGCCTGTAGACACGGATCGCGTCATTTCCGCACCCCGTGATCCAGGATTTAGCTCGGAAAGTCGAGTAAAGAAAGGACCAACAACCAGCTCATCCCCAACAGATATCCGACCATAGCGGAGATGACCACTAACAATGGCTCCTTCTGGGGCTTTAGGTGTAGGACCACCGGCGGTCATTTCTAGGAAGAAAGTATAGGTGCTAGGCAAGGCATATACCTCTTCAATGTGAAATAGTACTTCGATAGGCTGCGGGTTGTGCTCTTCCTCCGTTGATCTGTCCTGAAGTGCCTTGTCCTCTACAAAGACTCTATTTGTGTGCTTATCCACGATTTCAACCCGCCCCAAACCCTCCATAACTTCCTCCAACGAGCTCCCTTTAACAGGCACTAAGCCCGGCCCACCTTTCGCCCCTGATGTTCTTTTCCTAGTGTCCTCAATGGGGATTGGCAGCCCTCTTAACAACGCATGTATTGTTCCCAACCCTTGCCCATTGCAGCTGCTCGTGAACACAATCGGGACGACCTTCCGCCCTGCCCCTGGACAATCCCCGTCCAGCATCTCAATCTTATCAACAACTTTCCTAACTCCCTTCTCTTCTTGGTCACTCCAAGTGCCAAAGTGCCTCTCTGGGCTATTGATTGTCTGCGGATCCCTTCCCGCCTTGCGTAGTGAGCTCAACACCTGATAAAGTATAACCCTTAGGCAATCCCTACGTGCAATATCCAATTTTGTTATTAGTATCACAAGCCTCAAGCCCAGCTTAAGCACCAACTGCAGATGCCATTTCGACGCATCGCTGAGCTCTGAGTCATCCCCGGGTATTAATAAGAGCGCGTAATGTGGTGCCCACCCAACTAAGGACCTAATTGTAGTCCGACGGTACCTGGGATGCCCTGCAGTGTCTGATAAAAACACCACCCTTCCATTGCGGTCAGTGTCAGGAGCTGCTGCCATATTAGATGTAGCAGTGTGCACATCCGTCCATGACGAGATATTGCCATAGGAATAATTGATAACCTCTCCACCACGATTATGCCATGCCGAGTAAGGCTTGTATCCGAGGATTTCTTGCGCCACAGACGAAGTCACTCCCGAAACTAACTCATGCCTGTGCCTAAAAAGCCCCAAACGTGACTTCCCCCTGCCATTATCGGCTTGCGAAGAAGTCAATGTCCCCAGTAAAGTAGACTTCCCGGAAGTGGTCGTTCCCGTTAGAGATATCTTCAACTGCTCGGTCGCAGGTGGGATGATATCCTCCTTAACCACAAAGGAGCTCTCTGGAGCTGTGCCAGAGGAGCTATTACCGGCACCCATTTCCTCATCTTCTTTCGAGATGATAGGCTTGACGAATGCCTCTGCTACCCATAGTGCCCCCGTTTTCAGGCCCCTTCGGCGTCCCATATCTTCCCTATCATCCCACTCTCCGGCAGGGTAATTCTCGCTAGTATTTCGAGCTGCATCTTCCGGGGTGACCTCCCCTACTCGCACTTTCCGCAGCACCCACACGGCGCATCCGAGCTTCGAAGCCATGAGCCTAAGCGTATCTAAACTCTCTTCCAGCTCCTCTTCCAAGAGCCCGACTAGCGTGCCGTCATCGCAAACACCCAACTCGTACAGCGCCCCTTGCGAGTCCTGCAGTGAGTCACGAATATGTTGTGGCTTGTTTGACCCTCCACCGGGGGCGTTGGAGGAGTTCCTACGGGCCAGAAATATGTAAGTTAAAGGAGCCTAGAAAATATCTACAATATAAGAGACGTACGGATTGCTCTGTTGGAGCCTCCACAGCAACTGGGTCGTCAGCTGCTCCAACCTTATCGAACTCTTTCCCTCCTTAAGCAAATGCAGCTTATACTCCGTAGAGCCAACTTGCGGCTCGGAGATGAGTCCCTTTGTACCCACAAGACCGTTCGCATTCTTGTGGGTTTCTGAATTGCCATGCGTCTTGATATTAGAGGCAATGTTTCTTGAATGTGGGTTTTTTTCCCTTCCCTGGGGGTTTATCTCTTCGCTATCATCCCCCTTATTTTCCCATGGTGACGCCGGGTGTGGAGGTGAGGGATCAAACGAGAAGATATGAGCCATGACTAGTAGATATGGTAGCGAGTTGTAATCTCAAATTCTTGGTCTAAGACTGTTATGTGTAGTGTTGTAGTGTAGTGAGGAACTCTGGTAGCACAAATATTTGTGATAAATGTGGTCAAACAGCTTTCCGTTCTCCTTCCTTCCTTCGGGGCAGACAAACGATAGTGATGTATATTCGTAGAACTCTATTATCTATATTGCACAATCAGTCCATGTCACCAATTATGACTCCTCCAATCCCACACTTCAACTTGATCATCCCCACCACTCACCTGACTTTATTCCCTGGGTAGCAAATTTCGACTTCGAACTAGGATGAACTGCACCTGAACTCCTTTTCGAACCCTTCTGAATTCCCAGACTCAGCCTTACTGCCCCTTCAGATCCATCCAAGCTGTATGCCTCGCTATTATCCTCTCCGCAGTGCTATTCAATTGACCGTGTGCTATGCGTATTCTTCCTGTTATCCGTGGCGGCATCTTCACTATAATTTGTAGCAAGAACTACTGTAAGGTAGCCGTGATGGTGGCTTTATTTGGTTCAATATTTTAAACCTGTGCGTAGAGAGAGTGGGTATTCAAGCACGAGGAAACATCTTGTGTATCCTTGTGTATTCCGTCCAGATTGAAGGTTGATAAATTGAATGGGAAGCTGCTGATGGGGTCGCTATTTAATAGCTACTCGGTGACTCGAAGCTTCGTGTTCTCGTGCCCAGACCGATTTATTTGGTGTGGTGCTTAAATCGGTCTGGGCACGGGAAGAGGCTTTGTCATATATGTACTGTACATACTTAGCTGAGGTAAGAACAGTAGACACCTGGAAATGCAGGGATGATATTAGTCTCATGCCAAGCCTCTGGTCGAGCATAGCTTCGCATTTGCTGAGGGATGATATCATCATAGTCATATGACGCAAAGGGGATGTAAAGCACACAATATCACAAGCCGATAACTGCCTGGACACGGGAACACTACAAAAGATCTTGAGAAGTGCATTAGACCAGGGCTTAATTTTTCGTTGACCTCATAGGCTACCTATAGCAAAGACATAATCCCACCACGGCCGCAATGTATTGAAATTCAGTGGACATAACTACGAAAAATCACAAACACCTTTCGTAACAGTACAGGGAAAGAGCTGCCAAACAGACATGCATCTCAACATCCCTTAAGCTTTAGAACATTGAGCTTCAAAGAACGACTCCCAAACGCTCCGCCGGCGCTTAAGCCACGTTTGTAACCCTTGTTCCCACCAACTTCATCGCCTTCCGCAATTTGTCACCTATCTGTCTCCTGGCAGTAATTTCCTCTCTGACTTCTTCGAGCTCCAACTCATCACTGTGCAAGCCCCTTCTCACTGCTACCTGAGGTTCCTCAGCCACCGTCACCTCGACACTTTCCGCAGCCCGAGCCTTTCCTCTCGCAGGCGTCCCAATAGCCATCATTGTGCTCCTCATAAAAGATGATTCCTCGTATATACTAGCCCCACCAAATGCCTGCTTTGCTTTCAGCCTTCTCAAGAGCTCCCCAAGATACTCGACATCACTATTTTTTCTTTCCACCATCGCCATCAGCTTTAAGATTGTACTTCTCACGGCTTCCACCGTAGGTGGCTTAACCCTTCCTCCTGACTTTCCGCGATCTCGCGCTACAATGTGAGCTTTCAGCATCGTCACGGACTTCTCGGCCTCTTCGAGCTGATACTGAACAGTTGCAAGCTTGTTCCGCAATTCCCGCTGCTGTAGAGCCTGCTCTGGGGGAAGATAACGAGCTTGAGTCGCGGCTGCTCCCTTCGGATCCGTCACTACCCGCTCAAGGCGCGCAAGCTCCGAAGCCTTGGTTTGCACTAATAGTAAATCGAAATTTAGCCTCTGAGCACCCCGGATGCGTCACACAGGAAACACTCACATCGCAAGACACCCTTCGTGAGGTCATTGATGGACCCATTCAGCACATCCCCTCCCTTGACTACCATTTCGTGGTCCTGACGCGCTTTGTTCACCATTGTCCCCACATACGAAAGCTCGGCAAGTCGCCATTCGTCCACCTCCTTGAGCTGATGCACTGGTGGGTACCTCACATGCTTTAACTCGTCAGGGGCCTGGGAATGTGCGGAAACGTAGGCCTCCATATTTCGAGCCAGCATACCAATAGAGTTCACCATAACATTACAGCTTTCGTAGGCCTTATCATAAATTGCTTCAAAACTCTGTAGAAAAAATCTCTCTTAGTATTTTCTTCTTAAAAAAAAAAAGTACAAGAATCACTTACATCGTCAGGACTGGCCTCTACAATCTTGTCAATTTGGGCGAAAACTGGTGCCGCTGGATTTGGCTCAACAGGAATTTCAGAGTGCAAAATTTTCCAGATCCTTTCGTCCTCATAATCCGGCGGGGGTGGTGGTGGTGCGGGTGTTGTCAGCCTTGAAGCAAGCTCCTGTGCGGGGCCTGGTGCAACAGGCTTTGGCAATATTTGTGCAGATGCTTTAGGTCCCAGAACTGAGGCTGTTTCCTTCTTCACACTCCCAAAGGTTGAGGTAGTCTTAGCGTCTTCAAAGGTGGATTTAGGCACGAATGGTATCTTGGGTTTTAGATCTCCGGATACTGCTTTCGACACTGGCTTCTTCTCTTCTTCTTTCTCCTCTGGCTCATCTCCCTCAGTCTCAATTTCCTCATAGTCATCATCATTATCCCCTTCACCTTCTTCCTCTTCCTCTTCCTCTTCCTCTTCCTCCTCCTCCTCCTCTTCCTCCTCCTCCTCCTCATCCACGTCCTCCTCCTCTCCGACATCCTCCTCATCTTCGTCCTCTTCATCTTCTAGGGCCCTGCGCGATAGCGGACTAGGTTTCATAGTTGGTCTCGACTTGCCTGTTGCAAACCTATGCATCGGGTTTACTGGTATAGTCTTTGCCCTCCCTAGATCCAGCTTCTTCCCCGCCTCAGGCTTCTTACCTAGAGTTGACTTCGTCGTCGTGGATGCGGAGATCCTCGACGACAAGGAAAGCTTGCTTTCCGCCTTGTCCACTGATTTTACAGGCTTCTTCTTCGAAAGTCCTGCAAATATTCCACCAGTCAATTCAGCTGGAGGAGAATCAAACACAGATCCTCCAGCCTTTGTATCCTTCTTACGGACTGCAGGCGAGATACTGAATTGACCCCCCTCACTAAGAGGAGGGAGAGGTTGCGTCGTAGTCGTAAAAGCGCTCTTGAGGGGGGGAGAGGGGGATTCAGGTGCCGACTTTTCAGCAAACACAACCAAAGGTGACTTAGGCGGAGCGGTAGAAGGTGAATTTAACGCAGGCTTGTCTGCAGGTGCTGGTAATTCGTCCGGTGAATCAAGTTTCGGTTGGCTGAAAAGCCCAGGGATCGGAGCTTTAATGGAGGGACTGAACGCTGATGCTAAAGTAGTTGGCTTGCCAAAAGCTGCAATTGGGGCTGGCTTCCCGAATGATGAACCCTCAGAGGCCCAAGTGAATGATGATGCTGCAGTATTAGCAAATGGACTCTTTTCACCAGCCGCAGAGCTAAAGGGCCCTGAATAAGGCTTCTGGAAGGAGCCTAACGCTCCAAGAGTAGCGTTGCTATTAAGGACATTCTCCGGCGCTTCCTTCTTCTCCTCAGTTTTTGATTTATCATCCTTAGATTTATCACCATGCATTAGGGGGAGTGGGAAGTCAGGTATCTCGTCCTTCGCGGTTTTTGGCACTGGATCTGGAGGCAGTGGTGCATCTGTTATAGCCGCAGGCTTTGCAGCCTCAGGGGTAGGCTTCCGTTCTACAACAGGAGACGGCGGGAGGGGGACAGGAGGGGGGCTCTGTGGAGCTACGGTTGTAGCAGTTGTCGAAGCCAAGGCCGTTGTCGGTTTAGGTGCCCCGAAGTCCCCAAATAACCCAGGTATTGGAGCAGCCGGAACCACAGGACGAGCTTGCGAGGGAGTCGAAGGTTCAGAGGGCGTGCTCTGCATATCCTCCTCCTTATCCACTGGTGTTGCAACCATTGGACTCTCCGCGTCCATATCTGCATCCGGAACAGAGAGTGTCCTGTCACTCCCCAATGCACCCTCAAGTGAAGATCTGAATCCTCCAAATAATGCCCCTTGATTCTCAGATGCACTAGACATACCGCTGGTTTTGTCTGCCTGAAACGTACTAGAAATCTCTAAAGGAACAGCTGCAGAACCGAAAGCATTCCCAGACCCACTCCTTGACAATCCTCCGAACGAAGATGTATTATCATTTGTTGACACCAGGCCTCCGAAAGTTGACGTGGAAGTGGCACTTGACCCAAGGCCCTTAGCCCAGGCTGGTCCAGATCCAGCGGTAGTGCTAGCTGCCATAGATGCAAAGCCACCCGCACTTGCAAACTTCCCGAAGCCTGAGGAACTCCCGAGTGTAGCGCCTCCTATTGTAGGGGCCACTGTTGATCCAAAGGATGAGGGCCCAAATGCCGGTGCACTCGATGCTGTAGGTGTTGCGGGAGCTGCACCCCAACCAGAGTGGCCGAGGGCTGCTTGTTCAAACGCAGGCCGCCCAAAGGCAGGCTGTCCAAACGCAGGCTGCCCAAACGCAGGCTGTCCAAACGCAGGCTGTCCAAACGCAGGCTGTCCAAACGCAGGCTGTCCAAACGCAGGAGCATCAAATGGTTTGATATCTCCACCTATTTTATATCCGGACCCAGTATTGAATGCGGAGACCTTCACCTCAGGCTGCTGTGTTACTTTAGGGGCCTGTTTTTCTTTGACAACTGTTAATTGGGGATATTCACAATTGCTTCTCACAGCGTCGCTATATACTATATGCCACGCGGAAACAAGAGATTCATTATTCAACACCAGGAATATTGGCAGTGGTCCCGTTTCTTCAGGCTCCTCCCCAGTAATAGGCCTGGAAACGTTTTCCCGACTGCACAGATCCAATGCCACTCCTATAGGGGACGTGTCGGTCATATCCTGTTCACCTAGAGGTAAAGCCGCCCTTCGAGAATCATTTGCAATGGTAGTGACTGTGAAGGTCCCTTCAGATACATCGTTGATGGCAGCTGTAAACCGGGTAATAAGTCCAATGTCTGCAGAACTTGTATTTGCTAAAATCAATGCATCCTGAAGATGAGGGTGCCAGTGCTTTATTTCACCGCAGAAAAAGTAAGCCTGCCGAGAAGTCATTCCAAATGGCGGAGTTGGGTCTGGTAGCTTCTGAAACCGGAAACCTTCGGTGTTGGATGTTCGAGAGAAAATATAAAAGATTGAATCATTGTTGGGCTCTTGTGGGTTCGATGGTATGGGAGTGAGGCCAATGAGGAAGAGATTGTTTTCTAACCACGTCACATGTGAAACTGGATATTCATAAGCATAATGGCAAAGTGACTCAGGTCAGAGTACAAACCGTAATGGTCAGCTAGCCCTGGGGGCATTGGTATTTTGGCCCGTTCATCTCCGTCGGGAGTTAATTGCGAGCAAGAACCATCCGTAAGGCCGCAGATTATCTGTTTGCCCCTCTGACTCCAAGCCACAGTACTTATTTCGGTTTTTAGAACTTCACCAGAATTCCCTTGCACAAATGTTTGCTGGCCCAGCCTTAGTATCCTGAGGTCCCCATTCTGTGTCACGACTGCTATCAACTCTGCAGCTGTGTCGCTTGGGTTTGGCTTGATTTCTCTCAGCGCCAATCCATGCGTACCGACCTCGAACAGAGGCTTTGCTTGGTTGTTGGGCGATCCCAGACTTTGCGTAGAATAGACTGCCAATCCCCCCGATGATGCCCCCAATATCAAGTATTCTTCTGAAGAGTTAAATACAATATGTGATATCGATGTCGGCAATGGTAGGGACACTGTTGGGTTGTAGTTCACCCTGGTGTTACCGGCCGGTGCGGTCGTAAAGGCTTTTCGTAGTGATTCGGTTGTTCCAAGTATGAATGCTGTCGAACATATTAGCAAAACCCACGGTCCCCAGAAGGTTGTTTTGATGACCTACTTGATGGACCAGCCGCTGCGAATACTTCCTTCTTGTTGGCAATCGTAAAAAGAGAAGCACTAGAAATTGGTATGGAAGATTCGGGAAAAGTGTCTGGAAACAGTTTGACCTTGACATCGCCGTTCAGAGCAAGAAAGCCGAAGTTCTAACTTCACATCAGTACTCAGGTATTTATGAACTGTTAGTATCCATAGATGCCGATACAACTTACCTCTGTCTCAACTTCCTCCGCATCTTCCCCAGTCACGATGATGTCTGGGTCCGATGACATCCCATCCTCGTTCAAAGGCACCGCGAAATGGTTCTGGTCACTGACCAACATGGCTCGCCGACGTAGAGCTTCCGGTTGTTGCTTCGTTTAGTTGAATGTTGTGCTTTGCAGACTATTTTTGCAGGATCGTTGCAGACGAGAAACAAACGCCCTCACACGGTGACAACTTAAGTGATGATGTATAAAGGCGTAGATCGGCAGCTGACTCAGCATACATTAGTCCACTATCAGTTGGCATGAGACGGTCGCCCAGAGGGTCTTGGCATGAGACTAGCATGAGAATATGTTACCCTCAGAAGTTGCCTAATTGTGTTCACGATCACGATTACTCCCAATTTTTTTCGAATAGCTCCCGTATAGTGTCGTGCGAGTCTAAATAACACCAATATTAATATACCTTGTAGCTCCGGCCCTACTAAATATCCATCTAGAAGTTCAAGGAACTTATGTCTGGTCTCCGCCGGACCCTAATCTTTGCTTCAGGGACACTGACAGCAAACCATGTGCGTGATACTCCCTCAATATATGCTTCAGGTGACCATAGCTACACCGAGAGGGTAGGGTGCGAGGGAGATGAGGATCGGGAGGAGGAATGAGCACGACGATATCGATCCAGACAATCAATACCACCATAGCAAGAAACCCTCATCAACAGGTTTATTTATCAAAGATTATTCCTTCATGGATCTACTACGCCCCCTTTACAGCATATCGTGTGGGCGAAATGACAGAAGGTGAAAGTGAAGAGTGGTGGAGGAGGGCCGTGGATGGGGGAAATGTTGGGGCGAGATTGGGAATTGAGGAAATGATCAAAGGTGTGCTAGAGAAAAGCTAGAGGAGAGAGGCCGTAGGGTTGTTGAGGGAGAGGCAGGCGGTAATTCAGAACAATACTGCAACCTTAAGGACTTTACGAAGGCTTTGATTATTCCGCATATATTGAATGCACTTTGATAGATACCAGCATAGGGCCTCTGAACGATGCGCTGTAATCTTTTGGAAACCGGAGGGTCAGTGCCATATATTGAAATTTTTATTTGGTTTGCGTGGTCTGTTATTGTGTATCAATTTCGGGGGCTTAGAGGAATGGAAGGGAGACTGCCAATCAGACAAGATGGAGACAGATTATACGAATAGAATACGGATACTACGGAGGACGAGGCTACTTATACGACAAAAGAGGAGTAACTAGGAGGAGCAGATAACAAACACTTGAGCTGTGGGGCACTATACGATGGGGGCGGGGCGTTGTACCTTCCTCTCTCCCATCATGCTTAAGCTCTAGTATATTCGCCAGCATTCCCGCTAACAGCTTTCCATATATGCAAAGCCACCAATGATTAAGTAACTATTACAAGTGGTTTTTCTGATGCTTAACCATCTGAGAAGACAAAGTGTCTATATATGTTACAACCAGGCTATCCATATAGAAGTAGCCGGTTATGCCGGTACCAATAGTAAGATGGATGTTGGCCAGTTTGTTTATGAAGCTTAAAACTACATACAAGCTCTACTTTAAGTCTTACCTCGACTGTACAATTAGATAGAATGGCATGATTTTGGATGGCTTTGATGAAATAAGCAGCTTTAGTAAAGGTCAATTCATAGCCTAATTGGTTATTAACCAAGGAATCACTAGTGTAGCTGATAGTTAATTACCTTTCGATGGATGATTATAAACTATGAAAAATCTAAGCTGGCTAAACACCCAATAAGCCACCCTACATTACACAAAAATTGGTGGAAAACAAGTCTATCTCGCCAGTTTATGCGGTACTCTTTACAAACTTTCTCGTCTTCATGCGTCGATGTGCACCTAAAATCCGAACAAATGTATCTATACATCAAATGGGCGTAGAGTCATGTACCTGAACAGACTAGATTTGTACGATCAAATACGTGTAGGGTCCTATGTTCTTTGACCTAAAATATGGCGTACACGTAACCCGGAAGCCTCGCACCTACGCACATAGACCCTGTATATAAGCATCTTTGTCCTTGCAAAATTCAATACACATATGTGGTATACATGAGGACTTCATGGTCTTGACAGTCAGATTGTGGTTACCCTGAGTAAGCTTCGTTGTGTTCGATAAGTCTGGTTGCACAAGCCTCTCGTTTGATCGCAAACAGGAGCCCATATCTATTCATTCACACATGAAGGGTATGAAGGCCACATATCTACCGCGTTTCAATTAGTCTCTAAGCCAGATACTTTCCTTATGGATAATCTTTTGGGAAAAAGCTATTAGTTACAGTACCCCGGCCAAAGTATTTGCGACCCCCCCTGCAAATATATATGGGGAGCCTCGCAAATACTTTCGCCGGGGTATTGTACGTATGTGATTTTGCATATCAGACCGTACAATCCTTGTCCCTTCTATGTATACGTATATATGTTCTGGTCCGTTGCGGAATTGCAGGGCCGTTCCGGAATGGCATATATGTGCACTCTACTAGGCAATGTATAAAGGCAAATTGAGTGGAAACTGAGTCTGTTATTTTATACATAATTAAAGCTTAAAGCTCCGCATGTCCAAACCTCCACCTATTGAATTATACCTTCGCCTTGCCCCAAACCTCCACCTATTCAATCATACCTCCGCTTGCTCCAAAACTCCGTATATCTAAACCTCCCCTTATTGAATTATACCTCTGCTTGCCCCAAACCTCCACTTGCTCTAAAACTCCACATATCCAAACCTCCCCCTATTCAATCATACTTTCACTTGCCCCAAACCTCCATCTATTCAATTATACCTCCATATGCTTAAACTTCCACTTGTTCAATTAATCCATTGCTCAATACTTGGGCCGAATTAGAACATGAATGATGCCTTAAACCAGTATGACAATGAGTAGTACATAAATGCCCTTCCTTTTTGCATTAGCAGTGACGGTCTGCACATTGGCCCTTGCATTTGCAGCAAACTACAGGATCTAGTAGACCCAAGGTGTGCAACTTCATGAAGAGACTTTGGCTTTTGCATTTGCTAGGTTGATGGGATAGACTCAAGGTAATTTGGTCTAATACTAGAAGGAAGCCGCTCCAATTCTCTAGTAGGATAGTATTAATCCAATAACCCATACTCATAATATAGCTGATGTTGGTTAGAATAAGGCTTGTAGACAACTCTACAGAAAATTTGGCGATGGTCAGTTGAAGCTCGATCAATATTAGGAATGTGTAAGCTAACAAGATCACTAATTGTAAAGGTATCTATTTTGTACTGTTGAAGATATCGATTTGCCATTTGCTTGCAAGCTATTGTAGTACGTTTGCGAACTTTTGCTAGTATAATATTGGTACTAGGTAGTTGAATTAGAGTAGATTGAGGTTTATCTTGATTATCTTCCTTATCTCTCTCTTGCTCATCATTACTATGATGAATGCTTCAATTGCACTGTGAGATGGAGCGGAACCTAGGGGGTGAAATTGATCCAGATCAATATCACTATTATCTTCTACCACTAACATTGTAGTAAGAGCGGAAACGTCGCAGTATGCTGGTAATGTTGCGGTGTGCAGAGTATGTTGCATTAAGGAGTATGTTGCGTTGAGGAGTATGTTGCGTTAAGGAGTATATTGCGTTGAGCATTAAAGATGTTGCGAAGAAAATTTTCACTAAGTAAAGGTTTCCATTCCGGTATAGACCGGTCCATTCCGGAATGGACCGAATTCCGCAACGGACCAGAACATATACATTGTATATATCGATAAAGTACGACTCTACACTCATCTTCATGATTAAGATTTTATAGCCATTTCTGGGGCAGCTACGCAGTCCTGGTAATAAGTCTATCATATCATCACTCTGCATGTTCAATCTCAGCATATTCAAATCTACGTCGACCTACCGAAGTCACTTAAATCTCAGCGTGCTATATCAGATCAGTATGGTCCCAAGTGCACATTAAACCCCTCTGTGCATAGTACCATGCTCTCGAGATTACTCTCCAAATCCTCGTTGCTACTCTACTTGTCTATTACAGAAAATGATGCGCGGATAGTACTGTACGTTAGAGAGAGCGTGCCATCATTCATATAACTTATGAGATAAATCCGATAAAGCATAGCCGTATCAGTATGTATATGAGTAATTCCACCCAATATTCCTTCCCTCTAAGTCAATCACACCTTCTGGTAGTTTCATATCAATAAATGCTCAACAATACATTTCGCAATCCAAATTTCCTACCAGGATCGAAAAGTAACAAAGAGACTGCAAATACGTAAAATATATCCATTTCTGGGTACAAATCATTACTCGTGTGTTTTCCATACTTCGCAAAAACGGGAACGAAGAAACGCCTCGATTACCAACCAATCAAAAGCATTAATTTAAATAGATCTCGGTCTCTTAGGCACCCGACTAGAACTTAGGATATTATTATCCCCTTTCCCAATCACATGGAACAACCTCGCACCCTATGACTGTGCCTGTGCTGGTGAAATTGGTGAAGAGAGAGTTGGCGGAGGGGATGTATTCAGAGAGCCGGGTTCGTCTGGAGCTTCCCAGTCTGGTTTAGGAATAATAGGTGCAGCAATCTGTATAGGTGTACGATTGCTAATTCCGCTAAGCTCATGCTTGCCCATGGGATCGGTCATCACTGATCCAGGGAGGACACTCCCAATGTGTCCCTGCTCTCCTTGATTTATTGGCACATAAATCCAGAAACGCCAATAAATAAAAGCACCGGTCAGAATTAATCCTATGAGTCCTCCTACGCTTACACCAATGCTTCCACCAAGTGATAACCCCCCCTTAGGCTCGCCTGGTGGTGGTGGTGGAGGGTCCGGGGTTGGGCCCAGGAAGGACTCGATGTCTTCACTTCCCCACCCATGGCGAGGGGGACTGTTTCGCCAGCGGTCTAGCCCGTTGATTCCCGTAGGCTGTTTGTAGGTTGAATTCACCTTAAACTCTCCAGTCCACTGTTCAGATAAATCAGCATTCATTATCACTGAGAATCAGGTGGTTAGATTAAATCTCACACTCTTCTGGGTCATATCGAAAATCTTTATGAAACTTGAATCGCAAGGGGCTTTGGGATCTACAACTTTGCTTGCTGGATAGCCTCCTAGCACAATCATCTGATTACCCACTGCATGACAAGTGTGACCTCGTGTGTAGATGCTCTCAAAGCTATGCGATACTTTCAACCACCTAGTAGGAGTAGGTCAGTAAGGGCTCAGACTCGCTAAATTGAACATAGTAAAGGTAGTATACATAAAAGCCGGCATAGTGAGTACCCAAATGTCGCTTGGGTTAGTCTCAACATCCTCTGTACCCTGGCCACCGTACAGCCATAGATCCCAGGTTTTCGTTCCTTCCTCCCTCACGAGAACGGAGCAGAATCTCGTGCGTGTTGTGGGCTTTTCATCACTAATGAAGTCGGCTTGTTGTATATACCATTTATTAGTATCGGGGTTGTAAAAACGGATCTTGGTGAAGTCGAACTATAATGCTTGTAAGTTCCCATATTATAAGCACCAATTGCGGCGAGCGAGCTCCCGTCCTCTGCCCAAATAGAAAGTGGGCTCGACTGCAGTATGGAATTTAAATCTTACTTACACTTTTGCCATGCGTTGGCTCATTTTCTATAAAGTTCAGATTCAGAGGGTGCTCCTTGGCCATCAGGACTAGCAAAAGCCCTGTGTGGTCTCCAAATGGCCCGATATGGTGCAAAGAACCATGCGTATATCCTAACTGACCAGGCTGACTGATGTTATAGGCCATATTGGTACTATGGTTATAGTGGACCATTCCGCTGGTGGCCCAATTGCCATTGGCGTTATCCCTGCCACTACGAGGTGACAAGTAACCACTATATGCAAATTCAATTAACTGCAGCTCGTAATCCCACCTTCTAGCACGTAACTTACGCAAAGGCAAAACTCAAGTTGGACCCTGGGACACTGGTAGCCGCTGACGAGATCAATCTTATCATAGGATTACCTGAAGAATCCAGAAACACCTCATCCCACTTTTCTTGATAGATGCTATATCTCCAGATGCTGAAGTTTGGAATATCCCCCTTCTGTGTGTGATATAGAGACTCGTCCCAGTATGCCTGCTCGAAGAAATGGCCGCCAGAAATGTAGATGTTACCGTTACTATCTGTCCACATATATCCCCTATTGACAACGGGAACATAATTTTTGTTGACTTTGGGCTTTGGTATGATTTTGATGCGATTATTAACGTCGTTGAGCGTAAAGTCGACATCCAAATTGATTATGGCCGTATCACCGTCTGCCCATAAATATTAAGTTAATCTCTCTACTTGATATGATTGGCTTCTACCAAATAATCCCACGAATAAGGATATGTTATGTTTTAGCACCCCTTATATATCACCGCTGTCACCCGCTCTGTGAGCCCCTCAAGTTTGTTTGGAGAGGGATTCTCATTCGCGAGATCAACGGTACTGAGAGGCTATCCCCAGGAATAGATATCTGTGATGCAGTGCAGTAGTACTCACTGAGGTCTGGAACTTCCCAATCCGTCTCTACCTTCGATTTATTGAATTCGTCTATCCACGATCGTTCTACCTGAACTTTGTACTTTGCCATTCCACCATCTACAACTATCATGAGGTGTCCATTGCGGGGATCTCGTAAAAGCAAACCTATAGTTTAGGTGTCCAAGCACTTGTTAGGAAAATAAACTAGCGAAATTTATTAGTGTAAACTCTTACTTGTATGAGCCAGAAGCCTGCAATAATTATCTCTAATATTGTAATCTCGCTTATCTAACGGTACCAGACTTGCATTCAGCACTGGCCAATTCTCTCCATTCGTCCCATGTATCGAACAGAGCCACTGCAATAAATAAGCCACGAGTGGTAGGAAGGAAATCATCGAGATAATTTGATCCAGGCTGTATAACTACTTAATGTAGCTTGTTGAATTATTTGGGGTGAGGTTATGGTGGAGCTGTACACAAAAACAGCCCAAAAGCTCGAGATCCTGACTAGGATTCCAGAGCTGCAAGATATAGGCTTGCCAGGGACAACTCTTGGGTGTAAGGGTGATAACAATGGATGGACGGGACTTAAAGTGTCATTAAGGAGCACCACGGTGATCTTGTGCAAAGCGGTAGGCTTCGACCTCGACCTCCCAAATTTCAAACTTTCAGCCCTGTGATTGAACGAGGTTGGGCCCCAATTACCCAGCAAGCCCGGGGTGAAGCACAAAATTCAAATGCTTGCTACCCGCTCGATCCACGTATTGCACGCATGTCTTGATAATAAATGGTATGGAGTTCACATACAACTAGCATGTTGCCCATGCCGTAATGGATGCGCTCCATTACAACTAGATTGATCTTTACCAGAGGCCGGTGCCCACCAGACTACTAGATTGAATCCCGTCTGTCCGAACCTGGTCGAAAATTGGACTGCAGCTGCTGATGGAGATTTTGGCTGCATCTAGCGCTGAGCAAATCAATATTGAGAGCGGGAGTAAAAGCCCTGAATGAAACCTCAGCTGTAAAGTCCGCAGCCGGTGAGAGTGCGGCTGTAAGTAGGATTCAAGTCTAAATTGAGACAGAGGTCGCGAGGCTTGACAAATTGGTGAGTAAAAGAGCGCGGCAATTCGCCGCCTGCTAACCTCAATCGTGAGCGGCAGGATGGTGAGTCTGGTCTCGATCTTGAGGTGCTTTCATTTAAGGTAGGTCCGGTTGCATGACCCCTCGCAACCAGAATAGGTAGGCCCTCCTGTCTAGTCCGGCAATGAGATTGGTTCTGTGAGTCACGTGCATAATTGAAACCTTATAGGTATTTTTCGAGTACTTGTAAGGGGGATTCCATATTGGCAATAACAGTATTGTAAGTACCAAGTAAGTAAGTACCTGTATCACCCGAAATAAGCATATACACATCTTGGACTACAGAGGTGTGACCCTTTAGCCGAGGGGTTGGTACGTAGAAATATCGCGTTTATTAATACTCTCAAATGAACTCCGTAGTTAGAGAGTCTATCTCGCCAAATATGTCGATTTGTCTAGGTCTATACCTTGCAAGCTGTCAAACCACTGGTGCCTAGAGAACCAAACTAGTTTCACCTTTTTGCTACCGTATCACGGGTGACAGCAGGGCTAAATGCTAAGTTGGAGGTTCGTGGAACGTAGTACATAAACTAGTCTGGTTTGCACAACACCCTCATGCATAAACTCAGACAAGGATACTTAATTGGGACGACAAACAAACTTAGAATTATTCTAGCCATCGTAGAGAGTGTGGCGCAACTTGTACATACATGCATACAGCCTACCAATCAAGTGAGAACTTTAATCCTTACGCGCGACTTGTACAACCTCAGAACTTCGCGACCTTGATATTTGTCAAATAGGGATCCACTTCACTCAATACGGCTGAGGCCAGCTGATGCTGATGAATCAAAAAGAAAATACCCTTATCGCTGCTTTAAAATATATTCATTCAGGCGGGCTATTCGGGTTGGCCCAAGACATATTCATACTGTACATATGACATGTCGACAGCATGCAATCTGAGATCACGATGTCTTAGATTTCGACCTGTTCGATTTCAGAGTAATTGTAATTTCTTCCTCCATTCTTGAGGATAGTGTAAGTCCCTCCCCCCCTACACACGAATGAAAATACTTATCCCTGCCTTATCCAAACTTGTTATAGTAGAAACAGTTCAATTATTACCAAGCAGGGGAGGGATAGTCTACCCAATATAAGAACGTAATTAGGAAAAGAGGGACAAGCCCCTTCAGGGTCAGTTGGTTTATCAAATCTGAGAGGCTCAAATAAACTGTCAATATTATATGGTGGTTTCAGCATCAATCAAGATTAAGCCAATTTTGTACTCTTGTTTTGTATCTAAACTCCAAAACCTCGTGGATTTTCCATGGAAGTTGAGGTAGAATTGACCTATCAAAGTCTAACGGCACAGACCTTTCCTTATCATCAATAAATCCCAAGTTATAGCTCAGAAGGATATGTTACCAGTCGCAGGTCATAAATTGACTACAATACTTCGACCAGGTATTGCAGTACGATATACAGGGTATCCCAGTACTACATTATGCTCCAGTGACTTCCAAGCCACCCTGAATTGTTTTTTTAATTACACTCAGCAGTCCTTAATCAATAGGTAGACCAATCGTTCAATATAAATAGTGGGACAAAGCTATGCAAAAGTTAAAAAACATTGGACGATCTAAGTAATTGACTTCAATAAATTCTCTATCAATCATGAAACTTTTCTAAATTGAAGAAACTGTAACTTGTCATTGGAAGAGAAACTTCATCTGCAGGAAATCCATCCGGCCTGTGCCTGCAGCAGCAAGTGCAATGGAATATACCTAGGGGCTTATGCAACTAGACTCGAACTATGCCTACTTAGTAGTCATGTGTAAACTGTGACTTTCTAGTCTGGTTGGCACAAGCCTTTGGCGGGGGGCTTGTGCCAACCAGACTAGTGACTTTCAGCTATTCTCGCGCGCTCTAATAAGAGTCCCACTGTTGGTTTTTAGAACCCTTGTATGGCTGTGGAAATACGGAAACACATCCAATAGCCAGACTAGCTACTAACGATTTTAGAAAGTAGATCTCGGGTTAGTCTTTGTCCTGTAATATATAGATAATTATCTATGATGGGTCTCTGGTGGCCACGGAGTCTCAGTGTCAAAGGTGTATTTCTTCATTGATCATGAGGAACCTACGGATAGTGCTGTACAGATTAGAAGGGTGAGGGGCTTGCTCGTAATGGGTCCGGACGCGCATATAGTTACCATCGAGGAGGGTGTTGTGCCAACCAGACTATGGTTACCAAAGACCTAGTTGTCGGTCAATGGCAGGCGCAAGACTACAGTATTCTAGTCAGCTAAGTAACTTTAGGTAGCGCACAAGATTTTGGGTGTGTTTTAACACAGCAGCTGTCGGGCCATATATTTCCAAGCATAACTCAGCATAATTCCTTAAGTCATCTCTGGAGCCCAGGCTACCTCCTTACTCTAAACTTCACCCAGTCCAGGGTAGCTATTAGGTAAAATTAGTCCACTGTAACCGTACATGTCATTATTGTAGGCGGTATGCAGGGAGTGTATAAAGTGAGGAGAGTCTTTGTATGAGCCGTGTTCTAGGTATTACTCTATGTGGGCATGAAAACAGCTTCATACAAACTCCCTCATCATTAGTGCCTTTGTTTGACTCCTCGCCTGACTCCTTACACCTCTATGCTGGAATCTTTCGTGTCCATTAGTGTCTGGATAGTTGAAAAGCGAAATTCGGCAAAGCCAGCTTTTTGAGAAAACCAAGGCAGATGGTTTTGTTCTAAATTAGCATTTTCAAATACACGCCAAGGAGAGGCAATGATTACTTGGTAAGTATGTCCCTGATCACATGGATGTGCAAACTTACGGTAGTGTAAACTGCCAAGACCATGCCAAATTTCCAAGTCCGGAAATTCAACCACATAAGCATTCCGGCATGAGACTATGTAAGTACTCCTCTAAGACTGGCCGATTTACAGCTTTTGATAGTTTTTTTGTCAATTGTGATAGTTGCAGGGTAATGGCTTTCCTCTACAGTAATAAGGACTGTAATTAGGCCAGCTTTGCCCTAATTTCTTACTATGTATAGCTTCCCGCATCCCCTTCGTCCGGATTCTCGCCTGACGCTCCGGAGCGCCTAGCACCCCTTAGTTCCATACCCCAAATCTATTCCTCGCACCCTCAATATCATGAATTCATATATCATGAACTCTTGGCATCTTCTTATATGCACAGACCAAGATATCTGTATGTACAATACAAGGTAACTGAGGTTGACGACGATGTAGTCACCCTGATTTGGCAACGATCGCAAATTACAACAAACTTAGCAGGTGAAAGTGAGAATTGAATTCAGATTATGGATCGTTGTATCGTGGGTTCTGGATGGTGCACCGGCGTCGTCGTATGGGGGTTGAACTTAGCTGAGAAGGCAATTCCGGGGAAGACTGGAGAGATAACATTGATCTTGAATCTTCAGAATAGGTTGAAGTGAAGCTTGTACTCACTCTACTAGGATGCTCGATCTGTTAATAGTAGTCCCTAGTGTAGAGGGGTTATAAGGTATAATGACTGTCATATATACCTGATATCCTGTGACTGCTCTTCTAGTTGATTTGACGCCTCAATATTCTGTAATTGTTGATGAAGATGTGCCAACCATTGTTGATTTTTGATGCTGCTGCTCTAGTTCTTCACGTCGTTTACTCTATGGATTTATATATAGTACTAGCTCCAATCCAATATAAATTGAATGGGATACTCGAAGAAACGTCCTGTCAACCTAATGATACATTTTCCAACTCTGCACTGGTCACAGGTCCTCCACCTATCACCTATTGACGTAGATGTCCATACTTTTGGATCGAAGGCTCTTCGACACCTTGATTGATTTGGTGTGTGTTCTGAGAGTTCTTGAAGCGTTGATCTCGTGCAGTGATAGTAGATAGTTAATACTTGGCAGGTTTAATCACGTGGCTGCCCTCGCCAAGAGTGCTAGCGTGCAAGATGTCCAGTAAATGAAATGAAATAACAAGGTAACTGAGGCCAACGCGGACCTAGGAGCGGTCGGGTTCGAGACTACTCGCGGAGTTGTCCTGGTGTGGCAACGCCTCGATAGATTTAAAATATATACCATACATATAAGCTGCGAAAGCGCGCATTCTGCACGTAGTGTATATACCCATCTTGGCATGAGACTAGTAACGATGAGGGATGAGACAAAGAGTTCAACGGATGAGTAAACAGTTCAGCTGCTCACATAAACACAATCACGTGGCTGCTCTCAAGTCACATGGCCTGCCCGCGCCAAGATTTCGCTAGCGGGGTTGGATTCTACTATATACGGAGGCGCGGAACAAAAGTCTTTTCCCCTTTCTTCTTTGGGAAACCCCTGCATATGCATGCATACTCGTACGTATGCATGCATATATACTTGGCATATGCATATCAGTTCGGATTCAAGTTGGCTATCTACAACTAGCTATCTACTGTATGACCAATGCTTTCGCTCTCCACCCATCTTACACACCCATCCCACTTCACACCCTCCTAACTTGCACCGGGCGTTGATAGCGGCATGAAGCGCACCTTGTATGTTCGAGTAAGATGAGATACTAAACTGCAAGCCAAGCTGAACAAGTGTCTTCTCCCGACCATACTGATCCTTAGTGACTGCATCCATAATAGCCTGCTCCACTGCGGGAGTGATTTTTTTTTCCTCCCACAGCGATCCTATTCTGGACATGCTCTATTTTTAATAAGATGCCAGGTTCCCATCCCCTTTGCTGTGCTTCAGTATAGAGATTCCGGACATGTCTTGGAGTTATTCCAGTTTGCTGCTGAATAATGGCTAGAGTCTCTCCTATAGATCGCAAGATCACCGCCTGAGTGCGAGACACAATATCAAACATCCCAATTAGGGGGATTGTTGGGGACGCTCAATTGGCAGGTTTGGGAGGTGCTCGATTGGTAGGTTGGGAGGTGTTCGATTGGTGGGCTAGGAGGTGCTTGATTGGTAGGTTGAGAGGTGCTCGATTGGTAGGTTGGGAGGTGCTCGATTGGTAGGTTAGGAAGTGCTTGATTGGCAGGCTCGAAGGGTACTCAATTGGCAGGTTGCGGGGTATTCGATTGGCAGGTTTAGGCGGTATGTGATTGGAGAGTTGATATCTAAGAAATTGAGGTCAATATAAGCAATTTAAGAGGGCGAAGAAGGGTAATATACTTGATAAATTATAGGCCGGGAAGAGTTAGTTGAACGGTTAAGGGTCGAGGAAGGGCTGATATATGATGAATTCCATAGTTAGATAAGAGTGGATATCTAGCCAATTGAGATGTCGGTAATATCTAGTAAATTCAGAGGTTGGACAGTGAGAAAGTAAGACAACTGATGATGTGGGAAGGCCATAGCACTGAGACTATATCCGGAAATATGCATGAATGCCTATGCATATGCCAAGTGTCCATGCATGCATAGTCCTGCATATGCAACTCCCAGATAGGAAAGGGGAAATGACTTTTGTTCCGCGCCTCCGTATACTTCTTGAATTAAAAACAAACTTCGTTCGTTTCAATTAAAATTGACAACTTCGTTGCCAATAACAAACTTCGTTCCAATTGAAATTGGCAACTTCGTTGCCAATTAAGTTTGGCCATACATATTTTATGCTTAAGTGGGGTCCTAGAGTTGCGATATGTAGTAGCAAACTTTGTGGTAAAAGTTCACTTGTTCCATCTCAGAGTTGATATGTACGCTTGCTATTTACTCTTGTCATGATGATATTATGTAAGAGTAATATATCGGGGAGCCATCCAAGGAATCATGCGGGAAGCTATGAGTGAGCTGGAGGTGATCTCATCGTATCGGGAAAATTCATTTCACTTCCATCGTTGGGTGGATATACACCTACGCTGGATGCTATAGGAGAGTAATTCGGTGGTATGCTGCGATCCTCCAATATTTGAGTTAACCTTAGTCTTGGTTGCACAACCTGTTATCGCACCCAGTCAGGAAGTGCAACCTGAATGCTGCCTGGGGAATTATTTGTGTGTATGCGGGAATGCATAGTTATGAGTTGTTACATTGCATCATTTTAAGGATTGGTTTTTGGGATCGTCAACTGGTTTGAAGAATCATGGCATAAGACTAGGACGGGTGTATTTAGTGTATTCTTGTAGGTATTTATTCCATTATTAGTTGTTAAAACGCGCATCCACTACACCCGAGTCGCCGCCGCTGTTGCCACCGTCGTCGCCACTATTTTCAACTGAATCCGTATCGCCACTTGAGTCACTCTCGTTGCACCCAGTTGTCAGGGCCGCAATCCCTGATTTCTCTTGCTTTGATTGGTCGAATATTCAGATCCCCGCACATAGACTTACCCTGAATTCCTTTGTATATAGACAACGCTCCGGACACTGTTCTTTCTTCCTGTGAAGAATTAAGCAAGTCTTCACCGCATCGTTCACTACCACCTGGTGCACTCTGCTCCTGTCCACTCCGCGTATTACCATCCGCTGTAGTAGACATTTTGCTACAGATCCGCCTCGCACCCGCCCGGCCTCTCTAGCATCACTTTCGCTGGCTAACAGATGTTACCATATCCTTTGTTAATTGTCCAACCACCGCCACTCCCTGCCCCATAAGTAGGTACTAGTTAGTTAGTCTGGTTAAGCCGCTCTACAGTGGAGTCCCGTTATAAGAAACCCCCTCGGGACCGGCCAGGAGTTTCTTATAACGGGAGGTTTCTTATATCGGGATATATACATAAAAAATTAAGAAATGTCCGAGCGAGGCGCCAAAAAGTCAGTAATTGTTGTTTGCTGTTTTCTGCCTCGCGCCATGCCTTGTAACCCCTCAGTATCCCGCTTCTCTCTATAGGGAAGAGCCTCTAGCTGCTCGCCTTTCTGTACATTAATATGGGGATTTTGGAGACGAAAAAGACGTAGAGTTTCCAGGCCTTCAAGCGCAGCTGCATAAGGGACAAGAGGAATATCAGGAGTATCATCACCCTCAGAATCTGACTCATGTAGAGGAGCCGGCTCATAAGTATCTAAAATACGTTGCTCCTCCTCCTCCGACGAATTTCCCACAACAGAATCAACAGAATCAATAAACTCAGCAAGACTAGCTCGCTGAAAACCAGGATGAGCAACACGGATACAATCATAAATCTCCTCTTCCACTTTAGATGTGTAAAATAAGACCCGAAATGTTGCCATTGAATATGTATTAGTGATAAAACAATTCGCACAATACAGTTGCTACTGCGGGGTAATATTTGCGGCTCAACTCGTTATAAGAAACTCACGATTTTATGTGTATTACTAAGCAAAACCTGCTAGTAACGAGGGTTTCTTATTTTTCCATACAAATTCTGGCCGGACCGGAGCACTGTTTCTTATAACGGGAGGTTTCTTATAACGAGGGTTTCTTATAACGAGACTCCACTGTACTACTCCGTAGGTAGTGGTATGTACTAAGTACATCCTAATGCGCTCAAGCCTCTCCGTCCGTTAGATCTATAGTACTTGGGTAGTCTGGCGGGCACCGGCCCCTCGTAGAGAATATTTGGGCCGCTAGACTAAGTACATACTTAGGTATGGGACCAGACTAGGCGAGAATTGGTAGTCTCGTGCAGAATTGGTGGTTAGTCTGGTTGGCACAACCCCCTACATACCAGTGGTAACGAGGGTGTTGTGCCAACCAGACTAGGAGGGGTCATGCAACCAGACTACCTTTGAGGACAAAATATCCCTAAGATACCTTAGAAGCCAAGCCGGCTGGCCTGAGGTGCTAGTGGGACGTACTTACTTCTTCATAACATCAGCCCCACCACCACTCTGACCCAACTAAACTACCACTGATCTTCCACTCTTCCTTTTTACCTCTCAGCTAAAGTTTCTTGTACACAAGAGAGCCAGTGCCCTCCAATTGAATCCAGAGGTTCCTTCATGCTCGCAGGAGTTTTCGTAGCTACTAACCACTGGCCTAGATTTTCTAGTTCGTTAAGCTATAGCTGAAGTACTACATAGTCTCGACAATCACTGAGTCGTCAAAAAAGAAAAAGTAAAAGATTTTACAAGCCCAGGAGGTTTACAGGGCATTTTGCAACCTCAAGCATATGGTCCACAGGCTTGCCTAGCGGGGAGCGGCGGAATTCCCGACGCGCCACCGCTCTCTGTGCAAGGCCAGGGTGGATTCGGAGCTCACAAGACTAGGCAGTATCTTCATGCCCTGGATTGCGCAGGGGCCGGAGAAGAGGCTGGTCCCTGAACGAGAAAGCGGACGCCAGGGCGGCTTTCGGATCAGCTCTAGGTCTGTTGGCAGGAAACTCGCGCACAGAAACTGAGGACCAGACGGAAGAAGGCTCAATGCTTCCAACCAGGTCACTGGATTGATAGCACAGCCTGGCACATTTTCTTGAACTCAGTCCTCGTGAGCGCAACCTTAAGGGTCGCATGACGAGCCACACCAGAATTCCGGGTGGATTCAAGGGTAGATTCAAGGGTCGGTCAAGTTAATCTGTCCACCTTGCGCGAGCTATGTACAAAAGGCGGAGACTTCCGGCCCACCTAAGGTGCTGCCATCCGTCAAAAGGCAAAAGCAACCACACAGTAATATGCATAACCCCTTGTTTTCCTTAGCGTCCAGCGAGGGGGCTGTAGAGGTAGCCGAAGTACGCCTCCACCGCGTCCCACTCTTCCTCCTCTCCCTTCTTCCATATCGGTGTGTCTAGCTCTTCCCAGGTCGTGGCCTCTCCGATGAGTGCCCGGCGTTACCATCCATCACCGGGATGCGGATCACCACAGGGATGTAGATCAGTATGGCGCTAACTATATTTCAGGCGAGATCGAGCTGTACGAGAGCCCAGAGTAGACGGAATCGAATTAACACGAACCAAAAACCTCCGAGAACTCCCTGTGAGAGGTGAAGGGCGGGTGCGAGGGATTGTAGTCCACCGAAAGGGGGGTAATGTGGCTACTACACAGATAACAAACCAGGTGAAGTAGTAAGTGATAAACTACTCAGATATATATCCCATATCCCCAGTCAATCATTAGATATCCTAACATGTATTTGAGATTAAATTGTAACTATTGAGATTATAGTAGAGTGACTCAGTATTACCTAAACCCCTTCTATTTAACATGCTTTTCCTTTATAGCTAGAGACTACTTTATATCTGCTTTCTCTAACTATAAATACAAGCTAGTCAATATCTTATTATTAGAAACTCTACTATAACTATTTTCAAGTTCATCTCTAATCTTATTAAGTAGCCAGGTTTACTATTTCCAATTATTTAGTAGTGGTAGCTTGCTAAATGTTACGGCTGAGATTATGCAGACCGAGTTGGCACCACCACTTAATGGTGGGTGGCCTGAAGTCAACCCCGCTTTTCCTATATGCCCACTTCTTGTATCTAGTCTTGCTCTTCAGAACACAAGCGAAGTCTTGTCTACTGGACACCTATGAATGAACGTTTTAAACTCTCTCTTTACCACCCGTACGTGCTCCAGTTAGGCTCGAGTCAGTGATTAAGAGGATCGAGCGACCTGAATAACCTACGTCTGCCTTGATCGCTGCCTCGCCCCTAACACTAAAGATACTAATACTAATTTATAATAATTCTAAAGTATTTTAAACATTTAAAACTTTACCTATAAGAAAACTATTCTATAATATTACCTTAATATATTAATAATTATATAGATAAAATTAGTAGTTAATTAGTATTAGTAGAGAAAATAATAATAATTCTAAAGTATATATTAAAGTATTTTCAAGCTACCACTACAAAATAATTGGAAATAGTAACCCTGGCTACTTAATGAGATCAGAAGTAAAATTGAGAATAGTTATCATAGTAAAGTTTCTAATGATAAGATATTAACTAGCTTGTAATATAAAGTGGTCTCTAGCTATAAAGGAAAAGCATGTTAAATAGGAGGGGTTTAGACAATGCTGAGTCACTCTACTATGGCCTCAATGGTTACAATTTAATCTCAAATACATGTTAGGATATCTCATGATTGATTAGGAATATAAGATATATATCTGAACAGTTTATCACTTACTACTTCACCTGGTTTATTATCTGTGTAGTAGCCAAATTATCCCCTTTTCAGTGGGGTACAATCCCTCGCACTCGCCCTTCACCTCTTACAGGGAGTTCTCGGAGGTCTTTGGTTCGTGTTAATTCAATTCCATCCACTCTGGGTTCTCGTACAGCTCGATCTCGCCCGAAATGTGATTAGCGTCATGCTGATCCATATCCCTGTGGTGATCCGCATCTTGGTGATGGATGGTATTGGGCAGGTGAAGGTCACGTGGTAGCCGTCTTCGAAGTAGGGCGTCGCAGTGTGTGTAATTGGGGGAGTCGACTTTGTGAATGGTGTACAGCCAGACATCGAAGGGGCCACGGTTCGTGCGTAGCCAGGTGTAGGCGGACAGGGCGTGTCTGTGCCAAAGGCATCTGTTGACTCCAAACCCCTGGTTCCGAACGTTGGCCTTTACCTGCTGCTGTTGCTACCTGGCGGCTTCCGGCGATGCGTCCTAAGGCGGATTCATAGGCTGCCCTTCTCATTCCTCGGGATTCCGATGTGGCTTCTGATTCATCCTATTGCCGTCTCCAAGCCGGCGCGTGCCGTGAGGGCGTCTTACAGCCTGGCACAGACATGCCCTCTCGCCTATACCAGACTATGTACAAATCGCGGCCCCTTCAACAGCTGGCTCCCTACATGTACCGTTGGGAAAACGGATTTGACTACCCATGACATCAACCCCAGCGTAGGGACTCCTAGGCTCGCCCGATCTGGAGGAAAGTAAGCCAGACTACTTGATACGTAGAGGCCTACCTCGCCCTATCTCTATCGCATGACCGAATTCATTAACCACTCCTGCTATTCTTACTTGTACATAGGTCGCGTGGGCAGGCAAACTAAGGAGGACAGGGCGACTGCCAGACAAGCATCTTCACTATCAGGTTGCAGGTCTTTGCAACCACCTGCGCTATTGAGCCCATCATCTTGACTTTGCCACGTTGGGCAGGCTCCTCTTGCGAGGGCCTAAGAAGCACTTCAAAATCCTAGCATAAATGATAAACGTTTAGGAACTTCACAATTCCATGAATCCATGAATCAAACCACTGTCTTATGTCGGGTTAGATCTTGTACTTACACATCAATCCTGAGGTGAGACATGCGGAGAGGCGGGTTAAGACAAAGGTGAGACCAAAAGTTCTCGTATCGTGCAATGCATAGTTGAGGCTAAGCTTGGCACATACCTACATACATTTATAAGTACCCGCATATCTAGATCATCTATCAAGTCTATGTAGTCTGATTGGCTCGTGTCAAATCAAAGAGCTCAAGGCCGAGTAAGGAAAGTGTGGTCTTACTTACAATTTGTGCATTTACCATATCAATTCTATATATATAATGAACCGCTGTAGGCCGGCTGGAACCTTATATACTACATACTGTGTATTTAAGACTCCAAATCCCTAAGCTTTGGTTAGCTGGTAGACTCGCGGACACTAGGCACTAGTTCAGCCCCTTCACTCTGGTTTCAATGTCGTATTAATTAACCTATGCAGATACATCGGTAGTGCTGTAGCTGGTACGAAACGGACTTACCTTTACTTAATTTTATACCTCTCGCGCCAGCATGCTCAGGTACTTACTTAGCCTCTCAATCTTAGGTCTGCTACTGTTTAAGATAGATGCCTCAATGAATACCAAGTTCCAAATTACCCTCAAACGTTGAGGGATGCTGGCAATGCTAGCTGCCTAACCTGGGTGAGACTGGGCGATCTCTTAATAGCTAGTGGATTCAAATCCCGCTCCCCCCAAATAGTGCGTGTCAAGGAGCAAAACTCGGGGGCTAATGGGTGGCCCCACAATTGGTGCGGGGTTGAGGTTGGTGTGAGAGGTCGGGGGCAAGGGAGGTTGGCCGAACTACTGGTACAGTACATCTCGATAGCTCGGCGCGATTGCTGATAGATAGAGCGTAGCTAGCGCAGGCCACTACAGTTACAACTTGCTAAACCGGACTGCATAAATCCCTAGAATCCCGTCCGGTTTAGACTAGCGTCCGGTATAACCAAATTTGCGGGCGGGGCAACAAGAGCACCTCATCACACCGCAACACGAGCAGATCAAAGGAAAGAAGCATATTGGAAGGCACAGACATAATTCTATAGTTAATAAGTAAGATCTATAACGTTCTGACAGTGTAAGGAGGTCGCTAATAATATTATAGGATGGGTGTTAAGCGGGCATTCTCTTTGAGAGAGAAATATGAGATCTGTCTGGAGCGGGAGAAACAAGTAAAGGCAGGGAAGAAGATGCGATTGGATGAATTCGGGCTTCTATTCCCAGATTGAAGTGGCAAAGGAATCCCAAAGTCTACACTAAGTGATATATTAGCTATGTCAGATGAGATTTTGTAGAATCCACCAGTGGATGGAGCACATAAGAAGAAGAAGAGAGCACCGGTCTATCCAATATTTGAGGCATTGTTGGCAGAGTGGATTGAACGTGCTCATGCAGTTCGAGTTCCAATTAATGATGCTATTATACAAACTCAAGCACGTTAAGGTTCAAGCATCACTTAAGGACTTCTGGGTTCCAACTTCCGCTTCCTCAGATACCCCATCCGGTTCTGCTAATTAATTTTCTATGTATATATTTTTTTTATTCTTGAGATTGCTTGTCCGGTCCGGTTTACTATTTGTCCGGTATAGCCAATAAAATTTTGCGCTGTAGTTCCAAAACCGCCAAAGCCCGTCCGTAATAGCAAGTTTTCCGGTTAAAGGCGTTCCGGTTTAGCAAGTTGTAACTGTAGGTAGGCGCAGTAGGCGCACCCTAGTCTGGCTAGCACTAGCCTCTCCAAAGGCTAGTGAAGGCTAGTGCTAGCCAGACTAGGCGCACCCATGTTGTTCCGAAGGGATAAGTAGTGACCCGTTCGGGAAGGCATTCAGGCAGAACACGCTAATAACTTCACTATCCTATAACAGAAAAGCAGCAGCTTAGATATCTAGTAGTCTGGCTAGCACTAGTTTGGAGAGGCTAGTGCTAGCCAGACTAGATATCTAGCTGCTTTAGATGCAGAAAAGGGGCTCGTCATGACGAGGTGTTACTATATACCAACCACTACAAACACCACTGTATCACTGTAAATACTATTTAAGCATTCATATTACAATTCCCATGGCCTATGTCTATGTACAATATCTTCAGCATGAACACTTGTCAGACTACCCAATGTGACCTGCACATGATTAGCTCATTCTTCCATTCGCTGACTTTGTACTGTATCGCCGTCTAGGTTAAGCTGATCCATCAACTCATACGCTGTATAGAGTTGCTGTTGTATCTGCTCAAAGCTTTTTCGTACCCGACCAATAATATTTGCCCTCTCAGTATTCCGCCTACTACCCTTATCTTCAACCCACATAGTACCCATGGTCTCATACACTTCCATACCACACTCCTCAAACATCATCAAGTATACCTTCCACTGTACTGTAGTCAACACTTTGATTTCAGTATCAAGATGGAAGATATGTCGGCATGGAAGTAAATATTGTCTGTAGAACTTGCAGTGACACCGCAAATTCTCATCAAACCTAGGTAATTCTTTCCCCTTCGCTATGCGCTCCTCAACAGCATCAAGCTCACGAGCAAGTAATTTCTGAATAGGAACTGGCAGCTGACCTATTTCTGCATACTGTTTTGTACAAACAGTAAGTTTGCGATTTCGAAAGTGACTTTTGGCTACTTCAGCCCGATTGTCAACATCATTCGCAGCATCTATGATATTTAAAATCATACCATAAATTTCATATGATGCTACTTGCCCTTTGGAAAGCCCCGCACCAGACTTCAGCTTGCGATGCCATGCCTCACAGGCATTTGTAGTGGTGGCTTGAAGAAGGAAGGGGCTATGCTGCCGAGCATACATTGCCCACTTAGGTGCATTCTGAAGCCAGTAGGTGCGAATGTATTTTGTAGTTTCTTCGTCGGCAGCCGCAATTGCCTGTTCACATAGCTCACGATTTTTGATCTCAGTGAAGCAGTACATAGCGTGCTTGAGAAGCTGATATATAGGCTTGTTGGCATTAGAGCCAAGTCGCCGGAGGAGGGTTCGGTTGGAGTGAACAGAGCAAAGAAGATGAGCTACTTCCTGCTCACCCGCATTGAGACCTGGAAATGCCAGGCGAATTGCACGCTGTTCAATTGCAGAATCATCAGTCATAATATAACGTGCTTGCCATTCATTTACCTAAATAAATAGATATTAATATGAGCTCAATCTAAGAGGGGAGTTTCTTGTATAATATAAAGAATATAATTGAAATTCATGCGTACCACTACACCACTGCTGTATATGCTTTAATCCTTCTGCAATGATGTCTCCATTCTCTCGCTCAACAACCAAGTGCGAGGTTGGAATCCATATATTATGCTCATTACGAACAAGAAATGAAAACATATTATGACCCCACCGATTGAGCTTATGCATAGTATCAAATTGCGTAAACTAGCCTCGCCTTTGCAGTATCAGAAGCCTTGTAGGATAAGCAAAAACTAATCCCCATCTTTGCTCCTTCTTACTGTCAACTACATGCACCTGTTCAAATAACCACCCTCGTTCCATTAACAAACTACAAGCATGAAGAACATCATCCTCAAATAGCTTGCTATATGGAAGTGCCCGTAGGTCCGCTGACCCCAATCCTCGCTTTAGATTCCTAACATCTTATCTATATGCCGAATCCATTAGCTATATGATACCTTATCTAGTAGTCTCTATCAGACCTGCATAGACTTATACAAACATTTTTAAAGACGAGCCACCAAGCTCTTTCAGCCACTCCGAACCTTTATATATACCTGCACCATGGATAGCATGGTAAATCTGAGTAGCAGAGTAATTTTTAGCTGCTTCAGACTTGATATACCCCACTAATATACTTGGTTTTTTGATCCAGAAGCTCTCCTCAATATCATGAGTATGGGTATATTTATCAAGACGCTCAATCGTAACTACTGAACTGTCAACTGAATGCGAGACCTTAATTCGGACATTGCAAAGGTCAGCATTTCGAATACTACTCTGCCGGCGTTTAATAACCTTGCCATCGGAATCCACAACTTGAGCGATATTTGACTTCCTACTTTTCCGCAGTCTGCACTCATATTTCTGAACACGTACTATACCATAAGCTTGTAGCAGCTCTTGCTCAAGCTTTAAATAAACCGAATCCACATACGGCCATATCTCGTCAAATATTTGAGGGGATATAGTAAATGGTTTGCTAAGCTCAAACAATAGAGTGCAGTAGTGCAGAATATCAGCAGAGATTGGCATCATGGTTTCGGTAGACATTTTATTTTATTGGTATTCACGGTGATATTGTATTTGCAGTATGGTATATGGTGACACCTCATCATGACGAGCCCCTTTTCTGCATCCTAAAGCAGCTAGATATCTAAGCTGCTGCTTTTTTGTTATAGGATAGTGAAGTTATTAGCATATTCTGCCTGAATGCCTTCCCCCGTTCGCCATGGTGCACAGTCTTCCCTCAAAAAAATAACCCTCAAATAATTAGCTCCTTTCCAGTATGCCTTAATTAAGTTAGATTTCAACCCAACATAAAGTAGTAATATCTTGAGAATAAGTTGCGAATAAGAAGAATTTCTTGTATGAATCTGAAGGATCACTATAGGTAGGACTCTGGTTGTACTAAATACGTGCGTACCTAATTGGACGTTTAATAGGGGTATTCAATCCATACTTTGAACGGTTTTTTTTTAATCGGGGTTCTTGCCCGGTTTTGACCGTTCTGGGTTTGAGTCCCTCATTTTGCAATTGCGCAAATGGCAGTTTAAACGCCCGATTAAAACGGGGCGGTGTTTTTGGGGTCAAGGTGCCAATCGTCTAGGCTGAATTGGGCTAGGTTCTAAATTAACCTCTCTTCGTGACTTATAGGAAGCGCTTCCGGAAGCGCTTCAAGCCCAACAGCAGGGGTGTGCCACTTTACTTATTCTAGTATCGTAGCAGCACGAATGTTAGACATTCCTACACTCAATATAGGTAAGCATATTTTATGCTGCTAAACCCAATTCAAATAGAGAGAATAGGAGTCGTCTACAACTCCCACGGTCGATTTCTACTAGCAATACCTACAGCGCGCAAACTTGTCAAACTATCTAATGTCACCTGTACATGATTAACCCATTCCTCTACTCGCTGATTTCGTACTGTATCCTCCAGATTGAGCTGATCCATTGACTCGTGTATTGCATAGATCTGCTGTTGCAACTGCTCAACACACGCTCGTACCCGAATTATACTATTAGTCCTCTCAGCATTCCGCCCATTACCTTCTTCTTCAATCTCAACGAATTGTAATATCTATACCATCCACAGGCCGAGAGACTTTGATTCGAACATGGCATAGATTTTTATCACGAATACTGCTATTCCGCCGTTTAACAATCTTGCCTTCTGTCGCAACCTTCGCAGTGCTTGATTTGGATGATTTTCGTAGCCGACACTCATATTTCTGAACTCGTACTGTACCGTTGCATTGAAGTAGCTCCTGTTGAAGCGTTGTATAAACCGAATCGACATATGGCCATATTTCGTTAAACTTCTCTACAGATATAACAACTGGTTTATTGAGCTCAAACAAAAGGGTACGGTAGTGTAGAGCGTCCGTAGAAATTGGCGTCATGGCTTCCGACATCCTGAATTCGTTTAATGAATGATTCATAGTAAAGAGATAATACGTATCAGTATCTACTCAACTCCTATTCTCTCTATTTGAATTTGGTTTAGCAGCATAAAATATGCTTACCTATATTGAGTGTAGGAATGTCTAACATTCGTGCTGCTACGATACTAGAATAAGTAAAGTGGCACACCCCTGCTGTTGGGCTTGAAGCGCTTCCGACTTATGTGACCAATGAGGCTGAGCTCAGAGTAGAAGACACTTAGCCATATTTGGCTAGTTAGGTACTCTCTAAACAGATTGGGCTAGCTCTGCATTTTAAGTTCATTCAAACGATTCGTTCAAAAAAGCTGTTGAACGGCCGTTTAAAACCGCTTTAAGTGGGACCAATGTCGCTTAAAATTTAGTACGCGCAAACCGCGCAACCCACTTGAACGGTTTGAACGGCGTTTAAAAAAAGGATTGAATACCCCTAATGTACAGTCAAACCACAGATGGGTAAAATATACTAAATTTATGTATGCAGTGGACGTTCTAGTCTGGGACACAAGGCATGAGAGGGTCTCATGCCAAAGCAGTAGGGTCTTGGCATGAGACTAATTCATCACCAACCCAGAAAGCTTAGTCTCGTTGCGGCAGCCGCTAGATAATATACAGCCTAGCGTTAACGTGCTACGAACGGAAAGACATGAGATCGCTTTGTGTCAACCAGATTTGTCATAGCCTAGACAAGTAATAGTCTGATCTAGTCTTCGAATTGGGAAGTTAGCTGCTATGACATAACCCACTTGGCCCACTTGGCAGGTAGAATATAACAATGTAAAAGAATTAAGCTCACTTCCTCGCCTCCCTACTTAACAGGTTTGAAAGAAACTTGAGGCCGAATAAATACCTGTGAGGATACTCAATTTATCTCCGAGTTCCGAAGCACTTAATTATCCAAGAGCCTTTTCACATCTAAAGAGAATTTTAAACCCACAGATATTACAATCAAAATGAAGAAGGTGCTCCTTGCCGCAGCTAAAGAGCTCTGTGAAGCCTTTGCCCAAGGGAAACCGATTCCCGAACTTCTCGACTTCTTCACCGAGCACGAAGCCATCGCTATCGAACATGGCCACCCTAGTATTGCACCTTGGCTCGGTCAAGAATACATCGGACATAATGAAATAGCGAAATACTTCCAGATGATTGCCGATAACTTAAGCTTCCAAGACATGAAATTCAGGGAGTGGTTTGTCGACGAAGACAAGTTTCGTGTTGGGGTGCAGGGGAACGCTAGATGGACATACAAGAAGACGGGAAAAAGCTGGGATGAGAAGTTTACATATGTGCTCGACTATGCCGAAGGGGAAACAGAAGGGGAAGTTAGTGTGAGAGAAGTCAAGTTGAGGAAGTATGCTGTGTGGGCAGATACTGGTGCAGTAAGTCCGACCTCACTTCTCACACAGCCGCTCAATGCTTAAGTATTGTGCATGGAGCTTCATTACCATCCAAAGCTATATCTATGGCTCCTTGTCCTTTCTGTTTTCTAGCTTGTCAAAATCTTAGGCGATAGGACTGACATACGTGGGCAAAACCAGCTGCTATTGGCGAGCAGGGGAGACCCAGCCCTCACTTAATCGGATGGGACTTTAGGGTTCGGAGAAATGCAGGCGGTTTATTACAAGTTTTAGTCGGGGAGAGGGGAATGTTTGTAGATGCAGTATATAACCTAGCTCATGGACCGCAATAAATGTTCAATATTATATCCAATTCCTGTTTTCCTACAACTTCAAGGGAAGAACAGGTTACACCCAAAGGTCACAGTATAATACACATAAATTAGGCTTGAAAACTTAAGAGGCTAATGGAAGGATTTCATAGAATGTTTACGGCTGTTATCTACCGAGATCGCTAATATTGGCTGGAGAAATACTGTTCATTTCGCTATTGGCAAGGTAATAGGTGAACTCCGATTATCAAAAGCTTGGAAGTGTTTCGGACGTGCATGCTAACCTCGATGGCATGTATCTAGGGATTTAATGTTCTATGATGTCGAGACTAATTTTAGAAATCAAACAACGGAGCCAGACTAACTCAGCAAGTAAAGAGGCTTACACATATACAAACTATCGTAGCTTTATATAAAGGTAGCCCAGACTATGGATTAGGTACAGTGAATGGTGCCCCACATATATGTATCGATTCGACTCAAAAATAGTACTGGGCTAACGTGTTTCCTATGTACTTACAGCTTCTACAGCTATCATGACCTGAGACTGTTACGGCTGAGAATCTAAGTTGTCCCACGAATGATGCGGGGTTGTTGAGCAAGCTCACCGAGTGTACACAAATATGATTCGAACTGACTATAAGACGCCACACTGACAGGGCAGAAGCAGGGGTCTTATAGCACGCCAAAAATTCGAGGACAAAAGTCATGAGAAAGTTTGTTGATTGCTACTTCATAACGCAACTTTGCAACTACAAAGTTGCGCACGCACCAGGAACTTGAGATAATGTGAACTCTTGCTTTCTGGTCTTTCTCTTGGTATTAAATGCGTGCAAAAATGAAGAGGACGGAAGAAGAGTTTAGCTGGTGAGGGTTTGATTGCTATGGTGTTCAAACCCTTGTCAATATAGCCCCTACAGCCAAATTACGCTTAGAATCATTTTCCGTCACCTCCGAGTACAGCAGCGACAGCTCAAACAAACTAGTATCATAAATAGGTATGCTTAACCATTGTGGAATTTTACCGATATGCAGAGGCTTAGCTGTCAGCCCTGCTACAGCTTTCCATTAACTGCAGCTGCTTATAACTTATCTGGACTCCAGTAACATTGGCAGCTTTTCATTCAACTGTCAGAGTGCCGATCCCTTTAGTGATAGTTTGCCGACTGGAAAGATATTCGACTGAGAGATTCCCATAATTCCCCCTAGTTCACGTTTCCTTATTGTTTAGAAACCCTTTTCTGATTTTTTTGTGTGCCATTTGTTTGCAATTTTTCAGGGGGCCCCAACAATGTGGCACCCTTCCTTCTCCTCGATTGCCCTGGTAGTGACATCGATCCATCTTGCACTTGCGGATCAAATGGAAGCCAGGGATGGGAAGCAATTTGAAAAAAATGCCATTAGAGAGCCCCTCGGGCCCAAAGTTGATACTTACTGGCCAGTATTGATAAAATGGGATGTACGTTTCCCCGAAGCCAGTTGGGAATATTGGGAAATAACTGAACTTAACTCCACTGTAGCCTGATACTAAGGGGACTATTAGTCTTAAGTTATTGAAGGGCAAAGCCCCGGATGGATTGGAAGAATGTGAGACCATTGCAGGTTTGTTGCACTTTAGAGACTTCGTCACTCATGATCCTTATACTCATACCTTTGCTTAGATCATATCAAGAACACTGGCATCTATATATGGCTTACCGGAGATTGGCTCGAGGACTCGGGTACAATGAAGGCGGAATACAAGTATGAGCTCAAAATCATTGACGATGAAACCGGAAATTACAACCTCAGCCCGGGTTTCAACCTTATTGTTCCCCATTCGACCTTTACCCAGCAAAATACAGGAGGAAACGATGACAAGTCTGCCAAGAAGGGCAGTAACAAAGACATCACGGATGAGGATGTTGATTTTGTGGAGCCCGAACAGGTTGGAACTGGCAAAAATCACTACCAGCAACATGGCAAACCGAGACCCCAATCAGAGACTAAAGATTCAACATATGTCACTAATACTGACGATAACAAAGATGAAGATCCTACCTTGGGAATTGGGAAGAATCACCAATATCACGGGAAGCCCAGACCTCACGACAAGGGAACACAAACTAAAGATAGTCAGAAAGAGCCATACCCGGATGATGAACCTGACTTTGTAGAACCTGGTCCTGAGGAGACAATTCAAAAGGGACAGAACCGCTACCACGGGAACAGCGGAAAACCTAAATCTAGTGTCACCGATATCGATAGCGCTGAGGAGGACTTCGTAGAACCTGAATCTCTAATCACTGGGTCCACCAAGCGCCCTTCAAACGGCAATTCCCAATCCGTTGCCAACGCCAACACAACGCAACAATCCACCAGCTCTTCCTCCTCTGGAGGCCTTCCCAAGGGGGCAGTTGCTGGAATTGCGGTGGCCGTGATTGTGGTGGTTGTTGCTATCGTACTGGGGATTGGGTGGTGGAGGTTGAATAAACATAAGAAGATCATGGTAGAGAAGAAGAGGAGTAGGATTGGGTATGACGGGGTTGGAGACTTTATTGCTAAAGGAAGGAGTAGTGTGCTGTATGATGGGCCACAGATGGCCCAGTATACCCCTAGGCAGAGTATTGAGACAAGGTATGATCCTCCCACGGGCCAGGGGTTGCCTGTGGTGGAGAGTACGCCGAGGCACAGCGTAGATACGAGGTATGATCCGCCGAGTCAGCATAGTGTGGATACGAGATATGATTCACCGAGTCAAGCGCCGCAGGCGCATCATTAGAGCTGAAGGGGTGAGATGGGGACAGCGGGGTAGGAGGTGTGGCTGAAGTGAAACTTATTGCGAAATTCCTGGTGGGGGATATGGGGCGTGGGGAGGCTTCAGAAGGCCACACTGATTTTGCGGATCATGAGTTAGATATATTCAAATATTGGGAGGCTATGACTGGAGATGAGGAGTTGGGGTTTCTACGGGATATTATCTTTTGTCCTTGTGTAAAATCAATGTTATGGAGAATAAGATATCACCCTTCTATTTGGTACAAGGTAACTGAGGTTGAGGACGATGTAGTCACCTTGATTTGGCAACGATCGCAAATCACAAATAAGGGTAAAAAATTAGCAGGTGAAAGTGGGAATTGAACTCAGAACCATTATGGATTGTTGTATCATAAGTTCTGAATTGGATGGTACGCCGGCATCGTCGTACGGGGTTGAACTTAGCTGGGAAGGCAATTCTGGAGAAGACTGGAGAGATAACATAGAGGTTGAAGTGAAGCTTTTTCTTATTCTGCTAGATGCTCGATCTATTAATAGTCACGGTGGTCCCTAGTGTAGAGAGGTTATAAGGCATAACGACTCTCATATATACCTGATATCCTGTGACTGCTCTTCTACTTGATTTGATGCCTCAATACTCTGTAATGGTTGATGAAGCTGTGCCAACCATTGTTGGTTTTTGCTTCTGCTGCTCTAGTTCTTCTCGTCATTTACTACTCTATGGATTTATATATAGTATTAGCTCCAATCCCATATAAATTGAATGGGATACTCGAAGAAACGTCCTGTCAACCTAACGATACGTTTTCCAACTCTGCACTTATCACAGGTCCTCCACCTATCACGAGGCCACCCGGGTTTCCAGGTGGCTCGTCATACGACCCTTAAGGTTGTGCATACGAGTACTGAGTTCAAAAAAAAAAAACCTATCACCTGTTGGTGTAGATGTCCATACTTTTAGATCGAAGGCTCTTCGACACCGTGAGCAAGCAACAGGATTGATTTAGTATGTGTTCTGAGAGTTCATGATTAGTGCTTGGAGCTGTATCACAGGTTGATTTCATGTTTGTTCTGAGGATCAGTAATAGCTGCTACGTTTGAATGCTGTATACTTGTGTCACGTGGCTGCCCTCGCCAAGAGTGCTAGCGTGCAAGATGTCCAGTAAATGAAATACAGGCAAACCTGGCTATAGTGAAACTCGACGTACTGAAAAACTGGCTGTACCGAAGGGATTTGTCAGACCATTCCTGCACGCAGCTAAAGTACCCTGGCTATAGTGAAATTAATCGGTATAACGATAGTGAAGAGAATTCCGCGGCTAATAAATTAAAACATAGCAAAACTTTATTGGCTATAGTGAAACTAGTAGTGCGCTAACAAAATAAATGGAAGCAAAGGGGCTTACTTGACGACACTACACTAGACAGGAATATAGGAATAGGGAACTATATATATAGACAAAAATAGGGAACTAGAGGGAAAATAGAGTGAACATACGAGATGTAATACAATATGAGAGTGACAAGAAAAGAAAGGCAGAGCTTCTAATAAAAAACTAAGAAAGTGATAGGTCAGAGTGTGGTTGTAGCCAATTGTCAAGCGTATTTTGCTTCTTATTTGCCTCTACATACTGACGTAGGGACCGCTCTACATAGGTAAGTGATTTTGCAAGATCAGAAATATTAATTTCAGCTGATCCAGGGACTGGAGGAAGAGTAGCAACTGGTAGTGACTGAAAATAATGTCCGAGTTCTTGAAGGAAGTTGAACTGCAGCAGTACCTGATATAACTGGAGGAGGTAGTGCATGGTCTGGTATATCTTCATCATACATGGATTCAAGGTCATTATTCAAACCAGCTAGAGACGTAAGTCCAGCGTCCATGCATTCCTTCACATGTGTTGACATCTCAATTGTATGAGGTTCAACTGAGATTGTTGTCAAATCTTCGTCATGTAGAAGGTAGTCATTAGTGACTTGCTCGATATCTGCTGGAGTTGCATCAGAGTTAAGAAGACTAGCGATGGAAATTTACGTTGCTTTCAGAATTCCTCCAGTTTCATTTCCCCAGGCCGCTGTCCTTGAATCTGTCGAGCTTGACATATCTGCCATTTTTCTAAGGCAGTACGTCCATATCGGCGTTGAGGAGGCATATTTCAATATCGAGCTGAAGTAGAAAGAACAAAAATTGACCAATATTATCGAGCAGAAGCAGAAAGAACACAAATTGACTACATCCTATCTTTTTTCTCCGCAAAACTCCTTACCCCTCGTAGGCACGTGACATCTTCTTATAACGAAACCTGGCTATAACGAAGGAAAGAGGTCGGAATCTTGGCATTCGTTATAGCCAGGTTTGCCTGTAATAACAAACTTCGTTCCAATTGAAATTGACCTTCAGAGGTCGTTGTGCCAACCAGACTATGAAATTGGTAACTTCGTTGCCAAATACTCTAGCTGATTGTAATTCACCAGATGGGTTGGGTGTATGTAGCTACTTAATCCAGTTTTATGTTGCTGATTTGTAAACTCAATCTACCAGTGAGGATATGGGCTGTAGAACCAGACTAGACTGTATATATAACAATACGTGCCGACTAGCTTATGCTGAGCCACAGTTCATCAGAGTTTACATCACATGATTATCTGAGCATAATAAATCTCCGAAGATACACCGATCCAATTGCATTGATAGTTCATTCGTTAAAGTTACCTGCTACAGCTTTGCACAACGCCACGGTAATTCTTTAAAAATCAACCGTAACATTCGAAAACTCTCCTGTCTCAAGCTTCCTCTTCCAAAAAATGCTATGAGTATCTGTAAACCCGAGCTTAACCCATCCTTCCTCCTTGACGTGGTAAAGGTTGATATATCCACCAGAAAAAGCATCCCTGTGGGTAGCAGCAAGAATACTTCTTGTTCCCAACGCCAATGCATCTTCCGTGCTCAAATCATATGAGTACTCTGCATCTAACACACCATATGCGAATGTTTGACCTGAACCGACACAGAAAAGGTCGCCCTGGAGCCGTGTCCCATCGGAGTCGACGTAGTAGAGGGCGGGGCCCTCTTGGGGGGTGACACCGGCAATCATGGTTCCCATGGAGAGACCCATGCCTTTATAGTTATAGACGATGTTGGAAAGAATCTTGGAAGCGGCAGCAACCGAGATTCGACGCTTGTGGCGGAGTTCGTGAAGGCGACATTCCATTCCGAGGTAATTGAGCCAGAATTGGCAGTCGGCGGCACCACCGGCCATGGTTCCTAGCATTTTGTCACTGTGCGGGGGGGGTAAGGATTATCAGTTTGAGGTGCCAAAGATAGTGGTGGGGGTGGGTGTCTAACTTGATCTCGATAACCTTCTTGACGGTCTGACTTGCAATCCAGTTCCCAGCAGTGGCACGGGAGTCGGTAGCTACGATGATTCCTCCCTGAAACCTGAAAGCTAATGTGGTGGTACCGTGGGCAATCTTTATGGGACAGTCTGCGTTCGCATGGTCGTCTGTTACTGCTCGGAGAAAAGCGGAGGGCTACGTTCGAGGAGTAGCTCTAATTGTCAGCGCCTCAGATATTCTGTTACGTAGAAAACTTTATCCTATGTAACTGTAGCATACGAACCTGTGCGATTGGCGGTAGGGCAAACTTCAGATTCACTGTGGGTGGACCAGAAACCCGAGTGAGCTGAACATCTTTACCATCGTAAACCTCATCATCATAAACTGAACCTGTATATTGAGCTATAAGGGTATCCATGGTGGTGTTTCTGAAGGAGATGATGGTGGGTGTTGTATATGGTGGGGGTACGGTGGGGAGCTTCCGCTGTAACCAGGAGCGCCCGAGATGTGACCAATGAGAGAAGGTTAGAGAGCCACAGCTAGCTTAGTCAGAAGCAAATCATATAGGGTACTATCGTTTATGTTTGTTTAAGGCCCCAACGAAAGCAGCACTCAATATAATGTCGCTTGAGCCAGGAATTCGACGAGAGACATCTTCTTCACCACTGAGCTCTGGGAGGTCCTCACCTGCGCCCAGAAGGAGGACTGATGACGGTATGCAGCCTGACGGCTTCATTGAACTGGGATGGAAATCAATGGATTTGGGCTGACAAGCTCAATCGGGGCCAGGAGACATTGCTCGGAGGGATCCAAAATATAAAAGATATACTGCAAATATAGAGAAGGCGTTGGTGCTTTTTGAGACACATGCGCTGCAAGAATGGGCTGACTATATTTCGTTCTTGGGGAGGTTACTGAAGGTATTACCTCTGATTAGGCTTCCTATAGCCGGAAGGAAGGCTAACCAGTGGAAAATATATGGACGATAGGCGTTGCAATCATACCCCACGTTCCCGCAAATTCCGCAGAGAGTTTTGGTGTCAAAACGTTTGGCGCAATGTCTTAACTCAAGGCTCCCGTCCGGAGTTCACCAGAAGACGATTGAGGTCTACTCGTACATATTCTCTTTGATCGGGGTGAGAATTACCATGCTCTCGTTCCAAATTGCCCTTTGGACTACTTGGAAGTGCAGAAGGCTGATTTATACTAACCTCGCTATTATGGGCGATATAGCGAGAAGGCTTAGCCAATGACTTGACTATATGGACGCCGGGATTGATGCCAGTTCTGTCCTATGCTTCAATTATTGTCAAACCTCATTTTCTGAACCTCCTAGAGACCTTCTATCTTCCTCTAGGGCGGAAGCTCAGGCCAGCTTTGAAGTCACTCATATTGGCTCTGTTGCCCGGGATTGATGAGGAAGGAGGTGAATATTTCGACGAAACATTCAACCTACTGGAGTCTATTAGGACAGCTGTTGGGGAAGACACATATTTCTGGCAATGTTTCCTATTAGCAACCATAACCTCTCCTGCGAGAAGACAGGGGGCATTGGCTTTTCTTTCGAAGAAGCTGCCTAAGCTGGACAACGAAGAAGCACTTACATCTGCGTTAGTTAGCCCAGAGCCAGGTCTTTTGTTACGAAGCTTCAGTACAGGTCTGCACGATGAAAATTTGTTGGTGCAAAGAGGATTTCTGGACCTTCTGGTACAAAGCCTACCGCTTTCATCACCGATTCTCCAGAAGTAAGTTACCCTGATGCTGTAAACAACCGGGTATCATAAATATGATATATCTAATTACTTCCCGTTCATCTTAGGCTCGCTAGCCCTTCAGATTTGCAATTCCTGATTACCTCTGCCGCAGGTGTAGTTTTGCGCCGGGATATGTCACTTAATCGTCGACTATGGGTTTGGTTCTTAGGCCCAGAATTTCAGGACCAACAATCTCCAAATGTTCATTTCAGGACAGATTATTTTCACAAATATGGGCTCCATGAGTTGGTAGAGGGGTTACAGCATATGGTCGATTCCAACAGGTTGGAGCCATTAGAAAGAGCACGACCAGCTAGGATATGTCTTTCCTTGATGGACAGATGGGAAATTGGGGGGGCGGTGGTTCCAGACCTATTCCTTCCTATTGTTCGTTCAATAAAGGCCTACCAGAAAGCCTCAGCATCACCTGAACATTACCAAGAAGTGATGAGGTCCGGGGCCATGTTTTTTGATGGAGTGGAATCTCATCTGATTTGGGGGGTTATACATGAAAGCATAGCTTCTGCAATCACAGGCTCTAATGATACCGGTGGAGATCAAATGGAAAAACTAGATTTGGTAGGCTTCATTTTGCGAACATTCAATGTCCGTGAAGAAGAGATGGTTGTGGTGCATGCTCCATTGGTTGTCTTGTCATTGCTAGTTATGCTACGTGCATTGGCTCACAAAGGTGCATCAGAGCTCTTATCCAAAGGCTTCGGTTTAGTGGAGAGTCTCTTGGAGCTTATCCCACAGCGAGCGTTCCACGCTTCCAAAGATGGGGATGATATCTCGAGTGTCAACGGCAGAGCTATTTTACCCTCTATAGATAAGTTCTACTCTCGCCAGTCTATCAAATCGAGCGCACCTGTCCCATTCTCTGCGGGTGTTATCGGAAAACTTCTGGTCCGTGAAATGTCGGATGTTGTTCGTGAGGCAATTACATCTCGACAGGACGATTCAGGGATTCGATACAAGTTGATGGTCCAATTCCTTAAGAAGGTTCCCGGAATTGCAGATTGGGATGATATTCCTCTCATAAAAGCCATTGTGGAGGTCTTATCGGCCGAGAATATCGCATTCAACACATTACAAGGCTCTACACAAGTCATAGCATCACTGTGTGGCAATGGATATCTCGACAAAAGGTCCACAGATAACCTTGTTTTCCCCATAGTCAAACAACTATGGACGTTTCTCTCACCAGATACTCCAAAGTATCACGTGGAAGCCGTGAAGTCTCTCTGGAGCCTTCAAGATGTACTTAATGACAGACGAGTCGAAGCAGCTATTTCTACATTTATGACGAACAAAGAGATTCGTGGAGTTTATGAAACTCGTTCAGCAGAATCAGGAAGAAAATTCTCAGTTTTGTGGGCCCATAGCATAGTACATACGAATTATGAAATGATACTCACTAGGCCACTATTTCTTTTTTTGGACTCGCTCGTTGAGGAGGGAACTGAATTACATATATTCGCTCGAGGATGGCTTCAGAATCTCCAGACAACTGCAAAGTATGTGATATATTTGTCCGTTACCGAAGAGAGTTTCGCTAATACTAATAATAGGCTCTTCAATTTATTCACTTTAAAACTTTTGAGCTTTCAGTTCCTACGGGATCCTGGTATGCGGGATACAAACGGTAATCCTAATCATCGTCATAAGTATACTCCAGACGACGACTTGGACGTGTGTTCCTATTACCTTCAGACATTATCCAATGTTCTGAGATACTCAACAGAGGCAGCAATTGCATCCATTGCAAAGGAAAAAGTGAATGCCACCAATGAGTCGGCTGCCAGACAGCTCAAAAACTGTATGCATGCTTCTCCGCTCTACATCTTAGGATTACTGACGGTTTGCAGATGGGCTAGATGAAGAGCCAATTGTGCAGGATGCTCTCGTAAAATTACTTATAGCGGCAATTGACGGGGAAGGGCAAGATCCCCGCAACCTTCATACAGTGTCAAAGCTCCATAGGACAGCTCTTTCCGTCCTTCATCAAATCCTGCTTAGCCCTGCTGCCGAGTCTCTTGCCACTCTGCAACTTGAAAATATCTTGATTGCAAGGTTAATATCACTGCTCAGCAGTCCCGATACCTATGTTCAGGTCTCCCTTTTAGATGTCCTTTTTGCTGCTCTGAAATTAAGTTTGCTACGCCCTGGATCGCCTCTGAACAACGCGAGACGGCCGTCACTTGAGCCTGGTCCTAAGAGTACAAGGCTTTCGCTGTCACTGGGTGATGCGGAGAGACCTAACCCGACCCCCCAGCCCATACCACCAGCGCATTTGGTGAAATGCTTGATAGGTGGATTTTCTTCACCCAGCAGCCGACCCGTGTTAGATAGCTGGGTCAGTTTCCTAGCGGAATGCCTTCCCCTACTATCACAAGTCATTTTCCAGATCCTTATACCCTTAGTTGAGTGTGTTATTGAACAGATAAGAAAGAACTTTGACATTCTTAAGTCTCTCTATACTGACGGTGTTACGAGCCTTACTGCTTCATCTGAATATACCCTTATGTCGTTACTGAATGGGCTGGAGCAGATACTTGCGACTGCGCATGATAAGCTTATGACTGAGGAGGTTAAGAATCCCAACCCCAAAACTCCTAACGAGGGGACAGGATTTTTTGGGAACATGGTTTCTGGGGTTTTTACCCAGGAAATACCGCAGGCAAGGAATGCTACAGCTAATAATCGACTAACCGTTCTGCTTTGTTTTCAAGACACCGTCCGGATCTGTTATAATATATGGTCTTGGGGTGACAACGAAAATAACTCAGCCCTTGATTCATCGTCTCTTGGGTCATTCGGGTACACATCTATGAAGCTTCGTGCGCGGTCGAGGCGAATACTAGAACATATGTTCGCAGCGGAGACCCTAGAATGTCTGGAAACCCTCATTCAACTCTGGGTTGGTCTAGGCAAGACAGACACCTCACGTGCGGATTCGGTCTTCAAGCTGGTCAATGTACTTGATGGCTCCCGGCCGAAATTCACCGTTCCAGCACTCTTTAATGCTATCTACAGCCGGACTAACCCTTCTGCCCTTGAGCCATTCCGCAAGTCCACACTAACTGCAGAAATCAACGACCTTGATATAGTAGTATTTTTAGTTCAATATGCTCTGTCCTTGGAAGATGATGCAATGGATGAGATATGGACGGATTGTATGGCTTTCTTGAAAGATGTCCTTGCCAACCCTTTCCCTCATCGTCAGTCTCTCCCAAGCTTACTCCACTTCATATCCATACTAGGGGAGAAAGTGGACAATACCAACTTTGGGGAGCAAAAAAAGATGCGGAAGGAATTAGGAGTATGCAATATCCACCCTCTGAGCTTTATGACACAAGTCTAACTTGTTTAGGATTTATTCTTACGACTTCTCACCGCCGTCTTCACTGTTCGCCCTATCAGCACAAACGCGATAGAGCCAATTACTCCCGTTGAGGGGGGGTTGGGTGGAGATGGAAAGGGTGATTTGGCTCATGCAAAGCCTGGAGATAATCTCATAGATATCCTTGCCCTGGTGGTACCACAGCTGAGAAAGGTTCTTCTTGAGCAAGAACGAGTGCTTGCAGCTGCCTCAACGATTTCAACAAGTTTGATCGGGCCAATGTTTCGATCCAAAACATTCCCTCACAATGTGTCTTCCGGCCTTTTGAATCTACTCTATCAACTTACTCGAATATCGAACTCTCAAAAGGTCTGGAAGAAAGATCTCTCAGATGCATTCAACGATCCAAGATTCTTTTCATTCTCTATACCTTTGGTCAAGAAGCACTGGGTTCCCTTACTCAGGCAGTGGATTCTTGGAGACAGGGACAGGTTAACGGATTTGCTTCAAAGAATCACACCTCCTACTACCGCGGGGGTTTTATTTGGCGTAGGCGCTACTTCGGCAAGAATAGAAGCGGACCGCAAGACCCAACTAAACCTTCGCAGAATAGCGTGCTTGATATTTGCAGCCGACGCAGACAATTTTGTTGTAAATTTGAAGGAGATCGAGGATTCTATTGTGGAGCTTTTGAATGCGACATCTGTGAGTTCGCCATCGTCAGCCACTCGCGCTGATGTTTACCTTGTCCTGAGAGCACTCATTCTCCGTATGTCACCAATCCACCTCAATTCCTTCTGGCCTCTCATCAACACCGAGCTTCAATCTGCACTCTCTTCCTTACTTCCAGAAGAGGATTCAGATTACACAGAGTTTTCCTTATTACAGGCATGCAAACTGTTGGACACACTTCTTGTCATTGCCCCCGATGAGTTCCAGCTATCGGAATGGTTGTTCATTACAGATACCATCGAGGCAGTCTATCGTCCGCCAAACTGGTACCCCACGGCTCTGACAGACCAAGTCGCCAGCTTTTCTACGAGCACCGCAACAGGAACCACTACCACATCTTCAACGTCTGCACTATCTACTGCCGGGGTAGCATCGCAGCAAGTACAAAACAGAGACGTTCCGGAATTGGCAGTGAACCTGGGAACCACGAAGTGTCCATGGCTATTCCATGAGAGTGTTCGGAGCCTTGAGAGAGCGGCTATGGCTACAGCCTCAGTGTCCACTGGAAGCACGCCTAATCTCCCGGTCATTGATGGACAGATCATGCAGCAAATACTGCGGCCATTCTTCAGGAATTTAAGTTTATATGCGTATGAGAGCACGTATTCAATGGGTGTACCAGATGTGGCGGCATGTGAGGATATGTTTTTAGCAGATTTATTTGAGGATGTTGGGAGTCTTGGGGGAATGAGCAGCACTGTGAGTTAGGTGTGTGATGTGGTGTGATGGAGTAGATGAAAGGAAGTATTCCATATCACAATTCAGTCAGTGAATAGTTATTATGATTGTGAATATAAATAATTCGTAAATTGTGGTTGAATCGATCTAATGATGTAAAGAATAATACGCCAAACGCCCGGTGATAATCTACCTCACACTCCGGACACCGTTTCTGGTTCATATATCATAATGCTCCCCACTGTTCCAGGTTCCAATATACTTTCAATCTCGAAGCTCCGCTGATTTACCCTCATACACTCTTCCACCGCTTTCTATCCTTCAAACCTCTCCTTCCCTTCTCCACCACTCGTGCCATTAGGCACATCACCAACCAGTCCCTGCTTCCTTGGTGACGGCAAAAACCCACTAACAACAAATGATACTACCAGCACCGTGGCGAGTATTACAATCGCCCATTTGACCTTTTTCCGGCGCCCAGGAGCAAACCCGCGGCTAGGTTTCTTCATTGGAAGTTGGGATTCTAGTTCGTAATATGTTTCAAAGGAGTCTATTGAGTCTCTAGACGGGGAGGAGGATTGTTGAAGGTTAATGTCTGTGGTGGGGTTCGATGAGCCAATGCCTAGTGGAAGGTAGGAGACATTCTCGGAGGTTGATGCGGAGGACTTCTGAGTGGGTTTGAAGCTCATTTTCCTGAATTAACAAAATGTTCTCGTTAGATTGGGATAATAGTTCCTTTATTTGGAAATGTTTCTTCGTGGCCAGGCGATAGATACTTGTGAGGTTGCCAACAGCACCTTCCCACGTGATCGTCACACTAAAGCTCACCCTGGCTTAGTAACCTTAGAAACCGCCCCACGCTGTCGCTGACGACAAGCTCTCACGGCCCCGCCATATATCGTGCTCCCCAACCATTACCACCAACTAGAGCTTTCGTTCATTATACCAATAGACCGAGAAACATATTAAACATGGGCGGCTTTGACTTTTCAAATTATACTCGTAATGCAACGTTGCAGAAACAAGGGTTCCCTCAGCCACAGGCTACAAGCACCGGAACAACGATTGTGGGGTGTATGTTTGATGGGGGGGTGGTGATTGCTGCTGGTTAGTTGTGATTCTGTATGGGAGAAAGGAAGGAGGGTTGTTGGGGTTCGACGGAGGAAGTTGAGTAGAACTAGGAGTGGGATCATGGTGCTGATGGAGTGCTTGGATTCTAGATACAAGAGCTACAAGTGGAGATATAGTAGCTGAAAAGAATTGTCAGAAATTACATTATATCGCACCGAACATCTGGTGTGCAGGTATATTGATTCTGAGCTTCCCTGGGAGAACCGAGGGGCATGTTCGCTGACAAGTCCTCAACAGGTGCCGGAACAGCTGCTGAGTACGATACCTGTTCCTCTTCTATATACATATTAACCCTCTCACCTCCTCCAGTACCGAATTCGTCACTGCCCTCATCTCCTCCCAACTCGAACTCCACTCCCTGTCAACCGGCCGCAAAGCCCGCGTCGTCACCTGCATGACCCTCCTCAAGCAGCACCTCTTCCGGCATCAAGGCCACATCGGAGCATACCTTGTCGTTGCCGGTGTAGACCCCACCGGTACCAACCTTTTCACTGTGCACGCTCACGGGTCTACAGATAAGCTTCCATATGTCACTATGGGCTCTGGTTCTCTAGCGGCTATGTCTGTTTTTGAGTCGAAGTGGCAGCAGGATCTGACGCAGGAGGATGCAGTTAAGCTGTGTGGGGAGGCAATCTTGGCGGGTATCTTTAACGATTTGGGGTCTGGAAGCAATGTGGATGTTTGTATTGTTACCGCAGAAAAGGTATGAAAATTGCCACGGAATTTTCTTCTTTGAAAGCTAATATGATCCTTCCTTTTACAGGCTATAGTAAAACGCAACTTTATCACCCCCAACGAGCGTACACCAAAGGAACAGAGCTACAGGTTCCCACGTGGAACTACAGCAGTCCTAAAGGAACAAATGATCTCGAGGGCGGAGTTGAAGAGGTATATCACTATTGTGGATGTCAGTGGGAAGGGGACAGTGGAGGGGGATGCTATGGAAGTTGATGCATAGGCTAGAATGTGGTGTATAAGTGTAGTAGACAGTGAGTTGGGAGGTTTATATCACAGCACCAAGAGTTGAGGTCTTGAGAAAATGGGGACCCTTGCTCTATATTAGCTAGCTTGAAATGGAATCTGACGGGCTTATGAAGTTCTATTATCTGTTGTCTTTGGGTAGTGATATCGTGGTTGCTATAATTACATTCACCTATGTTTGGTAGTTAGGATAGTAAAATCGTAGCTAAGAGGTGATTATCTGCCAATAGAATCTCTAACCTTTCCAAAGCATCTCATATAAATTTGCCTACGGTTGGGTTCAAAGAACTAGTACCTGCGAGTTTTTTTTCAGTTAGAAAGTAAAATTCAGGGTAATCTAGGCACACAACAGTCTAAACCCAGAGCAACTGAACTTGCATTCAAACAAATTATATAGGTATCATATCATTATATAGATTAATACTACAAGATCTTAACCAAACCCCACAACCAACCAGATATGCAAAGGTATATCAGCAAAAAAAAAAAGCAAGACCCGAACACATCTACCAGCCAGCATCTATACACCCCAATGAAGAACAATCATCCCGCTATACAAAGAAACACCAGTTGGGAGGGGAAAAATGATGTAAAAAGAATCATCACCGCATGAACAATATATGAACAGGACGCCGCCCCCCACACCTCTCCAGACTGCCAAATGATCAAAGATGTAAAGCACAAAGGTACAATCATCGACTTCGGAAATTCGCCCCCATAGGCCTAATTGCTCCACTCCCTCCCCCTCCCCTTGTCCCTCCTCCCCTAGCTCCTCCTCCTCCTCCACCCCGTGCACCGGCTCCACTGCCACTTCCACTAGCACCACTTCTACTGCTTTCCCCAGAGGCTTTACTCTTCCCCTTTCCCGTTGCATCCTTAACCTTACTTCCCCTCACTGCGTTCGCTGTGCCACTACTTCTCCTATTCCCAAAAGACCTCTTTCCCCCACGCCCTCCCAATCGTGCCGCACCATGACTCGCCCTCCCCCCAATAGCCTTCGCACCAGACTTCGATAACTCCGCCGCCGCCGGAGCCTCTCTCAGCGCCGAAGCCTGCGTTGCCTGACTCTCAAACTGCATTTTCCACTCCAACTGTCTCTCAGTGAGTCTCTTCGCCGCCTGAGATCTCGTCAATGAGGGATCAGCCTGAAATTGAGAAGCAGCACCACCAAAATATCCACTCGATGCAGCCACAGCTTTAAAATCCTCCTCGTTCCAATCCTCATCATATTCATCGGCCTCATAGTCGTCAATGAATCTGTCGTCATTTGTACTTGGGCTTTCTTCGTCACTAGACCCGATTTCGACGACGTTCCAGTCCTTCGTCTTAAAATAGCTTGACTGTGCTTTACTGGCAGGTTGGGGGGGCGGGGATGCTACATCAGCCCCAGACATATTCCGATCTTTCTCGTCGCTGTACTTCCGAGCGAGATTAATAAATTGCTGGCCATACCTATCAGCATGCTCAGGAGGAACACCAAGAATACTTTTCAGGTCAATCATTCCTGTATCATGTTATTAGTATTAGATTCTTCAATCTACTTTTGCAAGTAGACAAGCTTACTTGTAGGCAAATCCATGCCAATCTTTCTCAATATAGTGTCCGTGAAGATAGACTCATTCCGCAGCCCCTTCCTATTTGCAATATCACCCCGCAACTTCTTCGCCTCCTCCAAGAACCTGTAAACGATATCTTTCTCATACTCATTCAGGTGTGATAGAACCGGATCTTCCGTAATCGGGGGCCCCACACTCTTTGCTGGAGTTTTGCGTGTCGAGGCACCTCTGCGAACATTAGGCATTCCGAGCGAGTCGTACTGTGAGCTTGGATCATCCTCCGCAAGAGGTACAAAATCATCCTCCTCAACACCGTCATCGGAGTCATGTTGCATACGGCGACGGCCAGAGACACCTGTACGGTTTGTGGCTGTTCGTTGAGTACGAGATTTGGTAGTGGCAAGAACAGGGGATGAAACATTAGTAGATGCCACATTCTGAGAGACATTCGTGGCAGTTTGAGATGTTCCAGCTCTCTTTGGATTAGAGACAGTCCGTGAGGTGGCCTGGAGCCTTTTCAGTGTCGGAGAGTCCTCTTCGAAAGTCATTTCAAGGCGACTTCTACCAGTAGTGAAATCCGTAAACTTGGAGCCAACCTGCTATGGATCAGCTTCAAGCAATATAAGGATAAGTTGGTGAACACTTACAACGGCATAAGAGCAAGGAAATCCACCCCTCACTTCATTCTCTTCTCTGATACCCTCCCTTGACACGAGCAAATGAAAGAGCCTCTCGCAATCACCCCTCTGGAAATGCTTCCCCTTTCCAAACCCATCAAGATGCTGATGGCCCATCTCGATTATTTTCTTGATCGTGCTTCCTCTAAAGACATCCACGCAGTGCAATAACGTGACTTTCGAACTCTGGAGGTCATTCACAAGATTCAGTGCCTTCACTGCTTCAGTAGTCACATCTATCTTAAAATAGGCTATACCCGAGGAGCAGTTATCACAAGTCCCGTTGCAGTCTTCCTCAGAGAATATCTCGTTGAAGTATGCAAGTACCTGCTTCCTCCTACAGTCGTGCTTGTTTTCGCAGTACTGCACAACATTGCGGAGCATTGCCCTTTGGCGCTGCTTCTGCTGCCAGTCCCCTTCACCGTCGTTGATCATCCGATACAGCGACTGTGTGTCCTTGTAGGAGTAAAAAAGGTAGCATCCTGATATCTTTCCATCACGACCAGCACGGCCTGTCTCCTGGTAGTATCCCTCCAAACTCTTTGGTAGGGTATGATGTATGACAAACCTCACATCAGCTTTGTCAATACCCATGCCAAAAGCAATCGTAGCGACTATGACCTTGATCTTCCTCGCTTGCCAGTCCTTTTGAATTTTAATACGTTCTGGAGGGGTCATTCCCGCATGGTAATGTCGAGCATTTATTCGAACCTCTCGCAATTTCTCAGCAACTTGCTCGCAGGAAACCTTAGAGAGACAATATATAATGCCAGTTTTGTCAGGATAATCCTTCTGTATGATATTCGTAATTTCATCTACCAAGCCTTTAACCTTTGGTCGTACAATATACGTTAAGTTCGGACGGTTGAAACTCTGGGTGAAGGTCTCACACCCCTGCATTTTCAAGTTATGTATAACATCTGCTCTAACCTCCTTGGTCGCAGTTGCAGTTAACGCCATAAGTGGTAATCGGGGTAGCTTGTCCCTGAGGGTGCCAATAGTCTTATAATCCGGTCGGAAGTCATGGCCCCATTGACTAACACAATGTGCCTCGTCAACGACAAGTCGTGCAAGCTTCCCTCTGTCATTCAACCTTGCCAAAGCGTTGACCATAGCTTCATTCTTGGCCAACATCTCTGGTGTGATGTATAGGAGTTGTATGACATCTTCCACGTTATCTGATCTGAGTTGTTCGAATACCATCTTCTTCTGTGCCGGAGTACAGTCACCATTTACATTGATAGCCATGATCCCCAGCTCCGCCAAGTGGTCGACTTGATCCTGCATTAAACTCAGCAGTGGTGATACCACCACCGTGACTCCTCTAGTTTTGCCAGAGTGAATCATTGATGGTAGTTGGTAAATCAGCGATTTCCCTCCTCCCGTTGGCATCAGAACAAAGACATCTTTCCCACTAAGAGTAGCATTGATGGCTTCTAGTTGATTATTGCGGAAACCCTTCAGATTGAACGTTTTATGCAATGCATTTAGGACGTCTGCTGACCATCCATGTTGCATTCCTGGACTACCTAAGGTAACCTCTGCTGCTACCTGTGCAAATTTTTGATGCTTTTTTAGGTGTTCTCTTGGTAGAGGAGCAGCTACCTTGGTTACCCTCTTAGCTGGAGGTGATCGATTCCCGCTGGTATCCATAAGTGGCTGCCTGATGGTACTTTTGGCGTTGGGAAGTGTCGGCCGTAAGAATTCTCTATTTTCATCATCAGCAACCTGTACAGCAGAATTCTTTAGAGTAATTGAAGCTTTAGATAGGGCGGCTGGTTGAGGTGGTGGGCTATATTCTTCGATATCTGCAATGTCGAAATCACTCCCATAATGTTCATCATCCTGTAAAGCCGGTATCGGCAAGTTACTTCCCACATTGTTCTGGTGATTGGTTCGCTCAGTAAATAGATCATCACCATCATCATCATCATCATCCAGTAAATCTTCATAAGGCATCGGTGGTGGTGGTTCATCTGGCGGCTTAAGGGAATGTAGCCCATATGGTCCACGATTCCGATTAACTGAAACCCCGCCAACGAAGAGCGCCTTCTCATCATCAAGAAGGCCAAGACCCTTAGCACAAACTTTTGATTTCGACTTCTTATGCGGGGAAGGTGTTTCCCTGATTGCCTTTTGACTATCCCTCTCGGATTCACGGGTGGTACTCTGTTGCCTACTTACTGGCTCATCCTTGCGACTGCCTAAGAAGTTATTGATGTCAGACAGTGTTCTTTCAGTCACAGGAGGTAAAGTCTTGACTGGAGACTGTGCCCGGAACGGCATCCCTTCTTTCTTCTTTGGCGTATTAGGAACAAACTGTGTCTCATGGATGATGGCAGTAGATGGTATACCAAATGTTGTTGGTGGGCCTCCCATAGCATTGGGCTCCAGGATCTCGTATCCCCTCTTCCTTCGAGTAGGGGTATCCATAATGAGATGCTGGGTTGCCGAAATTGCCACATATGCTCTATTTGGAGGTTCATCGAACCTACCATTACACTGACCCCTAGATGCCGCTTCTGTCCTTCGCTTTCCAAGCATACGTTCGACTATTGTGAGTTGTGCCTCAACCTCCTTTTTCTCCGTCAGTACAGCAGCAAACTCCTTTCCCACTGTCATTGCCTCTATAACCTTGTTGGCCAATGCAAGCGCCTCGCCTCGAAGTTCCGAAAGTAGATCCTTGAGTTGGGGAAGCGGCTTTTTTGATATATCATCAGAATCGTCCAGAAGATTTTTACTTGGACTGTAACGACGCGAGACAATGGCTGCCTCACGTCCCGTGCAGCCTGGGAAACACAATGGCGGTGTGTGGGAATCTGGAGGGAGCTCCTCTCGCAAGGTTATGAGCTTCGTCGGAGAATGCTCCTCCCTTGACTTCCTGGGTGATATTTGTTCTAGCCTCTTCACCCCGGTATCAACATCAAAATGAAGACTTTCCAGAGTGATATCGTCCCCATAGTCACTGGCAGAGTCATGCTCAGTAGCATCCTGCCTTTCATTATCTTCATCTTCTTCACCATCCTCCTCCCCAAACTCCTCATCATGTTTTCCACTCTCATCATTTTCCTCTCCTCCCTCCTGCTCCTCATCACCATCTTCATAATCCCCAGCTTCATCCTCCGAACAAGGAATAACCTTCCTGGACTGCTCTTTGCTACGCTTAATTGGAGATGGGCTAGGAATTGATATACGTGAGGCTTTCCCTGAACTATCAGTGGATGACGAGTCAATTGCAATCGAGACAGCCCTGGATTTGCTCGGGGAAAGTTCATGCCCGATGGCCGGTGGACGGTAATAGGACATCATAGTCTCTAAACCAAAACTAGAACTTTTTACCAGACCTGGAGGTCTTGTGGTCCGGTTTCGTACAGGTTCCTCCTCCTCCTCCTCCTCTGCAATTTCTCCGGAGATAGCATGCCGGCGTGAAGTTGTACCATTGAAGCTATAAGACCCTATCACTCCTCCTATAGCAGTTGTCGAGAGCTTCGATGGTGAGCGTGAGACACCTCGCATTGTTACATTTCCTCCTGGGAGTAAGGGTTGGGAGGGTCGAGGGGTGTGTGCGTGTGTGAAAGACCGTTGCAGAGCCGAAAGAACATGGACTGGTGTCGATTCCCTAGACTGCCTGAATGCTGACAGTGATCGTTGCGGCGTCCCTTGTCTTAGTCTCTTGCGTGTCTGATCTCTGGTTAATTCTGGGGATCCTGAGTCGCCCCCATATAGTGGATCCATCTCCTCGCTCTTTCTCTTTAACCTGCTTTCTGCAGGTCTCGATGCAATTGTTCTCGATGGGGTCTCCTCTCTCTCCAAGATACTGTCGGAAATAGAACTGGATGGCAGCCCATTTTTCGGTTGCCGCTTCCGGGTTTCGCTCTCCAATATATCATCGAGCGGGTCCGGACCATCCGAGGTGAGGTCGATAGTAAGAGCATTTTCGGGAATAACTGCTGGTGTTCTCCTAACAACAGATTTGGCGATTGCGGGTGCGCAGCCGGTGAGAGCCGGAGTATCTACATATTGCGATCAGAATTCTTGACTCTAATAGCAGCTTGTAGCATATCTGCAAGATGTATAACTACCATAAGGATTTGCACCACTGCTTTTGTTTGATGGCCTGACCGCTGGTGTTACAACTGCTGCCTCGGACGCAGCAGACGAATTTGTTGCTCTCGGTGTTTGTACAGCACTGCTAAGTTTCGGTCGCTTTGGAGTGGGTTCAATCCGTAATCTTGCCATGTCCTCCTCGTGTTGATCGAACTGGACTTTACGAACTCTTGATGCCCCCTCACCCCGACTGCCTACCGATTGATTTCGCTGATTATAGGGTGGTTGGAAACTACCTTGTTGTGCTGGAAACGATTCAGCGAATGTAGCCCGCTTTCCTTCGGACGAATTGCTGGATTCAACAAAGGAGGGTACTGTAGCAGGGTCAGGAGCTGCCGTGGAGGTACTTTTGATCGGGGGTAATAATTTTGTAGTTGAAGGATCATCTCCCCGGGCGGGCACAGCGAAGGGACGTTCTTTGAGTAGCCAGGAAAGATATGGAGCAAGGTTATTCTTCATTAGTGCAAGCTCTCTGCGCCGGCATTACCAATTCAAACTACTAGAACCATGGGCGTTTAATGCTCAAAGTCTAGGGTCAGCGAATGCTGTTATGTATTCAGTCCGAAGGTTGGGGACGGAGGACGCGACTCGACTCCGTGCCTTGTGGGGGATGTGCTGGTCGATAAGCATTGTTTGGAAACGGCTTAATTGTTCGTTAATTGAACTCCCTGCTTGGCGAAGACCCTGGCCCCAGTCCGGGATCCCGGTCAAGATGTATATACATACTTATGGGTCGCCTGGCTGGGTACGGGTATGGTCCAGGTGCCATTAGTCTTCTATTAGTTAACTATGATACCAGTTAGTATATAGCCTTATCCCAGTCAGCGCATCGGTCATCGATTGCCAGGGCTATTCGCGACATCCTATAATGATCACCATGGTGTTACCCTGAATCGAAATGCATTACACATCTAGATCCGCGCATGAGAAGTCCTGATGTCAAAACCACACGGTTCTATATATCCATAATATAGGCGCCAGACTATAATTAGGTAGGTATAGTACTAGAGCGGCAACATCTGACACTAAAACTGACTGTATGAGGAGGGTTAAGACTCCTACTACAGGAAAGTATTATATCTCCTTCTATCTGCTAAGCGTCTTATACCTCTTATACCTCTTATACCTACCTAAAAATACTATAGCTATAGTCCTCTAAAACGCGCGCATGAAAAAGAAACACTAACCGTACGTGGTCTATCGCCTTTGCTTGTTTGCAACGTGTTGTCGTTTTCCCATTCTCTATGTACGATAGACTACAGTCTTTTACACACGGGACTCGACTATTACATATGGGAGACCTATCTTCAACTCATTCAAGTTTGGTCAAAGATACAAATCCATGCAAATAAAAGAACTTCAAAAGGGGAGATGGTATTAAACGGACAACGAATGTAAGGTGAATTCTTCCTGCGGATCATCAGTCGCAAAAGCTACGTGGTGTAAAGTACAAATGTAGAGGAATAATAACAGCAGTCAATTACAACTCGGTTTTCTCCTCTACGACGTGAACAAACTAGCTCAAGTGAATGATGCCGTGAAAATTCCGGTCAGGAGGAGAGGTGAAGAACTGAGGAGAATTATGAGAAGAAGAAAAAGGTAGCAAAGGACAACTGATAATCAACAAGCCAGCAAAAAATTAACAAGGAATATGCAAAAAAAAAAAAAACACCCAAATTGATTTCAGGTGACAAAGCAAATTAAATTCCGCAGTATAAGCACCAGTCTACTCCTAACGAATGGAATCAAAGCTAATCAAAGGCATAACAAACGAGACAAATTCAAATGGATAATCGCAGTAAATCAGTAGCCGCATACCTAATACTCCTACATTGGCATATTGGTTTTGGTGGATGCCTTCGCCAAAACCTCCTCCCTGTCCCAACCGGTCGGCTTGGTAAACTGCAAACCCTTAACCGGGTGCTCAACCTCCGGGGCCTCATACTTCATCAAGAAGGGGTTTGGATCCACCTCCTGTGCCAGATTTGCCAAAGTATGATTCACCTCCCTATGCTTCGCCTCGTCCGCCCTAACATAATTCAAAAGATCCCTCATAGTAGCACCCTTCTTCATCTGCCAATAACTGATTGCAATATCTGGTGCTGGCAGCTGATTCCACTCCGGGATTTTGCCAGAATCAATATCCGCAATAGCGCGGGTGTAGGTAATAACTGCCTCCTCCTCAAGGTATCCAACAAAGCGATGACATGTGCGGGGCGAGATGAGGTACGAAAGGAAAAATCCATTGAAGAAGACACCCTGAGCACCGAGAATCATGGCACGCATGAACCATCCTGGCTGGCGAAGTTTAAGGAAGGTAAGAAGATGCATCCTCTCGTTATAGGCTTCCTCAAGGAGTGTCTCAATCCAGCCGTTGTCACGGCGAAGCTTACGCAGTGAGTGAAGGTGCCGAAGCATGGCGCCGACCATACCAGGCACACCAGCAATTGACTCCAAGAAGATGAATCGAGTGAGCCATTTCTCGGAGGTCATGGCGAAATGTTGCTTGGAAGGATTTGCAGCGTCAGCTTTTCCGAGAGCGACCTGTTGGTCGTGTTTGTAGCCTGTAGCACGATCAAAGGACCATCGAAGAATCCGGACTGCTGATAATGCTACCCAATCACTCCAGTTTCTTGTTGCTCTATGGGCAATTTTCTAAACAACATGTAAGTGAACAAACTTCTTCATGACCATTTACAATAGGAGTCAATACTTACAATATCATTCGCCTGCTTCTCCGTATAAACCGGATGTGGCCATGCTGGCTCCGAGTGCACGGTTAGTGGCTGTACATTCTTCTTCGTTTCCTGAGATCTCTTTGAGGAGAAGAATTCGAAAGGTAGAGTCTTCGCTGTAGAAAACCGATGGCAGGCATTCGGTGTGAATGTTTGGTGCTGCTTGAATGTATATATGTGACCTGCTGCCCTCAGGAGTGGGAGTGTAGCGGCTGGGGTAATCGTATGGATGCTAATGTGGCATAATGCCGTTTTTGCCATCACGGCTGTATGGCTGGTTGTCAACATGATATTTGACGTTTGGCTGCTGTTCCTTGATGTTGTTTCTTGTTTGTGAGGTGGCTAGAAGTAGTAAAGACTTAGAGGTACTTAGATATCTCTTGTCAAAGGCCAACGAAAGATTTGGGGATTGGTATTGTAGTAGTGAACGAGTGATGGTAATGAAAGACTCATACCCTCACGCCACGGGCATATATAGGCTCTAAAAAACTTTTTCCGAAGGTACCCGGAACTATAGTCTGGTTGGCACAACGACCTCTGATTGGCACAACGACCTCTGATTGGTGGCACAACGACCATTCAGAGGTCGTTGTGCCAACCAGACTACCGGAACTATTAGGAAGAACCTTTCCATCTCGGATAAACTGCTGTCACACGAATCACAATACTGGAAAGTTTGCCGTTTGTGACATCTGAGTTCGACTTCGGAACACGGCAAGATCGGATATGGATACCTACAGTACCTATCACTGTGGCTTGGCTATGCTGACTTGCAGTGTAGATGGTCGAATTGCATCAGTGCTAGCTGACATACATATACATACTGTACATAAGATGAACATGCATCCTTATGCCCAATGACATCTACCACCTAGGTACTCCATCCTTATAAACCAGACATACAGTTATCCCTAGGATATCCCTGCTTCATGCTTCATGTAAGGGTCCTGCACCGCCCACTCCTGTGGCTCTGAAAGAAATCTGAATTGCCTAGTCTGAGCGGTCGGAATGTTGGCTACGAGGGTTTGTGCAACCAGACTATGCACGAATCTAGGCCGTGCCCGGCAGACTAGGCTGGCTTGCACTAGCCCCTTATAGGTAAAAAGCCAGATTACCAAGTATTAGACGCGAGACTACCTAACCGGTATGTCCAAACCTGCCATTTGCATAGTCTGGTTGGCACCCATTTGCATTGCGAGGGGCTTGTGCCAACCAGACTACCATTTGCATAAGTCTACGAGAGGCGATGCCAGCCAGACTAGGATGTCACGCCTCTCGTAGAGAGTGACATCATTCTAGGAGATCGGACAAAGATTATCCCGCGCGAATTATTATCGGTGTTCAGCAGTGAAAGGTTTTATCTGTATTTTCTCCTTTCGAACACACGCACTATTGTTTTCCTATATATCTTCAATTGCAGGTATCACTTGCATTGATGGATGTAAGCTTACTTGCTTAAGTAAATACTGTGCCTGAAATGACATTTCGATTATATATGGCAAGACCTTACCGAACTGAGCTGGTATAATTCAAAGCCTCAGTTCCGTCTGCTCCGATGTGCTTCTAGAAATCTATTTAGGTGCAGTTCTCCCATGGTGCTGGGAATTTATAGTCATCTGGTGTAAGCAAATGGTGTAAGCAAGTTTACATTGACCCCAGCTGTCTCACTACCCTCATATACCAAACTAGCATTCCAGCATCACCCACTTACCATAACTTCCATTCAACGAGGTCTTCTGAATACACTCAGCCTTCATAAAATATGAATTAAGAATGGCAAGGGTATATATGCTTTTGTGTGACAGTATCCATGGCAATACCAGGCCAATTAAGCTTATTTCAACGACGCCCCAGCCGAACTCCACCCTCGTGCGATGTGGATTACTTTTTCCGACTGCCGGAACTCGAGTAATGATTCGACGAGGCAACGAACCAGAGCATACAGAATTCTGCTGCACGTTGTTGGGGGAACTTTCACATACAAATTAGGTAAGTTCGTTTACCTGGTCGCAAGTGTTAGTCTGATTCGGCAAGTGGCATGACGACCCTAGTCTGGTTGCCCTACCCCTGGCGTGGGGTAGTGCAACCTGACTATGACGACCCCTCGGTTTATCTCACTCTCCGAAACATCACGCAACCCGTTCAAAACAATCTGCAGCCGTGAAAGCCATGGTATTATTCGGATCGCTTGGTATGATATCGGCTATTGAATCCTCACACCGGAACATGGTTGTAAACAATTCTCGGGGTCAAGGTTAAAATGATACTCTTGCGAGGAGTTACATTTGCTCTGTACATTGGTGCTGATAAGGCGGGGTGTGCGAGCTGCAATCTGTTGCCGAAGGTGATTTCATGATCCTAATGCCAGTAAGCGCGGTAGATCATAAAGGCGGACATGATTATAGTAGATGTAGTGGCAGTGAATGCGAAGGATACAAACAAATATTAGAAAGCTATAGATAACTAAAAAGAAAAATTATGAAGTTACGGATTAGCATGGTTACGTGTCTACTAGTTGTTCGCAGTCGAGTAATATAATACTACATGTAGCGCCTGATCTGAGAAGGGTTTGAGATGAGGGCTGCTGTCAATGAACTCTAGATAGACAAATCTGTATAACTAATCTATTTTTTCATCTCCTATATTTCTGGAATCCTGTTACCAAATGGTAATGAAACTTGAATCAACAACCACACTGGACTTACAGTCTATTAGACTTCTATATTCATTTCTTTATCGCCTAACTAGACTATTTATCACTCAACGGATTGTATATATACGTTGGCAAGATATAGAGACAATGGGAGATAGGAGGATGATGAAAAGGCGGTCACGGGCAGTGTTAGCTAAGTAGTTGTCTGGTATCAGTTCGACTGTTGCTTGTGAAAAGTAAATACTTACAAAGGCATCCAGGGAACGATATGTAACTAGTACTTTTAGGTAGTCAGGGTAGACATGAAAAATATTCTGGGACACTTTAAATGCCTCCAACGATTTAAGCTACCCCTCTACTAAATAAATTGGTCTGGGCAGAAGAACACCTCCAACCTCATCCACCCTTCTCCATATATCTATTCATACTATGCCTTATGGGTTCTTGCTATCATTACCATTAGCGTAAAACTATACGCTAACTGCATAGATATACCACATACATAATAAAGGGGCCAAGGAAAATCAGATGCTCGAACCACTAACTCGGGTATAGTATTTACTACACTGTAAGAGCCATGATTGAGCTATGCTCATGAAACCACGTCCTTGAGGCTCTTCTCGTATTTTCCGATGCTTACCAGGCTCTAGCAGGCTCTACGACCCTCAGTTCCTTAGCCCACTTCGGTTATAGCCCCCTCCCCTCTGCAGCCATAGCATCTATAGGTAATTGCCTCCCCCCCTGTTAGAACACCCGTCTCACATTTGAAGTACTAAGCCTAAGAGAATAGGGATTTATCTATATATAGCTAGTTACAAAGGAACGCAAGGGCCATTGTGTCCGCACTATCACGATCATCATGATTGCGGAAGTCAAGTTCACCACAACTAGTTTGCCAGCTGGATTTAATTGCAATCAAGTCCAAAGGATGCAAACTGCTGATAGAGTGGGTGATCAGGAAGCTGCCAATCTCCAATAAAAAGATCTGATAGATCCTTGATTTCTTAAGAGTGAATCAGTAGAACCGTTAGGTTGTAAAGCAAGTGCAATGTATAAAAATGATTGAATAATAAGTTGCTGCCGTTCTTGATGTAACCCGTACCATGCATCAGCAACAATGCGTGTAATAACAATTCGTCGATCTGATATTGAAAAGTCACCATCCCATAATTCTGGATTGCGTTGTGGTGAGTGATGTGAGACTTTATTGCGCACTAGTCAGGTGCATGCGTGGTTGAAAGACTGAGAACTGAGACAGGCATTCTAACAGAGGGGGGCGTTGCATGCCAATTACTACGGTAGCCAATATAAGCTTGATTGAGAGCCTAAGATATCTTTAGCAGGTTCTGTAATTGTGCTTCTACTAGTACTCATAAGATATCCCCCTCTCTTTCCCCTCAAAAACTCCATCAAGGCCACCCTATTGAAGCATAATAGTGCTGCCTTAAAGTATAGTAGTGAGGCCCTTAAGTCCTCAGGTATGATGTACTTGAAACCCAGTTACTAGGAGTCTATGAGCGGCTTGTGCCAACCAGACTAAGGTATAGTAACAGTACTTGGGGTTAATGATGCGAACTGTGCTTTCGCGACTCCATCTCCTTCCTTACGTCCTTTTTCCACCATGATATTCACTACACTTACCACTCAAATCCTCAGATTTTAATCAGGCCGCTTTGAAGTTTCCAACAATGTAGTCCGGTTGGCTAACAATGCTAATTATCCTGTACTACATAGTTATCAATGTAAATGAAGTAAAAATCGCCTGGACAAAGCATTCCCCCTCAAATCCCTCCTACAGATCCATCAACATGGTCAAGTCTTCATTCTCCATCGAATTATCATCAACCCCCTGCAATAATCCTGCAGCCCCCAATTCTAGCAAATGTTGGAAAGTAGATGTACCCTATACACCACCCTGATCCCCACCAAGACCAGGTATCCCCGTATATGCCACTCCGCCACTCGGTACAGTACTCAAACTATTAGCATCAGGTACTGGTACAGTGGGGATAATTCCAGGGGAGTTCTTCAAGTCTGCTAATAATGGTGAGACAGTTGCGGCAGTTGGAGATGGTATATTTGCAGCTAGTGTCGTGCCCGGTATGAGTGTTTGAGCTGATAGGGATGGAATACCAATTGGGCTTCCCCCTAAGGGCTGCTGGTGGTGAGGAGGAAGAAGGAGGTGTGGTGTTGCGATTGTATTGCTTTCCTCTGGGTCTTCAAGGTCTCGTGCATCGAAGGCATCTGCGAAGTTAGATGGCTCGTCCATTAATATATCATCGTTGTCCATATTAACGTCTACATCGTTCAGTTGTGGGTGAAGATCATTAGTATTGCCATTACTTGTTGGTGACATGTTATTGAGGTTTGGGAGTCTTGGCTGCTTTGCGGGTTCATTGAACAGAGTAGTAGAAGCAGAGGCACCGCCCTCACGGCCAGTATTGCCCATGACCTCATCTCTATCTTCCTGCATCAAATCCGCATTCCCCACGATCACTTTCCCAGTCTCTAGGTCCCACCGAATAACCATATCTTTTGGCACAATCTTTTTTTTTAACGCCTGTTCAACCATGGCAACAATTTCCTCATCTGTCTTCGTAATTGCCGCTGCTGGAGGAGTTACCTGCCTCTCCTCTCCACCTGGTACAGGTCCTACCTCCTCCACCACAACAGAGGGATCCACTACGCCAAACATGTTGAAATTGATATTTGCACGTAATAGCTCTTCAGCTTCCTTAATGGCGCCCGTCTTTTTAATCTTGGCAAGCCGCTGTTGATGAGCCAGCTTCATGAGTTCCATCTCCTCCTCTAGATCCTTCATCTTCGCCTCCGCACGCTTTGTAAATTCTTCCAGAGTAGCCGGGTCCATATGCACTTCACCCTCGCCATCAGCTCCCTCTCCTTCCTCCGTATTGTCTATTCCACCTGCCTCCCCGGAAGCCCTCGAGGCGATAGGCTTACGAATACTTTTGGTCGGTGGGAATGTGGGCGGTTCGAAAAGCCCCTTCGTCATCTCCTCAAGTTCTCCACGGAGCCCCAATCCAAGCTCCACGGGCCTGATCTTTGATACCGGGTATACAGAACCCAGAACTTCCTCCATCCATTCGTGGTGCTGGGTATACCTTGCCTGAGAGATCTCACGAGGGGTCAGATGATCCAACATATCACCTCTACTCGTGTCTTCTTCTTCGTCAATCGTGATAGGGAGGTCGTGGTGCCCCGCTGCGATGGATGCGGGTGCCGGGTGTTGACCTATGTTTGACGGGCCGGGTTGTGGAGTTCCTTGGTGAGGGAGCTTCTGCCGCTTGTTCGGCGGAGCCTGAGGGGTGGTAGGATATCCGCGATTTGATGTCCCCATCGCCCCCCGAGCATTAGCTTGTGGTTTTTGTGGCATCTGAGGATTCAATCCGAATGTCACACTGGGCCAACTGTTTCTGTCGTGTAACATAAATTCCCTCTGGCTGATGAGTCCCTGTTGTTGGAGGCTGTGTATTTGTTTCCTAGTGTTTTGAATTTGAATAATGTTGACGCCGCCAAGAGGGATGCTCGCCACTGGAATGTGGTTCGCGCGGTCCGCTCGCATGTAATGAAATAGCCAAAGGTTGGGGTCAAAGGGTGCAGCGGTGGGGTTATTCTTGGGGCCAGCTACGAGGCGGTATCGGCGACGGGTATGAAGAGTATGAGTTTCTTGCGAGGGGATAAAGCCTGATTTTGTTTGAATCATTTCAATAGTCTACAAGGTGTCAATGGTTAGCTGCTGACCACACCTGAGTACGTCATTAACGCAATCAGAAGCTCCATTAGTTATCGTGGAGTGTTTCGTATGGGTAATGCGTGTAACATTATTGCGACTCTTCTCTTCCTGCGCTGTCGCAATCCCGAAATAGAGCTCAATTGAGATCAATTGGCCGTTTCAGATCGGGTTTGCAGCACTCGAGTATGCGTCCACCTCATCGGAACGAATCAACTGCTAGCGATCTGCTAATTGGAACCCAAACTTCTGCTATGTCGTATTTCGAAAAAAAGAAATATAAATGAGGAAAGTCCAACTCACATAGCCTTTCGGTAGTTCCATGCTATATCCCTGGTCTGCATCCGCCCACACAAACCCGTCCGAAGCACATCCCCCATTCAACATAGGTGGAACCCAAACCAAAAAGAGACTGCCATCTCCGGGGGTATCTAACATTGTCCAGTGAAAGGGATGTTGTTGTACTGTGGTTGGAGCTCTGAGTAGCAGATCCCCTACCATCTCTACAAGCAGACTCGCAACCGGTGGGTACGGCATCTTAGAAAGGCAGTGCAGATGAGCTAGTAGCGGTGGAGCTACTTGTGCCGAAGGGTCTGCCATGCTGCTGCTATGTGTGACGCCGAATCAAACGTGGGGTAAACAGTGGGGGGATGTTGGGAGGTGAGGTATGTGACGAGATCGGGAGTAGGCTGGACTCTGACGGCTGTCTTGCTGCTGGATGTTGGTAGCACGCTGGATATGCTTCAATCGACCTGCGGTGTCTTTCTTGCTGTTAGATATCTGTAGGTAAATCTAGCAGGCCGAGCCAGATGCGAATTTTGGATGACGCGTGATATTTGCTGTGATGGGTTGGCGTGAACCGCGGGCGCGGCTTTCGGCCAGTTGTTAGTGCTGAAATGTACGCTAACGGCGGTCAGTCAACGTAGTTTCCCGCCCCAGGCCCCGAAACCGATCTGTTTCTCAGCCCTGCGTCCCGCTTTTCAGGATAGGACCTGGGTTAGTCTGGTTGCATGACCCCTCCGTAGGACTAGTCTGGTTGCACGACCTCCTGGTGGGTCGTGCAACCAGACTACCGTAGGACCTATGTACGAGGGTAGTCTGGTTGGCAACAACACAAGGGAGGGTGTTGTGCCAACCATCCAACCAGACTAGATGAGGGACACTGAACATTGGATGCATAAAGTATCATATTGTGCAGTTCCTATATATGTGTACTCAGACTTCTTTTGCAATTTGCAGTTGTCCTAATACTCTACGTACGTACTGTATACATTCAGTATACATTCACATCAATTGCAGAGTACCTACTCCCAGGGGCTCACCGCTTTCGGCCTGCCTTTCCCCAGTTTCGGTCTTCCAAATTTCATATCCCTGCGCAACCGACTGAGCCATTTCTGGCTGCCCATCTTTCCGTCCGTGCCCCATCAATGGGGATATCATTCATCCGTCGTATTCCTAACAGGCTCGCAGGAAATGAAGTTCGGGGGGCCGTATTTCTCTTTCTATGGAAGGGACCTGTAGCTTCCCGTGCTCGTGGTCTGGGATCTCTGGTACTTTACGGGGTACCGGTACTCTCTCTCTGCTTCAAAATCTTGTGGCCTTTTCTAGCAAATATGAATTTTCGCCGGCAATAATTGCAAGCATTTTGAAAACTCTCAATCTCAGCCAGTTCCGAAACAAATATCACGGTGCTGACTCCGCCTTAACACTTGACAACAAGCGCCTCGCTGCTTTATCGTCACTGCGTTCTAGAGCTCTCGAAGCTTCCTTCTGCCTGCTTCCTGCTGCCTGCCCAGCCGAGAACATGTTGGGGCGTTAATTTAGCATCAAGAGTGAAGAATTTTGCCAAATCCATATCATCCTCGGATATCACTGCTTTTCCAGCAGTGGTTACAGAGCATTGCACCTGTAGTGGGAAAATACAATTGTACTTTACAAGTAGTGTGCTCACACTCACATCGGTCGGGCACACTTGCGACGCAATCGGCCAAATCTATCAACTGAATCAGACGCGAAGTATCAGGAGAAATCAGCTGCCCAAAGCCCTTCCACCCCTCCCACCCCATTGCACTTTTCACTCCTCCATTGATCTTGGAAAGTTGCTCCCTCGTCTCCTGATTGCTCCATCTCTCCTGAGACGCGTCCTCTCCCCTCAACCCCCCTTTCCAGTCATTTCTGTACTACTTGAGCAATCATCAGATTTCAAATTCAGCACCAACCCCATGTCCGACGTTCTCCGTGGCCGAGAATTACGCCCGCGAGTAACGAGGAAGCCCTCGCCGGGATTGGCGGCGAGGATGAAGATGCTTGAGGCAGATGCAGAAAAACGCAGGTTGGGCATCGTGGGTGACGCTGCAGCTGCTGCTAAAATGGAGATAGCTCGCTCAGGGCCCAAAAACAAGGACGGCTTCTCCACCGAAAATTTGACCATTGTGGATGAAGGTATAGAAGGCGGCGGGAGGAGTAACGGGGTTGGCGGTTGCAATGGCGGTGCTATTACCAGCATCATCCATACATACAATTCTCAGCCGGCTGCTTTAACTGCCACACATCTTACCTCCCCGACCAATGGCGCTGTAAGACCCCGAAACAGTGATGGAAAGCCAGTTGCAATCGAGACTGGGCCCTCATCAAAGCACAACGCTAAAAAGACCTCGTCCACGAAAGTGAAACGTACTCAACATATCGAAAAGAGGCTGCCTGCACTTCCGACACAGGAAGAGCGTACATCTGACCATGTCGAGGCGTCAAACGTAGTAGTGGAACCCTTCACTGACGAACACGACATAGACGATCATATACCTGAAGACACCGATAACACGACACTGCCACTCCCGCCCCAGATACAAGACGATCAGTCACCAGGCGGGCTACCCGAGCCTATACTTGAACTTACACAGCAGGGGGTTCACGAAGAGGTGACAGACTATCAAATCCAGTCAGAGGAATATCTGGAAGAGGAAGGAGACGAAATAGAAGAACAGGAAGAAGTAGACATCGAGGAACTGGAGGTCGAGCAGGTGGAGGAAGATAAGGCCATAGAACATCAAACACAGGAGGACGAGGATACTGAGGAAATTGCAAAGCCAGAGGGTCCTGTCATCATCGAAATACTACCACCTACAACAGAGATTAGTGAGGAAAACGCCATGGCACCCTCCTCCGACCGACCTATCACTCCGGAATCGCCGGACAACTTTCGCCCCGACACAGCAACATCGACAATGTCGAGCGAAATACTATCGAATACACCGTTCGATCCAACTCCCTTTATCACTGGAAATGGGTTGTCGCGGCGTGTGTCGGTCTTCTCTCTATCCCGGATATCTTTCTCTGCCCAGCTATCACGTCTCACAACTTTAGCTCTACCGCTGTCGTCAGAATTTTCGGAGCGTATCAAAAGGATGGAGACAAGCACCGAAGTAAGTAATGCGATTTCAGCATCTGCAAAGCAAATTTTACGCTGGATCGACACTGCGAAGACGGTTTTGAAGGGGCTTGATGCTGAGGATGATGTTGAATGGGCTGCCCAAGGCAAGAAGTCGCTGGCGGAAGTGGATGTTGCAGTCGGAAAGTTCTCAAACTTGATGAAAGTTTACGTATCAGCCATTGATGAGCTTCAGGAGCGTGATGATGCTCCAAACGTTGGTGCCGACATATTTAGAGATGTTGTAGAAACTATGGAGATCATCTTGGACGGTTGGAATGAGGTACAGGAGCTGCTTAGGGGTGTCAAGGGACAGGTAGAGACGGCCTTAGAGTGGAACGAGCTATGGACTACCATCTTACAGGATATCCAGGCAGAAATCGAAGCTTGCCAGACGATTGTCTTTGAGATTGAGGAGAGGAGACATAGCTTCCTCATGGAGGAGAATGGGGCGAATTCCGGGATGGATATCGATGCATTGGCGACGATTGTTGAAGATTCGCCTCAAAAGGTCAATGGACAACTACCATCGGAGGAGAATGCTTCACTTCTGAGACTTTTTGCCAGGATGCAACCACTGCGAGCAAGTTTGGACTTTCTCCCAATGCGTCTCGCTTCTTTCCAAGGCAGAGCCGCGAGTGTCTTCCCTAGTGCATGTGAAGATCTTGAGTCGAGGAGGAAATTGCTAGAAAAGAAATGGCATAAGCTGAATGGTGATGCTGAGGAAATGAAGCGTGAGTTGGGAGAGGACAAGTGGGTTGCGATTTTCAGGAACGCAGGGAAGCAGGCTACCCAGATGATCGATAGTGTGGAGAGGAGTCTGAAGAAGTTGAAAGATACCGTCAACCACTTCAAAGATGGCCATGATTTGTCTACAGATTCGGGTATCTATAAGAAAGTGGAGGCGTATGAGGCAAAGAGAGTTCATTACGGTAAGCAGTCTCTGCCCCACCCTCACCTTTGAATGCATTCTTATATTTTTGAATTGAATAAGGCCCTGCCATACAACGAGTGCTTGCAATCATCGACAAAGGTGTTAGCGACCGGTTAACCGTTAACGGCGAGATTCTCCGTCTTCATGCCGCTATGCACAAACGTTGGAGGCACATGGAGCAAGAAATGAGTATAACGGACGAGGTACTCCATGAACTTAATCTTCACGCTTCACAACAGGCACTCAGGGATTCTGTCTCTACTATTGTATCCATGGACGCTAGATCACCAAACTCCATGATGCACACTCCAGGGAGCTCTCCTGCCTCTTCTATAGTGCTCTCTTCTCCTGCAAATACTGCAAAATCCAGTGCAACCGTTCAGCGTCGTTCAGAGAGTGCAGTAGGGCAGTACGCTAAGGTGTCCCGTGGTGCTCTTGGACCAAGTTCTGCGACATCAAATACTCCTCGTGCCAAGCTTCCAGCAGTACGGACAAATAGCAATACCTTCAGCAATATTCTCTCTCCTACTTCAAGCCGAGGTGCATCCCCTTCCCCCAATTCTCAGAGGATGTCCGTGTATCATATCCCTTCAGCTGTGAATTCGGGACGGCCAAGTGCAACAAGTGCTTGGTCGACCAGTTCACTGGATAATAGGCCTCGATGGAACATCAGTGTTAATACCAATGATCTGGACACCGGGCACCAATTCAAGCCGCTGTCCCTTACGACTCCTAGTGAGCACAGAAAGTCGCCTCGTAGCAGTACGCTCTCCACCCCAGGTACCAAAACCAGGATCCCCATTCCAAGCCCCCTCAGATATGGCCCAGCCTTAACCCCTGGACATAGCCCTAGCCTCAACCCAATCATGAGCTCCCCAACTTACAAGTACTCTCAAAATATAGGATCAAAGAGGACTAGCATTTATGGAACATCAGGATCCATCAACTCACCAATGGCGTCACCAAGGTCTGTTTCTGGAACTAGCTCCCAAGGAGGGTTGGATATACCAATGCGACCAGAGCTACGATCCCGGCAGTCTATACCTAACCTTGCTGGAATGTACAACAGCAGTAGTAGAAAGCCTAGCGTTAGCTCATATCACGGAGATGATCAGGTTAGTAATGCAACGACTTCTGCAGTAAGGCATGCTCGTCCGGCAAGTGCAATGGCCAGTGCAAGGAAGGCAACCATGCAACCGAGGCCACGATCACCGTTGGTGCAATCGACATCAGGTGCCCTGAATGGCATACCTGCGGATGACTCCGGCTCTTCCGCTGCATCTGGTCGGGTTTCTCGCGCCAAGAGGATGAGCATGCCCCCCAAACCGTTGGCGCAGCAGGCGCAAGATAACAAGCCAAAGTGGAGGTAAATGTTTTTCGATTGCCGTTACTATGAGCAGGCTGGCGCGTGTTAGGATACCTCTCTTGTTTTCTCCGTTGTATTATTATTTTTTAAGTTCTTCTGTTCACGGTATAGCCTCTTGTTGGTGTGTTGGGATTTTCGTTTGTTTGATGGGCCGTCTCCTTTTTTAAATCTTCGTTGGTGTCTGGATAGGATGTGTTTTTCCTTTTTTTCCTTCCTGGGGTTTTTTCGTGTCTGTCAAACTGGGTATTATTGCTGTGGTATGCCTTATGGCTTTTTAAGTATATGGGGCATGGTGGTCTGCGAAAAGGAGGTGACTTTTATAACTTTAAGTTGTATATCTTTTTTCTTTGCGTACGTACGCAGAAGCGTTTATTATTATTTATTGTACCCATAGCGTGCGCATATCCTCGCACTCCACTACTTTTACCTTACGCAATCGACTGGACCTTTTTCAATTTTACGCTCTCTCATCCCTCGTTCTGCATCGGCCTCTTTCTCTATATCCCCTTATCTCTTATCATCCTCATATATTTCCTCCATTCATCGTTCATAACTGCTTCTAACCCTCAGGAACAAGGATACGTTAACCCAGCCCTTCTCTCTCCTGCGCCTCCTCCTCTAATATATCCCGGATCCTTCTGTTAGTTCTTTTAAATGTACACCTTCATAGCATTCTACGGTTTTTTTATCTTCGGTTTTTATATTAATTGACTGACTGCATATTTGTTTCTCGGTTTATATATCCCCCCGGCGCGTGCCTTCTTGTACTTGTGTGTGTTGTATTTAATTGCCTGTTTTTGAGAGCAGAGTAGTTGGTTGCATTGATGCATGGTTGCAAAGTATTTGTAGATGAGCAAGTTGGCCTTGAGAAGTTGTAGAGATGAGTATATACCTCTGCTGCCAAATGCTGTGGAGGTGAGGTTTATAGAATATATTTGTCTGGCTGTTGATTGCATTCTAAGTTGTTTCTACTTATCATCTTGCCTGCAGTTATGGGCGTGAAGACTTAATTTAATACATCAAGCAGATGCTAAAGCAGAGGACGAACGAGAAGGATGGCAACTTCTAGCAAATATAATCTGAACTTACAACGCTCTCTACCAGGCGACAGCCTTCATGCTTGGTAAGAGCCTTCGTGGAAGATGCTCTAATGTCTCCGCCTCACCTTTTAGTCATGGGGAAAAATGAGATCTTTTATCCCGGCTAATATCTATCCACCATAGCCATCCATTGCAGATCTCCCAGTTTTGCGATGATAACAAATATTCAATCATTCACCTCTGCCATTTCCTCAAAATGCCATAGAGAAACAAAATAAGGTACTTAAGGGAATTTCCAGTGACCCCTTACCTTGGCACAACTGAGGTCTCCAACAAGCGCAAAAGTAAAGCTCACAAGGAATGGATTCATTGCTATTGATAAACTGGAGTTCCAGGATACTAAGTACTTAATTTTTGGTAGATATCACGACCCTCTTCGGACTGAACGACGAACAATTGTAATACATCCAGTTGACACTGGCTTGGATTCCAAGGTAGGTTTGCGCTACTTAGTAGGTTTACAACTACACCCTAGGCATGAGACTTGGCACAACCACTAAAGGGATGGGATTAGAGGGATTTCGCAACTTAGTTTCTTGTTAAGTTGCCATAGCAACCCGACAACTTCCGATATTACTATGGCAACGACTTGTTAGTAAATAAAATTAGCCGCACCTTGAGGTATAATTATACCAAATATCTACCCCTCTTGCATTGCCTCTCACTCAACGCATAGCTATCCAAACAGCTTATCGCTTTACATATGGCTTCTCAAGACCGAAACACTCCTTACAATGCAGAGTGCGTGTTACCTGCCGAAGTTGAACACGCTCAATTGCCACCTATTCCAAGCTCATCTTTAAGCCGTGAAACTCCTATTTCAAGCAGCAACAACGGGACTAGAGTCCGACTTACCGAAGACGAAAAAGTTAAGCTTGGTCGACTCTATATACAAATATCAAGCAGACCACCGGTATGGCAATAAAAAGGCCTTTTGGGTACAGATATGTGATGTGATCTGTTGTAGGCGGAGATTGGCAAAGCAGTGCGATAGCTGTGTTTTGTGCCTCATCTGCAGTTGCTATCGCTAGAATTGCTGCTGACACTGCTAATTCCGATGTCATGGCTGGGGGTCGTGTGGGTTGTGCGGGGCGGTCGGTCGGTCGGCAACCAGAATAGACTACCACTTAACATAAAAGTATGCAAAACCTCTTCTTTGTCTTTCTTGGCTAACTTGAAGTCTATTTCTGCTTACTAACTCTACCTTAACATTAACAAAAAAACTTGCGAAATCCCTCTATTGGGCGACGCCCCAGTCTAATGGTACTGACAGCCTGGATCCCCTGGTATCACCTGACTTCGATTACAAATCAACTAAGCCTCGCACCTTTTGAATGCCCCTACCGTGAGACTACCCCTACCGCCCGGTTATCTTCCTGCACGCGGCCGCACCTATATGTGTAGCAATTAGGCCCGAGTTTGTGATCATACATATACCTATATTCTGACAATATTGCCTTCACTGGTCCACCCCTAACAAAAATAATACAGCTTGTGCAGTCCAAACATAGTGCTATTCAATGACATTAACTATATCAATCTATGTCAAAGAACTAACTACTCTGATCGCGGTTAGTAGTATTAAACACTCTAAACATTGATTATTATTTTAAAAGTTACCCTGAACTCTCCAATCTGTTCAATAGTGTTGACTACGTTAAGCTATGTTAAGATATTAAACACTCTAATCATAGTTAGCAGTATTGAATAGTTTGAACAGTGCTGAACGCCTAGTAATATTTTACTTATATTGGGGATACCTTGGTATTACTTACTTCTATTATAAATCAACTAAGCCTCGCACCTACTACCTGGTTATCATGACCCCTTCCCGCGTGCGGCCGCACCTATTCGTATAGCAATTATTGTGATTATATACCTATATTCCGACATATTATCTTCACCAGCCTATCCCTAACAATTATAATACAGCTTGTGTTGTCCAAACACAGTGTTATTCAATGATATTAACTATATTAATCTATATCAAAGGGTTAATTACTCTGATCGTAGTTAGCAGATTGAACGCTCTAAATATTGATTATTAATCAGACCCTCTACGATGTAATCATTAGTATGGTTAGTGATTAATATTATAAAAATTGCTGTATTAGGAAATTTTTTTATAATACTAATAATGACTAACTAGACTACTAAGTATGCTTAAGCTGGTAATAGTCTTATTAGAAAATTATATCTTATACCTTATTGTAAAGTATTGCAATATATACGACTTGATCTTTTATGTTTATATATATATTATAAGAATATATGCATTCACTGCTATATATATATATATTACAGAGTACTAGCCTATATACTGAAATATTCATATCATATATTTAAAGAGCAATTAAATTAGTACCTATAAATATTAGGATTAGCTTAGTAGGAACATATATTCTTTGATATATGTACATAATAGCCTGAGTTCGATTCCTTATGGAGAAATTTTTTTATACTAATAACTATAAGTAAAATATTACTAGGCGTTCAGCACTGTTCAAACTATTCAATACTGCTAACTATGATTAGAGTGTTTAATATCTTAACATAGCTTAACGTAGTCAACACTATTGAACAGATTAGAGAGTTCAGGGTAACTTTTAAAATAATAATCAATGTTCAGAGTGTTTAATACTACTAACCGCGATCAGAGTATTTAGCTCTTTGACATAGATTGATATAGTTAATAACATTGAATAGCACTATGTTGGACTGCACAAGCTGTATTATATTTGTTAGGGGTGGACCGGTGAAGGCAATATTGTCAGAATATAGGTATATGTATGATCACAAACTCGGGCCTAATTGCTACACGTATAGGTGCGGCTGCGTGCAGGAAGATAACCGGGCGGTAGGGGTAGTCTTTCGGTAGGGGCATTCAAAAGGTGCGAGGCTTAGTTGATTTGTAATCGAAGTCAGGTGATACCAGGGGATCCCAGGCTGTCAGTACCATTAGACTGGGGCGTCGCCCAATCCCATCCCTTTAGTGGTTGTGCCAAGTCTCATGCCTAGGGTGTACAACTACCTGTGGCAAAGACTTGGCAGGCAGCAAAATATAAATTACAGGAACGCTAGAGGGTTCAGGGTAACTATTCACACTCGCACGCCAGCAGCCATTCTTCGTATTGATTTGAGGTCATGCGGAAGGTGGGACCTTGGCAACCTCCGATGCCGCGATAGGTAATACCACAGACATGATATCGAGATATCCATAACTGATAACCCACGAGGGAAATTCTCCCCCATCCTCCTTAAATCTCGAGCCATGATTTGAAGACACTGGCTGCCTTCATCTAAGACTCCTTTGATTTCACCATTTAGCTATTGGAGGCTTTTGGTGGGATGATCAGCGCCATGGCTATGGCCAGTCATCCCTTTAGCAACTCTCCATACCCATCCCCGTCAAGGAACAGCCATACATATCCTGCTACATCTCATCTACGAAGCCATCATGGGATGAATGGATACTCCCACCCCTCGAGAGCCTCATCAAGGCTCCCTCCAAGACCACTGCCGTCGACGTCAGTTTCCGTACGTGGATGTGGTTTTGCGAGTATTGACAGGGTGCATACCATTCCTGTTTAAAGGCTTAAAACACATCGTGATGGATATTCTGACAATAGATTTGTTCTAGACCCCTTCAGTGACCTCGATAACTTCACTCCCACCACGGCAGGAGCCTCACCTTTCACCCTATCGGAGCTCTAAAACGCCACCTACATCAAATGGTAACATTCATTACCGGAGATATGTTAGGAATATGACAATGGGTATTCCTGCTAGGCCAAGGAGCGTATACGACACTTCTGGGGATCAACGCTCATATTCACTTACCAATTCTACTGATACCTCCCTTTATACACCTTCCCTCAGTCCTGCTATTAGCAGATTTCCATCACGACCGGGGCCAGCTGTTGGAAGGAATTATCACAGAGCAACCTCATGGTCCCAAATCCATCCAGATAGATTAATGAGAGCTATAGAACATTGCCCTCAAGGAAATAATTTAGATTTGCAATTATATACAGGATTACCAAATGGCCTGCCGCCTCGAGAATCCCCCCAACGGCATTCTATTCATGGATTTACGATGTATGACCAAGTCAATGGGAAATCTCGGACATACAGTATGAGCAGTATGAGAAGCATGAGAAGTAATGAGTCGCAAGATAGCTCTATTGGATATTCACAGCAAATGTATCATTCACAAAATTCAGTCAACAGCCCCCATTACCAGAATAGACAGCATGGGGGCTCACACTCTAGGGCTCATTCGGATTTATACGAGGATGGTTATCAGGACGACGTTCGACCGCTTAAAAGCAGTAACCGGAGCAGTGTTAGATCTCGACCGCTATCCTCCCTCTTGCTACTTCAACGTGGACAGTCAATGCTACTGTACGGAAACATGTATCAAGAAGTGCCTTATAAGCAATATCAATGTCAAAACAGAGGGGAACGGCTAAAGAGGGCCAGCAGGCGGTCAAGCTACAGTAAACTTTCGAGCATACAATCCGAGGAGGATAAATGGGTGGAAGGCGAGGGATTTGAGGTTGCCAACGAGTCATTCAGAAACAGTACTTACGGATGGGATCTCCCTAGGATGAGATTATCTATGTTTAACCTTTGTCCTGAGGGCACTGTAACTCAAGCAGCTTCTCCAGAAAAGGATGACCAAGATGAGAGAAGGAAGTTAAATGACACTGAATTTACCACTACATTGGAATCTACTACTCGCCCTTACACTCCAGACAAATTCATTACTACTCACGGCCGTCTCAAAGATCTCCAGCCAAATAAAACTGTTAAGAGTACCAGTACAGGTGGGACTACGACCAAGTCTAGTAGATGGAAGTTTGGAAAACGAACCCCGGGCTCGCTGAAAGCTGAAGAAATTGACTTGGACCTTGATCTTGTACCCACACTGACAACCAAGGAAAAACCCGCTAAAGTTCAAAAAGGAGGAAAAAAACTTTTGAAAAAAATTAAGCCCAAAACCCTAAGGCCATCTTTGGATCTTGACGGAACTTGTGAGGCGGTTTTCGTTTCGAAAGGTAAAGCTGTTACCTCTTTGGAGGGATTTTTTTGGAGAAAAAGTAATGGTTGGCGGGAACAAGATGGAACTGCAGATATAGACCCACAAAGTGAGATGGATATCGTTCAGCCCTACAGAGGAAGTACTACAGGCTTGATCAAAAGGGTGAAGGGACCATTAACAAACTCGAAAAATGTTACCATACCTCCTGATGCTGAGCTGGAGATCAATGTAACTCCTGCACTATTGCTGGGTCCCGCTGATAAGCTTGCAGCGTATGTTCGAGGGAAGTTCTTTACTTTGCGGAAATGGAGGATCCGAATCATCTCTGTGAAGCCAAAGGATATTCTGATAAATGTTACAGCAGGGATGGTTATCTCTAGGCATAAGAGAATTCCTTCTAGAACATCAACCCCGTTCAAGGGAACGCAAGCCTCGGTGTTAACCCAAACTGGTTCTGTCAAGGAAGCTCAGTCAGCTTCGCCAAATGCTTCGTTAGCAAATTTGAAAAGGAGAATAGCGGCGTTGAGTACCAAGGAGGGTTGGCGGCTATGGGAGGGAAAATTAAAAAGCACAGCGGCATGGAGCGAAAGCATTGATAGCGATCCGGCGGCTATTACCAGAACTCGATCAGCTCACACAGTAGCATCCTCATTCAATATTAAGATTGTCCCGGAGAGAATTGGAGCCGATAGTCCCTCAGGGTTCGAGGTGGTGGCCGGGAAAGGAGCGGGAAGAGTATGGGGGGTTGGGGCGCCAGAGCCCCTGGAAATTTCAGGAATAGGCGAGGCTATAACTACTGGGTCCTTAGAAATCATTCCAAACAGTGAGTGCCAAATACCGGGAAAGCACAGCCTGGACGCTTGCAAGGTCGGCAGTGGCCATGAGCAAGAGCGGGTAAAAGAGGGAATGTGGAAGTGGCTTGGGGGGAAGACAACACCTAGAAAAAGTAAACCAGAGCCATTGGTTAACAATAGATTTAGAACATCGATATCGGCTGGGGAATAAAGGTTGGACGGCGGAGTTAGACATTAAAAGTGCTTCCTTCTTATATCTTTGTCTCGCTTTTTTTTCTATATTTTCCTTACTGGCTTGGACAGGTTATTGTAATTGCTTCTATACTTGTCTCTTTTGCACGTTATGCTGGCACTGTGAAGTTAAGATTTTTTTCTTTTTTTTTGTTATGGGTGTTCCTTTGGTTTGGGTTATGTTTGTAGATTTGTTTTTGTCTGTTTAATTGATTATATTCATGGAGCGCGTTTAGGTAAAATCAGGACTCTTTCAACATAGATGCCAACTAGTATAGATTAAGGTAAGCAATACCATGTCAAACCAACCTAAACCTGAAATCGAAAATCCTAACCAATCAGAACTCCAATAGCCAAGCCACGAACCATTCTAAAGAACAGATACCCAATGAAAATGAGCAAATTCTCCATTTAGCCCCCTACCCAAAATTCAATCTAAAACCACACACTCTCCCTCCTTCCTTAGCCACTCACTCCCATTCCCAAGGAAACTCAAAACCCACCTCTGGCACCCCCCTCTCCCTACACCCCCCTCCCACTCCCTCGGTCGCAGCCCTCACTACTGCCCTCCTCCACTCCCTCAGTCCCTCAATTCCCTTGCCATTCCATTCCTTCCCTGCTTTCATTTCCTCCCCAGCCTCAGCAACCACCTCCCTGAACCACCTTACCACTGCGCTAGCCTTGCCCATATCCCTCTCTAAAATAACTACATCTCGAAGGTAACGTACTAGTACGTCGACGTCTTCTTCATTTGGGCCTTCAAACCCCCCATTCCCATCGCTATTCCTATCTTCCTGCATCCAGGAGGAGATAAGTTCCCGCAGCTGAGGGAGGGTAGAGACATGTTGGAGGTGTGGGGGTTTCAGCGGGCGCGGGGGATGGGGGAGGAGAAGGCAGCGGGTTGAAGGCGGGGGGTGGAGGGGGTTAGGCGGTGCGGGAGGCCGGGTGAAGTGTAGCTTTGGGGTTGGGGCGTTAGTGGTGCGGTGATGGGAGAGGACTTCGGAGAGGATGTCGGGGGGTAGGGAGAGCAGGACGGTGGGGTCGAGGCCGGAGGGGAGGTTGGGCGGGAGTTTTGGTTGGGGTGGAGGTGGAGGTGCGGGGCCAGAGGAAGGGTCAGTGGGGAAGTGCCGCGGGATGGGGGTGTATGTAATTCTTGCTTTTGGGGTTTTTGAAGTGGGTTGGTTTATAAGGTGATGATGATGATGTTGAGGAAATAACGTCCTCGGCTGAACATCAAATCCTGGACTTCTACTTCTTGTCCCGCTTGGACTACCGCTCGTTCCAGGCAGAGATCTATCCGGAGACCCACGACCACCACCCCAGACACTCCTCTCTGTAGCCTTCCTCGGCGATTGCAGAAGAAGTGTCTGCCGCTCCTTTCCCTTTCCTTTACTTTTCCGCGGCGATACCACCCCTCCTCCCTTTGGGGGTGGAAGTAAAGGTTCTGCAGCAGTAGACCGATATTCACTCAATATCTCCTCTCTCAAATCCGGAGTCAAGCTAGCAAGAAACTCTGGATCGATCTGTGATGCAGAAGGGGGGATAAGATCGCTGGTATTCTGCGAGAGGTGTTTCGACGGTCCAGCTCTCGGTGGAGGAGCGGGTGCTGGGGTTATGAATGGTATTGTTCCCGGTGGTGGAGGAGGAGATATGGCGGCTGGTTGGCGTTTAGATAGGGTAGTGGTGTGGGAGTGAGTTGATTTTTTTGATGCTGCCGCGGCGAGGATCCCAGCTCGCATAGCGGACGGAAGAGCATTGAGAACAGATGGATCGATTTGCGATGCGGAGGGGACAAGGAATTGAGATGATGCAGGTGGAGCAGCTACGCCAGCTCGAGAGCGAAAGAGTGGCTTGGATGATTCGGGGCGGGAAACAGGTGGGGGTGGCATGAACGCCCATGGGCCTGCTACGGGCTGAGTTTTTGTGGGATGGGCATCAGAGGCAGCAGCTGGCTCCTGCATCTCATTCTCCCTCTTCACCGCCATCGGTGCAGGCGCAGGCTTAAACTCCAATGTCTTCTGGCCCCCAGCACTTTCCTCCCCAATCTTGGCCTTCTCCAACTTTGACATCTGCAGCCCAAACCCCCTCAACTCTACCGGTGGGAATCTATACCCCCTCAACGCCGCAATTGCCTCCCTAGCAAGTACACCCTGATCCCAAGTAGCCATTCCCAAAGCAATACTCTTTGTGAAGACATCGCACTCCCCATGACCTAGAAACTTTGGTGTAACAATTGGTGCGTCTTTTGCCCGTTTCATAATCTTGACCGTCACCTGCTTGCCTTTGACTTTTGCCTCCACGAGCCGCCGGTGAAGTTCCACCACTAGGTTATGCAGAAACTCCTCTGCTTGGGCTTGTGTCTCGAAGCGAACCCCCCAACTGACGTCTGCACCGACGCTTTTCCGCTCGGGTACATTCCCAACCTCAGCGTGATCAATTCCATGAGCGAAACTCCAAAGCTTCTCTCCCGTCTTACTGCCCACTACGGTGCGTAGTCGCTCCCGGGATGTAACTCGTAACTGTGATACCGTGGTGATTTTCAGCTCCTCGGAGAGTCTTCCTGCCAGGGAATGTCCCACACCAGGAAGATCCCTCAACCCCAATCCACCAAGGAAATCCAGTACTTCTTCCGGCTTGAGATGATACTGGCCCGCAGGCTTCGCCTTCCTCAAAGCTAATTTCGCTAGTAAGATGTTCCCCCCGATCCCCACGCTCACTTCACATCTCGTTTTCTCCCGCACTCTATCACGAATCGTCGTACCAAGTACATTCGCATGTGCCTGTTCCATATCAACACTTCCCTCTCCAGCAGTACAGCACAATGAGGTAACATCGACCAAAACCTCATCTACACTAACACTCTGAACGGCATCCGCCCCCAACATCAACACCACAGAGTAAAACTCCCTACTAGCCTCCTCGTACGCGGGAAAATCGTACGGGATACAAACAATATCAGGGCATAACTCTAACGCGCGTCCCATCCACATTCCGTTTTTGACCCCGAATTCCCGCGATTTGTAGTTACATGACGCGATTTCACTGCTGACATTCTTCTCTCCGCCTTTTCCGTGAGTGACGACGACGGGTTTTCCTGTGAGATCGGAAGGATGGTTTCGAGCGGAGATTGCAGCGAAAAAGCAGTCAAAGTCCACGTGGAGAATATATCGCCTTGGTGGCTTTCCTTTTGATTTCGGGGCCTTATTATTTGAAGATGCTTGTGTCAGTTCTTGGAGTTTTTGCTTAAGCTCGGCTTTCCATGCGCTGAGGTGGTGGAGGCGGGATTCTTGATAGTATTGTTTGAGGAAATCGGGGTTGAGGGCGGTGGCGAAGTGGGTGCGGGGGTTTGCGAGGAGGGTGGCGCTGGCTTCGGCGGAAGTGGAGGCCGAGGAGAGTTTAAGTTTTTTGGAGGGGGGCGGGGGGAGGGGAGGAGAAGGGTATCTTGTGGAAGAAGGTTGGGAAGACCGTTTTATGGTTGAGGTAATTGGTGAGCGTATGCTTTCAGGCTTCATTGACGGACTTGCCATCTTAGGGGTCTCCGGTCTGCCAGCTTCCTCGAGGGGAGAAATTTGATTTGTGGTGGTAGTCACCGCTTCAGAGAATTCTTCTGATATTGTGTCTCCCATATCAATATCTTCATTTGGAGACGTGGGGGGTATTTCATCCTTCACGGCTGTCACTCGTAGAGGAATAACGCCACGAGAACGACCACGTTCTTCCTGATCCACTACAGTTTTGTGTGGTGGTGGTAATCCTGCTTCTATGCCCTTTCCATTATTCAGTGTTTGCATCAATTTCTCAACTTCATCACCCTCAGATTTTGTAAAGCTCACTATAAATTTCTCCTCCAGAGTGCTTGATTCGGTTTTTTGGTCATATTGTGATGGGGGTACCGGTGGGGGTAATTGGTATAAGGGAAATAGTTTTGCGGGTGTTTTGTCTTGTGCTGTGGGAGCCGGTTTCTTGCCTCCTACCCAAATACAGTCTAGTATAGAGGGTGGTTCCGATACGACTTCATCTTCATCCTCTGCGATACCTTCTGCTGCTTCTTCTCCCTTGAGTTGTAACTCCCGTCTAGGGGTGGCCGAACAGGATTTCGGTATAACTATAGCAAACGGCTTCCCATCTGGTATATCAGATTGTGATGATAACGAGGATCTAGTCACCGGCGTTGGTCGTTTGGACGACGATACCGATAAACTAGGCCTCACCGAGCCACGGCCAATCGTTCTCTCAGATGGAGGTCCTGGTGTAACTCTACCAGGAGTAATCACATCCTTATATGACGCCACCATCCTCCTCGGTCTCTGCGTCACCAACCCCACTCCTCCAGGACTGCCCGGAGTCCCAAGTTGTGACGATGTAAATCCAAGTTTCGCCTGCCTTGACCCCTCTGAAATAACTCTCCACCGTTCCCACGGCAGTAGTTTCCCTTCCTTTATGCACTCCACCACCCAGGCTGGCTTCACAACTTTATATCTAGCAAACTCCACCATTTTCTTGGGCGTGAGCGCACTGGCAATAATGTGTGTCACCGCCGTCTTGCTATCCATGTACTGAACAAATATCCCTCCATGTGTGACAACCATCTCCGTGAGATCCTGCAGAGATGGATTGGTATATCCATTGACTGTTGCCACGACTCCACGGAAGATCTGGGCCTTATCTTGGTTCTCTGGGAGGGAGCGAAGAAGGGCATTGCGATTCTGGAGCTTGGCCTTCTTGTGGCGCATGTACGTTGCAAAGTCGCCAAAGTTGGAGGGGCTGTACTCCTCGCCGTTCTCATCTTCGAAGGTGTCTATGCAATGTGTTAGCTCTCAGCAGTTGCGATTGTGGGGGGTACGTAGTTGGGGGGTTCTAACGGTCGGCATATCGCTTTGCAAGGATCTGTGCACTCTTGTCAGAGCCGTGAAGGCGGGAAGACATTCTTGCGACCTCGGACTGGTGCCCAGCCGTAGGATATCGCTATATCATGGCCCCAAGTGAAAACTTAACCTGCCACTGCGGGGGTAGATGCGTGGTATCGTGATATCCTGATATGTGTCTGTGGGACACGCATCCACCGCAGTAAAGTGGGCTGCGTATGTCATGCACATGTACAACATAGCCAGAGCACGCCTTATGGTGCCGGCAGTCTAGAGGGTACCATTCTTGGCAAAATGTATCATTCATCCTGAGCCTTAGTCACCACGGTTTTATTTTTTTTATTTTTTTGGTGTGACGCAAAATGTGACGCGAAATAGATCGCCAACCACACTGAACAATGCCTCCGCTCAGCAAAAAGAGAAAAGCGTGTATTGGAGTTGAAAGACCGTGTATATAAAGGCCATCGCAGAACTCATGTACTGAATGGAGACTAGTCTGGCCCCCACATCATGCAAATATTTCCTTTTTCAGTAATTTTAGTCTCTCTTGGCATGTATCATTTATTGGCCCTCACATACAAAATGGTCTTTTCTTTTTACCTATCTACTCACTCAGTTTTTTTTATTTATTTTTTTTACAACGTAATTATTGTTCTCCATAGACAATACTATCGATTTTACGTTAAAAATATTCGAGTTCTGTTATGGTGGTGTTGTTGATACGTTAGTGGCACACCCCCTTAAAATGGTACCCTCTAGACTGCCAGCACCATATCCTTATTGCCGTGCTTGGCACACTCTCCTGATGCAGCGTAGACTCATTCTCGCTGACCTCCCGCCGCTTCCGACGCGCTGAACTATACATCTCTCTTTTTATTTCACCCCGCGGACTTACGATGCATTTGCACACCTTCCCCTGCCATACCTTGTTGCTGCTGCTGCGTCCTGAGCGACACGAGCGACACCCAACTGTCGTGCTACGAATATATAGTGTGGTTACCAGTCACTGAATTTCAATATTACATATCACCAAATTGCTATCTCACCCCTACGCACATTTATATATACCCAACTGCAAAATGTCTAAGGCAAAGATGGACGACGAGGCGGAGCTCGAGCTCGCCCAGTTCAGAAGTCAATGGCAGCAGGAAGTCACGCAAAAGGCCCGTCAACAGCAGCAACAGCAGTTTTCATCTACCGCAGTCCCAGTAGCTGGTCCCTCTCAGAGACTGCCCTCCCAGGCTCCCCCACCCCAATTCACCTATACCACGAGGAAATCCTCCGTCTCCCATGCCTCCCAGGAGGGCGTCAGTGGCGATGAGAGAGGCCCCTCAGCTGCAGCTCTCCCAATTCCCGGGCACACATTCACCGACCCCCACCTCGGCTCCCCTCCACTCGCTCCCCTCCCAGACAAGGGCCCCAAATCCGCCATGGAGCATTTCGAAAAAGCCATTGAGCGTGAAGGCCAAGGCAACCTCGGAGACAGCTTATACCTCTACCGAAAAGCCTACCGAATGGATCCCAAGATCGACGCCAAATACCGGCAAAAATACTTCCCCCGCGCGCCCATAGTGTCCACCTCCAGCACCTCATCCAATATCCAATCCCCCCTTACTAGCCCCAACACCGCCCACCACTCCTGCCACGCCCCCTCTAGGAGCGCATCTGCTACTCCAGCAATTCCTACAAAGCCAGTAACCACAACCTCTCTCATCGCCTCTTTCTCCAACCTCCGCATCCAAGCTAACCCTCTCGCCACCTTCACCCCACTAAAATCCCAGGAACAACCTGAATCCACTACCTCTACTACTAACTCCGAGGAACCCGAAGAGCCTGCACGGGGCTTCTCCCTCCTCGCCAACCTCCCCCATGAGCTCCTCCTTCATACCCTCCGCTTCCTCGCATACACCGACATCACATCCTTCGCGCGGTGCTCCCTCGTGTGCAAATCTCTCGCCTACACCATCTCCACCGAAGACTCTATCTGGAAAGAGGCCTGCCACCACCCCCACTGGGGCTTCCCTTCGCAAGTCTGGGACTTTCAGTGCAACATTCTTGGCGAAGCCCTCCCCGACCTCTCCGACCTCCCCATGCCAAAACGCCCTTCCTCCCCAACCCCCATAAAATCCCTCCTCCCAAATTACAAAAACTCGTATAAACACATGTTCCATTCCCGCCCTCGCATCCGCTACAATGGCCTCTACATCTCCACCTGCAATTACATCCGCCCCGGCGCATTCCACTCGTCATCCACCACTGTCACCGGTGCAACACCAGTTCACATCGTTACATACTACCGATACCTCCGATTCTACCCCGACGGCACCTGCTTATCCCTTCTTACAACCCACGAGCCCCCCGATGTCGTATACCACCTTTCCAAGCCTTCTCCCCCACATACTCAGCCCACCACACAAGGGTATCTCTCCACCCTCCACCCCTGGGGCAAACACGTTCTCCGTGGGCGCTGGCGCCTCGATACCAGGGACTCAGGGGACGTCGATATCGAAACTGAGAGCGCCAGCGGCGAGAAGTTTTTATTCAAAATGGGCCTCTGTGTTAAGAATGTAGATGGTGACAAGGGAGGGAGGAGTGGGGCCAGGTTGAATAAATTGGTTTGGAGGGGGTTTTGGAGCTGGAATAGACTTACGAATAATGTGGCGGAGTTTTCGCTGAGGAATGATAAGCCGTTTTTTTGGAGTAGGGTCAGGAGGTTTGATAGGGAACTTTTGTGGGAGGTGTAAGGTGGTAAGATTGGATGGGAAGGGCGGCAGGGAGTTAATGGATGAGATGAAAGTGATGTGTTAATTTAAGTATGCATGGCGTAGTATTGCGGAGGAGGTAGTCGTCATGAATGGAGTGGGGTTTTTTTTTTCTTTTTAATTCATTACTCGCGTACGGCGTGACCATGGCGAGAATGGAGTGGGTTTGGCCCAGTACTTTCGTTTGGTTTCGAATAATGATTTTTGGGACATAGTACACATTTTGATGAGCTCTATTTATTTCCTATTCTTGCATCTTTTTTTTCCTCATGAAGTTGACCAAGATATGCGACATCATATAAATGGCAAATCAAAGCCCCCAAACTACTTACTGCAATCTCCGAGTTGTGTTCCAGTGAGATGATTTAGGACTTGGGAATTGAGAAAGCCCTAAAGCTCAATTCGATGACAACAGGTAAATAGAGCTACAACTGAAAAGCCGCCGAATAGAATAAGTTAATCCTGTCTCGTCATATAAACCTAGCATATTACACCCCCGCCAGCCAGCCAGCGATCCCAATAACCCATATTAAGTCCACCTCTCACACAACCGCCATCCCTTGTTAGAAATTGCTATTGCCGCCGCCACAACCCCACCTCCCCTGGCCCTATAAAGTTGATCCCGGTGAATGTTATTTGAGAATGTATTGTGGAGATGTAGATAGATAGATGTGTTACGTTTACTTCTTTTTGACGATGACAGAGCCGTCGGCGAGTTTGTCTTCTACGCCACGGACGTATTGCTCGATTCTGAGGACACTAGCGCGGAGGGCCTTTGCGATTATCGTCAGCTCAGCATATCCCACTACCGAAGGTGGGAATGAGAGTGAGAGGAGTGGGAGGAGAAGAGCTGGGGAAACATAAGAAGGGGGAAATGAAGATCGGGAATTGGGGTGATGCGGTCGAAGGCGCAGAGAACGTACATCGACATCTTCCGTCAACAGCTCATTTGCCAAGCGATACTCCTCCAAAAAGTAAAAGTAAGAGGCTGCTCCGGCGAGGGTACATCCGGCGAGGAATCCGTAGACACTGTAGGAGGGGGAGGAAATATAGGGCTTGGTTAGTTCCTTCTGTAAACTTGCACAAGAGTGAAGTTGACTATGATGTGATCTGCAAAGACAACACTATACTTTCGGCCAGCACCAAGATGGACAGTGAAGAGATTTGGAATTGGAGAGACTCACCCTCCCTTCACACCCCCCACACCCCCCTTCCTCACCATCACCGGCGCCGCAGTCGCCGCCTGAGCTAACCTCACTGTCGTCGACGAAATCGATCTGCACTGATTCCGACGAGCGACCTTCGCCGCCTCAGACACCATCCGACGTGCAGCTGAAGCAAAGAGCATCTTCAATCCTTCTAACTTAGTTGAATCCTGTACCTGAAAACTGTCGTGTGAGCCAAATCCCGAGACAAAAAAAACATCCAAGACATGGGGTAAGTGTGGGGATTTTTAACATGCATACCTTGACAATTTCTGGGTAGATGACAGATGAGTGGGGCGAGTAGTGAACGGGGTAATTGGATGGGTACTGTGCGAATGCGAAAAAACTGCTCAGGTTGGGTTCGGTCTCTGTCGGGTGACGTTATGCTGGGGTGTGGAATGTTGCGATTCGGCAGTGGTGTGGTTCCTGCTTTGCTTCGGCAACGGAAAATCTGACCTACGGAAGTATAGCATATCACGTGCGTCGCGAGGATGAGCAACGCCAGGGGGATTGAGAGGCACGAATGGATGTTCATACATGGCTTTGGAAATGTAATTTGCAGTCTCTGGCCATTCGGCTTTTGTTTATAGAATGCCCATTGATGATGTTAGGTTAAGTAGGTATGGGGTCATGTATATCATGCCATATTAAATGCCCATATTACAACCAGACTACGATACCATTTTATCCATTTCTTACAGTGCCTGTTCGGATTCGGACCCAACTCCTTCACCTTTGGCTCCCAAACTTTCCCGACTAACTGGTATCCATCTTGTCCGCCTCATCCACTTTCCCTGACGGTGGATCCACCATATTAACATCCCTCGCTTGCCGAAGCGGTGTCTGCCCCGCTGATGGCACCGTAGACATGGCTAAAGGTGTAGCTGCACCACTTCTATCCCCTGTTGACCCCCCTGACTTCCCACTGCCACCAATACCACCCACAGGGGTCGGGTTCTCAATCTCTTCTCCCTCTTCGCCTTCTTCTTCATCCATACCTTCTCTCCGGTCTACCAAACACAGACATCATTAGCACACGCCAAAGAAACTCTCAATATATCGCATCTGTGCCAAGGCTTAACTCACCATGCTCCTCCTTATCCTCCTGGATCTGCTCCTGCATCTTCTCCAATCTTCCCACAATCTCCCCAAACTGCTCCCTCCTCGTCTGCCACACCTCCCCATACTGCCTCCTCTCCTCCTCCAACTCCACAATCTCGGCCTCCAGCCTCTGCATATTTACTCTCTGCTCTTCTCTCCCCAGCCTCATTACTTTCGTACTTAGAATATCATTCGCGATCGTGTCATATTCTAATCTATTCGCCTTCTCCTGCTGCGCAGCAGCAAGCAAGTCCCGGAGAAGCGCCATATCATGCCGTGCCTGCTCTGAAAGTCGAAGAATGTTCACCTTCTCAGCTTCATATCGCTCAATTTCGCGCCGGTTAGTGTGTTGGAGGAGCTGGATTCGTGCGATGGTGATTTCGAATAGCTCAAAGTCGAGTTCAGCCTCTTCCCGGAATTTTTCAAAGTCGATTTGGGGTGGGGTCCCATTTGGGTTTATTGTGAGTTGGGCACAGCGTTTGCTTATGCGCTTGAAAGGGCGCTCTTCGACCGTGAGCGGGCGGGATTTGATCAGGGAATCTGTAAATGCTCGTTAGCAGGGACAGGGTGAATATACGGAAATGAGCTGGAGTATAACCTTCGTCGACGGCGGACATGATGTTCTTTGCGGCTGAGATGCCGGGGGAGTGGGTAAGAGTGGTGAAGTGGAAGTGGAGGAGTGATGGAAGGTTGTTTAATCGGCCAGCGAGCTTGCAGGCTTGAATAAACACACTGGGAGACGCGAACTGTTTGCAGACTCGGCATACCGAGATGCTAGATTACTGAGTAAGCAATTAACACCCGAGCACGTGATTATGTGGAGAGGTACCAGACTTTCTATATATGTCGGAAAAACATTTCTACATCTTAGCGGACTCGAACCCCCCTCTCTCAGCAAAAAGGTGATCTAACCAATAATAAACTGCGAGTGCAGGTCATTTGACCACACCGCACGAAGCGATTGTGAAAAGCAAAGTTGGCTAGTAGGAGCGTGGGCTGTGGGCGTGTGATATATAAACGGGCACCAGAACAGGGGACCGACGTGCAGCTTGAGTGCGGGTTACACACGGGTACAGTCTCCGGCTGAGAACCACGCACTACCCATGAATAATTGGATAAATCAAGTAGTCTGGTTATAAATCAAGCATCCTTTGGTATTACATAGAAGCTCCAGGAAGCAGTTTGAGGTTCAATATATGGTGGTATACGCAGGAGTCCTGATCAACACTAAGGGTACTGGTATAACTAAGTAGCTAGCCCATGATACTTATCGTCTAATTTGTTAACAGCCACCTCAAGATGTTAGGCAACCATACAAACTAGTGCCTCTGAGTCATGTGATCTGTGTTTTCATTATTTTGGCCTCAGAAGATGATTGATTTTCTTCTAATAATAAGATTCTGGGCTTTAAATTTTATATTGCTAGCTAATTCATTGGCTGTCGGTATTCTATGTGTGGTGGTCCGTTCTATATTGGCTGAGGCTATTTACTTACATACATAGATGTACATACAGTGCAGCAGTATAAAATGTCCGTGTGGGCTGGAAGCCGAATGCATCATCATAAAGTACTTAAGTACTTACTAGTAAGTATGCTTTGTATACAGGAAAAGCCCTATAAGTTCTGATTTCTACTACTCAGATTGTTACCCTGATCCAACGTTGCGGTCGCGTAACGGAAGGGGATAAAACGAAAAGTCCGGGAACCAGGCAAGAATTTCTCTCATTATGTTGACATCCGGCGTTAATAGCAGTAAGGAGTGTTGGCAAAAGAAGGAAAATAATGGGAGTATGTGGTCGTTTCCTGATCCTCCAGCGTCATATTCTTGCTACTCTTGCCTTTCAACTTTCTGAACGAGTTTGCCGCCTGTGTGAGTTTCGTTTTACCATTTGAGTTTGGATCTTGATGTGCGATTGCGGTATTTTGTTTTAACTGATAGTAACTTCTAATAATAGCCACTTGCAGTCAGATATCAATATAAGTACATCCCCAAAATCCATCCGCTCCCGCTCCCAGTGTGTTTGATTTCCACCCTCACTGACACTTTCATCTACTCCTCCATCCTCTCTCCAATTTCCAAATTGCCTCAGCGAGGATCTGTATCTTATACCCCCACAAGTCGTCGAGGCACCCCGCTCCTTTCCTTCCCTGCAACAGACCGTGCAAAGTTCATACAACACAAAACCAATATCATCCTAAGGAGCCTTGGGAAAGTAAGCAGTTCTCGCTTTCGCGGTGAGCTAGATTGCTTGTTTAATTGTGCGGTTTCGAAAGGGTGTAATAATGGAAGAGAGGACGGTGTAGATTTCCCGAGTTCCTGGCTACTAGCAAGTATTTATCCCTTTCGAGAACACCATCTGACGGTTACTTACCAATATTACCAGTTTTAGGGAAGCCCTCGAAGGAGGTCACCAAGGTACAGAGATTGGAAATCATGGGTGTGAATTCCGGAAGAGTTAAGTTACCCTGAACTATTTGGATTCATTACAATGTGGGGTTTGCTGAACCTTGTTTTCACCTGAATCAATACAGCAGAAGCAAGAGCAAGACTGAAGGGTTGACCTTCATCCTTCGCCCCCAGAGGCTCTATATAGGTATGTATAATTATACCCCAATCTGGTTTTGTAAAACAGATGCAGTAACTTCTGAATATAGTCGTGCCTCGCTTATTGCGTATTTTTGGAGTATATAATAAAGCGGTGTGAAAGATAGGTCCACTATAGTGCAAGTCTGAGTTTGGAAAGAGGTCTAGAACGAGAGTCTCCTGAAGGCCTGTGGGGGTTGTGTGCCCTGCTCGAAGGTATATACTGAAAGCCGAAATGAATCTCTTTATAGTAACCCGACAAGAGGTGGGAGATCGACTAGACACTCCTTTCCACGAATTTGAATGACCATCCCAAAGACAACCCGGAGTCCGGATCCAAAGAAAGGGCGATAAGTGCAGAAGAAGTTCATGTCAATAAGACATTATGCAGGATGCAATATAAGAGGTTTGACTGTGAGCCTAATAGCCAACGGAGTGAGAGCAGGGTTCCGGTGTGCCAAATCAGCATATACTAATAAAGGTTCCGACACTATGGCCAGTCGATCATTGGATGTTATTTTCATAACAACAAAGCAAACAATAATCAATCAACCTCATGCCATGTCTAAAAATTCACGGCGCGAGTCAAGCTTTGGCTTACTGACATAATTATAGCTCACTAATAAATTTTCGATCAGCCATTTAATGCCCGAGCCTACGAATGCTACAGCTTTTTTCAATGGAACTTCATGTCAGTCTCACACCTAAGCTCTAGGCCTCATGGGCTTTGGGCAGTCTCAGAAAGCCTCATGTCTTTGTATTGATGAAACTTCTGAATTAGAAATTATCTTGTTTTATTCCTGCTGCCCAAAGTCGATACCTGCTCGCAAGATCATCTCCTTCGCTTATTCATCAAACTCTTCTACCTTTGTCCTCCGTAAACACAGGTCCTCCACCACGCACTTCATGTGACATTCATTGAACTTGGTGAATTCTGAATGAAATAGAGGTGACCTATCTCAAAGCTACTCTGAATGCTTCCATTTTACCCAAGTATGATCTTATCTCCTTTTATCTTAGAATATCTAGAGCTCTAGATATATTGTTAGATATTTGTAGTTGGTCTTCTTCCCTCCAGTTTGATGTTTCAAAATACCTAGTACTCGTCTTGCTGCTTTATCCTATATCCAAAGCTAATCTTCTAGACCATTGCTCCATGTCACATTATCAATTCCTCCCTTACGCAAGGTAAATCCATTGTTACCCCAAGCGGGCTGTTGGCCAACTGCTAACCAGATTTGTCTATGCCAAGACCTATTACTTCCCAATTTAGACATATGCACCCACTTAAGATAAAAGAGCCTTCAACATCAAAGTGACATCACGAGAACATAAAGATGACCGCCAGAGAAACAGAACGCAAATAGTCACTGATGAGTGGTTAATATAACCCTAGATCTACAGACGTAGCCAGGTCCTTCTAATTATAACGTGCTTGATTCTTCTAAATAAGCTCAACCAGTGTACCGGTGACGGGCAGACCTAGCATCCTGTTCTCGTTGTATGTCTTTTACCCAAGTGTTATATCCTTTGACAAGAGGTTACAATCTGATACGCTAAATATGTGTATTGTATGCTAACCATAATCATACAGATCTAGAGGACTAATTATCAAGCCGAGTAGCTATTAAAGCTCAAATTTTGAAAGAAGGATTAGAAGACTTTTAAATTAATCATAGCCAATCCACAGGCAGTCAGCCACCCACTACTTAAGAAATGACATTCCATCATCCTCCAACATCCAGAGTCCTGCAGCTTCGTCCTTTGCCTCATTCCAGGCACCCCTCAGCTCTAGGTGCCGTCACCAATGTCTACATTCTAATCAAAATTGTGAAAACTCTTTAAGCCAGAAATTTAACAGTCTCAGTTCACATTGCCTTCAAATTCGGCCAACAAACAACCTATTTTTGATAATCGGGGTAGCTCTATGCAATAAGGTTAGACTAAACGCTAGTACCGTTCCTCCTCAAAGAATGTCAAAACAGGCGGAGAATGTATGGTTCCACCCGGAAGCTGGAATAACTGTAGCACTTCTCTGGGTAAAATATTTAGAACAAAGATGTAGAGCCAGCCATTTTCACAAGCTTCAGCAGAAATTCTTTAGTTCTATCTAGTCTTGGTAATTTTTGAGTTATACAAGTTCACAAGGATGTTATTGTTCAGTGCTAAAAATTGCAAGGAGACGTGCATAAATTATCCGTCACCCCTGCGCGTCATGCCTGGTGGTCAGGAGCCCGATGGGTGCGGTTAGGGCAACCTATGCCCAGGCTATCTATCAAAACCTAGCAGGACTATACACGAGTCATACACCCGGTGCAGAAGTCAAGTGCAGAAGTCAAGTGGCAGATGAGACCCTGGCATCATATAGTAAGGACCTCCTATAGGTGTTCCATCCAGTTGTCTCCCCGAGTACTGATAGAATTTTTGTTAAGTCATGAACTAAGAATTGTTTAATCATTCTTAGTGGTAGTAAAAGCTTTCAGGATACGCCCTTTTTCATAAACCTAGATACCGCAGTCAGGAACCCAGTTGGAGACAGCAAAGAAAGCATCACAGTATCTACCTTTGCTGTCGTCACCACGGAAAATATATTCGCTAAATCTTTGGTACACTTTTTTTATGATGCAAAACCCAGATTTGGTGTTCTTCAAGCATGTCCTATGAGTAAACTAAGCTCTTATTTAACTCCATGAATACAATCTATTAGAATGTTGATATATTTGCCACTCTAAGGATCTTGTTATTGAACTTCGCAGGGCTTTGGGTTTCCTACTTTGTTGCTCTTTATACCAGGCTGGTTCGGCGAACATTCTATTGTACTATGCCTTAATCTCTCGATAAACCGATTGCTTTCTTTCTACGGGTTTACCATTGTACACAAGTTTCCTTGTGGGATTCAAAGTACTTTCTGTGCCTGGAAAGCTGGACGATGTTTGTAGTTGTACATGTCAAAGTAAAAGTAGGTGGGGAGTCTTTTATTTCTCTCATGCATATCTGGAGGCCAAATACAGAGCAAAGCATAGTATTTTCGATTTCGAGACTGGATGATGGGGTATTATCTCATACTTCCTTCCAAGTGGAAAGAATTCCTTACAAGGGCTCTTCTTAAGGCCTTGCGATTCATTAATTCCTTTGGACCTTCCTATTAACAATTTATTACTTAACTCCAAAGATACTGAGCTCTGCTGTATGCGAGTATTGAATTTAAAAAAAAAAAGAAGAAAAGAAAAAGATACTGAGCTAGCATAATACCGGTATAAAAGTAAGCTAAGTACTTAGTACTTGTAGTCATGCCTTTTCGACATCCCCAAAGCCGCGTTAACACAGAGATGTATGTTCTCTACTAAGGGTAGCCTCGACGATGTCGATGCATAGGTGTCTGAATAATTATAATACATTACAATACCGTAGACACTACCAATTAATTTCGAGTATCCGCACTTATGGATACTGGTTGCACATGTATGCCCGCCAGACTAATAACTTGCGATTTAAGTATCGTCACGTATCACTAGCCTACTTCACGTCCATTTGGAAATGTATGTATATACTTATTATCTTATAAAACAAATTATTCCACGATCTCGCACATATACTGTATAAGCCGCAAAGACAACCATACGAGAAGGCATGCCTGATCAATTCGAATGTTCCACAGCTAAACTTCACAGCACACATCTAGATTCAGGCCTCCCTCGTGAAGATCCTGCCTGGGATCAGGTGCGGAGAGAGCTTCAGGTTCAAGTCATATCCCACGACGCGCCCCTGTGCATCGGAGCTGCCGCAGTGCTATAGAGTGCAACCGAGATCCCCCATAGCAATTCCGAAAAGCCAACAATTAACATGCCTAACCCCGTCCTCCCCCCTGTTTCAAGTTTTCCTTCCTCCTTGAACTCCTCCATGATCACACTCTCAACTCTTATCTACCTCATAATGGATCCTCCACGTCCACTTCAGCCCCACCCCTCTCCACTGCGAATACCTTAGAAAAGGCGAAATCCAAGATTGTGCAGTCAATTGAGGGAAATGGGGTCGGCCTAGAAGCCACATTTGAGCATCTTGTTGAAGATTCGGCTCCAGCGCTTGGGGGGGCTTCTTGAGTTCAATTTGTGACTGGTGAGTAGGCCGGGGTTGGTTATTTAATATCGTAGTCCGGGATGTCCCATAGAGCACACCTGTAGCACCAATCTCACCCTCCTCTCTTCCAATAGGTGGCACCACCCCCGCTGCACTCCTCGCCGACAACCCCGTCACCCTCACCGACATCAACCTACAAGTCCATCTTCCCGCTGAATCTCTCACTACCACCCTCGAGCAACACACCCTCTCCCTCCTCCAAGAACACATCTTTCGAATCCCACCTACCCTCTTCCCCGGGAAGATCTTTACCACTGCAACAACTACAAATATCCTCGGCCTTGCCTGCGGGCGGGAACATATTTTCTCCACTTCCGGAATATCCGTAGATGAACTTCGACTGCTGGAAGCTAGTCACCGCAGCGGTATTGAGGGGAAATATCCTGTGTGCAGCACCTCACGCAAGTGTATAAAAAGCAGCTGGGGTATTAGGGCTAGGACGAGAGAGTGTAAGAGATATTGGGAGGCGAGAAGAAGGATTGCCATGGGAGCTTAATATGGCTCTTTTGGAGGGGTATTTTATCAGGAGCAACTACAGAAGGGTCAAAGAGGGGAGTGATTGTAGTGATGAGCTGGGGAGAAGTCAATACGGGGAAGTTCACGAGCGGAATTAGGGAGGTGAGAAAACTGGCGGACAAGTATTCCGAGAAGACCAAGACATGGATCCATGTTGATGGTGGTTTGGGGGGATTTGCGAGGCTGTTCTGGACGGAAGATGGAGAGGGGGATGGGGTGGATGAAAGGCTTGTAGAATTAGAGAGGGATGTGGACGGATTTGTTACTGCGGACGCTCACAAAATGCTCAATGTGGTAGGTCACTACGTGGTAGCGGTATTTTCTTTACCAAATCTCCATCTCTCCTTAATTCTACGCTGTCTGCGGGCAGCCCTGCACCGTACCTGAATCCCACTTCTAGCGCCGACAGCAACTCTAGCCCGCTTACCCTATGTCTTGGAAATTCCCGCGCTCTTCCAGTATACGCTACCCTGATTGCCTACAGCGCCTCCGGTTACCAGCAATTAATCACTATCCTTATCCTTCACGCCCACATTCTCAACCACCCCGCATATGAGCTTCTCCCAGCTCACCTTTTCACCTCCCAATCTGACATCGACAAGCATATCTTCACCATAGTGCTCTTCCAAGCAAAAGACGATTCGCTCAGTAAAATCCTCAAGGAGAGGGAGGGGAGACAAGGGTGCATGCGGGATAATGTACGTAAGCAGCCCAGCGGTCAGAATCGCCGTGTGTAATCGGAGGGTGGAAATGGGAGAAGGCGGGGTGGGAGGATGGTGGAGTAAGAGATGTGTTGGATGGGGTGGCAATGGAGTGGGAAGCAGGACAAAGGGGGTGAAAATGCTTATATCTGGACAAGGTTGGCATCAAATGAGAAAGTAGGTATGGTAGAACTCGAGAGTAGTTTCACGTGCAACAACGTTCTAGCCTGTCTCAGAAACAGACCACTCGGAGATAGAAATTGGAAGCCCAGGAGCTCGTCTTCCGGTGAATGCTCACTGTCTCAGTCGCATAATTGGCTAGCGCCCCAGATACTGTCAGAACAACAGAACCATGCAGGGCACCTTCTGCCATGCTGGTATCCTACACTACAGTATCAAATGCAAGTGCGTGCCCCAGTGGCTTCGTTGCTTTAACAGCGCGGAATCTGTCTAGATTGGTATCTATGGAGGAGGCAACTGTATGTATAATAATCTTCAGTCATCCAGGTGTATTCTAATGTATCTGTGTCATCTCCACTGACTAGTATAGAGCGATAAAAGGTTGCAAGTTTGGCTCTGAATAAACACCACCATCACTAATAACAAGATATGCGCTCCCCAAACACAACAACTTATTTCCGATGAGGTTGATTTGTTGTTGTTGAATATGTCGGTATGCGGTACTTTGCCGACAGTTGCAGCTATGAATGCGCTAGCCAATTACTCGAAATAATACGGTATACCATGCTTGAACGGGAGTTTTGTGCATGAACAGTGGTGGTACAAGACACCGCACAGGTTTCTGCGGTAAGCCTAGCAAGTCTATGATTGGCTACTGAGACGACTGTACTTACATTTACGAGACTTGTGATATCCCATGTATTCATGTCTTAACGCCAGTAGAAATGTGTCACTTACACTATACATGGGCACAAGCTCAGTATACATGTACATGTACCTATGACGGCAACCGTGTGGCGGTAAGTACCTAATAAGTATCCCCTAAGAGAAACACGATCCGCCAGTACTAAACAAACTATGATTTCTGGTGCCCAGAGTAGGGACATATATGTTGCGTACACGCCGCACTCAATGTCATACTTTGATTATCACGAACCGGCCCGGGGCTTGCATTGGCCTTGCAAACGCGCGAATTGATTGCTCCACTACGGCATGCAAACTTGGCCTGGATCGAAAAGGGAACTTACGGTGTGGTAAGCGCCGTGTAGAACCAACACACGCCAGAGTCTCTGCACCAAGCTAATAGTAACTTCTCATACGACGATCCTTATACACCGTGTACTCCACCCGAATCTTCAACGAACTCTGACTGGCTAAGCTGAGTGAAAGCACAGATAGCATTTGACTTTCGCCTGAAGATAATGTGAGTTAAACGAGATCTGCAGGTCCAAATCCACAGGCCAATCCATATTAATCCCCTCACATGTGGCCCCGCTCCCGGATGGGTCTCACATGGCAGCAACTCCTTCTGCTATGGCCTCCTTCACGTCCTCAACCATGCCTCTCCATTTGCCGCTTGTCGCGTCCAGCCACTCGTCCTCATGGAAGGGCTTCAAGACTCCCTCATGCCTGTCATACTTGAGTAACCTCGCATGAATGCCCATGACCAACAGGCCAAAGAGATATCGTATGCCGGAGTCTTTCTTCGTTTCCTTTTTTGACCATGCCACGAACCGCACCACCAAGAACTCTCTCTCATCCTTACTGTCTTTGTCCCTCCCTTGAAATCCCAAAGCCAAGAGTACGCGGGGATCGTGTTCGGCCTTTGGGGGAGCCCTCAGCGAGACTGCAATGCTGACATCCTCCCCAGCTAGTGCTTTAGTTTCACTAGGTTCAGGACCCGAACTGATGACGAAAGAGTCGTCGGCACTTGAGCCCGGAAATTCGTGGGTGAGAATATTGCGCCATAGCTCCAATGCCGCATTGGAGTTTGTACTCTGCAGAGCCTTCAGGTAGGCTGCTTCAAGTTCAGGATTCGTGATGAGGCTCTCACGAGGAGGAACTGATGATGCACTGCGTATGTGGTACATTCTTACGTTGCTTCGAACTGCTATGAAGATTAAGGTTTGTCAGAGAAAAACCAACGTAAGCGGGCCACATGTAGCATACCTGATCCCTTGTAGACTTGTAGATCGGACGAAGCCTCTCTAAATTGAAACTACGGTGGGCAGAGGTATGATGGATAAACGCGCAAAATTGGGTCAAATAATGTATGGCTGACGAGGTTAGCGAGGGCTAAACAGCCCGAAGGTATTTCTTCAAGGTAGTGCAATAAAGCAACGTCGAAGGGGGGAAGAATTTATCCCATCTTTAAATGTTCCGGAAGCTATACGTTGCTTGCCCGCATATGTGATTCCGGTGAGCGGCAGGGGCACTCTCTGGCGAGATTAAGATGATATTCCAATTTGCCTGAATACCAGATGGTTCCTAGTGCACCTCGCCGTGGTAATGCCTTATGCGAGTATTGAATTTAAAAAAAAAAAAAAAAAAAAAAGGTTCCTAGTGCAGACTGCATGAAAGATTGCTGAGCCGCTCTCTGTGTGTTATATCCAATTGGTGGACCCTCTAGTCAATTCCCCCCAGTTTCTTGGACTACCAGTAACTGATCTGCTCCGGTACACCATCTTCCTCACATTAGTTGCTAACCTCGTGCCCTCCTAGAAGTGGTCTGCAGTATTGCTCCTTTCCCAATTCAAGAATGATATCCAGCCGTAGCTGAGCAATTGTCATTGTAAATACTATTGTGTAAATCATACGGTTATAGCGTAGTGTTGAATGCACCCCCGCTCAGAGACACCTCTACTCAACGGCGTATCCAGGACGCGAGAGCTGCAGTAAGCGCGCGTGTACTGGCAATGATACAAATCTCTGTAAGTACCGTGGCGGGAAGGCTAAAGGCCCCTGACCCGTGCGTTCAGTGAAAAGCCTCATCTCACCACTTCAGAGCAGGTAGCAATATTTTTCAGCTCAAGGCGTAGAAGATCGGCTGAATAAACGTTAGAGTCAATGACACCACTCCCCTTTGCAAAGGGCCAAAATAGTAAAACTGATACATTGGGAAGAAGATGGCGGGTTTTGGAACACTACACGAATGCACGCATCAGTTCTCCAAAACCCCGTTTCAAATCATGAATGACAACACATACACACTAGTTCAAGGAAATCTGCCAGTATATGGTAATATAAGAGGAAAAAATCAAACCTTCCCCTTTGTAGATCAGTCTTCATAAAACGACAGGTAGACAGCTTTTGCTCAATACAAACCACCCACCTTCTCGACGATATAACGTAGTGGGTGGTCATGTAATGGATCCACGGCACAGGTGCCATCGGAAATCCCCGAAAATTGCAGTTCTAACTCGACTCCTAATTCAAAGGTTTAACCAACAAGCCCATACCCAGGTAACCAGGGCCAATAGTAGTAAAGCATGGGACTGGGCTCGCCCTATGTGAGGCTTTATGACACCATGCGAGAACTACTGCCTGCATTCTCGTGGGCCGCTCAGGACTGTCTTGCAGTGTTAAGCTCCACATGTCCTGGCCGCTGAACCGCACACAGTTTTCCTCCGTGCTGCTATAGCTGTCAAGACTGTCACGACTTGCAGCACTGAATGACATTGGGTAGAGCAATCCCCTACTGGTGGAATACAACACGTGCATTGCCACCCTCTTGAGACCGTGGGGAGACTGTAAATGAAGCAGAGAAGAATAGAATGTGTTTAGATTGGTATCTGCCAAAAGTGCTCCCTGGAAATCCACAGAATCCGTTTTAAATTGTCATGCCCCTACATCGTAGCAGTGAGCTTTTATGTTCTAGATCTACACTTGCAGAGGCATCTCTCACGACCAGTAGCCATAATACGCTAGTAAAAGGTTTTGTCCGCCTAGACAGCTTTATAAGGTAGAATGAGATTTCAACTCCCACATATGACTGTTAATAGATAATTCCTAAGTTGTCAAATACGTCAGAGCCGTGGAACCAACTAGACAAAGGAGAGCCTGGAGCACCGATACTGTCGTTTCAATGAAGGCAACGAGGGTGGCATTTTCTGGATAGGCGAAAAGGAACCTTGACAAATGGGGCTCCTGCATTGTCTGCTTTAGAATTAGTTTGGGGTGTGGTGGTTGGGAAGTTGTTGCTGTTGCTTGTGTCGCCAATGGGTTGAAGCTACGCAGCTCCAGATCATTCCAGATCTCGAATTACTTCGTTTAATAAGTTTCCCTATCCTCATACAAGCCCCCCATAAAAGCCTGGCTTTCTGCCTAAATATCGCAGCTTCGGGCGAGAACTCTTATGTCAGAAGAAAGCTCCATGTCATGCGAGTTCGCCTCTATAGTCTCATGGAGCTCCCCTCGACGGTTCTGGACCCGGCTTCAGTTCATGTAATGATGCAGCAATTCCGCTCGTCCTGCCTCTTGAGCATGCAATAAGTAGTTGATACTGTAAGGAGTATAGGCATGAAATCCTTTGGTTCAGGATGATCTAGTCTGGTTGGCACAACGACCTCACAACGACCTCTTCAGAGGTCATTGTGCCAACCAGATTAAGGATGATGTAAGCTGGCGAAAACTCGACTAATACTCGAGTGACTTCTCCGAGCAGGTACGTGATAATCACCGTTCTTGGACAGCTCCACGTTTGGCATGAACTTCATGCTCCAAGACTCTATTTCCTTTATAACTCAGAAAACGTCATCTAATCCACAAGTACTTAGTAAGCTAAGCATTAGCGGAGAGTAGGGTACTACTAAGTAGCCTCGTAGCCTCATGCTCATAGTTACCGAGATCCTGCATCAACAGCTACTTGGCCACAGAATTTTAACCGACGAACAACTAGGCTACATAATATCGAACATGATACAACATCACCTCTCCATACTATGGATCCGCGCCTATTCATCAATGTCTCCAGTTAATTGTAAATAAAGGCAGAGAACTGAGGCTGGACTGGCGTATATTCCCTGGTGATGTGTTGAGTCCCATGGAATCAAATGGAATCAGAGGTAATATAACCGGCTGAAGTGTTCCTTTTGACATCGGCTATATATAGCTAGGTTCTGAAATCGACTGCATATGCAAGATACACTTAGAACAATCTCTATAAGTGTCTTTGCTGCCTTCGAATATTATTCGGCCCTCATCCCACAGTTTCCTTTCCTCTTCATGTGGGAATGGGAAACCGACTTGGGGGGACCATCAATGGGTAAACACGGGATATACTACGGCTATCAATTAGCTAATTTATCTCCGGATTCATCTACTACATATCAGGGAAATTGAACATGCCGTGAGTCTGTTGTCCGATCTCCTCTTCCGTAGGGATGTGCTAATTCTGATGAAGTTGTTGAGTAAGTGAACCGGCTGCCCAAACATGGCTGATCGTGAGATGAGAGACCCGATAGCTTACGGGAAGCGACTTCAAAGCTGGTTCAAGTATTCTTTGAATCGAGAGACCTGCAGCCGCGCCGAAGCCCCCTGTTCTATGTTTAAGCCTTATTTTCTTTAATGTTATCAACTGCATTGCATGTGGAACAGGGGGACTCCTCGACTGCACGTTTCATGGATCAAAGTACGCGTTCATCCAGAACACAGGGGCTATCTAGTCTGGGACTATCTCATTCCATGATGAGACTATATGCAGGAATCTTAGCATATCTGACTAAGATAGTATAGAGATAGGAATGATACTCCCATATCAATATCCGCCAGCCTCTACACTATAAGATGCGTTGATCTTACACATCGAAGAAAGACAGTACTTGATCTGGGGTGCAGTTAGTAGGAGTAGTAGTGTGTCAGGGAAAATAACTAAGCATGAGCCTGGTGGGCTCAGTGGTTTTTTTTTTTCCAATGAGCTTCAGTCGGTCAACGAAGAACCACAGTATCCAAGAGCTTTATAAGTGGAAAGTCGGAAAGAAGGTGTTTTTCTGACATGCTCCTAGGAAGCATAGAAGGTTGTAATACATATGATAATGCAACATTGCCGCATAAGGTCAGTGCATCTAAATAGGCTGAACTTTTCACTTATCAAGAACAAGAGTTGGACATTAGCATGCATGCGGCAAGGGCGAAAGCGACTTGCCGTACCAACCTACCGCATAAACTTGAAGTGAAGAAAGACCTAGTCAATGAGAATAACAGAAAAGACGATGGCACGAGAACAAGTCTGGGTCAAATCTGCGGATGTGGCCGCATAAGATGGACCCAGGGTTGGATAATGTTTTATGCCGGGGGTGTGGAAGCTAGAAGGAATCTGGGACGCACGTAGCTTTGGTATGGAGGGAGGGGGTCAGGAGATTTGGGAGCTGGGAAGAGATGGATGACCTCAGGAGGACAACCAGGGTGGTCGAAGAGGGGTGACCCATATCCTTGACCTCGCCGAAACCTTTTTTGGCAGCCTCCCGCCTGTGAGCGGGGGAGCGGGAGAGGGTGGGGAATGGAATACTTCACTTCTTTTAAGGGTAGTTTAGTACATACAGTATCTTTTTCCTTTTTTCTTCGCTCAGGGGTCTGGGAGCATAGGGTTCGCCCACCAGAACCTTTTTTTTTTTTTTTTTCTTAATTCAATACTCGCATATAGGTATTCCCATGGCGAGGTACACCAGAACCTTGCCATGGTTTATAGCTATATGCGAGTATGTATGGGGAAAAAAAAAAAGACTGGGACTGTATTTCTAGCACATCTATATACACTATCTAAATATATGAAACATCGTTACCATTCTCCTGCCCTACGGCGTTACTAATACACAGAATCTATTTGTATAGGCCAGACACTGCCAAGTGTATAAACTGTTACCAAACAGTCCCGTCTCATATAACAACTACTCATAGTAGGAACCAGTTCCGTGCATATACCACATCATTTATATAAGTATTTGTGATGGGGCAGCAGGTTACCCATTTCCGACTGCAATTGGCAGGAGTCCTGGGCAATAGGCGAGGAAAGAAGCAATGTACAACAGCTAGAATGCAGTGGTAATTAATCACTGGGTGAAGCAGGCAAGCGATGGGAAGCTGCAGCACAGTTGGTTTTGTGGTATGATTAACCTCTATATTTGGCTTCATTCGGTTCTAACCGTTGACGTGGTAATGAATTGGCTAATGGTAAGAGTATCCATCTGTTTTTCAGTTAGACACTGAGATTGTCTAGGTTGCTCACGAGTTCTGAAGTGAACGACTCGTTGGATTGGTTGGTTCGTAGGCAAGGCTGAAGGCTCGTTTGCCGGATGGCGCTTTGCGGTCGACCCAGGAACAAAGAAGTCGAGACACCGTCGAGAAAGCCGCATATAGGTCAACCTGATGTGAACACGAATGGCTGTGGGGCTTCCTAACTCATATACAGTTCTTCTCAATGTGGTAGTCTACAGTCGACTAGAACAGCCGAAATGTGACTCCACGTTATCCGGCTGATAATAAAAGAGGTGCCATTGTCACAGGTACTTCTTTTCCTGTTTATTTTTTGAAATTCTCATTCCTCCTCCCCTGGTTACATCATTTAGTGCATTAATCGCCTTAATCTATTATTCAGGCATCACTATCTATATAAATGGAGCATCCGTACCCCGTTCACTTACGCAGACCCTCGATAACAGCGCTCGAGAACTTGGTGCTTGCAAGTGAAGACGATCTGAAAGCGACTGCAGACAAATCTCTGTCCGTGCAATTTCCTCTATACTTATCCAACAACTCGGGTCTCGACGTAGAACTCCCGGACCTAATTCATATAACCACAATGGATACTTGGCCAATCCCCCCAAAGGCTACTCCTCCTTTACCAAGCGCAGAAGGGGAGGCTGATATGTCCCAACAGCTAAGGACACTATCAGAAACTGCTATTTGGTACGACGAGGCACTATTCTCACCTGCCATCACAGTTCCCAAAGCCAATACTGCTAATGTTGATTGGTATGGGGGTTCTTTGTGGCGAGGGTTGTCTCTCGACTTTTACCACCTCCCACCTCCCTCTCAGGTACCAGCTTTCGCTCCAACTTCTTCGAGCTTTGGAATTCTCCTTCCAGGGCCTATCCCCATCTCCGCGAGATCAGGGGATTCGTTACCGGGACACCATTCAAACACCTCGAATTGGACGTATATTCCTACTGCTCAAACCAACAACATGCAATATCCATATGTATTCCCCACCACCACCACCCCTCCTCAACAGCCAGTTCAGCTGTTGACAACCTTAGCATGTTTAAACTCCAATTTTGAACCGGGTGCAATGAACTTCAATACGTGGAGTTCACTGCAACAAACAAATTATATGTCTCTTTTCGAGACCTCTTTTCTCCAACCACCATACGAACCCACGAACGATACGCACGAGAATTCTGAAGAGCTCAGACGTATCTGGGCAACTCTATTCAATGGTATGGGTGAGGAAAATGTTTCATGGATGAACAGCCAATCAAATGGCTTGTCAGGGGAAGAACGAAATGACGCAGTATGGTAAGCGGGGAAGGATCTAGGTGATTTGGCGTCACAAAGGTTACCGCGGCTTGGGTAAACATAGCGCGGTACTTTGCTGCTGTGGCCTACATGGCAGTGAAATAGGGTATGGGTAGTTCGTGAAGGAACTTTTAAAGGGGATCACAACCTCGAGAGCAGTTTGGAGTTGGTAATTGAAGAACAGCAGGAATGGAGAGGGATTAAAGCTTCAGAAGCTTGAGTAGTCACAACTTTTGTCCTGGTTGGGAAACATTCCGCCTTCTTGCTTTTTTATGGCGTTTCGCTGACTAGTGGAACTGGAATGAGGTATTGAGCTGGCGTTCAGGCTGAGTTGCAGGTTAGTTGAACTTACGTAGCAAGGAGATTCCATTTACTGCTGTTTACTTACTTATATAGTATATATGTTGTGTTGGTTTATTTGTTGTCATTCGTTTAATCGTTGGAGTATGTTTATATAATTCATGCCAAGGAAGTCCTACCACTTCAGTAACTTTTGCTGCCCAGTTAAGCTAGTCTGTAAGCCTCGCGCCTCTACTCATCAACCCACGCTGTATCCTCAGACACCAGTGTTTGTGTGTTTCTTTCTAGTGTATTTGGAGTACGCGCGAGTTAAGATATGCCACTAGGTATTGAACGTGAGTCAAGCTCCTCAGATTTCAGTCTACGCTACCGCCAGCTCCAGAGCTTGCTAATGAGCTTCGAGGGCAGGCATTAATGCCCGACGGCGGCAACCAAATGACCGGATCGTTTTTATCAAGCCTCTTGAAGGACCGTACAAAGCTATTGCCCAAGATTTCTTGGAAAGAGTGGCTGCTATAGTCGTTCCGGTACAGATCCCCATAACTACGCAACCTTCAGGCAGCTGGTTCTGACAGTTGTGGGATGGCTAGATAATGCGGAGTAACCACCTAAATGTCATGTCGTATGTTTCACCCATGCTTGCTGGAGGGGCATTCTTTGGTTGGCTGATAATTTGAATATTGTTCATCCCATTAGGCTCGAGGAGTTTCCCCCGAATATGGAATTCTGGGGCCGGAACTGTATGTAGGAGCCGTATTCAAGAAAAAAATTCAGAGATTAATTTGGAAATATAGTCAATGCAGGTGAATGCATACAGCTAGTGCTAAAACACCCTCGAACCCATATGTGGCTCTCCTTCGAACAAGTCCAATATACCATGGTATTTATTCCCTTACAAAAGACTCATGTCTCGGTGTATATGTATTGACCTCCCTCCATGATAGATACATGAACTAGCTCATATACTGCAAATGGTCCGTATCACATCATCATCGGGATGTTGGCTACTCATCACTCTTTTCCTGAATTCTCACTGACCCATCTTTCGGCATTGATAGAATCACTCTAGCGCATTTTGGTCCGTACGGAACAGGTTCGCCAATGAGCTACACGCCCTACATGTCAAAGGTTACACTGGTGAAGGTTTTTGGTCTATTGGTCGTGCTCTAAACTCGAATCAACCTTTCTTACATTCCCATCCTCTGTCCGAGAATGAGCTCCCCCAATCTCTCTGTGGTGGTACATATCGGGCCCGTCGGCGTCAACAAACAAGCGCTCCAAAGCGAAAGATTACATATGCTGAGAGACAGCAGCGTCGGAAGGAGCGTAAGTTCGGTCTAGGTGAAGGGCAGAGGCTTGGTGAAGATGATATGGAACGAGTCAAATTAGAATCAAGGAAGCATAAGGCACCTGCAAAAGCAGCTGCGAAGGCACCCAAAATAGCTAGCAGCAAGCGGAGTAGGGAATTGAGGGCAGCAGCAGCACTGAGACGGTTTGAGACTGTGAAGAAGAAGGATGGTGAAGAGAAAGTGGAAAGTGAAGATGAGGAGAGCACAAATTCTGAATGGGAGGATGGATGGGAATATGATCAAGAAGACGAAAAGAACGCAGTGGACGTTGGTGGTGGGAAACGACTAGTGCCTGTCAGTGCTAAGGAAGATGCTGGTGGTGAGGAGGAGCGAGACAGAGAATGGCAAGAACTCAGAGGATGTGCTACCGTCGGGGGCCAAGGCGGTGGAATATTCAACATGAGAGAGGCGGACACGCAGTCGCGAGATATTTCAGGTCCATCACGGAAGGAACCTAGGAAAGGTACCCTGGACGCTCTCCTATCCAAGGTAAATAGTAGTCCACCAACGATTTATATCGACGATAGCGATGACGCACCAAAAAAAATGAGCGTGGGTAAACAACCTACACATGAGAACAAGGGTGTTTATTCAACAATGAGAGACTTTCAAGACAGAGATGAAAAAGGAGAAAAAAATCCGTGGGATGCTGCACAAAACAAAGGAAATCAGTTTCGAGCAACTACTTTACCTACTTTCAACTGTGCAGCCTGTTCCACTATCAACCCACCTTCTAGCATCACCTGCTCCGTCTGCGCCAATGTCCTAGACCCGAATACATATACGGGCTCTTGGAAGTGTAGTGGTGGGGAATACTGGAATTCACCTGATTGCGGAAGATGCGCTGTTTGTGGTGAGGGACGATAACACGGAGAGTGTATCGGCGGTCTTTTCAGGCCATGGTTACGTGGGTGTACATTAAAGAGTATATTAGGCATATGCGGCTTACGTTACGATATACCACTTTTGTCATCCGAAGCTGTATTTGTAGAGTTACAGAACTTTGAGGTACCATCCCATGTGGTAACTACGGATATGATTGTTCTAACTATTTACTCACATATGATTGGTTGCAAGGGTTTGCATATGCAAGTTGGCCTCGTATGCAAGTGATCACACAAAACATTTTTAATGTTTCATGTTTAAAGCTTTGGTCCTGGCTTTATGGTCACCTCGCATTCATTCCACCCCTCATCTGAGGTCCAGCACGAGGGAGGCATAATCATTATCTGTGTCGAGGAACCAATCAGATCATAGCTTATCCAACTTTGACACCAACATTATCGATATCTGGCTTGTTTAACCTCCCAATTTCTCGCTGCATTGAAATCGAATTCGAATATAAGCACTTGTGCTACCTAAGTAGTTGCTACCACGCATGTCAAATTCCACACTGTTACGCCAAGCAATATCAACACGAATTTCCCATCAATGCGTGCATATAAAATTAATTAGGGCTATTAACACTAGCTTAGTCCTTCAAGGCCTCGTCAGCTTTTCAGCGCCGAGTTCCTCCACAATTAATATCATTTTTTACAATAAAGTTAGATTTTTGGTAGTAATTAAATGGCTGAGATGTGGATATCCTGTCCCCTTTGAGACATGCACTTTGTTTCAAAGTTAATAAGATGTTTATATTGGTTTGCCTCATGTTTCAATTTATCACAACCACAGATATAAGTTTTTTCTTGGGGCTGGAACAGCAGGTTGGTACCAACTTTCACAGCGTTACAATTCATCCGAGTCGATGCCGATCAAAGCTAGTCCTCCAGATCTAGAGGTACCATATTATGAAGGCGCTCAGGAAGCAAGCTCCCGCGGGCATTTGTAGGCAGACCGCTTAAGTTGAGGCAAGTTGCCTATTGAGTACGTGATACAGTAAACTACCCAAGCACCAGATGTCAATTATATAATCACAACACCCGAGTCTGGATTGTACATATCGATTGGAGAAAATGTGGAGGTATAATAATTTATCTAGCATCTGTCAAATATGTAATTGAGGCGAGTTAAGTAGGACACCCGTTCCATTGTCAACTATATTCTCACGCTAGTACATGCACACCCACCCACATTCAATCATCCATATCCATGTACACGTACTTTATAATTGTATACTTCATGAACACACACACACATATAAATATACATATATATATACCAGGGTCAGGTGGCAAAGTAATTTAAACTCAAACTCAACTTCAACATGTACATGCAATGCACATATTCCTTCAAAGGCCATATAGATGTTGGGATGATGAGTGGATTGCATTGGCATTACAGTTACATCAATGTGCAGCTTGAACCTCGGATCGAAATGATTCCGGCTCACGTGTAACAGATACATAACTAGGGCTGGCAGGCAGCTGCTATTGGTAAATATCATTTTTTCCTCTACTGGTCTCACTCGGTGATGATAGGTGTGTAAGTATCCGAGTCATAGTAACATGGGATCGTGTATGTATATGAATCTATGAAGTAGTCAGGTTGGTAGTGAAGCGGACATGCAGTCGGGCCGTGACGGCTCGCATCCCCCTACCTCGTTCGCGTAAGCGCGATTACACGCTAGAGCATGAGATATGTAGCGCATAGAGAAAACTCGTGGCATTGCGCAATCCCTGAGTTGGATGTTAGATGTGCATGTAGGTACATGCTTTGATCTGATGCAATAATCATGAGTTTGCAATTATTAAGACTTGCCTTATAACATTAGATTCTAGGCCTTGTCGCGGTATCGCAGTCTCGTAATTGACCGGGAGCTGTTGCCTTTTTTTTTAATTTTTTTATTTTTGGTAAATCAGTACTCGTATTGAAGCTTCTCGCTTATGACGAGGCAGCGCATCCCCCCAGGTTAAGCCTGACGGGATTATCCAACACCGGGCCGCTCCCTGCCCTGTATCTACGTACAAGACTAGATACCCCCCAGTTCAAAATATGCACACTAACTAGCTTCAACAAAAGAAATCACCCCCGCACCGCCTCCGCCAGCTTCTCACACCACTCCGGGTCTTCCCATACCTGCTCCCACTCCCGCCCCTTCCGATCTGCCACCCCTGCGCAGCTTAGCAGATGTGCCGCGTTCTGCGCTATCCCCTCCTCGCAGAGCCCACACCACGGTCCTCCGCCCTACCCACCTTGTGTAGCCACCACCGCTGCGGTCCGCGGTCCGTGACCACGTATGTCAGCCCCCAGAGCTGTTGCCTTGACACAGCATGCAATTATTCATGACAGATCAGCTGCTTCAGAAACGAGTGCTTAGAATCAAACTGAAGGCTTCGTCAAGCTCATGAGCTTACAGATATTAACGGTGCTATATTTGCTATAGCCTCCTCAGGCTCGCATCGACGCCAAAGCCATACACAAAATATGGCCTACATGTAAACTCAAATTTCTTGCCTTTGTAATTGGCCGATATGTTTTTGGATTAGTAGAAGATCGCTCTCCTTCACAAGCCTGATATTGCTAAACCACCCGGCATTCACAACGCTTAGACTGGGATCATCAGGCAGTGAAGGTCCTAATGGACATCATAATGAGCAAAGGGCCCGCATATGGTGGAGACACAAGACTGTGGATAACCCATCTGCGCCTGCAGGATAGCCCAGAACGCAGCGCATCTACTGGGGTGTTCACTTATAGTGGACGGCCGGGGTGGGCATTGGAAGAAGCGTTGGGCGACCCGGCCTAATGAAGGGGTGTCACGGAAATTCACGGTTTTGATATAAATTGTTTTTTTGCTACTTTTGTCATGTTCTGCTTTCATCTCTCTGTATTTAACCGGGGAAAAGAGAGCGCCCCAGTGTTTAGATAATCTCCCCCGCAAGCCCGGGGGCTAGATGTCTGAATACAAGTAATGATTTATCAAAAAAAATATATATCCTAGGTTTGCATGCAGCTAGGTATTGTTTTTATATTTTTGGACTGAGTCTATGTCATGTAATATCATGCACATATGGCGGGCGCTGCGCATCCGAGGATTCAAACCATGGCCAGACCGTACATTAGATCACATTAATTCTAAGTTCCAGGCTCGAGACAAAGTTAAACACGTGCGTAGGTAGATGCCGATGACTATGCATATTGTGATATAGTACCTTGTAATGGGAATGGTTGCAGTTTTCGACAACTCTACAAACAGAGCACAGTAAACGTGAAGATACCTGGATGAGGTACATGTACAAGTCGCTGTTCAGGGTAATCACACATTAGGCGATAAAGTTTAGTTATCTGAATAAGAAGTACAAGTATCTGATAACTAAGTCCCTTAGGGCACAACCCCGAATTACATCCCCCTCACTTGCGTTTGATTGTATGTGAGGCTTGGCATAAGACTTATTCTTTTCCCTAGCATGGTAAGAAACCCCCTCCAGTCTCCACCAAAATTCACCATAACACGTTCACAGTATTAGAGTAAGAACACTTGATTGCTAATGAATAAGATTTTGTATCATTTCAACACTACCAGCAACCCCACTAACAACTCATAGCGAATACACTATCCAAAGTAACCTGCTACCCTTCCACAACCGCCACAATTACTACTTCTCACTCAACAGTCAGCCGCCATCAAAGTGATCACTTCTACCGCTTGCCGATCTCCAGAGGCTGCTTCGACCCCCAAATTGTCTCTTACTCTTGCAGAACTTTCTCTGAGCAATACCGTCACCCTTCCTAGCCTTGTAGCAGATGATGAGGATGCTGAGGGATGAAAAGAACCCAGCGAAGAGGAACCACTGCTTCCTCTGTCACGTACCCATCTGCTCCCTGCACGAACTCCCTCGAGAAAAGTAGTCACGCCCATGGACCGATTCTCACAAGATTATGCCGTCCTTCGCACGTACCTACCCAGATCAACCGCGTTTAAGGAGTTACTAGCTAGGGTGAGATACAGTCGAACCTACCTTACTGTATAGGACCAGGGCCGCAGTCTCGCATGCAATGGGAGGGTTATATGGTATAGAGGTAACTTTCTGAGGGTAACACCCCTGTTGGGGATGACTGTTTGGTACAATAAGATGTTATGCGAGCGGGGAGATAATGGGATCAAGGCGCCTGGCCTGGGCCAGATGTGCAGAATTTGATGGCTGTGCTGGGTGTAAAGCTGGACTGGAAGAACCTCACATGGCATTTAGGATTGTGGAAGTCGACTATCTCCTACGGGATTGTGAGTTAGTGGAATTCGTGCATGTGCTGCCCAAGTTGAGGCCTGACAATCGCGATGGCTTCTTGACAGCGCCACTGTTTATCCTCAATAGGTCCTAAGGTAGATATACAGGATTTGGAAGGGGGTGTACGAGGTTAGAAGTACGACGGGCCAGGCGAAAGCAGGAATGGATGTAAATATTGGGACCACATACGGGTAATGGATTTTCTCTAATAGAAAATAGAAAAGTGAAGAAGTTAAAAGCTGCGGCAGAAGGGGAGAGACAAAGTAGCCAGCATAAAACGGCAATGAAAAGGGGGAATGAGAGGACGACGAATAGTATGATATATCTGAACTCTGCTAATCTTTTCGTCAGTGTTTGAAAGTCTCTCTAATAAATGGTTCATAATCCATCATGTGCAAGTTCATTCGGTTAGAGTGATTTTGCAACCCTGGTCTGTCATTATCACTATCATTGTTATCACAGCAAACCGGGCAAGACTATCTGAACAACCCCTGCTCGTACTTAATGACAGTCCACTAGCTTGTCATTAATAGTGACAGGGAAACTCTTGTATTTGTCAGTGTCATGAGGTTGTAATAAAAAATAGCGCTAGCATGTCATCAAATGTCATCAAATGTCCGAACAACACCAGCTCTTGCAGCTGCAAAATGTCCAAGGCTTGTTCAATCGTGTTGAACAAGCCAGTCAATATAGTATCATACATAGTGCCTTTTGTAGGATATCCTAAGTGATGCATAGTTGTAGCATATTCACCGTGATTGAGATCAAACTGTACAAACAGTTCAGAGATCTCCAGTCTTGTAACTCGTAGCTATTCACGGCACTCTATATCATCCCAAGAAAGCTCCCATGTTTCCTATACAGGATATAGGTAGACGGTAGCGATCTAGCTGGTGTCGAGAGGCTCTTGGAAGGCATTGTTGACGCTGCCTTTGAAGTACCATTATCAACAATAGCACTAGAAGGCGCGAAATCGCAGGTGCTTATCCATGATATAGTAGTTGTTTATCTTGTTTATGATGTTGTTTATGATTGTTGTTCATAATTGTTGTTCATGTGCCAACCAGACTAGTTCATGAAGTCTACTAGTTAGTAGGACAGGACACCGTTGCGCATGACATGCTAACGACAGATGCAGTAAGACGCACCGTAGAGTCAGGTTCCGGATCTCCGCTCGGGATATCCACACTCGGAGCTATGAATAATAGATAGTGGCTAGCTCGCTACTGATTTATTAGAATATCAATATATTTCAAGATATATGATCTGGCCAGACTAAGGATCACATTGCAACAGAACCCTAATGAGTAGTCCTTACAGCCTGGCTGGCATAAGCCAACAGAACAGCGAGGCCACAGAAACAAATACAAGTCGGCAAGAGAACAAATTTCCCAAGCTACCTGAAACTTTTTCTTACTCTCCAGCTCAGCGGCCAGAAAGCAACAAAAAAAAAGTTACTCTTCATACTCAACCTCGAAGTAAACTCAAGACCAAGACAATGAAGACAGGTAAATCAAAAACTACGCGCCCGAAGTGACCCGAAGGCCATTCACGGACACAAGAATCCAGCGGTGTGCAATGCCAGACCTGTGCTCGAAGCTCAACTTTAATGAGCGAAGAGCTTGGCGCAAGGTAAGTATGAAGAGAAAAAAAAAAGAAGTTGAAAGAAGGTGGGGATACAAGGCTTATATGTGAAATTCCAGATTGTGCCAAGGATTGGGTTAGCGTTGGAATTGTCGGCCTTGGCTTTAGGCACATTTACAATGCCAAGCCCGACATTCTGCACATGATATGAGTGTTGGTTCAATATATGATATTCGCGGCGTTCTTTAAAGATAGGAATTCTATACCATGATCCCTAGTCTGGCTGTATTACGGAGGGGTCATGCAACCCGACTACATGATGCCATGGTTGTATATAGGATGCCTTATGACTAGTTAATTACTGTCAGATCCTAAATTTATCAGGGTGCCTCAAGTAGTACTTAGTATGAATTTCTCCCAAGTCAGCTCAATAAACCTAATATCCTGCCTACATAGTATGCACACCTCTGAATATTAGTATAGTCCTCAAGTCTAGATATGTGCAGTAAGTGTCAACAAGTTCTAGTTGTGATAATATCTTTCTGGATTCCTATAATAGCTGCAAAAGTTGATTCCTGTCTAATAGATACCCATCTAGGAAAATACACTAGCCAACTTGACATTATGACTGGTTGATCAGATTGAAGACTGCTTTTGCTTGGTTGTTTATTGTAGTTGAGTCAAGGGTCAAGTGGTGTGGCACAAGGCGACTGGTAGGCCTGGCGCTCTTCTGCAACCATTTAATATTCTCAAGATCTAGTCTGGTTGGCACAATCAAGATCACGGTTTAACAAATACACAACCGGTAATTAAGTATAATCCCGGTCATAATCAAATGTGCATTAGCTCAGTACCTTGGCAAAAGGAATCCTCACATGATTCCTACAAACAGATCGTGGACTTGACGTCAAATGATCTTTCCTTAAAATGCCAACTGTCAATGTCTTCTATTCTCTGTCCTCACAACCCATGCTACTAAAGAAAGCTCACTAATCGCTTGGGGTAAACTTCTCCCCTAGAGAGCTCATTCCATCATCTCCAACCGCAAAAAAATCCGGGATTATCTCGCAAGGGTTTAAGGCCTTAAAAGTAGAAAAGTAGTTATGAAGATATTGCTCGCGAATGTGTTTGGATATGATGGAGCTGGAGAAAGAGTAGAAGGGGACATTCCAGGATAAAACCGCGAAAAGTACTATAAATATACAAGATACTTTTAGAGTAAAACACCACTCGCTTTTGGCTTGAGTCGTTAGGTGGGGCGGGAAAAAAAAAAGTCCCGAAGGGGATTCGAACCGGCTTTACTAAAGAAAAAAAATTAGTTGGTTAGCCGAGGTCACATTATGCGACATTTCAGACATTTTGAAAATTTATTCAGCTACTCGGCTGAATAGTTAAGTTCGAAAAGTTATATAAACCTATATTCACCCCCCCCGTCTCCTACTAAACCCTGTTATTTTCTACGCAAGAGTTCTAGAACTGAACGCATTTCTGTCAGGACCCTGTAACTATAAACCCTAGTTATAAGTCAATTTCTCCGCTTTTTGTAAAAAGTCCTCCGCGAAAAATGGCGAACAAGAGATCTTGTATTTCCGTGTAGCCGCATTACTACCTACTCGTAGGCAGGATTTTGAGTTATTCCACAAGGTCTCTTGTCGCAGCAGATATGGATTGGTAAATCCTACGCATTCACATTTAGAGCGCTCATCTCTCACTGGGCCAAGGGATAAAATATGTATTTGAAGACATTTAATTTTACTATTTCCTGCTATAGGTACCTAGCTAAAACTGAAATCAACGAGTGTTATATTTTGGTCAATACTGCGGGGAACTAAGCGACGAATAATAGGAGGTTTTCAATGATTGTCATCCACAGTGGAATGTAACTTCGTATGCAAAAAGCCCTACCTAAATATCCACATACCAAGACACTATCAAGTTGAGGAAATCCTGTGATGTTAAACTTTGTTCAAGGACACCGGCCATATTATACAAGACATCAACACTTTAGGAGCTCCAGCTCGTAAATACAGGGCTGTTAGTCAAGATTCCGCGATTACGTACATACTCGTCCGAAGCAGGACATAAGTATCGGTTTGTATACCATTTACCCAAGTATATAAGAAATAGGGGAACTCACAATTAGAACATTAATGTGACCTTGGCTTTATACTTATAATTTTCGTACCCTGTTTGAAATTCCTGCGGTATATTTGTCATAAAGATAAATAGTCGTCTCAAACATAACTGGTAAGGCTTAACTAAGCATGCTACAGGTGCAAGAAGAGGCTGCGTTCGTCAGAACTCTAAGCAGTAGGGTCTTGGCATGAGATCTCACCCTGAATCCGTCAGATAAAACGAAGGAATCCCCAGGATACTGATGGATCCCCGCCCATTACTGCCCCCTTACCCCCACCCCACGTGGGCACTGCGTTCGTCAGAACTCTAAGCAGGAGGGTCTTGGCATGAGACTAATTGTGATATGTTGGCTCGGGGCGTTTGGGATTACAAATTCCTACGGGGCAGTCCTGTTAATGTTTATTTGACCACTGAGCATGAAAAGAGAGAGTATCTGATACTGGAGAAAGTAAGTGGTGAACGCCCAATTTTGAAAATCTCACACCTAATTACGGGCACGAGATATAGTTGGATGACCCGCTTGTTCTGAAGTTTTACTTGTAGGTTGCATGCCTAGTAGCCGGAAATTATGATATAAGAACCTCCACTTATAGGTACTTGGTATTATTTCAAATTCTTCTATCATAAGTGATCATCTATTTGGACAAAGACATGTAGTTTAAAGTAAGTATATGAAGGGGCCTATAGCTACATAAGTACGAAGTAAATTAGATTCCAGTTCCAGAAGACCCTCCTTTTTATTTTACCTGATTGAAGGAGGAGTCAAAGTCTGGAAGATAAAATCAATAACCAGCGCAATGCAGGAGAATCGAAGGGAGGGCTACAAATTTAGAACCAGGGCTGCTTCACGCAACAAATTTATCGATGGTATATAGCAACTTGGCTAGCATTGACTGCTGAAATAAATATATAAATCGATATTCCGTGTAAGCTCAGAAATCTTTGTTAACTAGTCTTGTTGCGCTACGGGGATAATGGAGGAAATGCACCATAAGCAAGTAAAACTGAAATCGTTTGAGCCACGGTCTGTTACAATACGTCCTTCAAATGGTGTATAATTTAATTCTCACCTACTTGGCTGAAAGTATGTATATATAAAAAGGTTGGTCATATTAGTAGTTGTTCTTCTGCGTCACAGGTGGTTAAACCAAACCAGACTAGTTCTTCTAACATTGTGATGTCCCTCGGCCTGTTTTAGTAGTCTCAGTAGTATCCGCCAATTAGTTCTGGTTGTGGCACCGCGAGTCCAGAATATATCGCGCCAAACTGTACTTACATTGGAAAGTTCATCGGCAATGAGTGTGTGTGGAGGCGATATCATTTTACTTTTAAGACCTCACATGATCAAGGTTTCTATTTACTGTGAATAAAACCCTCAATATCTTCCTAGTGGTAAATATGGATATATTTGAGGGTTATGCGCCACTATCCTTGGCTTCACTGATATTGTTTTATTACATTTCAAATATTGCTTGGCCGTAATGTCGAATCGGGACTAACTGAAGCGAATCAATAGGTGTAATAATTATTTCTTGTTGGGAGTGAGTTTCTGAAGAAGTTTCTTTTTTAAACTGGGTGTGCAAGGTTCATAACTATAAGGCGGATATTGGGAAAATAAGGTATGATACGAGTTACCCTCGCCATATATTGGTACTTCGACCTCAAAGTATAGTCCTTCCTAGGTTCTGGTATCGACAACCATATCGGGCTATGGGGTTAGGTAGGTATCTAGAGACAAATTGGTACTACCTCTGTGCTATGTTGGACGAGAAAGGAAAAAATAAAATACACTCCAAGGGGATTCGAACCAGAGGCCTAAAATTTACAAAAAAAGTATAGCCAAATAAGGTTGTTTTTAAATTCTGTGAAACGTTAGTTAGGTAGCAACTTGGCTGGAAGAAAGACAAAAGACGTAGCTTATGAAGTGATTTTTTGACGTCAAGATGCATAAAAATCACTGGATGCAGTGGTAGATCCCGATCTCATGTCCGTTTTTGAAATGGGATTATTCAAGTTATAACTACGACTGGTGGCCATGCCTGTATATAAGTACTTAAGATTGTTCTGGGCTAATTATTCTTTATTTTCTCTATATATATCTTATATTTGGATTAAGAGCTCAAAGTCTAAAGAATAGACTAGGCTTTCAGTGTCTATACAGTAGTATTTTAGCTACTTATGTATATCAATCGGTGTCTTACTTCCCGACACTCTCAGATTTCAACTAGAGAACTATAAGCGAGTAGGAGTATTAAGGGTGAGAGTGCTTTTCCTTTTCTTCCACTATTACTATTATTCAACGTTATAAGCCTGAGGTTATATACAGCAAACGAGGCCTATGGTTCTAAACTACTCTATATATACTGTATCTTGTATCTTATCTCTAGGCTCTCTCTCAAGCTCAAAGTAAGGCATAGGTTCTGGCATGTATCCACATAAGGCTATAGCTACTGACTGTAAGTAGATAGGTAGACTTTGTTCAGTATTTGAGTATTAGTACTAGTTGCTGTTGGCTATGAAAAATAAAAGCCACTCCAAAGGGAATTCAACTCAGGTAGAATAACTAGGTTATTTTCAACTTCATGAATCTATAAGTTTCTTGGAATAGCAACTTGACTGGGGGAAAGGTTAAAAAGAGGGTGATATAAAGTACCGTGGTGAGTTCTCATAACTCGAGCCATTTGGCACTAAGCTTGGTGAAAATATAGTAGTCAGTGGCTGAAGTAGTCTCTAAGTATTTGCATTAACTAGAGGGTATATAAAGACGATGACAATACTTTATATATCTCGATATTACAAGGTTTGTAGATCTGGAGACAGGTGTAATAACTTTACTACACGTGCCTTGTAGCTAATGACCTCCCCAAAAATGTCTTAGGGTGATGCTGGTAGATACTTCAGCATCAGACAAGGAGAAAAAAAACACAATGGGTCAAGAAATTTAATAAGCTAGACTTTTATGATTAATAACTTGACTGGGAAAAAACGTAAAACAGGTGGTATATGAAGGGCTTGTTGTCGCGGCCTTTCATTAATGCTGAAGTGAAATTCTGGATATTCGCTGTATGCTACTCCCAAGTCAATGTAAATGGATCAAGAATATCCTATGTCTGGACTTCCAAGCTCAAAACATAGCTTCTTCATACTCAGAGTAAGATGGGGTACTTGGTCTATACTAGTATGCTCATTCTGAGTTCGCCGTACTTACGGAATTCAATATATTCTATGCTCTAAGTCCACTCCAATATTTCCTTTACCAGGCCCTTGCAATTATCTTCGCACCTGAGTGAACGTAGGCTGAATAGTAGGTTAAGTGTATGGATATGTGAGTTAGGGTAACATTTCACAGCTGGGCTTTCACCAGAAGAATATATCATGTTGGGTACGTATGGATATGGAGCAAGCATAAGTAATTGCGTATAGTATAATAATAACCACTCAAACACCAACCATCAAGAAACTCAAAAGCAGCTTTTCATATATGCACACAAACACCCCCACTTTCTACCCAAATAACAATCACGGCTGTATCTTCCACAACCTCACCTTCCCAGCCTTATTCCCCACACTCAACATTCCCCTCCCCCCTCCCCCCCCCCCCTCCCCCCTTCGCCCACGCCACTGCCTCCACCCTTCCCAACGGCGTCGCACTCGTCGGCCAATTCGAGAACACCATACACGTCGGAATATGCACCAGCCTTAATGCATCCTTCTTCGCCCTACTCGCCATAGCCAACACCTGCCCATCCGGCGAAAACTCCAAGCTCCCTATCCGGGTAACGAGGTGACCTAGTGCCTTAATCGGCTTCAACGTTTTCCCTAGTTCAACCGTACTCTTTATTATTGACGTCCTGTCGTAGATGTTTACTACCCTGGAGTTTGAGCCTACGGCAATAAACCTATCCCCGCTAGCACCACTACTAAGAGTGATTTTAGACGTATGCACACCTCCCTCATCGAGCCATCTAGCCGAGATAGCTCGTGCGGTGAGATCATATTCGAATAATTCACCGGCCTTATTTGCGATTGTTAGTCTGGAAGCGCCGGTATCATACCATGCAAAATCGACCGCTTGACCATCGACATGCGCAGTCGCAATCCACTGTGCCGTGCTAGCGGAGAGGATATGTATCTGCCCACCTGCGCCTAAAATGGTAAGGTAGCTGCCACAGGGGCTGAGTTTGAAGTACTCTATACTCTTCACCCGCTCCCCATATGCGAACACACGAGCAATGCGCTCGCAGGACCCGGGTTCCAGGTCCCAGATATGGTAATACGGACGCCGGCCAGAGAAGAATACTCTGCGGGCATCGGGGTAGAAGGCGGAGGTGGAGATTGGGACGGAGGGGATATAGGAAGATGAGAGGGGGGGGTTAGTTTTGGCGTCGATGTGGTAGAGCCAGAGGGTGTGGTCGAAACCCGAGGTGAGGAGAATGGGGTGCATGGGATGGAAGGAGAGGGAGGTGGCTGCCGATTGGGCGGGAGAGTGTAGATTGGCATCGGGGAGACGGGTGATGTCCAGGTGCCCCGGTTTGAGCTTTAGAGCGGGTGATGTAGCCGGAGGTGGATTGGAGGAGGTCAGAGAGCGGGGCGGCGGAGGGGGTAGTGGTTTCTTCTTCGCCTTCATCATCACTGATATCTGAATCGGAAGAGTCTACTCTGCGGCGTTTTGATTCTTGTTCTTGGGATTGAGATTGCACCCAGGTTGGGACGGGGTAGACCCGTTCGTATTGAGTCCGTAGCCGGCGAATGTAGTCCGTCCCCGAGACAACATCGTCCGTGAATGTCTCTCTGTACTTTCTCAGCCTGCTCTGGCTCATAAGACTCACTATAACTCTCTTATCGTCTGAATCCTCCTACGCCGGTTTCGGTCCCTCCTCCACTTCCACCCCCCCTCCTCCTGCTTTTACCACTCCCGAAAGGAGATCTAAATCCCCCTCCGCATCCCTCTCCTCGATGCCAGGAACCCCCGTATCAAAAAAGAATAGCTCATCATCATGTACCGCATCCAGGTCCTCGTTCCCCTTTATTCCGCTCTCATCATCCTCGCCTTCACCACCCTCAATTCCAGTATATGCCCGCTCCCTCTCCTCTTCCTCATCATCCTGATCTAACCCCTCCCGCAAAGCCTCCTGGAAGCCAGAAAAATCTCCAAACACGAGCCTCTCAAGCTCTAGCTCCTCCTTGTCTTTGGAAGGCGGTGGTTTTGGGAGAGAATTTTTTTGGGCAGCATCGGTCGTGAAGGAGAGGGCTTTGGCTGCGTCAATGAGGGCCTGCGAAGGGCCTTTGTTTGTGGCTTTCTTTTTACCCATTGATGAGAGTAGCACTTGAAGAAGTGTGAAATAGGTCGTATAGTAATACTGTATAAGGGGCGGTGGGTTGTCGTGTGTGGGACGTGCCACTTTTTACGAATTCCAAAATTTGGGGAGTTTTACTCAAATTTCTTTCCTTTTGCCAAGATTTCAGGTTTAGTGCGCCTGAATTTCTGCATAGACAAAGTGCATTGGTGCATTAATGCAGTTAACAGCAAAACCTACTTAGTACCAACTATGCATGCATATGCCCTGAGATATCATAAGACAAGAATCAAGGCAGATATTCACCAAGTCTACAGCTGCAAGAAAAAATAAAAAGGAAAAAAGAGAGAGAGAGAGAGTGATGAAAAATCCACAGGTTTAACCAATGTTCATTACATCCACCACGCCACTCGATCCCAAATGTATCACCTTCTTACCATTCACACAACAAACGTTTACTTTATCCCCAACAACTTGACATCAAATACCAACGTGCTATTAGCGGGGATCCCCGGCAATGCCTTCTTTCCATACGCTAATTCCGCCGGGATTGTAATCCTCCTCTCCCCACCGGGCTGCATGCCCGCAATACCAATATCCCAACCCTTGATAACCTCTCCCTTACCCAGTGTAAACGAGAATGGCTTCCCCTTAGTATTCGAGTCAAACACGTTTCCGTTAGTCAACTTTCCAACATAGCGCATGTTGACCTTTTGTCCTGTCTTAGCTTGAGGACCGGAGCCAATAGTTTTATCATCGATGGTCACACCACCGACTTTACGCGGCCCAGAAGCGGAAGAAGCAAGTTTTTTCTCTTCCTTCTTGTCCTCCTTTTTAGTGTCCTTCTTGGGCTGCTCCTTCTCCTTCTTCACGGCGGGGGAGGGAGTAGGTCCTTGCTCAAGATTCTTTGCGAACGTGACCTTCTTAGCGTCTTCCTTCTTTATTGGAGTATCGACTGGGACGGCCTTGCCATCGTTGGCCTTTGCCTTCTTTCCCTGCTTCTGATCTGGCTTTTCCGGGGTATCCTCAGCAGCGCGCTTTTTGCTGTCCTTCTCGGCCTTCTTCTCAGCCTTCTTGTCAGCCTTCTTGTCAGCCTTCTTTTCAACCTTCTCGTCAGCCTTCTTGCCGGCCTTTTTCTCTTTCTTGGGAGTAGCCTCCTCCTCGTCGTCGGTGGGGAGCTCTTGGATACGGGGGTTCTCGAGGTCGTCTAGTTCGTCCTCGGAATCGGACTGGCCGTAGGGTTCATCCTCTGAAAGAGAAAGATCAGAATCTTCGTCGGACTCGTCGTCCTCATCACCATGTTCATGATCTTGATCATGGGAAAAATCGATATAGTTTCCAGTGAGGTAAATATCATAATTTCCAGTGACTTTGAAGAAAATATTCTCTGAGTCAGAAATGGTAAGCGTGAGTGGTTGTTGGTAGTTCTGTAAACATTAGCCAGTGCTTCTACACCCATGATGCTCGAGTGGCAGCCACAATCATATCAAGCAGGGTACACTCGTCCTACCTTCTCGGCATCCAAAGTACACACAACAAACTCCTCCAGCTCCAATCCTTCAAGATCATCCTCATCACTCAAACCCTCCAAATCAATCATTCCATCCTTCTTCTTCTCACCATCAACATCCATCTTATCCTCCTCATCCTTCTTACCACCCTTCTTTCCGTTTTTTTTTTGAGTCTCCTCCTTTTCGGATTCCTCCTCCTCAGACTCCTCGCTCTCGTCTTCGGAGTCCTCGTCGCTGTCTGTATCATCGTACAATGACGAGATTGGGCGGCGGATGATCTTCAAAGTCGAACGCTTTGGCCCCTCGTTTGCCGACTCGGTGGTGGGGTCAATAGCAGCCATAGTAATGACCACCTACGTAGCAGAGTCATTAGCACAGCCAATTGCTGCGATCTCTCAAACTCACAGGAACAGGTAAATCGGCAAACTCAGCAGCGGGGACGATATTCTCCCCAGCACGAATCTGCGCACCCCAGAGGGCAACTGCTCGTCCAGGCATTTCGTTCGTATACAAATAAGAAACAATTCAAAGTCGAGTGTCTTGTGTGAGCGTTGGGAAAGACAATAGGTGAGGGAGTGCGAGTTTTAAGGGGAGTACACGAAGTCTGGAGAGAGAGGAGGAGCAGCAGAAGGTAGTAAAAGAGGATATAGCCTTTTACTTTGGCAAAAAATACCTTTTTACTAGCAGGCGCCAAGATTTCAGGTTTTTTAGCGCGCTAACTATGCGAGTCGTGTTTAAAATTTAACTTTGCTGCATACAGAACCCAATCTAGAGGCAAGCAGACTGCATACGGTGCAATCAATTATGCAAACACAAGGTAGTCTGGTTGGCACAAGCCCCTCGCAAGAGAACACAAGCTTGCAGCAATTATGTAATGTAGGAAGCGAATAGCTTTTCAGAATGTAGTCTCATGCCAAGACCCTCTGGGCCCTAGTCAGAGGGTCTTGGCATGAGACTATTCGGCCCTCTATTGTTCTGTTCGCCAAAGAAAAAAGTTACAAACTGTACCGTACTCAAGGCTCGAAGCATATATCCAATCATTCTTAAAGAATTTATGAAAATTAGCTTTGATACACCTATTGAAGTGCATGGTTAAGTACAGTTAACTGTAGAATTAAAATGCTAACAATCTTTTAGGTATGTATAGTATGTAGATCACTAGTATTAGATGGCTTTGTATATGTTATGTACAGTATGTATGTATGTACAGTAGATACGCTGGCTACAAGCAACGGATTGCAAGTGAACCAGCGCCATAAATAATGCAAGGTGCACGATGCAGCTTCACCCATCTCTGTAATCAGCAGCAGTGAGAATAGCATAAAGGCAGAACACTTACTCGAGTAAATAATATAAGTAGCCGGGTTCTAGTCTGGCGACTCGACATGGGGGGTTTCATGTATCCTCCTCTCCTCAGACGGGCAGTAAGAAGGTACCTTAAACCTTAAACCACCCTCTTTCTTATCTCAAACCTCCCCTCCTCTCCTTCTAAAGTATTTATCTCGCTCTTATCTACCCGTATCTACGAGTTTCCGTTAGCCGGCGTCCACCGTCCCATATACTTATACGTACCACATGGCTCCCCGGACTCCCCCTATCCAAATCCTTCCAGAACTTGTCTAGGTTCTCTTTGATGCCTTGGGCCTCCCCGGCGACTTTCCCGTTGGAGGTGTTGTACACGAAGCCGCTGATGTGGTGCGTGTGGGCGCTGCGCTGCGTGTAGGCCCGGAAGAAGACGCCTTGTACGGTGCCGTGAACTAGGAAAGCGTAGCGTTGGTGGGACATTGGTGAGAGTGGAGGCTATATGTATTAACGCCGATGGGTTGTGTTGTTATGTGTAGATAGACGTATAGGCGGCTCTGCAGGGGCAAGGGTAGACATTCTTGTTCATTACGCAAGCAACACCTTGATTCAGTACTTATATTATACTGTATATCCTTACGTAAAGTGTGGGGTGACAGGATTGAGGGTAATTGTTCTGTGTGAGGTAATGTGGGACCCAAGTAATGTTGGAGAAGTAAATTGAGGGTAATAGTTCTGCGGCCTCTGGACATGGACTCAGGGTAATGAGAACCACAATATGCCCAGTATATACTACTTATCTCTATTCTAACCTCCCTTCCATTACCTACTTTCAACACCTAGTACTTACCAGTATATATTTATTAAAACTATATCAAGGTCAAACAAACCCAACGAATCAAACTCTTGGCAAAAACTTAAAGACTATTTCATCACAACCACGGGTATAGCTCCACTCTACTGCACCACCCCCCTATGTCTATCCACCGCCGCCCTCTCAATCTCCTCCTCCCTCCTAATCCTTTGCTCACTCAACCCAAACTCTACCGCCCCCAATTCCTGAACCCTCGGCCTTCCCTTCCCCTTCGCAAACTTCTCCTGCGCAATCTCTTTATATATCCTAATCTCCTCATCAAATTCTCTCAACGCATTAAGCTCTGCCCCAGCATCATACAGAATCAGCATACGGTTCATCAAAATCCCAGGTAAAACAAAAACATTGGGAGGGAGAGGGGCGTGAACTTGTACTTACCACTTCCCATAAACAAAAACCCAATCAACCCATTCACCACCCCGCTCACGCCCACCATCCAACTCAACACCACACACAAAAATGCCACCCCATCATATGTCGACCACCACACCGCGACATGTAGCGCAACTAACACCAGTGTCGACGCCCAGAAATGCCAAATCCGCCACTTAAACTCCCACTCCTCCCTGCGGGCATACTTCATAGTGAGAGCTTGAATCTCCTCAATCACATCCATTGACAAATACACATCCTCACTCCCCTCCTGCGTTGCCTCCTCCACCTCCACCGCATCAAAACTAATCAACGGCCCCACACTATCCCCCAGAGGAGTAATCTCCAGCTTAACCTCCACACTAAAATGGTCGCTAAGACTCACCATCCCCCCTCGCGTTATGCCTTTCCCGGGCTTGGGTTTTCCAGGGAGTTTATATAATTCCGTGAACCCCACCTTTATCTCACGGACGCGGGAGACAAGAGGGGAGTGGAAGATGTAATCGAGGCGTTGGGCGTCCGGGTCCGGGGACTCGGAGGACGGAAGGTCAAGTTGTGTGGGCGCGAGGCGCCAGGTGTTGAGAATAGAGTCGCAAGTGGCCCCGAGGGTAGTGAGGTTGTAGGAGGCGTGGACAGGGGTAACTGTGATAGCGGGGGTTTGGGGGTGCGCAGAGAGCCAGGCGTCGGAGACGAGGCCGTGGGTGGTGATGATGTGGTGGGCGAGAGAGTTTGGGAGCATGTTGAAGTCCCCGAGCTGTGTCGTAGTGGATTAGTACTGGACAGAAAGGTCCTGTGGAGGGGGAGGGCCGTACAGCAATAGGTATATGCCCTCTCTGCACACTCGCCCTCAACAGTTTACTCAACTGCCACGCCTGCGCCGTCCTATGACACAAATAACTATCCTCCCCCTTCTCATATGGCGCATGTAAATGCGTACAAAATACCTCCGCCCTCCTCTTACCCTTTCTCATTCCCCCCCCCACTCCCGCATCCTCAATCTCCAACACTGCCCCAGCCACCCCCTTCCCGACATACCAGTCCCCCCTCCAAAACGCCGTCGGCCTCCCATTAAGCACATACTGCCACATATTACTCTCCACAATTCTATACCTGCTCAGGATCACCAATCCCCCCCCAAGGACGCCCGAATGGTAGAATTTCCCATAAGGAAGAACACCCAAAGTCACGCTCCGCAGGTGGAGGTAGTCGGAGTAGACCCAGAATTCTTGTAGGCAAACGATGTCGTACGAAGGGGAAGCAGAGGCAATTCGCCGCGAGATCTCTGAGAGGCGGGCGAAGCGATGGTGGGAGATGAATCTGAGGCCCCAGCAGTTGAGGGAGAGGACGTTGAGCGTGAGGGTGGGAGGGGTAGGTGTAGGTGAGGTCATGGTGAGCCTGTAGATGACCTCGGAAGGGTATTGGTGCGGGGCGTAAATGAGGGCACACAGCTGTTGTGCGCAATTGAAGTTCGTGTTGATGTCGGGAGAGCCCGGTGGTGAGCCGCAGCCTCGGACGCGGAACTGCCCGTTCGCTTTAGGCGCTTGGCGGCTGCGGGGCGTGTGCTGCGGACCCCCGTGATATACCAGTGCTCTGGGCCTGACACCAACATCGGGCCCACAGCGCCCATGTCGCGATTAGCCAGATTATGTCGTGATATATCGGATCCGGACATTTTTAATCTTGATGTTTACAAATCAAGCAGCCAGGTTAGCACAAGCCGCTTGCAGAGCAAATTAAGCCCGCCTGGAACATCCATCTAGTAAATAGGTAGTAAAACGGGCCAGCTCCTCGTGCATGAATACGCAGTCCCCAATCCCCAGTCCTCAGTCCCCAATCCTCCCCTTGTCTATCCAAACCCTCACCGTCCCATCCAAACCACAACTCGCAATAATCCCCCCTTTCGGATGCGCACTTACCCCCAGCACCACATCCTCATGCCCGACCAACGTTTGCAGGACCTCCTTCGTGCCTACATCCCACACAAACACATCCGAATTCTCACTGCCCCCCACGACCCACCCCCCACGCTTCCCACCCTCATCCCCCTCCTGATCCCCATCTTCCTCCCCACCCCCAACCACCACAAACGTCGAAAAAATACTAAACCTCTCATTCCTATGCCCCAAATATGTCTTGAGACACTTTCCCCTCATATAATCCCACAATCTAAACGCACTATCCTTCGTCCCCGCAAGTAAATACTTCCCATTCGGACTGAACCTCACACCCGTCACCGGCGCATTCTCATCCTGCTCCACCAAAGTCTTGAGACACTGTCCCGTCGCAGTATCCCAGATCCGAATCAGCCCGTCGTGCGAGCACGACACGATCATAGTCCCGTCGGGATTGAAGTGGACTCCGGAAATGGGGTCGCTATGAGCGGGGAGAGTGCGTAAACAGCTACCGGTGCGAACATCCCACACGCGCAAGGCTTCGTCGTAGGAGCCGGAAGCGAGGGTATTGCCGATGGGGGAGAAGGAGAGGGAGTAGACGTAGTTATGGTGGCCGGTTAGAACGAGGATTTGCTTGCCCTACCCTCATCATACTCATTAGACTCCTCCGGCAAGAGTGATGAAAGCATATGAGCGGAAGAGTATCATACCGATTGTAAATCCCACAACCGTATAGTTTTATCATCACTCGCGCTCGCAAGAACCTTCGAATCCGGCGCCCAGTCAACATCATTAATCCCCGCCGTATGTCCCTGAATCGTCTGCTCGTACGTAAACGTAACCGCGCTCCATATCTTCACTGTTTTATCCGCCGCTACACCCATTCATCAATTAGCAACCATTCCCATTCAACCCATCCTTTCTCCTCCTCTGCGGAAATAACCTACAGCAACTCGCAATCCACTTTCCGTCTGGGCTAAACTTCACGCTACTCACTCCCCCCTTATGTCCTTTAAACGTATATGCAAGCTCATATTCTGGGCGTTGAGGCCGTGGCGGGGACCGGTCTCGATCAAGGTAGTTAAGGTCGGCCGTCGTGGTGCGGGAAGAGCGAGGGGGTTGGAGTGGTGAGGAGTTTTGGCCGTGACTAAGGCTATAGGAATTGGAGGGGGAGGAGAGGCGGGGACGCTTGAATGGTGGAGAGGAGGGCCGGGGTGGGGTTGTCGACATTTGGAATGTTGGTTGCGTGAGCACACTGCTCACGAATGGTGGTATGTATCAGGCCATGTCCGAACGACAACGACGTAGCAACGAAAAATGAGTAGTTACTTAGATTACTTGGTACCTTGTGATAAATGTTCATGCCCAGATCAAGTGAGGACTTTCATTTGTCTAATCTACTCTTGATTACATGCTACAAATTTAGATTGCTCATAAATGTGGGATGCTAGACGCAGGGATTAGTTGCTGCCTCAACTCCACTCAAGTAAAATCAGGGTAACAGAGAACTACCTTTCCATACATTCCAAATACTTTTCCAACGCAGCGGTTTCTAATATAATAGAGAAGATTTCACATACTCGCCATCTGTTCCAGCACCAAGAAGAGCAACCGCCGCTCAAAAACCTATATACATGAAAAACTAGTCCAACCCAAACAAACCTATTAATGAATGCCCATCACCCAGTAAAAGTCATAAAGTCTAGCCTCACATTGACTGCGAAAATTCCTTTATAGGGATACTCAGCAGCTCCTCCTCTCCGGAAAACTTATGCAACCCAGTCCAGTCCTCCTCCTTCAAACTCCCCGGCTTCCCCGCCTCCAACAAGTCCCTAACAACCTCATACGCCGACCTAGTGCAGTCATTGATCCCCACCCCAGAATAACTCGACCCAGCCACCGCCAGTTTTCCATTGAAATACATCTTCAACAGCTCGTGCCCAAACGCCATTCGGTCATGATGGCCAACGGTATACTGAGGTATAGCATTCACTTGTGTCGACACCTGCATTACCGCTGGATAATCCACAATCCCAAGATGTCTCTGGATGAGGCTTTGTGCGTTTTGCAAGGCCTCTTTGTCGTTAGGGTATGTAGTCCGACCCTTCCAATAGTGACCCCCCATCATGACTGTGAGCTTGGTTCCTGGGGCTTCCACAGGCGCATCGCTCCAAATATCGCCGAATTCTGTTGGCAGAGACGTCTCAGAGTCGAATATCACACCGAGGCCTTGCTCAGGGTTTAATTCTCGCGCGACAGTTTTGGGTATTAGATAGCCAAAGCCCCGCACAGGAACGAGATTGGGGTTTTGAAAATACAAATTGACGACCTGGACTGTGACTGACTCGACTGTCGATAGGGGTGGAATGGGGACTGGGAGTATTGACGAAGTGATCGGAGCAGGAAGTGTAGATATGACATGAGAGAACTCGGTAGGAGGCGTGTTATTTGTCGTGTGAACCTAATAAAAAATTTTTAAGCTCGCTGATGAGAGTCCATGGCTGACCAGCGTACCTGTATTGATGAATGCTTCTTCACAAGCGACTTCACGGGAGTTTTGAGCCTAAATCTGATATTTGATGCCCCCCCGAGGTATGCCTTGAGTGCCCTAGTAAGCACCTCCATGCCCCCAATGAAACTGACCATCGTCGCATTCTCTTTCTTATATTGGTTCAAATGCCATCTAATCAATGGTACTAACTCCTTTCTCAACCGCCAATCACTAGCAGGGTATTTCTTCACTGCAGTAAAATTAAAAAATGACCGTATGATGCTCCCATGGGCACCTTCACGCCTCCAAAGCTCCGGGAAAAGAGTCCTCATACTCAATTGATCCACATCTCCGGCATAAATCCCATGCAACATTGCTCCAACCATGTTTTGGGCGACATTGGGGTGTACCCGCCGAGATACCCAAGATGCCACGGCCTCGTCGGTAACTTCTTTCGACCTCCCTGGGCGGAAGGGCTCCCCAATAATTCCCGTGAATACACCGCTGAATAGCGGATCCGAGAAATCCCAATTAACAATGCCGGTAGGAACACACGTGAGCTTGTCAGGATAGTAGATATATCTTCTCCGAGACGCTGCGGAACGACCGGTCATGAGAAGCTGTCGATCACCAATGCCCAATTTTGCAATCTAGAGAGAATAGTGTCAATATTGCCCAAGATAAATTGGGAGAGGCATTAACCTACCATATCTGTAGTGACCAAGAAAGCATCCCCAAATGGTCGGATTGTTCTCGGCCCACTCTCGAATTCTACCCTTCCTCTGTTTGTATCGATATTCCTGGTCCGTAACCATCCTCCTACACGTGGACTTGAATCGTATATCGTAACTGGTAGACCGGGTGCCTTTTTGGCGAGATAGAATGCAGCAGTTAGGCCGCTGATACCAGCACCTACATAAAGTGTAAGCCATTGACATCAGTTTAGATAAGCGCCACCAGACAAGAGCTCACCAAGAACTGCTACTGACTTTACGTTACTGTCCTTCGAGGAGAATGTCTTTCTGGCATAGTGGTAAACTTGGGGGTACAAGTCGTTCCGTCGGTTTGTAAGAAGAGAAACGTTGCAATTGCGAGCAAGCCGAGGCCGGAGCATTGCAAGTGTGAATTGTATGGCTTTGGTTTGAGTGGTGGGAGAACCCAGTAAATTTCTCGCTTCAGCTACTTATGCAGTAAAGCTTATGCAGTTTAACCCGCTTTATGCTTCTGTATAACCGAGACCACGCACAGCTAGTACCATAAGTACAATGTTGTAATACGCCGATCACACTAAGGTTTGTTCTCGTGCCCAGACCGATTTGATTGGTGGTATGCTTAAATCCTTAAGGTCTCAGAAAGGGCGCTCGTCATGACGAGTTGCTATTCTCTCGGGATAATGATTGATTGAGGTGCAAGACCCATTTCACATAAATCGGCCTGGGCACGAGAACACCATTTCACTTATTATTACCAATACCATAATCAGTCAAAATGTATAAAGCCATGATGCCAATTTCTGCTGATACTCCATACCACCGCGAGACCTGGCCATATGTTGATACAAAGCTTCAGCCAGAGCTGCTGCAAGCTCAGATGCGTTCAAAATATGAGTGAATATAAGTACAACTTCCAAAAAGCAGGAAGTCGAGCACAGCTCAAGACACCGATAGCAAAGTTATTAAACATCAGCATAGCAGTATTCGATATCTACATCTTTTGCTACGGTTGAATAAAGGTCCCGCGTCCAGTGGACGGTACAGTTGGTAAGCATACCCATACCCACGGAATTGAGGAGAGCTTTTATTGAAAAACCAAGAGTACTTGGTAATAATGTTACAGCCGAAACAGTAAATAAACATTCTGCGTCTTAGATATCCAATCCAGAATGTACAGCAGGAAGAATGGTTGGAACTGAAGCTAGCTTTCTACATGCAAAAGCAGCAAGATTTCAAAATGACTGTGCTTAACTTATCCTTTATGGGATACTTCATAGTTAGTCTGGTTGTAGTCTGGTTGTCTCTACGAGAGGCTTGTGCCAACCAGACTACAGTATGTACCGTACATGCTATAGAATACAGAAGGCGACCAAAAGTGTCGGACCACCTGGTTTTACACACAAAGTGCTAGATTTCAAAGAGCTAAGAATAAATAAATTAGCTAGAAATGTGAAGTTGAAAGCCATAAACTTAAACCATGTTATGAAGTAAAGTCAGATATTAGGCCTTGGTAGTGGGGGTGGCCTGTTGAAGTTCCGTGGGCAGTGTGGAGGAAAACTGGAACCTCGCCATGGTCATGCCTTATGCGAGTAATGAATTAAAAAAAAAAAAAAAGTCAGATATTACAAATGGCGACGGAAGAAAGTCAATTTGATCTCCCAAGCCCATATAAAATAATGTAGCTTGTATCCTTGAATATCTGAATATTCCTGAATATTTCCTTCATTAACTATTTTCTACGAAAGTCCAAAAGATATTTTGTTTCGCCTGATAAGAAGATTTTGGGCTTTCAATTTCATATTTTGTAGCTAATTTTATTTGTTGAGCTGTAAGTAGCTCTTCGAAATCTAGCATCTTGTGTGTAAAAACCAGGGTGGTCCATTACTTTTGGTCGTCCGAGCCAAGTTGATGAAATAGCATCCAGGTGAATCTTTCAGCCGATCAAGTTAAAGAGCGTATAGCCACGTAGCTTCGGGTTGCAACTGAACTCGAGTTGATATTGAATTCAGACATCAATAGTTCTGTAATGATTGTTAATTGCTACATGTTTCCAGTTGCTGGGCCAGCAGTGATATGAAGCCGACCCTGTCAACATAAGAAGTCCACATAGTAAACCACCAATAGTTGGCACCGAACAGAAAATATCACATGGTTACAGTGTTCCAAACTGCATTCAGCTGTCACCCCGTCATTTTAGTCGAGAAACGTGATATTGGCACGGTAACCAAGGACGGACGTCAAAGTTCGTTTCTTGAGCTTGCGTGGTGTTTTATTCCAGGCTGATGTAGCATTACCCGTATCTGAAGCGATGTCCTGCATAGCAACAAGTTTCATCTCTCACAAGATTTGGGCATATGTATTGGCAACGTCGAGGCCTTCACCCCGGCGTGCAGTGCTACTCTTGTGACAGACCCTCGTAGAGGTGCAGTGCATGCCTTTTCTGTTGTTTTTTTTTTGGGGGGGGCAACTTCATCTGATTGAATCAATTGCTAATCGAAAATATGCATATTAATAAGTACTGCCGGTTTCTACTGGTCAGCAACCAACCTCGAGGTATGTTGCTGGTTTGGAGTTTTAGTGCTGAATTCCTTAGTAGTTTGAGTCATAAAATGTGCTTTTTTCGCTGAGACATTGCACCTCAGTGGAATGTCGTGCTCATGGACGATTTGTAAAGTCTTAGCATCCACTTCCGGTAATAACCCCCAAGGTGTTCACAGTAATAATTTTCCGTGTCAGTACTCCGTACCATTGTGTCCAAACCCATGATCTTGCCAAAATAAGGCTCTGTCTGGAAGGAGTCTCATTCGGTGTGTTACCTATCTCGATGACTCGAAACATTTGTTGTTTGCACATTATGCGAGACTTGCTAAGTTCACATTACAAATACAGATAATGGATAGTCTGGTTGCATGACCGATGCCAATAGTCCCGTGCAATAAGCTATGGGGTCGTTGGGGTCCGTGGGGAATACTCACCATTCCGGGAATATTCCGACTTCCCGGCTCGGATGTGTCTGGCAGCTATCAGCGGCTATGTAGTCTGTTTAGCGGGGGCTTGTGCCAACCAGACTAGTGAAATTCCGAGATTCCGCCCTCGCTTGAGACTAGGATTCTGCACGTTTCCAATTAGAGCTCACTTGACTGACGACGCGTGATATCATGTGGGATTGGACCCTGGCTATGAGTCTTCGTGAGTTCAAGGTGACAGCTTAAGTCTTACTAAGGCGAAGAAACAAACTGGCCGGCCTTGAAAAAAGTCTTTCAGTCGGTATATCTATAGTCCGCTATAGTCTGGTTGGCACAGTCCGCTAGCAAACTTCATGGCCTTAAACAAGCACTGGCTCTAAGACCAGAAAAAAAAAAATTCGCGATGAGAGCAAATAGCCAAACTTGGAATAGCAATCTTGTAATCCTGGCGAAGATATGCGTCCGATTGGCGCAGACTAGTATTCTGCTGTGTTAACATGCGTACAAGCTTACTCAGGTCAAGAGGTTGAAATAAGATTTAGCCAATCGGCAAGCACGGGAACACAGATAAAGTTGCTAGTCCCCACCCATCGTGCAACCAGACTATCCGCTCATCACTCATCCTGATATCACTTCATTACTCCATCGGTCCGCGGCCTCCATGAACAGTGCCTTTCGGTAATTTGGTTGCAGCCCTTCGGCCATAGGACTTACTCTACTTCCGCTAGCAGTTTCTTTGTTTAATATGTTGCAGCAACTGCAGCGTGGATGGCCCAAGCTATCAGCTGAGTCAAATAGCCCCAAAGGAATGGCTTTTGCCGTCGAGCCGGCTGGAGACGGTATCCTTTGATTTCTAATGTTTGTGACTAACTCTAATCATCTTGACAGCATCTTGACGGCATTGATACGAGGTTGCAACTTTTGCTGACGCCGCAACAGCATCCCCATTATTGCAAAAGAGCCCATCAGATTGCTGAATAATCCAGGAGTTGTTTGTTATTTCCAGGGGCTGTGGAAGCAGTATGATATTGCCGATGTGCAAAATTGTGCAATAACTTTAGGTTAGTCAAATATCGTTCTACGTAATTTTTATGAATCGATGTAAGCGTTAATACTAGAGTCCAGGGTTCAGTTTTTACGAATTAGCATATATATAATATGCATGCCCCGCAGTTCTGAGACCTCTTGAGCAATACGGATTCAATTCTGCAAGTGATCATCTGGTCATCGAGAGCTACAGCTAACATACCAATTTTCTGTGGTGTGGTTTGCGAGCTTTCAGAGAACTTGCCGGCAGCATCTCTAGTAACATCGCTCAGCTAGCAGAAAGAAAAAAACATATAAATCCCATTCAATCCCTCTTCTCGTGTTTGTTGTTCCCCATGACATTCCATACAGCGTCTGGAGGGAATACACCGACCAACGACTCAATGGCGACTCTTAAATACAAACAGAATATCATTCAGTCAGAAGACTCTGCCAGTGGTGATAGTGGCCGAGGCCAATGGGGTGAGCAAGGAGAGGGTGAGCGGGTTGAATTTGAAAAAGCTATCACCGAGTTCAAAGAGTGAGCTTTACTATTCCAATTTTCCTCTCCATAGGCTAATAGCTATATCTCTCAGCTTGAAACGCGAACTTTCACGGCCAGCAACTCACGGAGCTCATGCTGATGAAGAGGAGGGTGGCAATGCGCGAGATTCTAACTTTGTTGACTTAGAAGAATATCTTACAAGAGCAAATAGAGAGGCGGATGAGTCAGGCATAATACCGAAGAAAATAGGAATCAGGTTCAAAAATCTTACAGTGCAAGGCAGTGGTTCAGGCTCCATCTTTGTACGTACATTTGCGGATGAATTGCTAGGACTATTCGGGAAAGATCTTTTCGATCTTGTGCGAAACCTCGTATCTAGACAAAAACCCATCACTAAGAATATTATTCAAGGATTTTCTGGAGTGGTGAAACCAGGAGAGATGTTGCTCGTACTTGGAACCCCAGGTTCTGGAAGCTCGACGTTCCTCAGAGCTTTGACCAACCAGCGGAGGGATTTCACAACAATCAAGGGGGAAGTGGACTATTCTGGGCTTGGATTCGAGACCGCAAGGAGAAAATTCCGTGGAGAGATTCTCTACAACAGTGAGGGTAAATGAATTACGCCCCTCAAGTTAAATTGATGAGTTCGCTGACCAAATTACAATTCAGAGGATATCCACTTGCCAACTCTCACAGTCGGACAAACCGTGCGTTTTGCCTTGAAGACAAAGACCCCTAGCAAACGTCTTCCCGGTGTTTCAAGAGATCATTTCGTCGAGCAGATGCTTGAGCTGTTCTTAAAGATGTTCGGAATGAACCATACGCTCAACACCATAGTCGGGAACCAGTTCATTCGGGGTGTTAGTGGTGGCGAGAGGAAGCGTGTGTCAATAATGGAAGCCCTTGCATCCCGTGCTACCGTCAATGCATTCGATAATTCAACCAGAGGTCTCGATAGCTCCACTGCTGTGGATTACATCAAATCCCTCAGGATTCTTACCACCCTCACCAAGTCTACCACCATCGTTACTCTCTACCAAGCTGGTGAACAGATTTACAGGGAGTTCGACAAAGTCTGCTTGATTGATGCCGGGCGCCAGATATACTATGGTCCAGCGTCCGAGGCTCGTGCCTACTTCGAGGAATTAGGCTTCGAGTTTACTCCCGGAACCACTACCTCTGACTTCTTAACCTCCGTCACTAACCCCTTCGAACGCAGGGCAAGACCTGATTTCAAGGGCAAGTTGCCCTCCTCCTCTGAGGAGCTCGAGGCTGCCTTCAGGAATAGTAGGTTCTGGGACCATGTCCAGAAAGAATTGGTGGAGTATGATCAAGGGATTGCAGGAGATGCAGAGAAGTTCACGCAAGCGGTCAAGGAGGATAAGTCTAAGTTGACCAGGAAGAAAAACCCGTACACCATCAGCTTCATGATGCAAGTTTGGTACTTGCTCCAGAGAGAGCTTCAGGTCGCCTGGCAGGACCAAACAGGATTGAGGAGCAGATTGTAAGTAAACGCTAGGATTTTGTATTTGCACATAAAAAGCTACTAACAGTATTTTAGTATCAATACCATCGTCCTTGGGCTGCTGGCAGGCGCCCTCGCATACAAAATTCCAAAATCAACTGCTGGCCCCTACATCATGGGTGGTGCTCTGTTCTTCAATTTGGTTGTGATTGGCTGGATGCAAATCCTTGAGGCTATCACAATGACTGTGGGACGTACTATTACCGCTAAGCAAGTCACTATGGCCTTTTATCGCCCATCGGCACAAGTCATTGCGAAGACCATTGCGGATCTCCCAGTTCTTGCTGTTCAGTGTGCGCTTTATACCCTTGTTCTTTATTTCATGACCGATATGGCTAGAGATGCTGGCAAGTTTTTTTTACAGCTGTTGTTTGTCTTTACAACCTCTGTTTGCATTACTGCCTTCTACAGAGTCGTTGGTGCCTTCAGTAGAGACATCAACTCCACTATTCGAATGGCTTTCTTGGGTTTGAATATCATGGCTGTTTTCTCTGGCTATATGCAGCCATTGAAGGCTATGAAATCTTGGGTATACAAGTGGATCTTCTATGCGGTACCGGTGACTTACGCACAAGAGGCATTGATGGTCAATCAATACGATGGGATAGACATTCCATGTGCCACTGGCAATCTGATCCCCGGTGTACCTGGAGCTTCGCTTGAGAATCAGATTTGTTTCTTTGTTGGGGCTGAGCCTGGAGCTTCCAGTGTCTCTGGCACTAGGTTCCTCAAGGAGCAGTTTGGCTACGAGCGGGCGCATGTATGGAGAAATTATGGTATAATCTTACTCTTCACTTTCGGATATATCGTTATTGCCTGTATCGGTGTGGAATACTTGTCCTGGGGTTCTGGAGGTGGTTCAACAAAGGTCTTCCTAAAACCAGGATGGGGACGCTCGAAGAAGAGTGAACAAACCCTACCAACACCCCAGAATAAGGCTGCAAAAAAGCCAACCATCACCGACAACGCACTCCAACCCGTCCTGACTAGCAAGTCCGTCATTCAAGGTCGTTCGTCTATCTTTAGCTGGAGCAAACTAAACTACGTTATCCCCTATGGTGGCGGAACTAGGCAGCTCCTCACTGATATCCATGGCTATGTCAAACCAGGTGCTCTCACGGCTCTAATGGGCCCTTCTGGAGCGGGCAAGACCACACTACTGGATACCCTTTCTCAGAAGTCGAGGATTGGCGTTGTATCTGGAGAGATGCTTGTTGATGGCAAAAAGCTCAAGGCTGATTTCCAAAGGAGCACTGGTTTCGTCGAGCAAATGGATATTCATGATGGTTCTGCCACTGTTCGAGAGGCATTGAGGTTTTCCGCTCTGCTTAGACAGCCCGCAACTGTGAGCAAGGGGGACAAATTCAAGTTTGTCGAAGATATCATTAGACTTTTGGAGTTGGAGAATTTGGCAGATGCATTAATTGGTGAGCCTGGCTTTGGATTGTCCGTTGAGGAGAGAAAGCGAGTCACCATCGGCGTGGAATTGGCAGCAAAGCCAGAAACTCTTCTTTTCCTTGACGAGCCTACATCTGGTCTTGATTCCGCTGGAGCCCTCTCGATTATCCACTTCCTACGGAAGCTCGCCGACGAATCGAACATTGCAATTCTGTGCACCATTCATCAGCCTTCTGCTATATTATTCGGGAATTTTGACAACATCCTTCTCCTCACGTCTGGCGGGGGTCAAGCTTACTTCGGGCCCATTGGACAGAACGGAAAGACTGTCATTGACTACTTTGAGAGAAATGGCGCTATAAAGGCTCATATTGATGATAACCCAGCAGAATACATCCTCGAGACTACCAGGGCTTCGCAGAAGAACCATGACTGGCCTGCGATTTGGGATAAGTCTCCCGAGTCACAGACCTTGCAGCAAGAAATTGCGGACATTATCACTGAGAGAGGAGATACCCCACATACTCGCGTAGAAGCGGACCTTGAATATGCAATGCCATTCATTGAGCAAGTCAAAGCGGTCACTCAGCGTGTCTGGAGGAACTACTGGCGTGATCCCAACTACGGATACTCTTCAATCTTCTCCAATATCTCCATGTCCCTCATTGCTGGCATCCTCTTCCTCCAATCTGGCCACACTATATTGGAAATGCAGTCTCGTGGATTCGCAGTCTTCCTTGTCGTTATACTGTCCCCTCTAATTGTCACCAAAGTCCAGCCAAAATTCCTCACTCTCAGGATGCTCTACGAAGCCCGCGAACGGAACTCAAAGATTTACTCTGCCCCTGCATTCATCACGGCCATGATCATCTGCGAGATTCCATATGCCATCTTGGGAACTTTCTTCTTTTTCTTCCCGTGGTACTATATGATTGGAATGAACCCTGACTCTAACCGCGCAGGATACCAATTCTTCCTCATCCTCATTTTCCAGATCTGGATTGCACCATTCGGGATGTGGATTGCGGCTATGTGCCCCGATCTCACTGTCATGTCTATCGTTAACCCGTTTCTATTCGTCATCACAAACGCTTTTACTGGTGTCCTGGTTCCATACAGCCAGCTTCTGACATTCTTTAGAAGTTGGGTTTACTGGGCGAACCCCCTCACTTATCTTGTCCGAGGGTTGATGAGCAACGTCCTTCACGGCGTTGAAGTTACTTGCTCTTCTCAGGAACTCGTCAGGTTCACCCCACCATCTGGACAGACCTGTATGGAATACGCCGGAGACTGGCTCAAGAATGCATCTGGCTACATGAACCAAGCTGCGAACGGAGCATGCGAGTACTGTGTTTACAAAAATGGCGATGAATATATGAAGACGATTAATATTGAGTAAGTTCCTACCCTTACCCTTACTTCCCTAACATATAATGGGGGCATTGGAATGAGATTTACTAACTGATATCGCCTCAATCAGGTATTACCTTCGGTGGCGTGATCTTGGCATCTTCATCATCTTCGTCTTCTCAAACATCGCATTGGTCTACATCAACTACTGGGCCTTCTGGGAGTTTCAGTGGAGGAAGTTCTTCGCGAGGAAAATGAGCCGGAATTGATTGACACATCTGGGACGAGAAACACAAGATAATGATCGCGGGAATGAGGAATGAATTGTAATACCAAAATGACTTGGGATAATATTATTTCGGAGGGCAAGGAAGAATGGGTTTGAGTTTCACATATACTGACTAGCTGGCATTTTGTTCTGGCGTTTCCGTTTTTTATATCCGGTCTGGGTTATCTTCATCTATATGTACGTTGGGCAGATTTTGCTCGATAAGTGGGTAGATATGGATACTTATCTTAGGTACGTCTATAGAAAAGAGGTGAGAGCGTTAGATGTCGATTTTTCCTTTTTAGTTAAGCTGTTCCCATGGTTTATCTCATATTGGTCATTTTTTGGCTTTTCCGTCTTCAGCATGACATGATTCAGATATCAGGTATATAATTAATTAGCCATTTTTGGGAGTTCATTTTCATTTTTCAATAATGCCAACGGTTTGATGATGAATTGAATTCTATATGGAATTCTCCTATCGCCTTTACCTAAAGAAACTGGGTTGAATTCTATGTGGAATTATGACTGTGCTTCCCAAATCCATCATCCAGCGTCAATTTATTACATTGCCCCCAATTGCAATACATACAAACATAAAATCAAATTCAAACCTTAAACATCTGTACATATAAGTATGAAATATAACATACCTATTTACGGATACATGCTCAGGTTTTTTGCAGAAGACAATCTCCATCTCTCCTTGTCTTCTCCCAGACTGTACCATCCGTTCCGCATGTATGTATGTATGTACAAAGAATTTGGAGCCACAATTGCCCCCAAATTATATATATAAAACTTCATACTAATCTTCACCGCCTAACTGCGACTGGTCAAGTTCAGGAGGAGTGTCATCTCCCGCCAGACTAAGTCACCTCTTCTCCCCCGCTGGCATTCAAAGGAAAAATTAAGGTAGAGTCGACTTGACTTAGCTACAGCCCGTCTCGACAACCAACCAAGTTCCTCAGGCCGGAAAAAAAAGGATTGGCCCAGGACTGCGTGTCCTGCATATACAGTGCGGTACAATCAAGGTATGTCCCAACTTTGTCTGCAGGGCAGAGCTAGCACTCATGTCCAGCAATCTCATAATGAAGGAAGCTTGCACATGAACTAACGCTGTGTATCACCAACCCCACCGTTGCCCCAGCGACGTTTGTGAGTAAACAGGATGTGGGGAAGATATGAGTCGCAGCTACATGCCGGTAGTAGCTTCAACTAGCTCGCTGCTGTATGTCAGATATAAATTAGAAAGTGAGACTGCTTCACCCTGCATTGAAGTCGGTGCCTCCGGCTGTATGAGGTAGGTTAAGGCGGCCAGTGTGTTTTGATAGACCTGCCATGAAGAGGTTAGTGTTAATGCATATACTGCACATGCGGAGGATGAATTGATGATTAAATGAGCATTGAACGAATTTCCAAATTGTATGACGGTGAATACAGTACGTAATACGAGTTGGCCCTTCGTAAGATGTCTTGGGCGGTGGGGTGGGTGGACATAACGTCAAATCTAAGTATCACGAACTTTATTCCCTTGATTTATTATTCCCCGTCCACGCGGCAACGTAGGAGAAGATTACAAGGGGGAATGACAAACACGCCCACACGCTCACATACACATTGTAGAAGCTCTTCAGTATTCATCCGTTTGTCACAGACGCCTCTGCATAATAGTATCGAGCATCTGTAGTGGGAATTCGGAAGAGAGTCGGGACTTCTGAGAAAGTTATCGTATACGCAGACCCATGCCTTGTATCATAGTTGATTAACAGGCACTACTATTGCACCTATAGCTATGGTTATCTATTGCTGTTCATTCTGCCCGACGTTATCAACGTTCGTTGTAATTTAGGTTGAAGAAGTTCGTTTGTGCTTATTAAGCTAGTGCCTATTCGGGCAGTCGCTTCCACTTCCGGCGTTGTTATGCCAACCGGCTATCCGTCGTGCCAATATTATCCTTTGTTTACTTTATGGTTGTCTAATCCTTTGTTTACCTACCACACTCGCCAGCTAAATACAGCTGTCTCTGCTGTAGCAGGCATTCAACGTAAAATTCGAAGATTGCATTGCTGAAAGTTTAAGTCTCAGAAAATCGTGCATAGTGACCGTTAGCCAAATTCCGACACTATGTTAGACTTTCGAATTTCTCCGTGAGATAAACGGCGGGCGCCAGTCTCCTTACCTACATACTTGCATACTGACAAGTCTAGATTGTTGCCATGGCTACGTGCCCCACCATACCTCTTCCGAACAATAGGTTAAAATGTTTGTTCGGGAAGCCTGAAGGCTCGGATTGAAGTAGTCTGGTTTCTTGCGAGGGGCTTGTGCCAACCAGACTAGGATTGAAGGTTCAGAGACTAATATAACGCCATGCTTCGTACGGACCAATAAGAGGCAAAAGCTAGGAATTTAATAGGTAAGAACTATTAGTACTTGGGAATAAACAAAACAAAGAAACATGTAGCAAAGAAAGTTTTCTGCGTGCGCAGTTCTCATCGCATAAATCTTGGTGACCCAACATGCGTCTATCAGTTAGCTTTGCAGCTTGCGTCTGGCGTCATGTCAATGCAGAAACAAGAATCGAGGTGGAAAGTCTTACCGGTATCTACCGAAGCCGACCAAGGGGTCGAAAAATTCAGACCCTAGTTCCGGCTGCTAGCTATATTGCACGCTACTTGAGGCACTCACCTGAATATGGAATGGAAATCCATTGAATAGAATCATGACAACTAAACGGTACACAAGAAAGTAAGATTGAACCTTTGATGTAGGGATGGAACAGAAAATTCCATACAAGCTGCATCATCCAATCTGCACCCTACTGTATAATTGTAACCTCAACTAATTAATAGACAGGCAGATGTGACAAGTGGCCTTCAGAATAAAGTGAAACACCTAGGGATTGAATAGGTGAAGCAGTCGCTTTTACAATTTGCGGTACCACCTAGAGTTGATCACATAGCCCTACCATTCATATGGCCTCTCCCGTCAAGTCACCTTTGCGGTCACGGGACTTCGCGTACGCACCGTGATTTTGGCCGCGTCTTAAATTTCGTCACCAACCATTCCTAGCGCTGACCAGTGATCTGGGCGGAAGGCTCGCTATTGAATAATATATTCCACTAACAAATGATTTTGCTTCGAAAGGGGACTTTATTTCGTCTTATACACACTTTGAATACTTCTCTGCGTGCCAACCAGACTAGACCATAGCTTAGATTTATTATGCTCATTTTATCAAGGGAACTGACAGATGCCTACTTCGGCCTGAGATCTGCAGTCTCTGGCGGCTATGCTTTTCGCTTTCTCGCCTAGCCAATACCTACTGGTAGTGGTAACGTAGTTAGTTCTGGTTCAGATGTGCAAGGGTTTTCTTCGAAGCATTCACGCTTTCCTCTCAAAACAAGCTGCCTTGAAAAAAGTGGTGATCGTAGAGTAAGGTGCTAGTGAAACCGTTGGTACTGTTATTGCGTGAATATGACGGAAGGTAGGAGAGAAGCCGACCAGAGTGGGCAAATACATGGATGCCTGTCTTTCAGGTGGGGATTTTACACAAGGTCAACCTTCCCAGAAGTGAGCTGTTTTTATTGATTGCAAAGAAGACAGCTAAGTCTCACCTTAGAAGGAATGCTAGAGGCTACCGGAAACAATGTCATTCTTGCTCGGTCCTCCGCTGCAATTGCCATAGTCCATCGATCAACGTTGGCATGTCCCTTGTTTGCAAATACCACATTTCATGGCTCCCCCTCTGCCCTGCCACCACTGGAGCCAGAGAAATAGCCTATATGCCTACGCGATAAAAGTGTTCGTATCCAGCTTCCTTCAGTCGTTTCGGATTGATGGATCTTGATTGGAATTGAACACCAGCGCCAGATATGCAAAACTCAACCTGGGATATACACATACACATCGGGTAGTATGCCCACTCCGATTTCATCCAGCCGGCTGCCCGACTCCTTCGTACACCAAAGTATGATCACTGCTAGCGGAACAGTCCCATCCCCAATCGTAAGGTTCTGGGCGTTCGTGCTGCAGCTGCACGCTGCACCATTACATGCCACACGAATTAGCGGCGAGGGAGGAACCAATTGAGTGCTGGCTGCACACGCTGTGTGAATCAAATCACATCGAGGTGGTATACAATGCGACCTCGCGGCTACAAGTGCGCCAAGTACCAAGGCCGACCTCAGCAAAACCCACCCATAGTATGCAGGCCCGCACCATGCAGGACGGGGGGGCTGCACACAACACAGAGCCAGGCCCTGCACTCCTCATTGACTTACCTGTTTACATTTCACACGGTGGTACAGGTGCAATCTCAGTTGTCAAAGCAACCCGAGGTTGCCTCAACAACCAGACCAGCTCTCTCCTCAAGCTATTCGGACTCTCACTACTTCATCCTCCGCGGGCCCAGGACCTTTCTTTCCTTCTCCAGCCTGGACAGGACAGCACCTTTGGATCAACTCCCAGCCGATTCGAACAATACCAACATCCAGCCTGGATAACGCATATCACTGCGTTGTCAATCTGTTGGGGTAATCACGCGAGGACATTTATCAATTCATCACTGGACGAATTGGACCATCGAATGGTCCAGGATTCTGCACCGGGTGAACATTACCAGCAAAAGGAGATAGAAAGCTTCCGTGTGTTTTGGCGTTGTTGCGTCTTGCTGCATTGCTTTACGTTGTCGGTATTCGGGGTTGGTTGTTTGTGTACTGTTCTGCTTAGCAGCTCGAGGGACGTCAACAAACAAAAGTCGGCCCAAAATTGTATCTCGACATCTCATTTATAGAAACATATTTACTACAACGGAAATAATGGAAGGATCATCACCTTTAGCTGCATTGCAGCCTAAAACATTATCACCGTCATTTGGGATGGGACCCTATGCTCGACCCAAGGGGAGTCGTTCCTTTGTTCACAAGCTTGGATTGAATAAACCTATCAGAGAGAAGCCTCAATTTGACCTTGAGGCACTCATCGACTCGCCATCTCCAACTACTGAACTGGTTTCAGATATCTCTCAAAATTTTCACATTGACAAGACGTGAGTAAGGGGAAAGCAATTATTGCCAATATAGGGTACTGATGCTTGATTTATGATAGGCCAAAGATATCGCCTCGAAGGTCTCTCTTCACCAGCTTTACCTTTGAGCGAGGTATTGTTGGTTCTGAGGCGCATGTATACGGTAGGAGCTAACCTGAGCCAGCAGAAAAACTTTCAGTTCCAATGCCATCATCACCATCGCCAGCTGCAGTCAATGGAGGGGACTCGGAAGATATGGATTACCTGCCCTTACCGCACAAAGCAATAGCATATATTGATACCCCCGAGTCACCAATGATTTCTCCCACAACGGAGCTTCCTGAAGACAGAATGCTCTGCTCTTCGCCGCCACCAGATGTGCCAGCGCCTCGTACTGAGGTAGTTCCTGTAAAAGTTCCCGAGGCCCCGAAGAAGCCATCTTTCCTTGAGTAATATTCTATATCCGCAGTATCGTTACTATGTAACCTGCTAATAAAGCTACAGGCGGAAGAAATCAACCACGTTGTCAAGGCAACCATTTCGTATCAAATCAGGAAATATCTTTAAAGAGCGGTCAGCTCTGACCCTTGGCTCAAGGTCAAAGTCTTCAGCGCTGGAGTTAGAGCAGCTGTTTGCTTGCGGGTCACCTCAGCCTATAAAGGAGAAAAAATTAGGCCCTGCATTCCAACCTTCTCCGACTCTAGCTATTCCTAAGCTTACCTTCAATGAAAATTCTTCTATGTCGCCCACCATTAAACATACTTTTAGCAGCAGTAGCAGCATTGAGGGATCGCCAATAGCACCACCTCAGCGAAGGACTGGATCCACCAGCCGACCAAAGCCCAAGATGCGTCGCACAATGAGCATGTATGATAACATAGAGAAGGCAGGTAGTAAGGGGACCATAACTCCAGTACCAAAACTCGCACCCATTGCAGACTCTCCCGCAAATCGTTCTCCGGGGGAACAACACTGTCTTCCTTGCCACAATGTCAAGGATGATCCGTTAAGGCGCATTAAGAAGTCAGTCCTAGCGGATATTCTTGACAAGAAGTATACAGATCACTATGACGAATATATTGTTGTCGACTGTCGTTTTGATTACGAGTATCAGGGTGGTCATGTCGAGGGAGCAATTAACATTTACACCACTGAGGCACTGGAAAAAGAGTTCTTCACCGAGCCGAGAACTGGCACGACATTGGTTATATTCCACTGCGAATTCTCGGCCTGTAGGGCCCCTCGAATGTATACTTACTGCATCTCACTCGGCGATATCATACGCTAATTGAATTGTAGGGCAATGCATTTCAGAAATCTTGATCGCCAAATGAACATGCATCGGTATCCAGCGCTATCATACCCCGATGTTTACATTTTGGAAGGTGGGTATAGTGGATTCTTCAGCGAGTTTAAGACTCGATGTGAACCTCAAGAATATGTCGAGATGGACCACGCTTCTCATCGCGAAGTACGTGAACGCGAAATGGGAAAGCTCCGTCGCAGCTCAAAGCTGGGGCGAGCTCAGACATACCATTTTGGTACCCACAAAAACGACCACAGTGGAGGCCTGAGTGGTAACATCGGAAAGAGGTCGCTCAGCTATAACGACACGAAACCTCCCTTGCGTTCCAAGTTGTTTGAATCGAGGCGACTTGCTTCGTGTTAATTCATTTTTATTCAACCGTGGACAAAGAGATACTAAGTGAGGCATGGCATAGTCACCCAACAGACCCTCTCAAGAATATTCTCTGCCGTCATTCTCACTGTTATAAAGCTTCGAACATCATATTGCTCCTGCTAACATCTAAACTTTTGTTCTTGGGATGGTGTTCGAATCTCTGTTATACCGATCTAGGACACTGGGGCGTCATTTGGGGCATTTCATACCGAAGTCCTAGTGTTTTGAGCCGCAATTCTTTTCATGATGCATTTTGCGCACCCGAGTCAATCGATAGCGAAGGTCAACCTCACTTTCCGTCCCGGCTTCTCGCTATACGAAATACAAAGACATCACGATATCAATGCGATCAAGGCCATAGCTCTGGAAGAAATTGGTTTTAATGGCCATTTCTGGGTTTTTTTTTAATTTTTTTGGTTCTTCCCCTCAAACTTACTTTTTTGCATGGATATTTTTCTCATTAGTTTGCTTGCTTGAGGGTGGTAGTTCAATGTGTTGTAATAGATTGATTACTCAACAGTGAATTATGTTCAAGGAGAGCAGGCGAAGGAAGTAAAGCTGCCGATCGCTTTATATCAGAAAGCCCAGCATGGGATAGAACTAGAAGGTGTGAAAGCACCTGCATCCGGCACTGAGATGAGGATCCTGCAGGTGAAAAAGCCAATTCGTCAAATACTTTGTGTTTCATGCGATGATGAGTTTGTATATTTTTTTCTCTTTCGGTTACTTGTTAAAAGGCGTTCTTCTCGTTTTCTTTTCCTTCCATTTTTCGTGGATAATCTTCGATTCTGGGCTTACTGAACCGAGTATGGTGTGAACCTTAATTTTCTTATACTCCTTGGAGGCATTTCTTCGTACCTCATGTTATAGGAATGTTGGATTTGTATGATTTGGTATATTTACATACCGGCCGAGAAATTAGGTACTGGAGATGTTCAAAAAAAATTAATGCTATATGTCTCAACATACTGGATCAGAAATGCTTTTTGCAGTGTGGATAGTTATGTAGAGGCTGAGATGTGCAGATGTTGGGTCTTGCCATGCATACATTTTTCCGGCTCATCGCATCTAATAGGTGTGGTGATGCAGTTCGGCACGTATACATGGCGCCATCCAATATTGATGTTATGTACATACATATATGTGCGTCCCCGGAGGTGCAGATGCAGATGTGTGTTATGTCATTATCCTCAACCTAGTTCTGGACCACTGGACCACCTCGACCTGAGACCACTCCTGGTGATAATATAGCTGAGTACCAAAAAGCTTACCTACGTATCTTCAGGAAAACATCTAGACCTTGAGTCACGATTCTCAATTTAGAGCTGCTGGGTTCAGAGTAAGTTTGCGTCGAAAATAAATATATTCAATGTCACGTTCTATGTTTGATATACGAGAAAGTCAGACCAAATCGATGTCTCATACCTAGTGCCTATGCTATGGGGTATGATCGCATCGAGCTCGGAGCGGTGACCGCTACCGGATTAGGATACTGACATTCTGCGATTACCCGTTTAGGCAGTGACATAAAGTTTACCGCCAAGCCAAGATAAAATGTACTTACTTATCAAGGGGTGTGCATGAGCATACTTGTAGTGCTTAGAGTTCGCCGAAGCTGTCACCTATACCTAAATATGTCGGGGATGTACATGTACGTATATGTGCAGAACCCCTTAATTAACAGATATCTATACACCCAAGCCCCTCACTAAAGCACAGTATATCTCACACTTACTTCCCATCTTGCATAGGCAATTGAATGATTTCCCAAACGAATTCAGCATTCATGTTAACACCAACATACACCTCATCACAGCTCTAAGTGCATCTCTTAGTATAAATGCTTCCATTTTCGACTTTCGGTTCTCCACACCAAGAGCAATATGCACAAGTAATAAATCCGCGTTCATGCCTGCATGCATAAGTAATGTAGGCAATGGATAGTCGCTGTAGAGATATTGGATGACATGGCCTTTTAAAGCTGTGGTAACTCTTCGGTTTTATTGGGAAACAATACATGCCGCAATTGAAATATTCCTGACGCAGGCAATTCAGGGTAACTGACTCGGCTCCATAACCCGGCCCAAGCATATAAGATCTCAGCAGTTCTCCTTAACCTAGTGCGAGACTGTACTAAATTCACCCATGCCAAGGCAAGTGCGCAAGTGGGATCCTCTCTCTTTGTCCTACCGCAACTATGCTACCTTCTGGCCTCAGGCTCGAATTGGAGAGTGCCTTTCATTTTTCCTCCCTCACACGCCCAATAGCCCAATATTAATTAACATCGACATTTACTCACGTTCATTATATATTAGGCCTACATATATATACATCTCTTGACACTATCCAACTCCGTTGTAAATACCAATATGCCCTGGCTACGAAACATTTATCTCACACTATGATAAAAACGGCTCAGCACCTCATGCATCCACCCGTGCAGGGCACCATATTCTATGTCCTTCAGCCAAAGTTGCTCCTAACATAGTGGTAAAGACTGCCTGGAAGTAACTTAAAAGAATTGGGCTTTCTGTTAGCTATTCGCCCCAGGCTGCCTTTCTTTATACTTTCCCTGTTGGCCAATAATGTGAGATGAATACAATTACGTCCCAAGAAATAAGACAGTCACTTTCTTCTTTTATTGATATCAAGAGTAGAGAAACCGCTATCCACTCCAGACCGCCGCCTGTCGCTCTCATCACCACCTTACCCTCAATCTCCCAACTCCATTCCCGACCGCTTCTGCACTCCTTAATGTCTCCACTGCCCCCTTCTGCCCCAGCCCAATCACATCTCCCAGTACCCCTTGCTCGGCTAAGCTAGGCTGCTTCCCAGCAAGCTCAAGCTCTACCATCCTCGCTAAAAGTACCCCCAAAAATGTATCTCCGACTCCATTCACACTAACTACTTCGCTTTGCGGGACTTTCTCTGCAGGAGGGAAGTATCTCGCACAGACACCTCTAGTGACAGTACTAGGACGTCCTATGGTCGTGATAGTGGTAGGAGAAGGTGGATACTGCGGGGAATTCGGAGGAAGAAGATGTAAAGACAGAACGCCTTTTGCGCCTAGTTTAACGAAGAGAGTGGGAATGTATGGAAGAAGGCTGATGGCTTGCTGAATTAGACCCTGTTCAAGAAGGCCCGGAAGTTTGTGGGTTTGGCAGAGGAATTCAATGGCTAATATAGATAATTTAGTATGCCAGAAGCAATCAACAAACAAACAACTTACAGTTCCTAAACATGCTGTCGACGTTGACCGAGTCGACCACCTTGAACCACTCCATTTCTTCCAAAAATCCCACATTTTTTGCATGCTCCCACATTGCCTTGAGCTCATACTCATTCGGTGCAGCTAAGTGCACTCCATTATTAGGGAATACTCCAAGCCCACTGGAATCGAATAACCTCATGGACTTGTGCGCACTGGTGGGCTCAAAAGCCACCTTTGCCCCAATCACATGGGATACCTTCACAACCTCCGCAATTGCTTGGGGTGAGAGGTTACCATCTATACACACCCATTTGGGCTTTGCCCTTTCGATCTCCTTCCGTAAGTATTCCGCCCCCATCTCCTCCACGATGCGCATGTCTGCTGCGGCGGTGAATAGTCCTCCCTTAGCATCATTTAGGGCAATATACCTCGCTGTACTGACACCTGCGGCTGGGTCACGCACGAGGATTCCACTGGTATCTACCCCGCGAGACTTTAGAGCGGATAAGAGAGACTGACCTGTGAGGTCAGAGCTGAGAGCGGTAATAAGGCGGACCTTCGGGCCAGGGGGTGAGATGGTAGAGGTAAAAGAAGCACTGGTGTGAGGGCCATTAAGATACATGCATGCAGCAGTGAAGACATTATGTCCTACTCCTCCGATTGTTTCTGTGATAGCGGAAGGGTTGGAGGTAGCTAGGGAGGGTTTCGGGGAAGAACGACTAGGAAAGTAAGCGCAGGTGTAGTCAACGGCAATAGACCCAATAATGAGAAGGTCGGCTTTATCCTTGTCTGCTTCCTCGATGCAGAAAGATGTGCTGCTAGAAGGAGGAAATGAAGAGCTTAGGCATGAGCTTAGCTGATGGCTTTTTGGTGAGGGGAGGGAAGCAGTGGGGTCTGAGTGCATAAAGTACCCCGCCTTCGATTCGGCCGGGCTATCTACACTATATATCCACCCCTCATCAGCCTTCTCATCAAAAAAGAAGAAAAAAAAAAAAGTCCACTCGTCATATCAATACTCCAAATAGAAAATAAACTAAAAACCAATCCGGCCAACCGACGTTTCCAACATGGCCAATTCCACTGCTATTTGTGCTCCCATCCTCGCATTATCCATCACCAATGCCTTGTTGGCGGAAATACTGCTTCCCCCACTCTTCTCCTTGATTCGTGCCAATATGTATGGGGTATTATCTTTCCCTATGACCCCTTCCTGTCGTGCTTTCTCTACGGATTCTGCAATGATTGCAGTGATTTCCGAAGTGGGTATTTCAAACTCCTTGGGAATGGGGTTGCAAAACAGCTGCCCAGAAGTAAGCCCTAGTGTATGGCTGGCGTCTATTGACACGGTCAAATCCATCAGCCCGTAGTTATGGTTCCCAATTGTAAGAGTGGAACGTACGAATTATGACAGCGGCCTCCTTAGCAGTTTCAACCACATTCGGTGATAGTAAACCAGAACCCCTACTGTAGAATGCCGGAAACTCTACCCTCTCCCCATGTTTTCCAAAGGTTGATACTGGGACTCCCTGAGTTTCGAGGTACTCTAGAGTTTTCTCAAGATCGAGGAAAGCCTTTGAACCGGAACTGATGACAGCAACATTTGTCCTGCCGAGCTCGGTAAGGTCCGCAGAGATATCCATTGTGCTCTCTGCACCACGGTGAACACCACCGAGTCCACCTACCAGTACAAACACCCTACTTAGCACAATGTTCCTCGGGGTGGTAATGAAATGGAATCCATACCAGTAGCAAACACCTTGATCCCAGCCATCTCAGCCAAAATCATGGTAGCTGCAATCGTTGTACCTCCATTGAAATTTTTGCCCGCTAGCTTCTGCGTTCCCACATCTTATGAGAAAATGCCATACTTTTGCCTAGTGAAAGGTTGAACTTCACTACGAGCACGTACCATCCCAGTTAGATACGGAATATCTCTTCTTGACACCTTCGAGGTATTCTTCTTCCCCGAGGTCTCTGCAATTTGTACCAATTCCTTGCTATCAAGCCCCACCCTGCATACCCCATCTAGGACACAAATGGTAGCTGGGACGGCACCGTATTTGCGGATTTGCCCTTCTATGTCTTGGGCCAATGCTACGTTTCCAGGGTATGGGAATCCTGTGGGAGTATTAGCAGCTAAATTACCACGAAAGAAATTGCAAATGGATTTTACCGTGGGTATATATGGCAGACTCGAGTGCTACCACTGAATGCAAACCCGGATGTCAGCCAGGAGAAGCTTTCGATTTCCATCCCGATAAAGCAAAAATTACCTGGTTTACGGGCATTGAGAGCAGCCCGGACTTCTTCTGATACCTTGAAGAATTTTGTCAGGGGGGACGAAGCCACAGTCAATGCTCTCCTCTGAACGCTGTGTTGCAGGCCTGAAGTCCCAGAACGAGACAGCCTTGCTAGATTCCGCATTAACACCATTTCCTTTTGCTAATCGTGTCTTGACCTTAACAATTGATAATTCCCGTTTATCTGCCAAAATATCAACGCACTATAATAATCTCCGGAAATACGTCGAATAATATAGGGAGCTGTGAATAATCGGGGGTCATGTAGGTGAGGTTATGCATACCCGTACCGTACCGCACCCCGTTCGGCAGCTGCCGACCGCCAAGACTGTTACCTCGAAAACGCCAGATATATGCGAATGCGTACGACGTTCCGCGGTAGCTCTGGCCGACCATCCATTGAAACCCCCGCAACATTCCCGCGACCTCCAACATCAGCATATCCATTCGGCCCAATTGGCCCTAGCGAAAGTCCGGGTATCCAGAGCAATCCCGAGCCAGTTTTCCCTGCTGGTAGAATCCACCGATGCTTCTCTCACTATCCCGGGGAGTTCTGGGCCTCCTCATCTTCACCACATCGCTAGTTTCAGCTGCGACCTTCATACCTCCCCAGGTCTTCAAAAATAACAATCTCCTCCGCACAGTAGACCTGACAAGACCATACGTCAAGGAAACGACTGCTGTGATTGTTGAGAATGTCTCGAAAGAGCCACAAACAGAGTATTATGTACCATTTGCGAAGGATGTATTATCGAAAATAAGCTCCATTGAAGCTAGGGACAAGAAGGGGGACTTGGGCGATTTCGAGATGAAGCTGGTGGAGTCTGATGATAAGTGAGTACAGACCGTACAACCTTTTCTTCCTGCGGAAACGGCCCCGAATATGACAACTAACCGGAAGCTCATGGAACAGCCCAACCGCCTACTACCGCATTCTCTTCACAAAACCCCTCAAGCCTTCACAATCCTACACCCTCCAAATTGTCACCATCCTCACCTCTACACTCTCCCCAGTTCCCAAGGAAATCGCCCAAGGTGACTCTCAATTTCTCCAATACACCGGCCCACGATACACTCTCTCCGCCTACCCCACCGACAAACAGAAGACCAAATTCCGCTTCCCCTCAGTCGAGATCGCCTCCTTCACTCAATTCCCCAACCTTCCAGACGGCACTGTCGACCCCCAAAAGACCGGAAACTCCCTCACCTATGGCTCCTACAGCGCCCCGATCTCGGAGAAGGAGAACACAATCGTCCTCAGATACGACTACACCAACCCAATCGTCCACGTCAACAAGCTAGAACGGGACATTGAAGTTTCCCACTGGGGTGGCAACCTCGCCACAGAGGAACGCTACGTCATGACCAACGCTGGCGCAAAGCTCAAAGACAACTTTTCCCGCCAAATGTGGACTGCCAAATCATACTATAACCACCCTACTGCAGCGCTTAAGCAGCTTACCTACCCTCTTCACCCTGGTACTTCAGATGTGTACTACACCGATGAAATCGGCAATGTGACGACTTCCCGCTTCCGCTCAAACCTCCGTGAGGCTCATCTTGAGCTCAAGCCACGATTCCCATTAATGGGTGGATGGAACTATACCTTCACTGTTGGATGGAATAACGACCTGGGGAGGTACCTTAAGCAGAAGGCTGCCGGTGGGGAGGATTATGTTCTCAAAGTCCCATTTATGCAAGGGCCAACTGATTATATTACCTATGAGGACTTTGAGCTCAGGGTAATCCTTCCCGAAGGCGCTACGTAAGTTTTCCCATGCCCACCTTCCTCTTGACGCAACTAACGCTTGTTTACAGTAACGTCGTTATTTCACATCCTGAGGGCATTACCGTCGAAGAATCCCGCTTCCACCACCAAACTTACATGGATACCATAGGCCGCCCAACTATCGTGCTTCACTCCAAGAACCTCGTCGACGATACCGCACGAGGAAAGGAAGTCATTGTGACTTATACATACCCCAAGACTGCGCTTCTACGAAAGCCATTGGTTGTTGCTGCGGGTGTAGGAACACTGTTTATGGCGAGTTTCTTGATGGGGCAAATTGATGTTAGAATTGGAAGGTAGAGATTATTACTGGATAGGATGGAAAAGAATGAAGGGGAGGGGAATATGAGAAAGATGTTAGGTGAAGCGCGGCTCCTGCTTTTTATTTGTTACTCATGCAGAATTAATTGCAATGTAACGCCAATACCCTCTGGCAATCCCAATACAATAACTCAAATTCAGTGGTTTCATAGTTAGATTTCTTATGCGCAATCATCATACATGAATCATGAACGCAACGTCGTAACCACGTGATATAGATACCAATACTTAGAACCGAGCATGCAATCCCAGATCCTATCTTCTCACCTCCTTCTATCAATCAATTTCTATCCATCGTAGGTTATCTCTAACAAAACCCGAAAAATGATATTCCCTAATCATATTCCCTATCTTTAGCTTACCCTTTACTCCGATTTTGTTGCAGTATGCAACTCGTGACCCTCTATTCACATCCGAGAATAAGACATAAGCAACCGAAAATCATGAAATCAAAAGGCAATTTAGAAATTTTTAAGTGCAGATAAGAAATCTAGCTCGACTCACCAGCCAGGGCTGTTAGCTGTTTGCTACTGGGATGAGCGAGTTCTTGCGCTTCACATTGACACCAGCGTGGATTCCTTGTTTGATACGCTGAGAATCAAGGTGGTAAAGAGTCAGTATCATATATGAGAGAATGGAATGATCCAAGAGGAATTGGGAGATTGAGACGTACGTTCAATGTGAGAGCCGCAATAAGTGCAGCACCAACACCACTACCGTCTTCGGCAGGAACAACCTGAATAGGGTCGTTCTTGATTTCTGATCCCCAGTTGAAAATCTCCCTGAGAGCCTGAGCCTGCCTCTCTTGGAAGTGTGGGTACTTGTTGAAGACAGAACCATCAGCACCAACGTGACACGAAGTGTAACCCTTCTTCTTGCAAATGGCAGCAACACCACAAGCAGACAAGCGGGCAGCACGGGTTCCGATCAGCTCGGCTAATCGTCGTATCAGCTTCCTCTCGGGCTCAGTGGTGGAGATGTTCAATTTGTTCTCAAATATGGACTGGACTTCCATCAAGTTTTCCCAAGGATCGCTGTGAAGTGAATAATTAGTCCAGGAGCTCGCTAGATAGAGATCTGATATTGCTCACTTCTCAATGTCGGACAAGAAGGCCGCGTCGAGAGAAAACTCTAACTTCAACTTGGAAATGTCTTGACCTTGGAACATATGTGCATCCACATTACTGTGTAAGTCTACAAGTACCAATCGGAAGATCTCTCCCAAGTACAGTCCCGCAACCATCTTCTCAAATAGTTGCTGACCTGGCCTAGGTGAAGTCTTATCAATATGGGCGTCGTAAGTTGTCCGGGGAAGCACGAGCTTCTCGTTATCGAACGCACCCCATTCACAGTTGATGGCAATGGGGAGCTTGGGGTCAAGCTTCATGTGCTCAAGCTTGGGAATACATCCGGCCTCTTCCATATAAGCAGCATTGCAGCCAGTACCAAATATGCAGCCTACCCTTGTAGTATCGTCAGTGTAGGCAGATGCAATGAGAGTTCCAGTAGTATCATTGATCAGAGCTACGATTTTGACTGGCACACCCTGTTTCCTTATAAGCCTGGATCAGGTGGCAGTTTTCAAGCCAATCATACCTTTCTTTGCAGGGCATCTTCAAATAGTGGGACGACATCTCGACCCTCGACATTATCAATATCAAATCCTTTCGTCCATCTCTGCAAGATACCATGATCGATTGCATTCTGTGTGCATGGGTATGAAAAAGTGAACCCCAATGGCATTTCTGGCAACTCGCTCAAGTCTTGGCCCTCATGATTGGCAATAAGGAACTGTTTGACACACTCTGCCATGTAGTCCCAAAGTTGGTCGCTATCCCCGACCTTGATTTCATCTGGCAATCGGTACTTTGATTGGTAGATTTCAAATTGGCCTTTCTCTTCTGGGAGCTCGACTTCACAAACACGAAGATTGGTCCCGCCCATATCCAGTGCCAAGTAAGTTCCACACTCGTCGCCTGTTGGGTACCCGATGACCCAGGTGGGGTTCATAGGCTATATTTAATCTCTTAGTGAGCTGCGTGTAGCTTTGAGTCTTGTGTGGAGGAGCGCAAGCATACAATGCTACCACCTTCTTTTGATAATCCTAGAGGCTGGTCAATGTAAAGTCCCTTAACCGGGCACAACAATCTTACCTTTCTCAAGCTCTGACATAAAACGATTCACAATTGCATGCATTTTGTTGATATCAACGCTGAAGAGCTTCTCGAGCTCGTGTATGGTGTCCATAAGCTCCTTTGGGACATCATGCATAGAGCCTGTTGCGTCCAGTTAGCTGCTGGTTCTCCACCTCTGGCATGAGTTCAGGTTTCCCCCATTGGCGAAGTAAAATGAAGAGTGAAAATAGGAAAAGCTGTACCTCTCCGGCTCGGGGTCCTCCTTGCTACTGAAAGGTACATATTGCTGTTGGACTGTGAATGTGAGGTTTGATGAGCTTGGATGGTAAGTGAGATTTGATGAACTTGGATGGTAATGAAGAACTTGCTGATTTAACGTTACTGACAACCAAAAGATTTTCTGCTGGCGTGCTAGTAGTGGTTTGGAAACGCAAGGGCTTTGGAGGGGAGTTTATGAAGTCCTTTCTGGTACTAGCTGCCAGCTGCGTGGATGTGTTGGAAATGTTTCGCAAGGGTGGATAAAGTGAGACAGGGCCGTATTGAAACCAAGGCTGCAGCGGCGAGAAGCTTTCCTTAACGTGGGGGCTTAAGGGTCAGAAGTAGTTTGTCTTGTTGAGAGCATTGTGAACACGTTCTGCAATAACTGGAACCTATCTATATACAACTACTTAGTCTCATAGCTGTTGACGAGACCAAGGGAACAGCAGCAAGGCGAAGGGACATCGAGGAAACTAGAGCTACGTACAATACGCGGGGAATGGACTCGACCCCGCCGCTTAGATTGAGGCCAAGTCACCGAGCTCTGCGCTGATCAACAAATGCTTTCATCACTTCTTCCACTCCATCAGAGATCATCAATTGCGGTACGATGCATTTAAGGCCGAGCCCAAGGCAAATCCCTCAAGACTCACTCGGCTCCAAAACACAAGTCAGCCAGCTCCGTATGCATTTCAGGGTCCCCGAGATTTCTCCGGGTCGCCGCCTTCAAGGCCAATTCGCGCAGCCTACCGATCCCACAGAAGCATCTCGCTTCACATCACAGTTTGTCTTCATCGCAGTTTGGTGTGGTAGCCTGACGCCTTGCTTGATCAATTGACGCACGCGTGTAGTGGGGGAGGGGCATCATGTATCGATCACTAATGCCAAGTACGGAAATCTATCGGACGATCATTGCAGTTTGAGGCGACTTCCGGTAAGCATCCCTATCCATCACCCAAGTATCGGTATCCTCCTGTCTTCACGTCTTGGGCACAGACTAGATCGAGGACTCCGAAGACATTAGTTATCAATCGTTACATCAATGATATTGATAAAACGGAGGAAAGAGGCAAAGCCTCTTATCACCCTTTACTAACACAACAGAGTCTCACGTTGTTAAGTAGTATTCCAGAATATTGCTGTACGAGGGTTATAGAGAGTCACCAACCAGGTGGTTTAATTACCGCTGTCATTATGTTTTATGCAGTTATCCCCTAGCCACATCTCCTCAACTAGGCGGACGACGGTATGTGGAAAGTCCCCTTCCTGGTGTCAAGGCTGAGACAGAGAAATTGCGAGATGGAAATGTGGTGGAAAGAAAATTTTCTCCTCATAAGGTCATCTTTGGGTTTTTCTGGGCTCTAGGATTCAAAATTACAGGACAATTATCAGAAATTTGTTTCAAACAATCTACAAGCTGCCGGGGAACCCCATCATATTTGACCATTTGACCAAACATATGTCTGGTGAAGTACTTTTTTTTTTTTTTTTTTAAAAAAAAAATTCAATATCACAATGTACCACGGAAGCCGTGAGAATCCGGTTTCCGAGGTTGAATTCCACCTTCCACGCTACCTAGACAGCCATTCCGAATGTTCCTGTCTGGCCCGAAATTACATTCAACCTCTCGACTTCTTAGTAGTCGTTTGGATGAATGCAGGACCGAGCCGATATCTTGCATGGATTATGGAAGCCCGCTAGAATACTCATGGAACAACCTCGCGTTCGGAAGTTTTGATTCACATTCATCGGTTGGGTGGAGATGCAGTGGCGCAGTTGAGCTGCAGTACGGTACCGATATCAGAAATGAGCTCTACGAGCAGCTTGTGCCAACCAGACTACAGAAATGATAGCAGAGTTAAGGTCAGGTTGCACACATCGTGATAACTTTGTTCTAATCTAGGGGCGGGATACTCATGCTGAGGGTGCTCTACCATTTGTTCCTACTTTAGGTATTTGCATTGTACCTTGCGGTCAAATCAGGCGTTTTAAGAGCTCTTCCCCAATATATATCCTTGATGCAGTGCAATCCGCATGTACTATACTTCGTACATACCGGTAGAGGTCTTCCCATACCGAGTAACCGGTGTAATCGCAGCATCAACCTCACGCGGGGCCACATGGCATCAGTCAAAATTACCCACACACGAACCCGAGCTTTGGTTTGTCTTATGATGTACTGGGGCCCCCCCCACGATGTGTCCGCCCATGCATATGCAAACGCAGTTGAGGAGCATCACTTGTGTGTACCATGATCTTGGTTCCAATCAGAGATCTTGATCATAAAGGAACGGTGAAGATGGGAAACTGTGGGGGAGCGGTCACGCGGAGGTAAGTACTAATTTAGTGAAAGACGGAAATTTAACATGTTCAATGCTAGGTGCACGGTGCGTTGTTGCAACTTTGCGGCTTCAATGCGTGCTTGGTTTGTTTAATGAAGTGACCCGGGATTGGCAGCTCCTGTCGTTACCGAACCAGTCTGGCGGCGCCATTTTTCTGTCAATGTTGCGGGAAACATTACCCAGCCTGTTTCAATTGCTAATTTCCCTAACAGCCAGGTGGATTGGTTGTTGAGATCTGCTCTGCTCTGCTGGGCTGACTTTCTTTTCTTTTTCTAATTTTTTCCCCTACGGTCGAGCCCATGGGTGCATTGTCGTGTCAAAAGTTATGCACGGGGGTCTTTATACTAATATTCATTATGGGTATATAAGATCGTACACACCCCGTCGCCCTCTCTGTTCCTGAGAAGTTAAAGATACCCATCTGAAAAGCTACTCAGGTCTTACCTCACTCTTATTGCCATTCAACCTCCGTTCCTCTTGAGTTATCAGTTACATTCTCAATTACCTCGAAACTCCCCCACATTACATCTACAATGTCTCCAAGAACAGTCAAGGCTCGTGCTGCCCTCGCTCCTCTCCGCATCGTCACCGTAAATGGCAATAAACCATTCCCACCTGCTCCACCCCCATCTCCAGTGGATGCTCAGTTCCCTCCGATCAACTTCCCTTCAATCGTCGCTGAATCATCATAGGCATTGAATTGCAGAGGGGAAAGGTGTGTCTAGTTGGTGGCTAGTCTACAATGTAAGGACACTTCTTACAATCCAGGCCTCATACATTAACTTACGGACATTATAGCTTCTATGAAGGCATTCGAATAATCTAAGGCTTCCACCTCACCTCACAACATATATATACAAACCCACTCTCACGCTCACACGGCAAATGTTTCTTTCGAAGTTTCCATCTACATATATCGGCGCAATTGTCATAAATAGGTTCTGGGAGTTCTTTGATTATATCGATACATCGACACACAAAATACTACAGCACACAGTCTAACTCTTACTTCCGTCTCTTGTTTTGCTTTGAGGGTTTCTCGTTTGGTCTTTGGGAAAAATAAATAGTTTATTGTAGTCCTTATGTATTTTGCTTTGCTTTTGGTTTTTTGTGAGATATTAGGAACGGGAGTTTTGATACCATTGTCACTCTGGATATAACTGACAATCGCTACTACATTTCCGTGCTTCGTTCTATTACATACTTTACTTTATTTGGGCTTTCTTCTCCTTCTGTTTGTGTTTCCCTTTTGGGAGGTGTTGGCAGGTAATGGATCCCGCCACATGCAGCGGGCCATGATGCCATGAAGTTGTTAGTTAGCTGGTCGAATTGAAAATAAAACTGCTTCCGCCCCGCTACATTCCTTTTTATTTCTAGATTGCTCATGCTTCATCGCGATCGAGTTTGTAGATGTTGGATCGTGGATTTGTGAAATTGAAGTTACACTTATATATTTCATTTCCAGGAAAGGAAGTATCGACAGTGGAATGACCTGCTGTATGCAGCAGTGTATATCTGTCACTACAAGGAGTGAGGCTTAGCTGAGATGTCACTGTAAGTTAAGTGAAGCATGGCTTCGACCAACCAACGCCTCGCCATAGCGATATATATTATATGACTTTGAGATGAGCCTACACGTTTATGCAAAAAATTTTGTTCTTGTGGAACTCTGGGTTTCATATCCTGGGTCCATGGGTCTCTAATCCGGGCCAGTAGACAGTGTGGGGTGCATGCCGTGGGATTTCAATGCCTGCCTATCGATAATTCCCATACCCCTGACACCCCTAGCATCTTCCGCGCGGTGTGGAGCTCCGCGGATGCCATGGCCGTCGTTCGCGCTTCCTTATTAGGTAGGCGGAATTACCCGGGTGGATAGTTGCCTGCACACACGCGTGGGGATCCGTGGGGTGCATACAGGTTACCTACATAGCTGGATATAGGACAACGGGAGGGCTGTGAGACACCGGCACTTATTATTCATCGCGGACTCAACTTCAGATGCATATATATAAATGTTAAATGTACGAACAGCTAATACCAAAAGCAATTTAGATTCCTCCACCACTGAAAAAGTGGGAAAAAAAAAAAGTAAATACTTCACCACCAAAAGTATACATGTCAGCCACCTCCTGCACAGCAAACGGCGAGCCTTATGATATTCCCCACCCAGGTCTCTCGGGTAGCGGCTTCCAACGGAACACTATCAAAAGAAAACATCAAAAACTCACCCCATTCTGGGTGGGGGATATGCAACTACAGAAGCGGTGTAATTACTTATTCTAGACCGCTTCACATACCCGTTATGTGACTGAGGGAATGTTTACAAGGTCAGTATTGGCCTCAAGATCTGAACCACCTATATCGATCGAAATCAATGCGTGATATGTGGGGTATAATTGAGTGGGGGGTGGGATGAGTATGTATATATGGAGGTATAAGGACATACATGCTTAAACTTATAGTGGTGAACAGCCTCGGCTGCGGTAATGGTGGTATTTAGAGTTACCGCTTCTGGAACATATACTATAAAAATAAGCATGGATATGTTGAGCAGCCCAAGGGGCACCACCGTACACATAAATCAACTAAAGAGTGAGGTGAGTTGGGATCCTCTTTCAAGAATTGAACGAACAATATCGTTTTGCATCGGTTGCTAATGACCGAACAGTAAAAGAACTAACACAGTAAAAGAACTAACAGGAATAACTAACGCAAGTCATAGAAGTAAAACAATGAGTTAAGAAGAAGTAAGGTAAGAAATACGTGTGCCTTATTGCAAGTTGGACATTGCGCCCTATCCATCAAACACTTCTAGACCAAGCGATCAATAAGCTAAATCATCGTAAGAGAAGCGCAGACTCGAGGGCATATGAGAAGAAGAACAAACTTCTGGCTTACCGCCTGCTCGCATGTTGATCTTGATTCATTTGACCAAACCCAACGCGAACCACTCCCCGTTCCAGCGGGGGCCGGCGATCCTCCAAACCTCCACACTTATGAAATCCCCTCCCTTATGGAACTGCAGTACCCTCTTAATCGATACCGTGTTGCTTTTTCAGCTTTTCTAGGTTCTCTTGTCGCTGGGCAAGATCTTGCTCCTGTCGGGCCATTTTTTCCGGTTGGTGGTATAACACTGCACGGACAAAACATAATTGTTAGCCCAAGACTGTGACTCATCTTATCTTTCACAAAATCAAGCCCAATGTCTTTTGATGGCAATTTCATCCCTCCTCAATCAACCATTTCTTCTGGGTGTAACTCACCAACTAGGTAGCGGTTCTGGAAATTAAACCCATTCAACTTATCGCATGCAGTCTTCGCATCCATAACATCTTCGTAGACCACAAACGCCGTGCCCTTTGTGTTATTTGCTATCCCTTGACGGATTTGTCTAGAGTGCTCCGGTTCTCCATCAGCAAACACTCAGATACAAATCTTATGCCCCCTCCGCTTCCAGCCGCTTAAACAATTTCCCCAAGTGGGTGCACACGCCACACCATCTCCGCTACGGCCCGCCGCACGGGTGATCATCGAGATTTCGCCTGCCTCCATCTCTGGCGTGCTGGGTTCGAAAGGTCCGGGGACATGGAACGGGAAACACGAGGGACGTAGGAGTGATTACCGAATGGGCCCAAACTTCCCGAATAGGTCAAAGAGTTCCTCTGAGGAAACGTTGTAGCTAAATGGTCACATCACCAGTTAGCAGAAGCTCTACCCGAGACAAAGCTTAACCTAGGGATCAACCAACGAAGTGGAGCCACCGCTTTCTAGTGGATTGAGAAACATCTATCAGAATGAGAGGGCAATCGGACAGGAAAGGGGCTGATAGAATCTTCAGCAGATCTACCACAAAGCTCCCAAACTAACCTCAAGTTCTTGACAAACAAAGCTCTCTGGACTTCCGGGGCAAGCTTGCCGCCGCGGTTCATATCTTAGTCGGAAAGACAGGGATGATTTTTTCGCTTCTTGGAAAATTGGTTTCGAATGAAGAACGGGGTCGTAAGTTGTGGTTGTGTATACCTCGACAGGTGACTAGCGGAACTTGACAAATGGATGCTCTTCGCGCAAAGCGCTGCCCTTTGACCGCTCGGTCGCCCAGAGGGTCTTGGCATGAGACTAGCCTTGACGTGATACAGCACTTGGCGAGGAACAGAACACCTTGGAAGTTTCTAAAGTTATCTTATCAATCTGATATTTGACCACCAGGAACTATGATGCATAAAATTGCTGGATGAACTGGTTTCGTACTCATCTACTCTTACTGGTAGACCGAATTGCATTTATGTACTCAAATCCTATTGCTTTCTCATGGCAAGACTACAACGCCAATAACCAATCCCAACAAATGCTGCTGAATAGGGAAGCAAAATACCTACATGCGGCCTGAACCTTGAGGTGGAAAAGAATGTGCGAGCGACGAAAACAGAACTAATATGGTGAAAAAAATATAGGAATGAACCAAGTTTAAGCCTTGAAACGCAGCACCTATTAGTCGCATGGTGGGAAATACCTTCGATGGGCAGAAGACTTACTAAGTATCGATATGTTTGACGTTCTCCGTCCATTCTCTCTAAATACTCCCTCTCCATCAAACTTTCTATCCTCTTCTTAATCATCGTGGGGTCCGGTTTGAATCTATTACTTAGCAGGTTGATGACCTCCAACATCAAATCGCCATGCACGGCTTGCTTGCGTTGCCTTAAACACCAACTGTCAGCACTCAACTGATGGATTTAGGTAGAACTTTGGCCCACTTCATAATTCTCACGACAGCTGCTTCAATCTGATGTGCCCTTGTCTCATCAACCTTGTTCCCCGTCTCCCTTCTCTCTTTTTCTGTCTCTGCGCGGTTGGCGACAACGCCGATTTTTATCCGGAGGTACTTTGATTGGAAAGTCTCGTTGTAGTAAAAACGATCAGTAGGGCGGACATCCTTTGACATGGGCTCCTTTTTAAGCAAGCGGGTTTTAGGGGCAACAGCAAGTGATTGAAGATTTCGAATGAGGTCATTTTCGGGAATAGATGTTATTGTTTGTAGTTCCTGTATATACATGAACATTAAAATTCAATTGTAATAAAGCTGGACATACCTCAAATGTCAATGACCCCCCAGGGGGGACATCATTGAACGCAAGCAGTATAACCATGCCATACGTCGACACATTGACCTCGAGCTTTTTGCCATTATAGACTGCCTTGACGTCCGCTGTTCCCTGATACTCGGGTAAGCCTCGTAATTCCTATAAAGAGGGTGAAGGATACATACCATATTTGCTTGCCACTGTAGTTTCCTACCAGAGTGTCGGTTAAGATAAAATTTGGTGAAGGCTTCTCGGATATCTTCAATTTCTTGTGGGAAGGTGCATGTATTTTGCTGCTCTTCCTGTCCACCCATGGCTTGCAACGGCCAGAATGTAGGCGTAAGAACGTGTACACTGAGCTCCATATTGTTCTGAATGGTTCTGTCAGTTACTTCGTAATCGAGATAAATATACACGTGTTTATGCTTACTGTTTCCCTATCTTCACTAGCACTAGGTCTATGTTTCTTAAACTCCGACGTCAGATCTTCCGAGATGTTCATATCCTTGAACATACCCTCCATTCGGCTGGTAAATGCAACACCAACTTCTAACTTCAGCTTGCTGATCATCTGCTTCTCAACGTCGTGGCTAACGGAACGGCCCATCAGCAACCTTCGAGACAAGTGCTTCTTGTAATATCTCTCGAAGATGTCCTTGTCTGCAATGTATCGAAATAGAGTGATAGCCTTGTCCAATACTTGGTCGACCTCCTCTTCTGTTTTACCTTTCAACCCCTTCTTCAAGTTGTCGTCAATAAACAATGACATGTACTCAGGTGACCTTGGGAAAGCATTGATGAAATTCGAGAAAGCTCGACTAAGGGCGGTGTTCATTCCCTTATCTCCCTCGAAACTTAACTGCCATATGCGGTCGTACTTGTCCTTGAGAGCCAAGACTTCATCCACCCACTTAATAGCCAATGTTGTTGCACTTGTTGCCTCCTTATCCTCCTTTGCTACGGCTGCACTCTTTGACGGCCCTTCACCTGCTCCCTCGCCTTCCACTGGGCCTAGTTCTGTTGCAGTAGTCGATGATATACTTCGGTTTATTTCCCTCCCTAATTCTATTAGGCGTGTAGAGGTCTTCTCCTTGAGAATTTCTTTGTCGTTGTCCACTCGAGCTATGAGCTGATATAGCAACTTCAACTCCTCGTATCGATCATGATCTAGCATCACATGGATCCCTGAACCTTCCATTTCCATGACTTCTTTGATACTATCAGTAATCAAGCACTTTTCGACCACCCCTCGTATTTTACCCTCCGTTAATGGAGACAAAGTATTGTGTGACCGAGCATACTCCTCTTCCAGTCGCCGATTCGTTCGTTGGAGATACGTCCCGGCATCACACTCTCGGAGAAGTCTCTCAGCCTCGTGCTTGTAAAACAAAGTACTGGCCTGTAAAAACTCCCCTATACCATTGATCAATATGGCTCGAGCTGAACCAGTAGACATAAGAGCACTTACCCTCGAAACTAGTCAAGTAAAGCTTCTCGTTCTCATTCTCCTCATCAGTCTCATAAAGCCCTTCTAGCATATAGACACATGACCTTATTGTACCCCTGTCGATACTATCACCGTCCCTTTCCATTTGTATCTGATCTAAAATAATGTTGTTGAGGTGTTTCCCAATCTCATTTTGCCGACTCCGAAGAATATGATCCTTGAACAATCCCATACCAGCAATATATATTGAAGGCTCCTTATTATCGACACAGTATACCCGGTCCTAATTTAGTTAGCTAGAGAAACCCTACATCTCTGCAGTTGGCGCACGGAAACGTACGAGATACATGAGGACATCCCTCATCATTCCTAGACACAGCTGATGGTCTTCCCATGCGTTCTTGAGTCCCATCAGAAATCTATTTCCTCCATCCCTTCTCTCAATTGCTGCTGTCCCTAGCGATGCTGCAACCTGTGATCCACCGCCCGGGCATAGCGGTTTGACTTCATTTTGTCCCACCTGCCCGAGATGATCAGCAAGAAGTCGCTTGACCTCCTTATAAAGCTTGTCCCCATGCTTCTTAAGTACAAGTTTATATGCGTTTCGGTAAAGCTCCTCAAACGACAATGACGAAGCGTTCTTGTGGTGAATCTCTCGAAGGGACTGGGATAGGACCGTCCAGATATCGTTGAATTCGAAATTGTCATTATTGATCCCCTGAACACAAAAAGCAATTAGCACGCCGCGTTAGACCCAAAAGTTACGTTTAATCAAGGCATGATGCTAGTCTTTACTCATGAGGACGAGTGTCTCCGACGTATTCAGCATGAATAGCAAATGAACTCACTCTCTTCGGAGCCCTGATCTTTCCACGGCCTCGTAGCGACATGTCTGAGGTATTAATACGGTCTATACCCGAATAAACAAAATTGAGCCGTTGGCTGTTTTTACACCGTCGAATATGGAAAGTTTAAATCGGAACTGGTGGGCAGGCCTAGGGTAATTCTCAAGTCGCCACCTAGAGGTTATGAGCTGGGTCTCCGAACCTCCTTTGGATATCGTCGTCGTAAGTCTAGGCAGATGCTGGAGAGCTTTCTATGGGGTTAACGGGATATGCGAATGTTTTGGCGGGAGCCTAGTGGGGACCGAAGAATCCAGCTAACGACAGCCTCAACGTGGGGCTGTATACCTTTTAGTCACGTGGCGATGACCTGTGTGTTTCACATAAAAAATACATGACTAGCACTCCGCGTAAGGTTCAAGCACAGGCACATAGATACCACGGACGAACCATTGAGTATGACGACTGTTCGACAAATACATACAGCCCGACGCCTCTTGTGCTGCCACCTCCCCTCGCCTCTGCGTTGTCCTGGCATCATATTGCGAGTCGCGGCACCTTGGCCTATCTCGACACTCCAATCACGGCCACCTCTGAGAATAGCCTGCACCTCCCGCTTGGCCGCCGTTTCCGCAGCCGCTCCTCGCAGCTTTGCACGTCATTCGAGCACCGGGTCTGTCCCGCCTGGGGCCTCCTTTGTCAAAAATCCTTCAATCTCGGAAGACCAAGATACCCTTCAGACTCCTGCAACACCGCCACCCACGCCTCCGCGCCTTCAAGCTTCTCCTCAACAGGAACAAGTTTACAAACAGCCTTCATACGAATTGACCTTTACCTGCAAGCCATGTGGGCATCGATCTTCCCACACAGTCACGAAACAAGCATACCACTATGGAACGACATTGATTAGGTGTCCCGGATGTAAGGATAGGCATGTCATCTCTGATCACTTGAAAGTAGGCGAGAGACCGCTGGTGGAAACATGCATGGAGTTGACACATTGTGTAGATTTTCAATGAAAAGCCTATGAGTTTTGTTGATATCCTTGAAGGAAAGGGCCAAAGGATACAAAAGGGAATTCGAACCGAAGAAGACACGATTGAGTTCCTGGAGTAGGCGTTTGTCAACCATGAAAAGCACCATAAGCATTGGGGTCGCTATGACTCCTGGGGTAGCGGCGTTTGATCTAATTCTAGTGCGGCCATGGCCGCGATTGATGTATGATATATATGCTACAACTGGGTCTTGTTCATCAAGGTGTTCTGGGCAAATTTTGGCGCAAAAGTAGGAAATTAATTGATGAAGGAAAGGTGGTTTATCCCTTCCCGTACTTCTCCGCGGCGATTCTACTCACCAGCTCCGCATTGGTCTTGTCACCCTTTCTTGGTCCTTTCGGTCCTCGTTTCCGCTTTTTACCACCTTTACTGCCTTCCACAATTTCCTCTTCGTCGTCACCCCAGTCCCGACTTCCACCGAAGCCCATGTCCATATCCATTGCATCCCTGTCAACGTTTTCTAGCATGGCCTTTCTCCTTTTTTCCTTCTCCAACTCCTCTGCAGAAGCACCTGAAGGGCCACCACGCTCCGCAAGTTTAGCTGCCTTAGCAAGTGCAGCAGCTAGGTCGGGATTTTGTGCCCAAAGTGCTGATGTAGATGTTGGTGGCTCATATCTTTCTTCCTTGTCACCTTCGGGCTCAAGGAAGTAATTGGGTTTTGGGCGAGGTGGTGGGGACATAGAGGAAAGTGTAATAGTATTTTCTGCGGTGGTAGCCTTCTCTTGACTATCTGTCAGTTCGCCGTTCGACTCCGGTGATTCCTTCTCATCTGGTAATGAATCGGAATCGCTGTCATTACCACTTTCCAAGCCTGCCAGTGGGTTATAATCCCTCCCGGCATCGTCAAATATGTCTATATCGTCGTCTTCATCCTTTTCCTCTGGTGCCACCTTTGCAGCAGGTAATGATGGTGGAAGCATACCCAATGGCGTGCTGAACTTGTTCTTCTCACCATCAACATCCCCCTTTACCCTCTTCTTCAGGGTCTTCCCATATTTGCTCTCCTTCTTTGGCTTAGGCTGTCCAATCTTCTTGAATCTTGAGTCAAGAACAGGTATGGTAGGAGTCGCTGCACCTTTGCTTGCGGCAGCAGCAGCTTTCTGGCGTTTCAGCTCAGCAAGTACTTCCTCCCTTGTGACTTTGTGTCCAGACTTCTTCACCTTCTCCTTCTCTACCGGTACTACAACCTTGCCCAAGGCCTTATCTAATTCATCCTCTAGCCGCTCCTCAATCTTCCCCGGTTCCTCGCTTTTGGTACTCTTACTGCCCTTCGACCCAGAACCTATGCCCAACACATCCTCACCCCTCTTAACCCTTTCTAGCAATGCAAAATCCAATCCCTTGACCAAATGGGTGCTTTTGGCATCCCCTCCCATTGCCTTGCTTTGTTGGATGACTAACTCCATGTCAACTTCTCCCGTTTCTGGATTCCGTGCAAGCTCCTTAAGGGCCTCCAGGCGGCGTTCCCGATCCGCAACCTCCGCATCAATTTCAACGCCCTCCCGGGCTTTAACTCTATCCACATAACCTTCCCCCAGCTTCATGCCCTTTGGGACGCTGGATTTGAATCTCTTTACAGGTGGTGCGTTGTGAGCCAAAAGTTGTCGGGAGAAGTCGCTTTGGGTAAAAACCGACCGCCTGAGATGCTCTTGTTAATATTCTCAAGGCAAAAAAGGCTACAAGCAGTACGCTTGTGGAAACAGATACGACTTACGGGGTCATCGGAATGGAGGACTGCTGCTTCGAGCCGAGAGATGAGGTGGCTGACGAGCCAGAAATAGCCCTACCAGTGCTCGATGAGGAGCCATCGGCACGCTCTCCTTGGGGTGCATCGAGTACTAATTTCCGAAATTGTTGGTTGTTCATTGGTAGCTGGAGTTGGCTACTGGCGGGATTCGATGAGAGGTTGGGAATGTTTTCAGGTCTAATGGTCACAGCTTGCGCCAATCAAAGACTATATGCCAAGACATCCAAGCAGCAACCAAGGTGACTTAACGGTGTTGAAAAGCACGTGTGTCACACATATCCGCTTATAGCGATGCCACACACGTAACTACAGCATATACCTGCTTTACATGAAGTCTTACGTTATGAAGACGTAACTACAGCATATACCTGCTTTACATGAAGTGTTACGTTATGAAGACGTTATGAAGACGTTATCCCTATTCATGTATATATAGTGTTGGGGAAACACCCTTCTAGGGGTAGACGAGTGTATAGAGATATACCTACACACACATACACATATACGTTCACACATATTCTCTCACATACATATCTGTATACATTACTCGCATATACGTGATACTCACGTACACTCGCACACATATACTACGTACATATCTCAGGTGAAGTGGACCTTCGTTGGCCATTCATCTATCCACCGTTGCTAGTGTTGCTACCCATAACCTTGTTACTTCAACAGGTTATGAGCCCGGAGCAGGCTCGCGATAGATATTCACCTTTCGATTAAACCAACCCACAAAAATGCAGAACACCGAAGCAGAGTCCAGCAATGTTGCTACCTCCAGCAATGTTGCTACCTCCAGCAATGTTGTTACTTCCGGCACAGCTGCTACTACTAGTACAGCTTCGCAACCTTCTAAATCTTCCTTCCTGTTGTCCAAAGACTTCCGTTCGGCTGAGGTAAAACTCAGCAACATTGAACCTCTCGAAGGGCAACACAATTACGAAGACTGATCGTCGCAGATGGTGTTGGTTTTCGATGCTATGAATATACTCAATATTGTTGTTAACGGTGCTTCACCCACTTCCGATTCTTCCGCTGAAGAGCATGAAGGTTTCCAGACCTTATCAAAATATGCTCTCCTTATACTTATCCAGGTAATTAGCAAGCCGATTTTTAAAAAAGTTTCTAAGTATAGGTCACCTCATGCTATATGGAAATACTTGAAAGAAACTTATTATAGAGATATGGCTATTTTTTTTATTTATCAAATAGTTAGTTTATGTTTCTTCTTCTTTTAAGTAGAGAAAGTTAAATTAGTAATGGAATTTATAGATAAGTTTGAAGATTAATGAGTAAAAGTATTTGAGATATTTGTTAGTACTAATACATATAAATAAAAGTTTAAGGTATTTTTGAAGGAGGACTTTACTAAAAGAGACTTTTTTTTAGCTGCCTTAAGCCTCATTTATCTAAATCCAGTAGATAATCTCATAATGAAATCTGAGTTGAGTTTTACAGAAGTAAGATATTGGTTGTTAGGTCTTACTTCTAATTAGTTAGAAAACTCTCTCCTACTTGAAGAAGATTCAGCTCTAGCTACAACTAATAAAAGGCGCAAGTTTAGCTCAGATCATAAACAATCCGAGTCTACCACTAAAACTTATAGCTATTATCAAAAGCATGGAGGTAACTCCTCTGGCTATACCTGGTAAGTATATTGGAAGCTCAAACAACATCAGAAGCAGAAGTAGGAGAAAGCTAAGAAGAACTCTCAGTCTACAACTTCTAATAAGCAGCAACCTTCTAATCAAGGCTATATTGCTGCCACTTTTGTTTCTACTGATCTACCTAAAGAAATAGATATAGATTAGTCTAATGTTAGTACTTCTTATATCTAGAAATTTGATACATGCGCAACCATTTACATGATATCTGATATAGGACAATTTAAGTATATTAAGCCAAATAACAGAGTTATAAAAGTAGGAGAGGATAATATCCTTTCCGTGGAAAGAATTAGTTCTGTTTTATTGAACTATATACTTCCTAATAATCTCTATAAAGTTATTTGTCTTACCTCTGTTTTATATATTCCTTCTTTGGATCACTCATTAGTGTTATGGAATATATTAAAATCTAAGGAATATTTGATGGAAGTATCTGATAATAGAATTATTGTGTTTTCTAAGTTTTCTAAATATCCTATACTTATGGCTAAATTTAAGAGTAATCTTCCATTTGTTGCTGAATGATCTGATCTCTCTCTTTATACCTCGAGCTTTATCAAACCAACTCCTAACAAAAGTTTCGTCGAACCAGCTCCTAATAAGAGCTTCATCGAACCAGCTCTTAATAAGAGCTTCACCGAACCGGCTCCTAACAAGAGCTTCATCAAACTATCTAATAAGAACTTCACCAAACTAGCTCCTAATAAGAGCTTCGCTGAACCAGCTCCAAATAAGAGCTTTGAATTTGCTCCTAAAGAGCTTCGAACTTACTCAACTTGTTTCTTCTTCTAAACGAGCCTCTGAACCTCTGAATAAAGACTTTAATAAGAAAGCTAAAACAGAATCGCATATATCTCTGCAACCTTCATTTGCCTTCTAGTATAGTTCATTAGAGTATTCAAGTAAGCTAAATAGTAAGGTATATGAGGATGGTACTCTAATACCCCCTATGCCTACTGAATTTACTTGCAGAGTATGTATTATATCAAAGTCTATTAATACTATTCTACAGAGCTTTTCTCAGGGTAAATCTACTTAGCCATTTGAGATTATTTACAGTGATCTAAGTGGAAAATAATCTATTCCCTCCTATGGTAACTCACAATACTACATTATCTTCATTGATAATTTTACTAAGATAAGGTAGATATTTTTCTTAAAGAACAAATCTCCGGATACTCTATAGATTATCTAAAACTTTATTACCTTTGTGAAAAAATAGTTTAATACTACTATCTTAAGCATAATCACTGACAATGGTAGAGAATATATAGAAGCTGACAAGTTTCTTAGACCTAAGGGTATCAAGTATATTTACACACCACCATATTCCCACTAATTAAATGGAATCCTTGAGCGATATAACTGAACTATATAAACAATAGTCAGAAGTATACTTATCGACTACACAGACCCGCATACAGATCTTTGTCTTTAAACTGAGACATGCTCTATAGCTGTATATATTTATAATTACTTACCCCATTTACAGCTATCTCAAAGTAAAATATCCTTTGAGATACTGTTTAATAAACTGCCTTTGATCACATACCTGAAACCCTTTGGCAGCTACTGCTATATCTACATATCTGAAGAATGTAGGTTACCGAGTAGTAAACTTCAGCCTAGGATAGAACATGCTATATTTGTTGGCTATACTGAAAGCCTTTCTATTTATAAGGTTCAGCTTGCTAACAAGTATATATTTACTATCAAAGCTTCGAACTGCATATTTCTTAAGCCTACTGAGCCTACCTTGAGCGAGCCTAATCAGCCTACCTTGAGCGAGTCTAATCAGCCTACCTCGACCTCGAGCAAGCCTAATCAACCTACCTCAACTTCGAGTAAGCCTAATTAGCCTACCTCGAGTAAGCAGCCGAATCAACCTACCTCGAGCAAATAGCCTATACCAACTAAGCCTACTGAACCTACTTCTAGCAAATCTACCAATAAAGTGCATTCATATATATTGCTTGCAACTGCTTTCGTGGTCAATGAAGTTGAGCCTAAAATGTTCAAGTAGGCAACTGAATGTGCTGACTCTTCTAGATAATATAAAGCTATACAGGACAAGCTTCAGGTTCTGGCAGATCAGTCTGTCTGGATGGTAGTACCCTTACCTTCACCCAAGCATAATATTGTCGGCTACAAATGGGTCTACAAGATAAAGAAAAACTCATCTAGTAATATTTCTCAGTATAAGGCAAGGCTAGTAGCTCAGGGGTTTTCTCAACAACCTGGAGTAGATTTTAATGAGATCTTTTCTTCAGTTGTTAGGTATGATTCGTTAAGGTTGATAATAGTGCTCTCAATATCTCTAGGCTGGTCTCAACCTGATTAGTTAGATATTAAGGGAGCTTTCTTATATGGATCTCTAAATGAAAAGGTCTATATGAAGCTTCTGCCAGGGTATAAGTAACCAGGCCAATGTATATGCCTTCACAGATCCATTTATGGCCTTAAACAATCACCTAGGTAATGGTACCAGAGATTAACTAGATTTCTTATACTATTAGGCTATGTAACTACCAACTTTGATCCATATGTTTTAATATATATGAAGTTACAAGTAATTATTGCTATATATGTAGATGATATCACTCTTGCGGGGTCTAATAGCTATGAAAGAAATAAGCTAAAGGAAGTACTTAAGAATGAGTTTAATCTAAGTGAACTCAGTCTTTTAAGCTAGCTATTAGGCATCCAGATTAACTAGTATATAGACTATATTATCCTCTCGCAACAAACATACATTGACCAATTACTCCTCAAATTCGGCATGCACGCCTACAACCTAATCTCTCTTCCCTTAGAACCTAACAAATATTTGTTAAAAGCCCAAGAGCAAGACAATCTTATAGATATATTCCGCTTTAGGCAAATTATTAGATCTCTTATATATCTTATGACTGGTACTAGACTTGATCTTGCTTTTGCCATTTCTGCACTCTCGCAATTTTTATCAAAGTCTACAATAGACCATATGGGTGTACTTAAGAAAACTCTCCATTACCTTAAGGGAACAAGAGACCTTAAACTTATCTATAGGAAATCGAACAATAATTCGGTGAACTCTAATACTTTTTTGGTTAACTTATTAGGCTTTTCTGATTCAGACTTTGTAGGAGATAGAAATAATCAGAAATTAATAATAAGCAATCTGTTCTAGATAGCAGACAACTCAATCTGCTAGCAGTCAGTAAAGCAACGATGTGTTTTAACCTCTATAGTAGAGGCTAAATATATTGCCCTTTCTATTACTATAAAACAGCAAATATAGTTGCAGAATGCACTAGCTGAACTCCATGTTGATATTCCATATACCCTAAACGTTGATAATAATGGGTCAATTAATTTAACAAATAACCTATGTATTAGCGATAAGAGCAAACATATTAATGTTGCCTACCACTATGTACGGGATCTTATGGAAACAGACAAAATCAATCTTCTTTATATACTAAGTACTGATAACTTAGCAGATATTAGTACAAAGCCACTTCATTGTCCCTAGTTCCTTAACTTGAGGGATAAAATCTTTTATTCAAACTGATCAGCACTCTTTTTACCTTCTTTTTCCCATAGAGTTTTTGGGTTTTTAATGAGACTAATCATATTTATCTTATTAGTAGTAGTATCTACTGAGGAGGGGTGTTGAAAAGTATGTGTATCATATATATCTGCTTATAGCAATGCCACACACGTAACTACAGCATATACCTGCTTTATATAAAGTCTTATATTATAAAGACGTAACTATAACATATACCTGCTTTATATAAAGTATTACATTATGAAGACGTTATGAAGACGTTATCTCTATTTATATATATATAGTATTGGAGAAATACCCTTCTAGGGGTAGATGAGTGTATAGAGATATACCTATACATACACACATATATACGTTCATATATATTCTCTCACATATATATCTACATACATTACTTGCATATACGTGATACTCACGTACACTCATACATATATACTACAATATACTATATACATATCTCAGGTGAAATGGACCTTCATTGGCTATTCATCTATCCACTATTACTAGTGTTGCTACCCATAATCTTATTACTTCAATAAACGGTACCTAAAGTATAGTCTGTGAATATAAGTCTTGGTAAAAGACAGATTTATGACCAAAATGTCCTTTGTAAATACCTGCATAGTGGCACTCATGTGGTTGGCAGATTTATCTTATAAATTTGAGAGTAGCTTTGATATGGACTTACTAAATCTAGTTTTAGAGTCTCTATGAGAGGTTTGTACCAACTAGACTAGTTTTAGAGTAGTCTCATACTTAATAACATAGTAGTCTGAGGTACTATGATAGACCTATAGTAGTAATTAAAGTTAGATAAATATGCTATTCCTTATATAGTTTAGCACAATTTCAGCGTTTTTTAAAAAGACTACCCAAAACTTTTCATCTAGCTGAAAAAAATTAAAAAAGATAAAATATGCTCTCTTGAATTTTAAATTTCTTTTAAATATGGTTATCTAGTAAACCTAATTTTTAACTTTTTTTTCATAAGGGTTGTTACTTTTGATAGTTTTATTAAAACTTATGTCCATAGACTGTAAGTAAGGTACTTATGTAGTAAGTCCCATACAGTTATATTCAAGAAAAATGCATATCTTAGCCAAGTATAGAATACCTGTAGAGAGTACGGAGGTGTAGAACAAACTATGAGAAGTGGTGCTTACCAGTAACATTTACAAAAGTCTTTTCCTCCTTCCCACTTAGGAAAAGTATACATAAGTGTGCATATACTTATACCCAGTATCAATAGTAGCATGAATCGTACATTATATATCAGAGGCTCTAGTTTCCTTCCACGCTTACAAACACCATATTTAGGGGCTATCTTCTTCCTACCTTTTGGATCAGCTGAGATTACAATATCTATCGAATTAATACTAATAATTTTATCTGTCCAATGAATGTACATATGTATATGCAATTCTCAAGTAGGAGGTAAAGCTGACTACACCCTTGGATATCATGGTGTGGTTGTATTACGTACCTTATGGTCCTCCAATTTCGGCAAACTTTTATTGGCTATACTAGACAATTATATAAACTTGACTGGACTATGAATCCCATATAAAAAATTATATATACATAGAATTTAATTAGATAGGTATCAGAGGTATGTTGAAGCGCTAGCTGTGCTTGCCAGAGTAGGAGCTCAGAAGTCCTTAAGTGATGCTTGAACCTTAACCATGCATCTGTTGATAATATTTAAGCCGCTTGACCAATAATATCTACCAAGCCTTGAATAGAGGTGGAATTGAAGAGTGAGTTCAACAGGCAGGTTCTTCAAAATCTCATCCGGCATACTCAATTATGTCACTTGGAAATCCACTTGCCACTTCGATCTGGAAATAAAAGACCGAAATTTCTCCAATCGCAATTTCTCTCCTGCCTGTACTTGCTTTTGCCGCTCCAAACAAATCTCATACTTCTTTCGCCCGCTTAACCGTCACATCTAGCAAACTTCTAATATTTATAAAACCTTCTGGATCATACGTATCAGCAACCGCGGATGTTCCGATGCCTTCCAGCATAGTTCTTTCTTTCTGATATGTTCCTGGTGTTGAGTTGAAGAGGAGGTACAGGTGGTCTTTCGGCCCGCATGCGCAAATTCTGTTATCCTGGACAGGAACCCCGGGATTCTCCCGTCTGGTATAGCGTAGTATTTACGCCAGACTATGGTATTTACGAAGTAGGATCTATAAACCTTGTTCGGTTGATACAGAATTTGCGATGGGCAATTGGTAAACATTCTGAAAGCCAGGTATCTTGCTAGTCGCGCCTTCGACCTCTTTCGAGGGGCTTGTGCCAACCAGACTACGCCTTCGATAGATGGGTCTATCTTGGGTATGGGCAGTTCAAGTGAGAAAGTAGTCTGGCGTCGTGAGAAAGTCAAGGGATCATCAGAAAATGCGACTGACCCTCAAGCATGGGACAGAAATTCATACCAATTTTGACCAATTACCAAATTGCTCAATAGTGGAGATTGCCGCTGGTCAGGACTACCGTTGTAAGCTTACTATATAGTTATCGAAGCGTAATATATCTCACTCACTGCTAATTGCGCTTTCTACTTGAACTTGCCATACACAAATATCCATGCGTTTCGGTTACAACCAGCAGTTTGAGCGCCTTGGAAGACTGTTTATTCTCAACAGGTGCTTTTCGAATCTCTGAGCCGGGAATTCCATAATATTCCAGCTGGCGCTTAAATTTGGCCGGCCAGCGTATCGGTCGGTACCCAACCGGTACCCTGGAATAACGATCCCGTCGTGTTACTACTACATCAGTACCTTAGTTCCCCTAGGTTAACACCCTTTGGGTCTTGACTCTCAGTTCCGCCCCCTAGTCAGGCGGGCAGCGGCCTCGGCCCTCGGGATCCTTAGCCTCGCCTGGCTTAGCATACATCTGCAATGGCGGATCTGAGACTACGGGCCTGGTGCATTACCGGCCTGGTTGCACAATGCGGTAGGTAAGTACTCTAGTGGAGGGTGTTGTGCCAACCAGACTAAGTATACTTTATAACTACGGGCCTAAGTTGGCCGTGCTTCCAATATCCATGTAGGATTGCGATCAACGGTAAAGTCAACCCAGAATTTTACTTAACGGATACGGAGATGATGCCTTATTGGTCTTTTGCCAAGGTTCCAGTTGCACCACGACAAGTGGCAGCGGTCTGAAAACGAAACACTCCCCTTACTTATCACATGGCTCACAGGTATCACAGTGCTGGAATGCTCTTAACTTATGAGATTGATTGAATCTCCAATGACAAAAATTCAAATTAAGTATACCGGGGACTGTAGGAGGGTGCCAGGTAGTACCCATTCTCAACGCCCAGTATGGTATATAAGGAAGCTTCAGAACGTGAGCTAGTACTCTTGCTCCCTGTCTCCAGCGACTGCCCGACGCCCTTGCTTCCTCTAGTCTTCGAGAGTATCACAAGCACCGTTCCGATTACGGTTTCACCATCAATCGTTCCTGAGCTAAGATGGTTCTCTTGAAGATTTCAGTTGTAGCATCCTTGGTGTTTGCCAAATTTGCCATAGCCATATGGCCGATACCTGCGATATATGAGCATGGTTCAGAGATTGTTTGGATAGATAGAACGACAAAATGGGTATTCGATTACCCAAATGATCTAGTAAGTAGCTATTTGTTTCTAGAGTAATTGCGACGGCTAACATTTGTCTCAGGATCCTCTGATTGACCGAAGGGTTCGCCGAGCGATCGATCGTGCAAAGCACGCCACAGTGAAGAACCAGCTTGTGCCGTGGAAGCTCAAGCCCCATGGAGTTGATTTCGATCCGCCAGCGGATGGTAGGCATCACTCGACGATCAGGAAGGTCATCATTCAACAGCTGTCATCCAACGAGACCAGGGCTCCAGCATATGAGCAGATGGATGAAAGCTATGAGATTTATCTCCCTGGACCCAAGGGCATCCAATCCACTGATTATGGGCTCTTGGAGGCGTTGGTTCAGAAACATGGGAGAATGTCAACTGCCTATATTGTCGCACCAAAGTCTGCTGGTGTTATTCAAGCCCTGACAACGTTCTCTCAGCTGTTCTATGCCCATACTAAGGACGGGGTATATTCACCACTGGCTCCCGTGGCAATCAAGGATAAGCCAAAGTTTGTTCATCGTGGTGTAAATCTTGACACATCCAGGCAATGGTACCCGAAAGCAGCGATCCTGAAGGTGATTGACGGTATGGCGTGGAACAAATTCAATAGACTCCACTTTCACGTTACTGATTCTCAGTCATGGCCATTGGAGGTTCCTTCAATGCCAGAACTAGCCCTCAAGGGTGCATACTACAAAGGACTCTACTACAATACTAGTGACGTCCAAGATATTTACATGTATGCTGAGGATCGAGGCATTCAAGTCATCATGGAAATTGATATGCCTGGTCACACTTCTTCGATTGGACTTGCTTATCCTGCTCTCATCACTGGACAAAATATCCAACCACTGTGGACAAATACTGCTGCTCAACCTCCAAGTGTAAGTCTTTAGATACGTATTACCTTAGTTAGAACATCCCTGACTTCTCGCAATAGGGTCACCTCAAACTCAATAACACCAACGTTGAAGACTTCTTGACCAACCTATTCAACGACGTCGTTCCCCGCTTAACCCCATACTGCAAGTACTTCCATACTGGAGGCGATGAAGTTAACAAGAATATCTACCTCCTCGACGAAGGCATCAAGTCGGCTGATCAAGCTGTCATCAAGCCCTACCTAGAGAGGTTCTTGAAGCACGCTCATGGTGCTGTACGAAGGAACGGAGCTACTCCATTTGTTTGGGAGGAGATGGTTCTCGAGTGGGGCGTCGACTTACCCAAGGATGTTATTGTTCAAACCTGGCTTGGGGATGAATCTGTGAAGGGTGCTGTTGCAAAGGGGTACAGGGTAATTGCAGGAACGTATCAGAATTGGGTATGTCTCCTTTTTTCAGCCCTGATCATGTGGGTATCGTAGCTAATGTGGGTCATTTAGTACTTGGACTGTGGCAACGGTCAATGGCTCGACTTCCATGGAAACTCATTTTACCCATATAACGACTGGTGTGGACCTAAGAAGAGCTGGCGTACAAGTGCGCTCCTACTCTCCTCACACTGTCACTGATTGTCCAACGCTAACATCGCGGTCTAGTGTACTCATACGACCCAGTTAGGGGTCTTCCAGCGGATCAAGCCAAGCTCGTCCTTGGCGGCGAAGTCCACATCTGGTCTGAGCAAATTGACGAATACTCTATTGACAGCACCGTATGGCCTCGTGCAGGTGCTGCAGGGGAAGTCTTATGGAGCGGAAGACAGGATGCGCAAGGGAAGAACAGGACATTCCCCGATGCCTCCCCACGCTTGGCAGAGATAAGGGAAAGGATGGTGAATTGGGGTATTGCAGCGTCTCCGATTATGCAGCTTTGGTGTCATCAACATGATGGTGACTGTCAGTTCCCGAACACGTCATAAGAAGGAATAATCTAGATGTGAGGGGGGATGTATATTAGGCTGGCATTTTTGGGGTTGGCACTACTGCCAGTTGGGATGTGGGTAGTGCGAAGAGGAGGGGAAGAGCGAGGAGGAATTAACGTTTATGAAAGTTGGATAAACCCACTGCATATTGGTTTTTTGACTTTAGTGGACCTAGCTTGGGTCACTGAGAAGAGGGGCAGTGACGCCGAAGTGGGCAATATTTGGAAGAGCAGGAAGGTGTTGGTTCTTGAGCAGGCATGATAATAAAATATGAAATAAAAAATAATATTTCAGAAGAATGGATCAACAACGTGTGAGATCAATGCATCAGCCTTAATTAATGCCACCTGCCAGCCCGCGGATGTTACAGCTACGTGGTGCCCTAGATCCTGCATCTCGTTCAGCCTATGCGAGGGGTAGTACAACCAGACTAAAGTTCAGCCATTATATTTCGGCACTTACAAGTAAGTAAGGTCGCCTCTGTGATTTTGGAGCTAGGCCTAGGTTGGTAGTCTGGTTGGCACAACACCCTCTTGTGCCAACCAGACTACTTATAGGCATTCCTAGATAAGAGTCCGGAGTACTCTATTATAATTCTGTTAACGTTGATATTCTCCTTTATTGCATCACAATATCACTCAACTTTCCCAGTGCGGATTACAGCTCATTGAGAAGGAAAGTTACAAAGTTCTATATCCCTTCTATATCCCTTCCTCTAGTTAGAGTACCTGAGTCCAAGTTATGATTGGGTGAAACATGTTTTATTTCCGTAGACTATCGACCAGAATATTGATCTTGAGGGCCACGGTCTCCGTTGATTATTCCGAGGACTCTGCAGCACATGAAGTTTCTTAACAAAGCACCTGAAGAACGGAGTAGGTCTCGGAAGTCCGATTATCTTAAACGTGAAGGAGTATATCGCAAATAATCGGGTATATATACCCTTGCGCCTGGAACTCTGGTGCCGGCTGGCTACCAACCCACAATCTGGCACCACCTACGTGGATCGACAGGCTAGGCTTCATACATCTCATGCCCGCTGAGTTCCGGAGCTTAGGCAGGTCACGTCTGACAACCTTGTTGGAGTTCTCTGCTGATTTGTTTGTATTATAGTGCATATTTTCTTTGCGAAGTGTGAACGCCAATGGCGGTGGAGAGCTGTTTCAAGTATGGGTATTGGTCCAGCTTTACTCTCCGAATCATCCACTTGGAGGTGAGGTATGCGCCATGTGCGTGCGTGTATGTGTACCTAGATGGCGATTCATGGCCATAATTAGTCTGGTTGCACCTACGAGAGGTTGTGCAACCAGACTAGGCCATAATGGTGAGAGAACGGTCAGCCCACCAACATCAGCCCTCACCCTCAAGCCTTCCAGTATCGAACGTTCAACCGAAGCCTGATTGATGTACTGTACAAATATTCAGCCTGGGAATAATGAACAAAAGGCGGTGAATGGATGCATGTCTGACTTCACAGTAGTCTCACCAATGGTTGGATATACTGATAAGGATCCCCCACCAGAGATTTGGATCTCCAATAGATGTACGATAAGTCATTGTAATGATGCGACCCTTTGAAGTTAGGGACTTCAGTGTGTGCATGTGCATGTACTCCTGGTATAATTCATACATATGTACATACCTTGGAAATCTAGAATTGTGGATGTCAGAGACAGAAAGCATAGAACTAACTTGACACTCACTCCAGTGTGCAATTTGAGGGTACAGTATACCATTTGGTCTTAGGCCGCAACGTTGCCCCTGCATCGGCATATTAAAGCTTGTAATTTGCCCGAGACGGAGGATTGAAGAGCCAGGTGAACAGAACCGGCAACCCTTATACCCGATCGATGAAATGTTACTCGGGCTACTATGCACAATAGCTTTGTTTCAGATCCATCGCATTGGACTGATTGACATGGGTAGTTGCGATTGCGCATACATATAACATGCCTATAATTAGTTCATGCTCTACGAATGGCATAGATTAGTCTGGTTACCCTCTGGCGAGGTAGTGCTACTAGACTATGCATATAGTATGTATAAGTACGTATAGTCTGTGGAAGTAATTCTTGGTAAAACACTGGAATAACAGTGCCTTTCGTGGGCGTCGGCATAACTGCAAGTGTGAATTTTGGGGAAGCACTTGAAATAGGGTTTGTGCCTGATATGGAGTATCTAGGCCCGGCCTGCAGCGGTGCTCAAATGGTATTTTGAAGTCTGAAGTCTGGGAAACTATCCTGTTTCCCATTCAGTCTAGTTTAATGCTCTTGTGCTATCTATGGCCTTGCACCTAGCTGCAAAAATATCTGGCAAACTCCACTTTTCGATGTGGTTTCGCTGTTTACTAGGACTTATGTCCACAGACTTAGGTACAGTACTTATAACCTAGAACTATATGTCGGGAGGATTTTACCGACATAGGATGTAGACTTAGGTGTGGGCATGAGGCACCATCGATCATGATATCCCGTACTTACTTACTTTCGACAGAGTACATGCTGTCTCCTCAAAAAGGACATTTGGTTATGCAATGTGTATGTATTAGTAAGTACCTCATAATCATGTATCCATAGTTCGAATCTGCATTGCCTTATCTGGTATGTTTCGGTCGTCCGGCTGGATGGAGCGTAGAGGACCTGAGCCCCGCACGTCACATATCGGGTCTAAGCGAGCTTACTCTTCTGGTTGCATAAGTGACCAGGGTTGTGTGTTCCCCCGCAGTTTCACATGGAGAGCGACTCTGTTTACGGAGTACTGTTATCGATCAGTAATCCGCATCTTTAAACTTGCACGCACGCTTGGCCACGACCTGTGACATGTTAATGACCTAATCGGTTAGAAGGATCGACATTTCTTTTTACTATCTACTCGGTACAGCAATGAATTATTGCACTGCATGCAGGTTGCAGGAGAGGATTGCATAGTTTGTATTTGACAGTTCGTTGGAGATTGACTGCTGCATGGCAGTGCAACTATTCATGCCTGATCCGAGTATTAAGTACATAGATAGTAGATCCTCAGCTTGCAGAACTGAGACGGGCCACCAGGAGTGTATAAGACACCCTAGGCATGAGACTTGGTACACCCACTAAAGTATGGGGATTGGTCAAGTCCAACCAGACTAGTCAAGTCCCCAGTCTAATGGTACTGCCCCTTGGGATACCCTGGTATCACCTGACTTCTATTACAAATCAACTAAGCCTCGCACTTTTTGAATGACCCTACCGCCTGGCACGCGCGGCCGCACCTGTACGTGTAGCAATTAGGCCCGAGTTTGTGATCATATACCTATATTCCGACAATATTGTCTTCACCGGTCTACCCCTAACAATTATAATACAGCTTGTGCAGTCCAAACACAGTGCTATTCAATGATATTAACTATATCAATCTATGTCAAAGAGCTAATTACTCTGATCACGGTTAGTAGTACTAAACACTCTGAACATTGATTATGATTTTTAAAAGTTACCCTGAACTCTCCAATCTGTTCAATAGTGTTGACTGCGTTAAGCTATGTTAAAGTATTAAACACTCTAATCATAGTTAGCAGTATTGAATAGTTTGAACAGTGCTGAACACCTAGTAATGTTTTACTCATAGTTATCGGTATAAAAAAATTTCTCCATAAGGAATCGAACTCAGGCTATTACATGTATTAAAGAATGTATATTCCTACTAACCTAATCCTAATATTCATAAATACTAGTTTATGTTCTCTAAATATATAATATGAATATTTTAGTACATAGGCTAGTATTTCTAATATATATATGTTCTGGTCCGTTGCGGAATTGCAGGGCCGTTCCAGAATGGCATATATGTGCACTCTACTAGGTAATGTACAAAGGCAGAGTCTGTTATTTTATACATAATTAAAGCTTAAAGCTCCGCATGTCCAAACCTCCACCTATTGAATTATACCTTCGCCTTGCCCCAAACCTCCACCTATTCAATCATACCTCTGCTTGCTCCAAAACTCCGTATATCTAAACCTCCCCTTATTGAATTATACCTGCCCCAAACCTCCGCTTGCCCCAAATCTCTGCTTGCCCCAAACCTCCACTTGCTCTAAAACTCCGCATATCCAAACCTCCCCCTATTCAATTATACTTTCACTTGCTCCAAACCTCCATCTATTCAATTATACCTCCATATGCTTAAACTTCCACTTGTTCAATTAATCCATTGCTCAATACTTGGGCCGAATTAGAACATGAATAATACCTTAAGCCAGTATGACAATGAGCAGTACATAAATGCCCTTCCTTTTTGCATTGGCAGTGACGGTCTGCATTGGCCCTTGCATTTGCAGCAAACTATAGATCTAGTAAACCCAAGGTGTGCAACTTCATGAAGAGACTTTGGCTTTTGCATTTGCTAGGTTGATGGGATAGACTCAAGGTAATTTGGTCTAATACTAGAAGGAAGCCGCTCCAATTCTCTAGTAGGATAGTATTAATCCAATAACCCATACTCATAATATAGCTGATGTCGGTTAGAATAAGGCTTGTAGACAACTCTACCGAAAATTTGGCGATGGTCGGTTGAAGCTCGATCAATATTAGGAATGTGTAAGCTAACAAGATCACTCATTTTAAAGGTATCTATTTTGTACTGTTGAAGATATCGATTTGCCATTTGCTTGCAAGCTATTATAGTACGTTTGCGAACTTTTGCTAGTATAATATTGGTACTAGGAAGTTGAATTAGAGTAGATTGAGGTTTATCTTGATTATCTTCCTTATCACTCTCTTGCTCATCATTACTATGACGAATGCTTCAATTGCACTGCGAGATGGAGCGGAACCTAGGGGGTGAATTGATCCAGATCAATATCACTATTATCTTCTACCACTGACATTGTAGTAAGAGCGGAAATGTCGCAGTATGCTGGTAATGTTGCCGTGTGCAGAGTATGTTGCGTTAAGGAGTATGTTGCGTTGAGGAGTAATGTTGCGTTGAGGAGTATGTTGCGTTGAGGAGTATGTTGCATTAAAGATGTTGCGAAGAAAATTTTCACTAAGTAAAGGTTTCCATTCCGTAATGGACTGGTCCGTTGTGGAATCCAGTCTATTCCGGAATGGACCGAATTCCGCAACGGACCAGAACATATACAGTTACAACCTGCTAAACCGGAACTCCTTTAACCGGAAAACTTGCTATTACGGACGGGCTTTGGAACTACAGCGCAAAATTTTATTGGCTATACCGGACAAATAGTAAACCCGGAGCGGACAAGGAATCTCAAGAATAAAAAAAATATATACATAGAAAATTAATTAGCAGAACCGGACGGGGGTATTTGAGGTAGAGGAAGTTGGAACCCAGAAGTCCTTAAGTGATGCTTGAACGTTAGCGTGCTTGAGTTTGTATAATAGCGTCATTAATTGGAACTCGAACTGCATGAGCACGTTCAATCCACTCTGCCAACAATGCCTCAAATATTGGATAGACCGGTGCTCTCTTCTTCTTCTTATGTGCTCCATCCACCGGTGGATTCTTCAAAATCTCATCTGACATAGCTAATATATCACTTAGTGTAGACTTTGGGATTCCTTTGCCACTTCGATCTGGGAATAGAAGCCTGAATTCATCCAATCGCATCTTCTTCCCTGCCTTTACTTGTTTCTCCCGCTCCAGACAGATCTCATAATTCTCTCTCAGAGAGAATGCCCGCTTAACACCCATCCTATAATATTATTAGCGACCTCCTTACACTGTCAGAACATTATAGATCTTACTTATTAACTATAGAATTATGTCTGTGCCTTCCAATATGCTTCTTTCCTTTGATCTGCTCGTGTTGCGGTGTGATGAGGTGCTCTTGTTGACCCGCCCGCAAAATTTTGTTATACCGGACGCTAGTCTAAACCGGGCGGGATTCTAGGGATTTATGCAGTCGGTTTAGCAAGTTGTAACTGTATATAGCAGTGAATACGGAGGTCTGCAACAAAAGTCTTTGCACCTTCCTACTTGGGAAATATATCTTGGCAGCATAATTATGCATATGCAGAATCAAAGTGCATAAATAATATAAACTAGCTAAGGTCTACCCCTCCCTCGATCCCTCTCTCGACCGGTCATATCGGTCGGTATCAATGGCGCCAGAAATCTCACGTTGAACTTTGGAGGTCCTGGTGGCCTTCCACGCTTGTGTACACCATCGTTTGGAGGTTGTCGTATTACATATGCCAAGGTTATGCATGCATACGGAGGTACGGAACAAAAGTCTTTTCCCCTTTCTTCTTTGGGAAAACCCTGCATATGCATATCAGTTCGGATTCAAGTTGGCTATCTACAACTAGCTATCTACTGTATGACCAATGCCTTCGCTCTCCACCCACCTTCACACCCATCCCACTTCACCCCCTCCTAACTTGTACCGGGTGTTGATAGTGGCATGAAGCGCACCTTGTATGTTCGAGGGCCCTCGGAATATGCTCTAAGATGAGATACTAAACTGTAAGCCAAGCTGAACAAGTGTCTTCTCCCGACCATACTGATCCCTAGTGACTGCATCCATAATAGCCTGCTCCACTGCGGGAGTGATCTTTTTTTTCCTCCCACAGCGATCCCTATTCTGGACATGCTCTATTTTTAATAAGATGCCAGGTTCCCATCCCCTCTGCTGTGCTTCAGTATAGAGATTCCGGATATGTCTTGGAGTTATTCCAGTTTGCTGCTGAATAATGGCTAGAGTCTCTCCTATAGATCGCAAGATCACCGCCCGAGTGCGAGACACCCAATTAGGGGGATTGATGGGGATGCTCGATTGGCAGGTTTGGGAGGTGTTCGATTGATAGGTTGGGAGGTGTTCGATTGGTAGGTTAGGAGGTGCTTAATTGGTAGGTTGAGAGGTACTCGATTGGTAGGATGGGAGGTGCTCGATTGGTAGGTTAGGAAGTGCTTGATTGGCAGGCTCGAAAGGTACTCAATTGGCAGGTTGCGGGGTATTCGATTGGCAGGTTTAGGGGGTATGCGATTGGAGAGTTGATATCTAAGAAATTGAGGTCAATATAAGCAATTTAAGAGGGCGAAGAAGGGTAATATACTTGATAAATTATAGGGAAGAGTTAGTTGAAGGGTTAAGGGTCGAGGAAGGGCTGATATACGATGAATTCCATAGTTAGAGAAGAGTGGATATCTAGCCAATTGAGATGTCGGTAATATCTAGTAAATTGAGAGGTTGGACAGTGAGAAGGTAAGACAACTGATGATGTGGGAAGGCCATAGCACTGAGTATATCCGTAAATATGCATGAATGCCTATGCATATGCCAAGTATCCATGCATGCATAGTCTTGCATATGCAACTCCCAGATAGGAAAGGGGAAAAGACTTTTGTTCCGCGCCTCCGTACATATATTATAATATATATAAACATAAAAGATCAAGTCGTATACAGTTACAACTTGCTAAACCGGACTGCATAAATCCCTAGAATCCCGTCCGGTTTAGACTAGCGTCCGGTATAACAAAATTTTGCGGGTGGGTCAACAAGAGCACCTCATCACACCGCAACATGAGCAGATCAAAGGAAAGAAGCATATTGGAAGGCACAGACATAATTCTATAGTTAATAAGTAAGATCTATAACGTTCTGACAGTGTAAGGAGGTCGCTAATAATATTATAAGATGGGTGTTAAGCGGGCATTCTCTCTGAGAGAGAATTATGAGATCTGTCTGGAGCGGGAGAAACAAGTAAAGGCAGGGAAGAAGATGCGATTGGATGAATTCAGGCTTCTATTCCCAGATCGAAGTGGCAAAGGAGTCCCAAAGTCTACACTAAGTGATATATTAGCTATGTCAGATGAGATTTTGAAGAATCCACCGGTGGATGGAGCACATAAGAAGAAGAAGAGAGCACCGGTCTATCCAATATTTGAGGCATTGTTGGCAGAGTGGATTGAACGTGCTCATGCAGTTCGAGTTCCAATTAATGATGCTATTATACAAACTCAAGCACGCTAAGGTTCAAGCATCACTTAAGGACTTCTGGGTTCCAACTTCCTCTACCTCAAATACCCCCGGCTGGTTCTGCTAATTAATTTTCTATGTATATAATTTTTTATTCTTGAGATTCCTTGTCCGCTCCGGTTTACTATTTGTCCGGTATAGCCAATAAAAATTTGCGCTGTAGTTCCAAAACCGCCAAAGCCCGTCCGTAATAGCAAGTTTTCCGGATAAAGGCGTTCCGGTTTAGCAAGTTGTAACTGTTAGTAATTCAATAAGACACCTGTCTCCCACCCGTACATACTAGTATAAGCTAAGACACTCATCTCGTACCTCTACTCATCAGCATACTCTACTCATTAACAATGCCATGAATAAGTATCAAGAGGACAATAATAACTTGGTTTTTGGCAGGCATAGAGGAAGAAAATGAGGAAAGAAGATGGATTACACTAGGTGAAGCACTTGCTGAAGCCATTATAGATACTCTTGATACTGGAGACTCAGAGGTAAATGTTGGGTCTTCATCAGAAGAGCTTTCAGAGACTTCAATATCAAAGACAACTGCTTCTTCAAGTTCAGCACCACCATCTTGGGTTCAGGATGAGGATAACACTTTTAAGGAAACACGATTGATGCTTCTCTTATATCTAATGACAACTCGATATTTAATGAATAGAACCCTGATACCCAAGTCTCAAGAGTTCTGGGTGGACATTGTACTGGCTTTACCAGAAGATCATTTTCACATGCATATCCCCACTCTGAGGAATTCAGCTTACCTTGGAGAAACTCCCTTTGCCTGTACTTCGTATGGTACTGGCCAGAATCGTAGTGTCAGTACTGTATTGTGAGGGGTCTTTGTAGGTTGAGGTGTATGTAAGGGGTAACCGGAGAAGCTTACTAGTGGGGTGGGAGCAGCCTTACATCTTTCCATTACCCAAGCACTTGGCATCATGTCAAGTCATATGACATGATGCCAAGCCTCGACTACAGCTAAGAAAAATACGTGGTAATTTCCTCCCTTGATCGTGCACTTTAATCGCACCCTATGATCGAGGGTCGCTCAATCCTGAACGAGTATTTTCGGCTTAGAACGTCGATTACAATTTTCAATTTAATCGATCGATTATTTTAGGTTTGAATACCCCTTTTGTGTGTAGCAAATTGTTTAACAACAACCTAAATGGATTTGGTGTCAAAACCATGATCGCATTTAATCGATCGATTATTTTAGGTTTGAATACCCCTACTATTACCAGCTTAAGTATACATGGTAGTCTAGTTGGTTATTATTAGTATTGTAAAAAATTTTCCTAATATAGTAATTTTTATAATACTGACACTAACCAGACTAATGATCACATCGTAGAGGGTCTAATTAAGAATCAATATTCAGAATGTTCAATACTGCTAACTATGATCAGAGTAATTAACCCTTTGACATAGATTGATATAGTTAATGTCATTGAATAACACTGTGTTTGCACTACACAAGCTGTATTATAATTGTTAGGGGTGGGCCAGTGAAGGTAATATATCGGAATATAGGTATATGATCACAAACTCGGGCCTAATTGCTACACGTACAGGTGCGGCCACGCATGGGAAGATAACCAGGTAGGGGCATTCAAAAAGTGCGAGGCTTAGTTGATTTGTAATAGAAGTCAGGTGATACCAGGTATCCCAAGGGCGGGTGGTATAAGACCAATTCCCGCCAGCCGCAGACGTTTGCCATGGCCAGACTACCCTACAAGTACTTGCCTCGATTTCTTTATTAAGGCAAACTAAACCACTTTCAGTTTTCTCTTATTCCCTAGGTGAACCGTTTGCACTTCAATCTGCAGTGTTATAAATTTGCAGTGAAGATATACCAGCCCTAAATACCTGTTGTTGGCTGCAAGATGTTTCTCGACAGCCTGACTCAATTCCCAGCCTCTACCATACTCCTTCTTGGAGTGGGTAACCTTGTTGCCTGGGTAGGAGTATCAAAAGCCTATGAGTGCTATAAGCTCAGCAAATTGGGCAAGCGCCCACCCACGATACCCACATGGACTCCTCTACTAGGTATTTTATCCTCAATCTGAGACCCTCGAAAACCGTGGTTAATGAGGCGGGGTGGACAGGATTGGATATCATACGAAATTCAATGAAGAATGCAAAGAATTATACAACATTTGATGGATGGAAGGAGAAGTCAGAAAGAGTGGGATATACCTTTGAAATGACCCTGCTATTGAACAGATGCATGTTTACGGCTGAGCCGGAGAACATGAAAGCTCTATTAACTTCGCAGTTTAATGATTTTGGTAGGGGTTCAACCATTGAGTTTACTCTGGAGTAAATACTGACTATTGCCTGTAGGAAAGGGCGAGGAATTTCATAAGAACTGGTTCCCCTTCTTGGGAGGTAAGTTGGAAGGTCACATCAGCATCGTTGGGCAGTTCTCTGAAAGAATAAATAGACAGTATCTTTGCCACAGATGGCGACAAATGGCACAGCTCCCGCCAGTTGATTCGCCCTCAGTTCATCAAGGACCGGGTATCTGATCTACACACTTTCGAGATTCACGTCCAGAAGATGATTTCTCTCATTCGTCTGGCGCAAGGGCAAACAATCGATGTTCAGGCCTTGTTCTTCCGCCTGACATTGGACGTCACCACGCATTTCTTACTCGGGAGTAGTGTCAATTCTTTGGATTCGCCCCAGGTGGAATTTGCTGAGGCATTTGCAGTCGTCCAGAAGGCCCATAATGATATGGAGCGTCTTGGGTTAGTTTCTATTCGTCACCCATAGCTGTGTAAGCAAACCTGACAGTCAAATGAAGTCCTTTACGTTATTTTGTCCGTTTCCCAGGATACAAGAAAAGTTTGGAAATCCTCAACCGCTTTGTCAACCAGTTTGTCGATCAAGTCGTGAGAATGACTCCAGAAGAACTGGAAAGCAAGGGTAGCCATAATTATAACTTCTTGCATGCTCTCGCTGGGTTTACTAAAGACCCAAAGATTCTGAGGGATCAGTTGGTTGCAGTTCTATTGGCTGGTAGGGTATGTTTATCATTCCACTCGTTACGTTCATTAGCATCCTGCTGAGGTGAGTCTCTTGAAATCTAAAGGATACCACCGCTTGTACTCTAAGCTGGGCTCTTTACGAGTTGTCACAAAAGCCGGAAGCTGTTCAACAGTTGAGGCAGGAGATTTTGGAGACCTTAGGGCCAAAGGAACCGCCGACGTATGAGAACCTGAAGAATATGAAGTACTTGCAACATGTCATGAATGAGACTTTAAGGCTCTATCCTGCTGGTAGGTTTTATATGGCACCCTTTTTTTAATAACGAAACTATAGTAATCAGTGTCACCATACAGTCCCTTTCAACCTCAGAACTGCTCTTAAAGACACCACAATCCCTGTCGGCGGTGGACCAGACCGAAAACAACCGATTTCAATCCTCAAGGGTACCCATATAGCATATAGTCCCATTATCATGCAACGACGGAAAGACTTGTTCGGGCCAGATGCTGACGAATTTAGGCCCGAGAGATGGAACAACTGGACACCAAAGGCATGGCAATATATTCCATTTAACGGTGGACCAAGGATCTGCATCGGGCAGCAATTCGCCTTGACGGAAATGGGATACTGTCTTGTCAGGCTTTTCCAGTCCTTTGAGGAGGTCAATTACATGGATACTAAGCCTCAACGAATGAGGTGCGAGATTACGATCTCGGCTGCGGAGGGTGTCAAGGTGGCATTCAAGGAGGCAGTCAAGGCTTGATGCATATGTAGGGAGGTTTTTTGAGGTAGTTTGGGAAGGATTTTTGGTTGTTATGGGTCTTTAATTTTTGGATGGTTTTTTGGGTGCTGGCAAATCTTGGATTTTTATTTATAGCCAGTAGTTTCAGGAATATAGATCAAGCCGTGTTCTTGGAAAATGTGGGATGGTTTTGTGGGATTCTATAGTAGTGTCCGTCATGCTTTAAGGCACACGAGTGGGTGCCTTAAGCGTGTCATGAGTGGTTCTATCGGCATGTATGCGGCCAAATCCCTCTTGACAATGCTTACTGAATCCTGAAGCCAAATAATATTAGCCTTGAGGTCTTCGTTTTGGCGCGATAAAACAAATACTTTTCATGCTTGGAGTTTGCCCACCAGGGATACTCACGTGAATCAGTTGTTATTCCGTGGGCTGGGTATTTACGAGAACAACGAAATTGGGGAAGGCTAGTATTATATTTGCTATTGGTACATAAACATCACAAGAACAGAGCATATTTATATCAATCCAAATATAGTAGAAGTTATTAATATCGTACGTCCGAATCCTGAAGTTCGGACTTACCCTGAACTGCAGAGTACTTTGGAATAGTTCATACTAAATTAGTCTTGTAGTTTATATATGCACAATTGACAGCTTTCACTGGTCTAGATATACAGGTTTCTAGAATTATTTATATAGGATAAATATCTGAGCAGATAGCTTGCCCAGTACAAAACTTCTTTCGCCGCCTCTCGTGTGCACTTGCGGAGATAGATGTCCTATATAGGTGTAGAGTACTTCTTACTACTACTCTAGGTCTACTCGTTATTAAATAATAAGTAGTCTGGTTGGCACAAGCCCCTCGCAAAATAATAAGAAAACTCAATAAGAGATACATACTTAACTTTCTATGACTGTCACGAGGATAGCATCATACAATTAGTCTGGTTATCATTAGAAATATAGTCTGGCGTCGTAGAGCATACCTTCTGCTGAGTAAGATACCTTGGCGTCATTACACAAAGAGTTTCGCAGTTTCAATTTCATGACGGTTACTAAGTCAGCGAACCTCAAGGCTCACGCTGACTGCTCCTCGCCTTCCTTCCACCTCTTGCCACTCCCATCGAATCTCCCCTTCAAGAGCATTCGATCAACATTGCCGGTACCTGTTAATCATTCTTTACTCCTCACTATAAAGGGCGGCCCATCCCTTGCAGGTTTCCCACTTTCAAAATCTTGGTCTAGAGCCGTTGTCGCGTCGCGTATTCCGAGGCACTCAGAGCACTCTAATAGCAATTTTCTCAAACAACATACCAGCAATGTCGATCACCCTCAACACTCCTCTTGCGGAGGCACTTAACGCGGCTATTCAGGAGAAACTTGTCGAAATAGGATGGAGTGTTCCTGGGGAAGATACCTCGCCGCTGAGTGAGTACATATGTCTCATGCTTGTCAATGGGAAGAGCCAGGAGCAGATTGCAGAGGAGTTAAGTGGAGACCTACTGGGGCTGTCAAAAGAGGATGATTCTGCGACGGTGTTCTCAGGGTGGCTGTTTGCAAAGGTGGAGGAGCTAGGTAAAGAGGCTGGAGGAAGACAAGCACAAGTAGAGGTGGAAGAAGAAAAGAGGGTGGAGGAAGTTGGTGATGCGACTACGGGGGAACAGGAGGGGGGTATGGCTGTGGATGTGGGTGGGGATAATGGGGTACCTCCGACGGGACCGAAGGCTATGAGATCAGCAACCGGCCCGAGAAAGGATCGGTTATTTAATCAGATAAACAGAGCTATGGATCGATCTACGCCAGATAACCTACGGCGAGTGCGACTGCAACCGGGAGAGAGGATAGAAAAGAGAGAACCACCGAAGGGACCGCGAGCAGGACCAAGTGGACCTAGATTGGCTGGCCTAACACCACCGGGGCCGATAGGTGCAGGGCGTGGAGGGACAGTGGGAAGGGGCAATAGCATGGGCCGGGGAGGAGCAGGGTTCGGTGTTGGTCCTGTTCCTCCACATCTCGCGGCACAGCTGGCGACCATGAATCCCCAACAACAGATGGCATTTTACCAGATGATTGAGCAACAAAATCAGATACTAGCTGGATTCATGGCACAAGGATATCAAGGCCCACCACCAGGAATGATGATGTCACAAGTACCTCAAATGTCACCCATGTCAGGACCAAATGGTTACCGAGGACCACCGCATCAGCAGTTTCCAAACCACTTTAACTCACATCAGCAGCAAAGACCACCGCAGGGAGCGTCATTGTTCGAGAGGATAGAAACCCCACCACAAGTTGCCACCCAACAGCGCCAGCATCTTGCTCAGAATGGAGTTAAAAATGGTGAGGTCAATGTGGCCAAGGAGGTGCGGATGGAGACGGACGAGCCATTCTTCCAGGACACAGAGGGAGCAAAGCCGGAAGAGGAGGATCCATTTAAGACGGCATGCAAGTTTGCCAACAGCTGTACGAAGCCCGATTGTCCTTTTGCCCACCCTACTCCGGTGGCGATAGGGAGGGTAAGTATTAGTTTTGTGGAGGGAAAGTGCCCATTTGGTGTGAGTTGCAAGAACCGCAAGGTAAGAGATTTCACCCCTCTTTAGAATTTGTCTATGTGAGTTACAACAGCTAAAGGGATTTGTGCATATAGTGTATCGGAGCACATCCATCACCGGCCTCTGGAGCACCAAAACCTCCCCGGCAGCCTAAGATTCAAGCTGACTGCAAGTTCTTCCCGAACTGCACGAACCCTGTTTGCCCTTTTAGACAGTATGTACCAGCTCTACCCGCTTTCGGTTAAATATTTATGGTCTGAAATCTTGCTTACATATAATCTTAGCCCTGATATGCCCCTCTGCCGCAACGGCACAAACTGCACTCGCCCTGATTGCCACTTCACCCATGCCGAAGCCCCCGCGTGTAAATTCAACCCCTGCCTGAACCCAGCATGTATATTCACCCATACCGAGGGCCAGCAGCAAGGTGCATTCGATAACAAGGTGTGGACTGCAGGAGGGCCAAAGAAGGAGCATGTCAGCGAGAGGAAGTTCATTGTTGATGAAGGCGAGGAAGAGTTGATTATTCCGGGGAAAGAGCCAAGGAAGATTAAAGTGGGTGAGGCGGAACAGGAGGAGCAGAAGCCTCCGGGAAGTGCAACAAGCACTGATTCCAGCCATACTATGCACGCGGATATGGAGACAGCGAGGGAGGAAGAGTTAGCGGCATGAGAGGCAGTAAGTGTGAAGAAGTGATGGATTGAGTGTGTGGTGCTTTGTGGTGCAGATAGCATTTGCCACGATTAAGACTGCCCACAGATTTTTTGGGAAAGGTGGGACATATTTTTCAACATATATATTCTCTCTGATTTTCTCTTGCCATTGTCTACTGCTGTTGTAGTTATCAAGGTTTTTTGCATTTCTTAGGTTGTTTTGTTTGTGGTCTTTTCTTTGAGGTCTCAAGTTGCGAGACTGATTCTGATCTTTACATGATGGTGTTGGCAGGGTATGGAGAAGAGGATGAGATGCAGTGTGATTACGATGGGCATGAAGGATAGGACGGGAAGTGGGTGTGGCAAAAAGGATAAGATACGTTCATGACTTGCGGCGTTTCTGGGGACTTTTTACCTTTTCGTTTTCGTTTTTAGCTGATGTCTCTGGTCTGGTAATGATGCTGCTTTCTGGATGATATGGGGATGTCTTACATACTACTTAGAGGTTATGAGGCAATGAAACTGAGAGGAGTGCGGGAAGCGGATTGATCTAGGCACTATTTTCTTTTCCTGGAGCGTGACAAAACCTCACTGGGAGCACCTGGCCAGTTAGGTTGAAGTATGGCTTTTTATCTGATTCTCTTGTCGTTATGCCTTGCTTGCAGAAAGCCAGTGTATCCGAGGCATGGGCACATGGGAGAATCTGATATGGGCCAATAGTTCGCAATCCGTTCACCTGATGTGGCGATTTCCCTCGTGATGAATGTCTTAGGCATGCATATGCAATGTAGACTTATCGGCTAGTTGCTGTTGGAGCTTCTTCACTCATCAGCCCCACGCCCTACAAAACCTGTTTGTGAATATCAAGTATGTAATGACAATCTGCTTCCCTATTCTATCGCCTTGACACTGAAATTTTGGCAGTGGAGGCCTATATATAGGCTGTTGATATTCCCGTTTCATTTCGCTCATGCTTAGAGGACACGACAGGAGTATACCAAAGTATAGAATACCAATCTACCATTACGTCACTATACATACAATTTGAAACATATAGCAGTAGTATGGAGGAAGCGCAGGTTAACGTGCATTATCGTGGTTTGGTGGATATCGGGAGGTTGCCTCCCCTTCCCTCCCTCCCCGAAACCCCACCTCTACACCTTACTACTTCGATTCAGTCTCCCATGAGTTTTACCTGAGTTTCTACCCTCTATGTGAACTCATACCCCGCTAACTTCCTCCACTACAGCAATGGCGTCCGCTTCTCCATCACCAACCTCACTCCCACCTCCGCCCGCATTATGCCCACTCTTTTCCAAGACCGCGCCCCAATCTCCCTTTATAACGCCCAATTCTCTGGCACAACAAAGTCCCCCATCTCCAATTCAGTAATCGAACAGCTCGTCACCTGCATGCTCCGCTTCAAAATCATCTGTTCCGAATTCGGTGTGCCCCACAACAACGTCCGCGTCGTCGCCACCGAAGCCACCCGAGAAGCTCAAAATTCTGCGGAGTTTCGAGGGGCACTTGAGGAAGCTACAGGGTGGAAAGTTGAGTTGTTGAGTAAAGAGGATGAAGGACGGATTGGTGCGGAGGGCGTTGCGAGCTCTTTTGCTGAGGTAAGAGGGCTGGTGATGGATTTAGGCGGGGGGAGTACGCAGATTAGCTGGATGTTGAGTAAAGACGGGGTAACGAAGATGGCGAGGAAGGCTGTCAGCTTTCCATATGGAGCAGCGGCGGTCACAAAGAGGCTGGAGACAGCAATCAATGAGGATGCGAGGAGCGCATTGCATAATCAGATGGTGGAGAGCTTCAAGGCGGCTATTGCCTCCCTAAATATTCCGGATGAGTTGAGCGATATGGCTGATAATGATGGATGTATGGATAATATTAATCACCACTCAGAGGGCTTGAGAAGGGGAGCAAGCTACAAACTGTACCTATCTGGAGGGGGGCTCCGTGGGTTTGGGTACCTGTTGATGGCGAAACATGAGTTGAAACCGTACCCTATTCCAATTATCAATGGATTCACTGCGCCTGCTTCACATTTCGCCCGTGTTGCTGCGTTATATAAGGATGTGAATCTCACGGCATCCCTAGAGCCAGAAATGGAACAATTTTTTGGTATTTCTGCCCGTCGTGCACGACAAGTTCCCGCCGTGGCGTTCGTCATTGAAGCTCTCACAGAGGCTCTGCATGGGGCCTTATCAAGTGTTATATTCTGTCAGGGCGGAGTCAGAGAAGGCGCCATCTACGAAAAACTGCCTCCTACGATTCGTGCCGAGAACCCACTCGTGGTGGCTACTCGGCCTTATGCGCCCCCTTCACAAGCCAAGCTGTTGGAACTGCTGAATAACGCTTGCCCAAGGAGCACACCCTATCATATTCGTGGGGCCTTACTCCCCCCGTTGGCGAATTTGATGTACTACCATAGCAATGTTCCGAAGGAGGGGCAGGCGAGTGTGGCACTATATGCAACTACGACGGGGGTATTGGCCAATACACATGGGTTGAGTCATGGCTTGAGAGCGTTATTGGGGATTGCGCTTTGTGACAGATGGGGAGGAGGGGTGCATGCTAGTGCCAGGGGATTGAGGGAGGGGTTTGTGCGGTTGGTGGGAGGAGAGGATGCATGGTGGGCGAGGTATGTCGGCTCTGTTGCGGCGTTGGTTGGGCAAGTTTTTCCGAGTGGAAGAATGAGGGGGGAAGAAGAGCAAATTCGGTTCTTTGCGCAGGATGATTCGAGAAGGAAGAAGAAGAAGGGGAAGGGGGAAAAGAGCGGGAACTTTTCAGATCGAGTGGCGCTGCCGGGGGTGGTTAGTGAGGGGCATGTGGAGGATGCGACAGTATTGAGTGGTGATGGGACTGATGAGGAAGGTCATCACTATGATGATGGGAGTGGGCAACCGAGAATTTGGTTGAAGATTACGGTTAGGCAAGGGGATCCGATGACTAGTACGCTGATGTTTGAGAAGGAGGTGGGGGGAATTGAGAAGGTGGGGAAGAAGAAGAAAATGGAGGGGGGGTGGAGGAGGAAGGTTGTGGTTAATGTTTTCCTTCAGTGAGTGAGTGAGCAGGTTTGGTGGTGGAAGTTGAAGCGGCCTTAGGAGAGGGATGATGATGGGCAGTAAGTATGTGTAAGTTGTCTGAGGGGCTAGAGTTGGCGGAATTTTGTGAATTTTTTACCTTTTTTTTGCAGCTGTTGGAGACGTTACGACACTGTTATGGCTTTTACCTGTACATTTATAGTGTACGTAGCGCATATCAACTGGATTTGTTGATATTTATGGATATTATATGCAACTATTGATATCACCCTGGAGCCACAAATCCGGCTGCCCCGAGCCAGTGGGCATGAAGCTGGGACACTCTAGCGCAGGCTATTCAAGTTCTGTGCGAACACGTGATCTATTACAATCGATTAATTGGCCCCCGAAGACTCCACGCCAAAGACCTTAAAACTAAAGAAGGAGACTGCTAATATGCATTGGGCTCCAAGCTGTACACTAGTACTGCCGAATCAGTTCGTAAAACGGGACACGTCGAATAAAAAGGTAGGAAAGATAAGTGGTGTACCGAGTTTTTACATACAGAAACCGTACAATACATCGCTTACTTGCAAATGACGTGTAAACGTACTGGCACTCGATTATAAATCGCAAGTGGCTCCTATGTGAAAGCTGGGATTAAGAAAGAGGAGCAGGAGGAAAGGGAGAGAGATCCGAGTGCTGTTACCCGAGCCGGGGTGAGGATTACCCTGAACTATACCAATGAGAGTGGGCTTGGTGCACTTTAAGATCATACTTCAAAGCAGGCTATGTGCCAACCAGACTAGCTATTATTCAAGGCCTGCAAAAAATGTGTCCATTTGCCTAATTAATCGCTAACATATTATGAACAATGATGGTGTTGCACCCATTTTGGTGAGAGTCACGTGCGTCTGCGATTAAACACGTCCGATTGCAGGTCAACTCATACATACACAGCCACCAAAATCACGACAAAAGTTGGCAATATAGCTATGAAACGAACACGCGAAGAATCAGATAGCAATTCCGATGTTGATAGGGGTGTACGGAAGGTTTTCAAGAGAGATTCAGCGGCGGAGGTAGTACCTGGGACAGTAAATAAATCGTCGCCTTTGTCGCCATTGGTCTCAGAATCCGAAGAGAGTGAGGAGAGTGGGAATGAACTAAAACGGGGGATCTATAGAGGGGCTGGGAAGGAGGAGGAGGATGACTCAAATGACTCGGATGATTCGGTGTATTATGATGGGTCTGGGGAGGGGGGTGAAAGGGAAGGGAAAGGGGGGAGGGGGAAAGGAGATGAGGGGTTGGATTTAGATCATGATTCAGCTTGGGGAGATAGGTCAGACTCAGATTCAGATCCATCAGATTCGGATTCATTAGATTCGGATTCAGGTTCCTCCAGCTCTAGCTCTGGCTCTGATTCCGACAAACCCGACAAACTCCCCACTATCACCACCAACACCACCATCGCCGCCCACTCAACGTCCTTGCCAACAAACCTCCACACTCCCCCTCCCCGTGGTGTAACACTCTACTCCGCCGCCACCACCGCCACCACCCTCCCGCCCTACTACGCCCAGCGCCACCGCCTCTTCTCTAAATTCGACTCTGGCGTCTACATGACGCCCTCCTCCTGGTACGAAGTGACTCCCGAGGCCATCGCCGCAAAAATTGCAGAGAAAATGCTCGCCCCCTTCCAAGTAGGCGGAGCTGTTGTGTTGGACGCATTCTGCGGCATCGGCGGAAACACAATCCAATTCGCCTTACGTCCTGAGTGTAAACGTGTTATTGCGCTAGATACGGATCCGAATGCGATTTGGTGCGCAAGAAGGAACTGTGAGAGGTATGGGGTGGAGGGGAAGGTGGTGTTTCTAGAAATATCTTTTTTTGAGTGGGTGGAGAGGGAGAGGGAGCTGGGAACGGGAAGTGAGGGAAGAGAAGGGATGAATGTGGTTTTTTGCTCTCCGCCATGGGGTGGGCCTGGTTATAGGAGCTGGGAGGTGTTTGATGTGGAGAAAATGAAGCCGTATGGGTTCGAAGTGGTGTGGGATGGGGCGATTAAGGCTCTCAAATCTCCTCGCACTTCAACCACCAAAATGAATACTCTGAGGACGAATACGAATATAGCTAAAGCGGCGTTCTTTATACCTAGAACGAGCGATTTAAACCAGCTCGCTGGATATATTCATAAACTAAACCCTGCTGTGAGTTCAGAGAAGGGGAAGAAGGAAAAGGTACTAGGGGCAACGGCAGAAGCAATCCATTATATGCTCTCGGGGAAGAGCAAGGCTATTTGCTTGTATGTTGATGTTCCGATTATGACCCCTGTTGCGGGAGATAGCAGATAAGATGGACCGGGGTGTAGATTCGTATGTCCGGTGAATGATCCTGATTTCAAGTAGAATAGATACAGTTTCGAGGGGGCTATTTGCAGAGGGGGGATAAGGGTAGGAGAGAGAGGGATAGTGATGTATATTATTTGCACTCGATCTAGGAATGGAGATACCGCTTTAGAGCTTGAATACAGATCGTAGTAGTAATTATTGACCCCAAATAATTCTATAGAAACTGATTTCAGCCAATCAATAAACCCAACCCCAACGGAGTAAGTGACGTATGTAGTATGCGAACAAAGCAGCGCCGCAAAGAATCGGGGGGAGCTATCCATCAGCAATGGAAAACACTACAACAAAACCCCCAATTTTGCATCCTACAGCTTGTTCGTCCTGACACCCGTCGACGCCACCCCCCCCCCCTTCTTTTCATTTCCAAATGCAATTCGATTCTATGCAACTTCTCCAGTGTACTCCTAATTCCATAATCTTTGCTGACGCCAGAGGTCTGGATCACACATTTACAACTCACAGCCTATTCCCCACTTGTCTCTCTCTCTACCCATCCCTCTCTATCTGTTTCTCACTCGCTTTTATCCCCATGATGCGCCCCAACCGTACGAACCAAGCCCCACCCAGTTCCTTAAAAGGCAGACTCAGAAAGAAGGAGGGCGGCTTTTCTTAGACCCTCTGCGCGGCAGTCGACGGCGTGTGTGTTGGGGCGTGGTTTCATCGAAGTGTGCCTGCTATGCAACTGCAGGTGGATAATAATATTACACAGCAATCAAATCCATTGCCAATTAGACCCTACGATTCACCCGCCCATCTCTGCTTTTCTATTTACGTGGGAAGAAGCAGGAAAAACTAAATACTCTCGGCTTCTCTGACTATAGCTTGTAACTAGTGCGCCTGGAGAGGTTTGTAAGTTTGTTTTTACTTTATAGATAATCATATTCATATCTATGCGGTTAAGTAATCTAGGAAGGATGATCAGGGTAATGTTTCTTTAAAAAAAAACCAAATCCAAGAGTTGGACCGTTGGGGCTTTAAACAATTGACGTGAAAATTTTGATTCCCTTCCCGGCAGCAAAGCAGCCCAAAGGATTCACAAACCCCCAAAGTATTCACAAAACCAGTTCATGAGTTTATCTATGCAAGGTAGGTACCACTATAGCTACTAGAGTCTAGAGGTAAATCATTAATAACCCAACGGCAATAAAAATACAATACTCGTCGCACCTATCGTACTACTCCATCTATGAGCAAAACAACCCAGAACAACTAATCCAGATATGGCATTCCCCCGCTTCCCCCTTTCACCCCCTACGTCTTCTTCCCTTCGACTCCCCACCCTCCCACCACCCCCATCGCCTCCTCCCCCCCTCCCACCACTCTCTCATCCCTCAACACCCCCCCAATCATCTTCCACGGGTCCCTCCCCCCGCCCCACTTGAGCACCTCCTCTCTCCACCTCCCCCCCGCCTCCCTACTCACCGGATCCTCCCTAAACACCACCTCCCAAACCCTCCCTGCGATCGCGCGGTCAAACAAATAACTATAATATGTGGCCCCATACCCGAATAAATGTGTAAAAAACCCCTGCCATGAGGTCTCCTCCAAGGGGGGGGGTAATAGGTCGAATTTGTGTTCGATATTTCGGAATGTGGACGAGGAGGAGAAGGAGGATGAGAGGGAGTGGGGGGAGTGTAGAGACTGATCTAAAAGTGCAAGGATTATTTGAGAGTGAGTTTCTGTTGCGTCGAGGAGGGAGTCCGTGCTGAGTTTTTGCATCAGGAGTGAGATAGGTAGCGGGGTATCTGACTCGTAGTGTCTTGCGAAAAGTTGCAGGACAGGCGGGGATTTCGCAAAATGCTCCATGAGCACAGAGGGGAGCTCGGCGAAGTCTGTTGGGCACCTTGTTCCAGCAACATTATGCAATGCTGTACGACCAAGCATAGAATGCACGGCATGGCCCATCTCATGGAACAGTGTAGTAACTTCGCGAAATGTCAGGAGAGTGGGTTGAATTTTATACGACGGTGATCTCGCAAAATTGCAAATCAGCGCGATAGTCGGAAGCTGGTACAACTCTCCCGTATGCGGATTCCTCACTGAAGCCATCCCATCGTCTTCCGGCTCCAGTTCCGAAGGGTCAGAGAGGTCAAGCTCGTCGGGGTCGATACGTCTCGAGCAGCGTACAGTAAAGTGCGCTGGATTCGGGTTTTTCCCTTCTCTTTCAAAAAGATCGCAGTATACGACTGCGATATGCCCCTCATTCTCACAAATTACATCCAAGCGACGAACATCGTCGTTCCAAGTCTCCCCAGGGAGGGTTTCGCGAGGAACGAATCTCACTCCGTACAAGCGTTGGAATAGCCTTGAAAGGCCCTGCATGACTGTGCCGAGGGAGAAGAACTCGCTTAGGATGTCTGAAGATTTGCGTTTACTTCTTACTGAGTGGAGAAGTTTACTTGCGTAGAAATCCCGGTCCCAGAGTTGAAGTGGATTGGGGTTACCTTGGGAATGTTTGATTGCGGATAAAGTGTCCAGTTCGGCTTGCGCTAGAGGGCGATTTGCGGAGGCGAGGGAGGTGAGGAAGGTTGTTACTGATTGGGGCGAACGGGCCATTTTATCTATCAGGGCCACGGATGCGTAGGAGTCATGGCCGACGAGTTTTCCTAATTCTCCCCGCAGGATAAGAAGGCGGTCTAGGAGTAGGATTTGCTCGTCAGAAGAGGTATGGCATGCGAGATATAGCTCCTTCCGAACCTCCTCGTCCTCAACAGTCCGCAGGGCATGGTTCACTGCCATGCCTACAGTCGGTAATGTGACTTTCCCTCCCCGAGTAAGCTGCCGAACAACCATGGGATCCATCCCCATTAACTGGCTACTCTGGAACGTCAAGTATGGCTTTCTCGGCGCAGCACCGTTGACGAATAGCGGCCCAATTTGTGCGATTTCATTTGAGATGTCAACGAACCTGCGTTTTGTCCCCTCGTCAAGCATGATTCCCGATTTCTCAAAGTCCCTGTAGAGGATGAGTGCCACGGCATGCTCTTCGGCCGACCAAGATGCTATCACGTCCTTGTTCTGCATGGCTCTTTTGAGAGCGAGGTATAGCCCGTCAGTAGTGTTGAGAACGTTCATGTACTCGTACATGATCCCGTATGCGTCGTTTGCCGCTTGCAAAATCTCCGGGTTAGGGTGGGTCGCCCGGACAAAGTCCGCCATGTCGATGACTCGGCATAGCAGGTCGGAGAGACGGTCGAGATCTCGGACGATTCGACGGAGTTGGTCGGGGGTGTCGGCGGAGATTATCTTGGATACGAGACGTTGGGCTTTTGCAAGGGTTTTCTGAGCGTAGATGGAGAAACCGGTGGGGGAGGTGAGGTGCTTGTTTTTGAAGAGCCCGGCGCGGGTGGCGTGCGGTTTAGTCTTGGGTGAGTACTGGGCCCAGATTTGTGGGGAGTCGCTACAATGGGGATGAGTTAGCTATGGGAGATCTGGATTTAAAGGGATGGAGGTAGCAACTATCATACAATATATCCCGGAGAGTCTTGTCATCTTGTGCAATTGCCCCTGTAGTATGGGTGGATGGGTGAAATCCCGCAGGATACTTTGCAGCTATAGGCTGTGCATTTGCGCCCACGGCCGCGGTGGCTAGGCCTCGCCGTACCTGGATCCTCCTAAGGCATTGTGTGCAAATGCTTTTTGGCCAGGCCTCGCGGGTGAGGAGCCGAAACATGGCGGGGGGCTGTCTGTAGTGACTGCTGCGGTGTCTGCTGTGATGTCTTATCTGCTGTGATGTGTGCTGTAGTGTCCGCTGCGGTGTATAGTAATGTATATATAATAAACGGTATATGTCTTTCACGTCGTTAGTATGGATAGTGGGGTGTTTCAGAAATTTGTTGTTCAATGCAGAAGGCCGGGCGGACGATCTGATAAGAGTCAGGAGATAGGAGCGGGCTATGCGAAAGCCTTTATCAGATTCTGCCGCGAGCCATCAGCCAAGAGCGTCATTGTAGACAAGGAGATGCCCGCGACAGCTACACAGCTACAACCGCGCAATGGCATCAGCAACATTGGGAACCTACGATCACAGCTTTTGTACAGCCGCATAGATCCATCTACGCCATCCCCCTCCACGCACCAGACAGCCTCATCGCAGCACTGTGTTGCCAACAGCTACAACACAATCCGAATCAGACAGCTCGTAGCTGTCACTACCATGGCCGAGCCCACTGCAATGGAGCTCGACCTCACTGTCACTCCTACGCCTACCATCTTCCGCCCAAACAAAAAGCGCAATTACATCCGCCGCGCGCGCGCCACCTCCACCTCCCCCGACCCCCCCATCATCGCCGTCTCTAAAGCCACAATCAACACCTCCACAACCTACGTCCCCTCCATCCCCTCCACCACCACTACTAATATCACTAATACCACCTCACTTCTCCCTACCCAATCAACATCCGACTCCGAGCCCTCCGCTCCCTCCAACCTCGCCTCCATCCTCGCTCTCCGCAAAAAACAATCCCGCCCGAAACGCGGCCTCGACATCGCAGAGCTCGTTCCCAAGGTCACCTCTACCGACCTAGCCAGCGAGACTGCGCCTCCAGAAGATGACGAGACGAGGGATACGGCGGAGCAAGAGTTGGCGGCGGTGGTGAATAGGTTTACGCATCAGACGGGGCAGGTATTGGATGTGGATAAGCATATGTATGCATTCCCCCCGAAATATTTTCCCATTCCACCATATTAGGTACCATGGTTATATGTTGTTTATTTGGCATGAGGTTTCCGTGGCTAACTGACCTAGGGTCGCCTACATAGAGTCCGAAATGGAAAAACGCAGAGTCGCATCTACTACTACTGGAGACCCCTCTACCACCACCAACCCAACGGCATCCTCATCCACTGACCCGCCTTCATCATCATCCACAACCACCAACAACAACTCCGCCTTCTGGCAACCCACTCGCCCCGCCGACCGCGGCGCCACCCTAGGCAAACTCCACGAAGTTGACCTCGGCGAGGAAAACAAACTCAAAAACATCCACCGCACCGCCGAAGCCACTCGACGTCTCGAAGACACTAATACCACCACCACAGATGATCCCCAATCCTCATCTAAATCCCGTAAACGCAAAAGACGGAACAGTCAAGACATCCAACGCGACAAATTAGTCGAGGAAGTGTTGAAGGAGAGTAAACGTACGTCTTTAACCCCCATGCACATTTTTTGCTCCAAATATTTATTTATACTTTTGGGGGGGCCATGTATCGTGCTGATATCATCCGAGTGCAAGTTGACCTTTACGACGATGCCCCCTCCTCCTCCCCGCACCCCTCCGACGAAGAAGGCGCAGCCGATGACAGGATCGCAGAGAAATTCCGCCGAGAGTTCCTAGACGCCCTCATGAGCCGCAGGAGAAGAAGGGGGAATTACCAAAAGACCAAGAAGAAGGATGATGCCAAGAAGCCGAGGGGGCCGAAGTTGGGCGGGAGTAGGAGCGCGAGAGCGGCGATGAGGGAGAGTCAGCTTGCTCAGGGGAGTGGGGGTGTGGGAGGAGGGAGTGGGAATGGGAGTGGAAGTGGGGTGAGGAGGTAATAGTGTTTTGGGGAAAATGGGAGGAGGAGGGAGATGGATTTGGGCGGGGGTTATGTCCTTTTTTCCAATGCTCTGTCATGAGATATAATCGCATATTGTTTGGGATAAATTGGTAATTAGGATTCTCGTGTTTGCTCTTCTATAAGTGTCCCTTTTGATAGATTCATTCATTTATCTACTCAGTAAATGACGGAAGATTTGTTTTTGCCCCTAGAGTTGGGCTGTTGAGTTACCCTCATTTGAGTCTAGCATGTTGGTAATTATTCACCCCTTATCTCATTATTAGATTGTGCGTTGGAATATGCCCATGGTGCTGCTCTGTACTAAGAACATATTTTTCTCAAGTGAGAATATTTATTAGTACAAGTAAGTATCTTGCTATTGGGGAGTTATTATTTTACTTGCTAACAGGGGGTTCGATAGGCTGCCACTCAAATAAATCGGTCTGGGCACGAGAACACAGCTTTCCCCCAATCATCATTTTCATTTAATTTGGCTTCTGGTAGGATAAAGCTTAGCTTGAAACACGCCCAGTTACGGTAAACCCTCGTCCTCCAGACGTCCCTGAACAGTACTGGTACCTGCAGCTGCACCCCGAGTCACAGAAGACAGGATGAAAGAAAATCCCCCCGCCCAACATATATTGGATCCTCCATCGATTGACCATTCTAGAAACCTGAATAGGGCGTAAAAAGATGTAAATAAACATTACCTGGCTAAAGTTAACCTTCCCAAATTCCAATTACTGCGTGAAAATATGTTCAAGGCCATCGGATCGTCGGTGCCAGCGCGCACTTATGGTATACGCCCGCCTTGCGTCCTCCGCCCGCCTATACGTATGGGCGTATGAGTGACAAACACTGCCCCCCGCGACCCGCTAACGGCCGGGTGATCTGATCTCTAATTACTTACCCATGCGATACATTTCCCCCAAGGCCTTTCTTGATTCTTTCTCCAGATCCGCCTCATTCCTAGGGCCAAGAGGGTATAGATAACGGCACACTCCTTTACCTACTTCACAGGTCCACACTCCTTTTCAAATCTCAATTATCCAAGTCACTCGCTCTTCAATTCATTTTTGCTGTCGCCGTTTGGTCTCTGGGAGGAACATTGAAAAAAAGAAAAGCAAATATAAAAAGACGGAAATAGGAAAACAAAATAAGGGATTAGTTGGGACAAAGAGGCTTCCTAGAATATCCACTACGGCTCGTCGTCTCATCTCATCCTTAGTCGCCGCGACTTTTTGGACCTCAGAGAAGGAACTGGAGGCAGGGGATAAAGGTCGCAACGTTCGCTTCACTATATTGAGCTTTGTGGGGAATTTTCAGAATCAGAAAATAATTGCACAAAAGGGAGAGAAAAAAGGACACAAAGGTTTACTTAGAAGGTTGGAATCAATATTATCGCTGGACACGATAAACAACCTCAGGAGTTAAAAGATTGTAGGAAAGAGCGAATTGGTATAAAAATACAGAATACTACAAAAAAATCGATCATGCTGACAATACGGTACGAAATGCTACGGTCGCGGGACCTGCAAACCGACATCCAAACCCTTCCAGATACCCTCTCCAGCTGGGATAAATGTTAGTTCCCCCTTGACTTCATGCTCAAGCTATCATGCTAACCCCCCCCAAGGCATGGCCAAAGATTTCTGCAAATACCCCGTCATCGTTGGTTGCATCATCGGTGGACTTATCTTCATCTCCCTCATCTGGTGCGTAATCCGCTGCCTTATGTGCGGCTACGCCTGCTGTTCCTGCTGCTGCGGTGGCTGCGGTGGCAGCCAGCGCTCCCAAAAACACAAACATCAAGTCGAATTCGTCCCAGTCCAACCACCCCCTATATACCAGCCCCCTGTGTACCACCAGGAACAACCTCAATACGCCTACACCACCGACCGAAGTGGGAAAGTCTCGGGAGACTCATTACCCGCGATGCCGACCTGGGAGAGTACAAAGGTAGAAGTCAAGGAGGAGGTGGAGATGGGGTATGTGAACAATGAGGGATATAAGAGAAAAACACCGTCGCCTAGCCATGGGGGATATGTAGCTTCTCCACCAATGGTTGCTCTACAGCAGAGGGGTTTAACTCCTGCTCCTAAGGAAATTGATGCATACGCACAGCGGCAACACTCCCACACCCCCTCCCACACCCCCTCCCACAACCAGAGAGTCCTGAGCCCAGGCCCCATGCCCGCCCCAATCCCAATAAACCCCACCGGTCAGAAAATGGGGTTCAACCCTTGCGGCCCGACCCCGGGACCACAACGCCAATTTGAATACGAGGACCGGGACCCAATCCAGGATAACTCCGGGTACCAAAATCCTCAACAGCAGGGCCCGAGGTGGGGAAACCAGCCTCCTCACCAGAGACAACCTTATGACCTCCAATATGATAATGATGCGCCAGAGGTTGTCCTACCGCCACAATTACAGCCTGGGCATTGTGGACAGCAGTATGGAGGCGGTGGTAATCCAGACTATTATAATGCGTATTCTCCATCAGAGGTAGTACCGCCGCAGCAAGGTGGGGCAGGTGGATATGCGGCGTATCAGGCCCCCCGTGCGCATGGGCATCCACCGCAAAATGGGCAGAGTATGTACCCGGTTGACGATAAGGTGTATGATTATGATGATCCCCATAGGAGGAAGCAGGACCCTTGGTCTGCGCTATAATTTCAGATGCATCTTTAAATGTACCTTAAGGCGTTCTTTCCTGGTCCACACCGTGTATGGTTGAAGGTTATGTTAATTTGGCTTCAATTTATTCTCTAGGGTTAGTTCTATTTTTGCTCTTACAATTCCTTCTTCCTTTTTTCTTCCTTTTCCTCAGGCTGAGAGGGTTGGCTGCGGTCCCTTTTGTCTTTGTCGATATATATGGATCTTTCCCGGGAAAAAGGTTTTTTCATGTATGAATTTGTCTTTTTACAATTCCTTCTTCCTTTTTTCTTCCTTTTCCTCAGGCTGAGAGGGTTGGCTGCGGTCCCTTTTGTCTTTGTCGATATATGTGGATCTTTTCCGGGAAAAAGGTTTCTTCATGTATGAATTTGTCTTATTACCATCATACCATCTTTTTTCTCCTTTCTCCTTTTCTTATTTCTCTTGCCAATACCCCATGCCCGTTGGATAGATAGATAGATATGTAATGTAGATGTCTACAATATCTCCTCTTGTATCTATATAGACCAACATCATGTGTATCATACTGTACTCTATCATGATGGAGAAACTGGTGTTTTGAGTCGGGAAATCTGAGATTTGCTTTGCTTTGCTTTGCTTTGCTTTGCTTTGCTAACCTCTCCATCGTGCATTCTTGACGACAATGACGCAAGCTGATGGGAATCTCATTTCAATTGGAATTCCTACCTTGTTGGCACCTACCTCCATTTGGCACCTGCTGCTGTAATGGGTTAATGCCATATGGTCATGAATCCCTGTAAATTCAACGAGTATGACGTAGTGTATTGGAATCCAAGATTTCCTGAGATGCATCCCAGGTACTAGGGCTAGAGTAGAGTAATGCATGTATTGACGTACATATACCAATCTTGCTTATTATTTTCGATGGAGTGTGGTGAATGAGTGTAAATCATAATCGTCCGTTGACTATGAACTGGTATAAGAATGTGATTATCCCATCCCCACTAGAAAGAGTATTGCTATGTGTTAGTTGTTTTGACAATTGCTGCGGCGGGATTACTACACCAGTTGGGAAAGGCATCACCAAAAAAGGAGAAAGGGTATCTAAAAGAAAAGCAAACAATCAAAAGTCCTCAGCCTCCCCCATACCTGCAGTCAGTCGAACAGAAAACCAAACCTCTTCCAGCCAAACAACACTCAAACGAACCATGTGTCTTATCACCACCCCCAGGGCCAACGAAGAATACATCAAAGAAACCTACATCGCCCCCCGGCCCGCTAGCACCCACTCCCGACGCTCCCGCTCCCACGTCTACGCCTACCGAGACGGGACCTTTTCCCGGGAATACAGAATCCCCGTTACACCCACTGTCGTTCGCTCCGATTACACCCGTCCCGACTATGCCCCCTCCATCCGCTCCCACCGATCCCACAGACAAAGTTCCTCCCACAGGTCCAGCCAGGCGTATATAACCGCACCCCCAACTAGCTCAGCCCGAGGGAGCTCGAGACAAATCCAGTATCCAACAGAAGTGGTCCCCATGGCGAGGACAGAGACTGTGTATGTTACTGAGGAGGTGGAACCGACGAGGATAGAGGTGCAACCGGTGCAAGTGGAATATCCGAGGAAGGAGAAGGTCGAGAATGTTTATACGGCGAGGAGGGTCCCGGTGGGGGAGAGGAGGAGGGTGTATTACTAACCAGCCAATCGGTCCCTTTTGGCTGGTGCTATGGGATCGGAACGAGCTAGTTTAGATGGTGGATGCCAGCACGCCTGAGGCATCTTAGTGTTTTTATTTTCTCTTGATATGCTGGGCAGCTATAAGATTGGCGATCGTATATCTTTTAGTAACGAGGGAAATGGCGTTTCTGATGGCCCTATGCTATTATGAGTTGAGTTATCCTGTTTGTTGTGGGCTAGGCTCAAATTCGAGATTTGTGCCCATACCATTATCTTCCAGTCGTTATATCAACATATTCCCGTTATCGATATATTACGAAATCGTATGTAGTCTCAAGCCTCGCCAATAATACACGCGTTCCTGTGGTACGTAAGTAGTTATTGGGTTGACTGGGCATGCTGTATCAAAGCGAAGTGGGTAGAGACGGTGCAGGTGAGAAATTGTTACATGTTAATGTTGATGAGCACTGCGCATGCGACCTTAGTATCGGCAGGAACAAGAGAGAATAAGCTCGCACATGGGCAGTGGCACGAGGATCTGTAAACCCTACATCCATAAGTGAGACATGCATTAGGTACGGTCCACAACATGTAGCCTCCCTTTGTGGCCGTCAATGCTTTGCAATAACCTTCACAAGCAAGATAGACAGCAAACCATTACACCCAAACCTCCAGCCAGCCATAGGCAAAAACTCCCGATTAGGTGAAATGACTCCCATCAAATAACAACCCACAATAGCAAAAAAAAAACGTATACTCTCTAACTGTGGAATAGGAGGACGAGTGGATGAGCCGGCCCAACACAACCCCTCTTTACCCCATTCCCATTTTCAATCCATTAAGATCTCCTAAACCTCCGTACCTAACATTCCCATCCCACTCCTTAAGCCTTCCCCCCACCCTGTAAATGTGCCGGGGGCGGACTACTCGGCGGGGGAAAATACGTTCCTGTCTCTTGATGTCCCGGTGGCGGTCCCTGTGGTGGGCTATTCTGCGCAGGCGCCGGCCCGCCATAAAAATAAGGGCTCTGCATCTCATATTGCTGCGGTGGTGGCCCAGGTGGTGGAGGATAGTAATTATCCGGTGGAGAATATACTGGTGGGGGGTTCGGCTCCCCAGGTTGGTGAGTACTGGCGTTAGGATCATATTGCCATTGGTTTGGTTTAGTTAAGTGGTTGTCATTTAGGTTTGGGTTGGTGCCTGGGACCCAGGCAGTGCCCCAGATGGGAGGTTGACCGCGAACACGGCGGCGTCGGGCGGAGATTAGACTATAGGAGGATGTCAGTCTATTTAATGGAGAAGCCCAGGGTAATTGAGGGGAGGCATATGCTGTGAGACTCACGCACAGAGGAAGAAGAATATGAAGGCCGCCATTAGAAGAATCACCAAAGCGATCCATCTCCCCCAACTATTATTACAAGTCATCGTAAGTTAAAACCCATAGCTCAATACGCCTGAGGGTAAAACGAACCTTGACCACGAAGTCTCCCTACAATTCCCATACCCATCACAATCGTAGCTACATTCAAAGCAACCCGTCAGTACTTACAACCATATGGCTTCAACAAATAGAAATATCTGAAGACTCACTACTGTCTCTTCTGAAGTAAACTCCCATAAACGCCCTCGCCCAGATCCCTTTCGTTCAGTGTGTACATTTGCTGCTGCAAGTTGTGATAACTCCCGCTGTAGTTGATGTAATAGTACGTCCGATACTACGGGTTTGCTCTTTCTAGTCTCTGCTTGAGGTATCCTCGAGAGTTGGACCAAATCGTCAAAGAAGGATGATTGAGGGATCTTATATGGTTGATGTAAGAATGAGAATGGAAACCGGTCTAGGTTTGCGCGGCCTCTGAGACTTTAAACGTTAGCAATAGGTAATCTATCTAGAATGAACACTATATGACGCTGCCAACGTAGGAGGTGGGCCTTGGCGGAGTCTTATACCCCTCCCAGAGGCGGTGCCCGCCAGACTAATCCAAAGGGCTGAGCACTTCGCTCGTCGGATCATGAATTACATCTCTTAGGAAATTGGGAATAAATTGTCAAGGGCCTCGACCTCGTGATAATGCCAAATTAGATCTTTACATATCCACAGTAATGCTTTCGCACTGCAACTCACGTGAGACAAGAAGGCGCAGCTACGACGCTTAAAACTCGGCATCCGCGTGCCGGAAACGCGAGTGCGGCAGCCATACGGGACCAGATGTGGATGTCCCGTCAAACCTTGGTCCACACCTTGCATGAAGTGGGCTCAAACGCCTGGCGTCCTATTCTGGGCGTTAGAATTGACAGGTGCACTTTCCATGGAACGTGACTGGCAATGCCTCACATAATTTTGCAAGCTATCAGACACCAATCATAACCGCATAATTGTACTCTGAGCAAAATGAGAAATGGTAAAACAATAAATTCAAAGCTGTAGGAGATGAAATCTGTCCACTCTAAAACAGAGCCCCGAAGTGAATAAAAGAAACTACAAACATATAAATCTTCATACACGACAAAAATCTGAGAAGGGTAATCGTTCCGCAAAAAAGTGAAAGCCATTCATGCAACGTCTCATGATTCCAAAAGGCAGTAGCAATTGCGGAGAAGACGCTCAACATCTGATCCGAAGCCATGCCTCACATGATAATGAAACTGAAATGAAGAAGACGCCCCACAGCCCTGTCGGCTAACGACCTTGCATGTCTGATCATCAAGGTGGTCAATGTTCAAGATATGGGCTTGCTAAACAAAGTTCCTGCCGGGGCGCCATGTTGCATCGGGAGGTATACCCAAGCGTAAGTGTGGATCTTCTGGACTAATGACTCTTAAGACCGAATTTGCGGTGAGATATGATTGGATTTGCAGGAGAAATGATTGAACATCTCTCAGCTATTAAGAGGATATCTGGAGTAGTAGAAGTGTGTAACGGCATCATTCGGTCGTTCATTCATCGATGGCGTGTCGAAAACCGGAGACTGATGGTATTGCGTATTAAGAATGAGTAGTGCTTGAGAGCAATTGGTGAAAGGATGCAATTCGAACGCATCAAGTGGTAGAAAAACGAAGATACTCAGTAATAACGCCGTTCCAGCAGACACAAGCACAAGAAAACCGGCCAGTCTTAGCAATTCACAATTGTTCGCCCTCCTCCTGTTGGTATTTGCTGAAGCCCACACGCCCTTAGTTCTTTGCCCTGGCAATGAGCCACTGTAAGACAGCATCCAAATTTTCTTCCTCCTTTACTGAGATCGCATAACATGCCACCTCTCGGGTGGTTATGCCCTTCAGATCTAACTCTTCAATCAATTCATCAACCCCTATACTGTCTGAGAGGTCGGATTTATTGCCTAAGACAAGTAGTGGAATTCCGTCGAGTATGGGCTTTTGCACCAATGCGTGGAGTTCATCCTTTGCAACTGCGAAAGAAGGTTGATCGGCAGCATCCACGATGAATCTTCACCCCGGATTAGTTCTTCATTAGCGAATTCGGGAAGGTAAACTAACACGATAGCGCTAACTCCTCTGCAATAGCGTTCCCACATGGATCTGAACCGTGGTTGTCCACCAAGATCCCAGCTGCTCTAATGTTAGAGATGGGAAATCCTGCGAATCGAGACCAAAGAAAATATACCATTTTAAGGTAACGTGACCTTTCTGCACTTTCTTCATGTTGAAGCCAACTGTGGGAATAGAGCTATACAGACGGAAGTCAGTGGTTCGTCTTGCGCAGTTGCAATGATGATAACTGCCTACTCAATCGTGAACTCGCCTCCCTATAGACAGGTTAGCAGGACGTCAATACTGAGAACCTTGCAATGTAGGAAACGTACTGCTAAAACTCTCAATAACGAAGTTTTGCCCGCATTTTGTAGACCTATCATTGTAACATCGAGCTCGGTTGCCCTATACAGATTATTAGCAAATGTTCTCGAAATTATTCTTAGTCCTGCGATTTTAGACGCTGCATGTAGACGTGTAATACGACTCTTGCATCGATAATGGAACATAGAAAAGAGGCTAGCATACCAAAAGAGGCGTAGGAGCCAATCATAGATGCGGCGGAAAAACCCAGACATCGTTTCGTTTGATATATGTGGTCCGCTTCGCTAGATGCCTCGGTGTTGACAAGGCTGTTGCGGATGTTGACGCTGACCTCTTGGTCAAAGCAATGACTGTCTGGGGGCGAAAGAAGTGATCCGATCCTAAATAGCAGTGTCTTGGGATGGTTGGCTGAGAAGCGCTTTCGCGAGGCTGCGGGATTATGAGAGGGGTAGGAGGGTGTGAGGAACTAAGTACTTAGGATGGAAGTAGGTCTGGGAGGGGACAGGGAATGGAGGGGTGAGTGTGAGCGTGATGGGTGTGGAAATGGCAACACAAGGTGGGGAGCAGATAAGTGCAGCTGTGGAGGAAATGAAAGCTGCAGCAGTCCTTACAGCTTTCGATGCGTTCCTTCCGCTGTGCAGAATATGCGATGCAACGTAATATGGAAAAAAAATGGGATGAGATGAGATGGAGATGAGGACGGGGGGGGTGCGTACGGGGGTCGGGGGCCCGGTTGGAAATATGATGCGATGTGATATATGGCAGTGATGGACGGACGCACTCACAGGCTGTGCACACGAGAACAGCGTGTGACTGTGCGTATTCTCTTATACTCAGGCTGTTTCTCGACTCTGGATCTTATTTCTGGCGTATCCAATTAATTATTTTGGGGAATAAGTGATGATCGAATATAGGACCTGCGAATAAATAAAACAGTTCTAACGCCGGAAGAAACGTCGAAACAGGTAGAGTTAAGGATCCCGTCTGGCTTTCCTCTGTTTCTCTGGTGTAGTTGTTGAAGGCGTTGGTGTAGGTATTTTTGCCCGACGCGGTGTTGTGGAAGCGGCACTCTACAAGGACAAGCTGGTAAACCTCCCTTAGACCTGTGAATAGCTAGAGGTAATCAGCCATCGCCGGACTGGAAACGATGATATTTCTATGAATATATGTATATGGAGACTCTAGGTTGAATATCAAAGGATGATTCAGCCGACTAAGAGCCTGTGCGCTACAATACGATCAGCGCTGGCCAGTTGATAAATAGATATGTACTAACGTTATACATCCGACTCGGCTGCATGACCCTGTTCCAAGCTATTTAGTACCGTACCATCTGTATGTATCACGGGTCGGGTTCTTAGAGAAAACAACTTTGCTGGCCCCCGCAGCCGAACCGACGACCTAAAAACACCGACTGGATCTTGACAAGCTGAGTAATTTCAACATACAAACGGAAATCATACCATAATTAGAGAGCCATATCTCGCAACCCAAGACTCAAATTGCTAGCCTGAACAAGGAAATTCTGGAATTATAGAGATTCTCTTGTAATTGGCTTTTTTTTTTTTCAGGCGCAAAAACGGCAAACATTAAGTAAGTAACCAGACTAACGATTAACTACACCCAGACCATGGAAGTCGATGACTCATCACATTCTCTAGTCAGATTACGTGTACTGCTTCTATGGCTTGAGTCTTCTCTACAGCAACAACTATATTATTAAAAATAAGCGCCCTTCCAGGGCACGATTAAAACGACCAAATAAAATAGTAATGACATCGAGAAGTTCCTTGAAGTGAATAAATTAATCTATTAGCTCGGTACTGAGGGATATACAGCCCTCACAAACCAGAGAGTCGCTATAATCAATGGAGAAAAGCTCGAAGGTTCTATGAACCAACTTTGAGCATTCTATCAGCTCAAAAAGCTCGTCAGGCCTAGTAAGCTCGGGCTTCGTTTCCTAATTACACAAGTTTGCGTTCCCACTAACTTGCAGAGACACTATAGTACTAAGAGGGGCGCCAGCAATTGATTGCAGGAAGATAAGCTCTTTCATGAGAAAGACTAGAACAGGGTGAAGAGGTAGGAAAGTGGTTCATGAATGTGGAAAATCTTGCTGTCCCATATGTTGACGAATCTGTCTCGCCTCTCGGTGGATCCTCGACTTGTCCCATCCCAGAAGGACCTGAAGGAGAACCCAATAAGGAGACAGACTATAAGTACATCGAATTGGGGCTTGCGTTTGAGAAAGTCTTTGCGGGGAGAAACTCAATAAATTACCCAGAAACGCTCGAACGTATAAAGAAGCTTTGTGGAGAAGGTAGTGTAGAGCGGTATTTACAGGCCAACCTGGATAGGAAAGGTCACCTTCCTATATTATGTTCTTGTACGCAGGATTCTCAACAGCTCGGGTACCTGCTTTCTAAATAACGGTCAGGTAAATGTATTTCTTTCGCAAACGCTTCGTCACTTGGACGGACTGAGCAGATAACGAATGCTTTACCTAAAAAGGCTCTTTGTTCTTCACACTGCACACAACACCACCATAGCCTTACCGAAGTATCACGCGCTAAAATGGTAATCATAGACTTGTGCCACGGGTAGTCTGGTTGCACGACCCACCTCCTGTGTTGGGTCGTGCAACCAGACTATGTCATGGGATGAGATATTTATCAGCGCAAATGAATTCGAGTGCGGGTCGATTAACGTCTAGTCTCATGCCAAGACCCTGCTGCTTAGGGTTCTGACGAACGCAGTAAGGTTAACGTCGAGGTCCTCAAACATGTTTTCAATAATTATTCCAGGCCTGCTCGAAACAACCAGCAATGGATGTTAGTAGCCAATCAATGGATGACAATCCTTGTAGCTATTATGCGTGTGGGGATGAGTGCTGACCTGAAATATAGAAATACTGTCCGCTCTTTACTATCCTTCCCTGATACCTCTCTGACTGCATATTTATGTATTTCATGAATAATTGTGTGAAGGAATTTCGGACTATTTACATTCGCTTTAGATTTCTAGCCAAAAAGAGATCTGAATTTCCATCCAAAAAAAGTGCCAACCAGACTACCAAAGAAATATCCGATACGGCCACCGTATATACGTGGTCTTTTTCTTTGGGCGCTGATTAGAGAAGCCACCTCAAATCTGGCTTTTCTTTTTGTCCCTTTTTTGTCTTTTATATAGAAGAAGAAATAGTAACTGAAGATAAATTGCGAGAAACAGAACTAATAAAAACACGGTCAATATCCTTTGGTTTCCCTTCGTATTCCTTGGAGTGTAAAACAAAGTAACAGCGCAGCAGGATGGGTGTGGGAGGGTTATGTGGTATTTTTGTTGGAAAAGGAGCCTGGGAGTTATCATTGAACCGTTGCTCAGCGGTGGCAATAACGAGTAGCTGGAGAGCTCACTAGATATATATCATATGGAGCACGATACTGACTCATAAGTATCGGTCGAAGCCTCCGTTTCATTCTACGGCCAACATCCTTCAGCTCAAGTCAAAACTCGCACCAGCCCTTACCCAACCAGACTACCCCTTACCTGTCCTCCAGGCTTCCATAGTCCGCTGAACGTCAACAGGTGTCAGTAGGTTGTGTGAGTTTTGGTATCCCTAGCACAGAAAACCGGTAATTGTGCATCCGCATATTCGGCGAAACTGCATCAGGGAAATATTTTACCTCTAGTGTCTCAATGTGCATGACTTTCTTGCACCGAAGGCTAGTCTGGTTGGCACAACACCCCTATGGGTTGTGCCAACCAGACTAACCGAAGGCCCTGTGTAAAATACTAAGATAGTGACACTAGTCTTTAAGAGGAGTATTTGAAATACTTCTATCTGACGTATTTTCAAATCACTTGAGTATAAAGTTGAGAAGCTGGGGAGTTTTAGAATTTCCCTTTTTAGCTTCTGGTCGACCAGCCACCTTTGACAAACTCAAACAAAGTAACACTTCACTCACCCATCTCCGGCGTTAGATTCGAGAGCTCGCTTACCCCGCATTGCTGGGGCGAGTAGTGCACGGAGAAACTCTCAGCCCACAAGACCCAATCAAGAGCTTGTTTATAGTAGCTAAGGGGTGGTGATCATAGTTATGGTACACATGGGTATGGAGGATGATGCAGAAAAGCGAAAAAGAAGGAGAAAAGGTGACATTTCAGAGGGAAATGGGCGCTGGGAATGTGAATGTTTCAAAGGTGGGGGCGAACACGGAAGACCATAATGAATCGAATCCGATATGCAGAAAAATTACCCTGAATCTGGCAGAAGGATAACCAATATGGAAAACGAGACATAAAACGAGATTGGCTCAGGCCGTCGTCGAGCGCTACAAATAACAATATCTCCCCATCAAAGCATTTCAAGGCGATGGAGATGGGCGTGCAATGCAGCTGGGCTTGCGTAGATGCGTATAAATGTATAGAGCTTCTAAGCCATTCTGAAGTAGTATTCTTAATATTGTACCTGCTTAACTGCATAACCTCCTGATCTAGGGGTGATGAAGAAGTAATATTTGAAAGTCTTCATGCACCCTTGCTACACAGTATGTAGTAGTGAGTCATGCAGTAGTAGTGAGACATGGACTTATATACTTGTACTCAAATCTGAGCCTGACAGTCAGGCAGTTCTAAGGAGATCGAGTTCATGAGCTTTTTGATAATGGTCCAAACTAGCTATAGTAGAGACGCAGTTGGTATAGAGGTGTGTAAGACCTAGCATGTCTTATAGTACGGACAACTGTAAATAAACACTATAGCCTAGCTCAAGCAGTCAAAGTATACAGACTACTACAAGTATACTTAAGCTCTACGATAGTATGGAGGTATATACTAAAAGAAACTTTCCTCTTTCCTGTTATAATGGGTGCTATGTCACAGCCGTAGAATAAAGGTAACAGAAGTATTATTCATAAGTATGAAATATATTAAGCTATCGCTTCCACTATTCCTATGTGATGTCCGTGACGATAGAATCCCTTCGTAGTGCGGAATACTAGAGCCTCCTCCGGAAGGCCTTCTTCAGGTGTGAGTGCCTAGTCGGTTTCCTCCGATCATCGGCAGACCGACTACATTGCAGCTGGTTACCCCTACTCACTCTAGCCACTCACAACCTAGCTATCTTGTCACATACTCGATAGTACTTATAGCCTTCCGATCCGAGGAGGTCTTTATTACCTCCGATCTATTATCTAGCCTTTAAGTAATATTATCATACTACCTATTATTAGATAACTCAGATAGAGCTTCCCTCTTTAGTATAGTCTGCTATTGATACTTAGAGAGCTACTCTACTAGCCTATAGTTTCCTATACTAAAAGTATTCTAGATAATATATTAATACCTATAATACTACTCCCCTTCCAGGCTTCTTGTCTTTAAAAATTTATATATAGAAAATCTATTATATATATATTATATTCTAATTTTATTATCTTATACTATTTTAGAATTCTTTTTATAAAACTCTTTTAAAATTCTTTTTATTATTCTTTTTATATATTTATAGAGTTTTTATATAGTATTCTTATTAAAATAATTTATTTATAAAATCAAGTATTTTATTAGTTATTCTCTTTTCTAACTATTTTTCTAACTCTTTACAACTTTTTTAACTAGTATATAATTTTTTTTTCTTTTTAAAATACTAATTAAAAAGAATTCTACTTACTAAATAGAATTTAATAGTTAGTTATAAAATAAAAGATAAAAGATTATAGATTATCTAGCTTATTTATTATATTTTAACTTTATTAAATATATTTAGTAATATTTTAAATAAATTTTATATTAACTTATAACTTATTAAAAAAGGCTAATAATTATTAAAAAAAGGTTAGCAAATTTTTTATTAAAGGTTTAAAAAAAGATTCTATCTATATTACTTAATTCTTTAATCAGAATTTATACTTTACTAAGTAATAGTTGTAATTAAAGCAGAGAGATAGTATATGAAATATTGAGATTGCTAGACTAGCAGGACCTTATAATATATATACAGTACCCCGGCGAAAGTATTTGCGACCCCCCTGCATAATATGCAGCTCTTGTAGCTCAGGGTAAGACATGTTGTTTAAGACATGCAGCGAGCACAGCTTATAACTTTGAGCGGGGTCCAGTGCGGTAGACAACACTCCTATATAGCAAAATGTCATCAGTAGCAGTCCCGCTCCCATCGGATTTAGAAGCAACTGTAGCTAACCCAGTGCTGGCAGGACCACCGGGCAAAAGGAAGAAGGCAGAACTGACTGAATATCTTCATTCATTACTTGTTGGGCATAACAACTCTGAGCTGTACTGTATATAGATTTAGCTAGACATGTTTTACCTGTATGACGTGGTTTCACATTGCTGCATATAAGCTGCATAAAATAGGGGTGCGCGCGGATACTTTCGCCGGGGTACATACTGTACATCTTTGCCACCTGACTGTACCACAAACGCTGCATATTATGTAGGGGCGTGCAAAGACTTTCACCCACGCACTGTATGTATGTATAGCACACCCTGCGTCTACCCGAGTGTCTAAAGTCTCCACTGATCGTTTATTTAGCCTTGTAATCACTCTCTGGTCCTAATGATATTATCAGATTCTCCTAGATATCTCCTCTCGCTTAGTTATAGAGGAGAACGGACGTGTAGAGATTTTCAGCTGGCTGATTGGCTCGCGATCAAGGTCTCAGGCTGTGTGTCGTGGTGGGGCTGATAGGGCAGTTTGGATGCAGGGTTGTCTACACGATATGGCTGGGCTGTCAGCTGGCATAAGCATACCCGCCGGGTAGTCTGGTCGCACTACTCCCGGCCACTATCCCGGGCAGCCTTGGAATTGAGATCTGGGGTGATTATAACTCTGTTAGCTTTAGCTGTCAAGGCTATTCTCAAGTAGTATCCCCATTGACATCTGTCAGCCCTGCCGTACAACCTGGCAATCACAAGCAACAAAGTGAGCAATGACTCTAGCACCTTTGAAGAGATCATCTTTTCTGCCTCGTGAAGGTCAGTCAACTGGATCAACTGGTCAATTCAATCCAAATCTCAAGCTCGCCTTGCCTTTCCCCTCGGGAGTGATTTCACCCTCTGCTTAACATGAACCTGCCGCTAATCGCACCATCACAGGCTTCACACTCGACCCGATCCTCCTGTTCTTACGCCGCTTCACCCACCCTGTCCTCCTCCTTCCCCTCCTCGCTGCCATTCACCCACGTACATCCCCATACCTCACATCTCTCCTCCCTCAATCCCTCCCGCTCCCAACCTTATCTCCAGCCTGGATCAAGCGGCTAAGATATCTAACCTATCTCGGCCTCTTCCACCGCCTCAATGCGTTCTTCTCTAAAGGAGCACTGAATAATTGGGCCAAAGATGAGACATGGAACTGGGATAAAGAGGTCATTGTAATCACTGGAGGCAGTGCGGGGATTGGGAAAGAGGTGGTGTTGTGGTTGAGCAGAGTTTTATTGGAGAGAGGGAAAAAAGGGAAGATTGTAGTGTTGGATATTATGGAATTGGGTTATGAGGCTCGTATGTAGTGCCATCCTAGTATTCAAACCATGCTGACAAATAAATCTTGATAGCTGAAAATGTGTCTCATGTTAAGGTTGACTTGAGTTCCTATGAGAGTATCAAATCCGCTGCGGAGTCTGTTCGCGCCTCCCACGGGCACCCAACAGTCCTCATCTCCAATGCCGGCATCTGCCTCGGCACACACATTCTCAATACCTCCCCAGCCAGTCTCTCACTCCTCTTCAATGTCAACACCCTCTCCCTGTGGTACCTAGCTCAAGAATTCCTTCCTTCCATGATTTCCAACAATCACGGACACATCGTCACTGTTGCATCTATTAGTGCATACGTCCAAGCTCCGAAAATGGTAGATTATAGTGCGAGTAAAGCCGCCGCGGTGACCTTTCATGAGGGACTGGGGATGGAGTTGAGGGCAGTGTATAAGGCGGAGAAGGTGAGGACTACATTGGTCACGCCGGGCTATGTGAAGACTCCACTGTTTGAGGGGTTTAATCATAGATCTAAATTCATATTTCCGGCCTTGGAGCCAGAGACAGTTGGAGAAGAAATTGGGAAGGCGGTGTTGAGTGAGATGGGCGGGCATATTATTTTACCGAGGGGCTACCATGCGTTCACGGGGATTGTAAGTTGCTTCTGGGCGGTTCATGGTCTCTGGCGGTAGTTGCTAACATAGGGGGCTATGTGATATCGCAGAGAGGCTGGTTCTCGTGGCTACACTTGAGGATATTGAATAGAGTCAATGGGGTTATGGATGGGTGGAGGGGGAGGAAGGTGATAGATCCCGATGCCCGTGAGAGGAAGGACTAAATATCCAGAACTCATCCCGAGGACATGGTAAAATGGTACATCATGCAAACTGCTGGTATTGGAAATTTTTTTATTTGATTTTTTTTTTTTTTAATTCTTTCTTTAAAAAAAACCCGTGATTGAAGTGCTTTTAGCATGGCTTCTGCTTCTTGGATGACGACTGCGATATGCTTGAATTTTTTGTATGGATGGAATGATACATATGTGTTTTGTATTAGGCTTATAATTTAGTCTAGTTGCATGACCACTCCTCGCTACGAGAGGTTGTGCAACCAGACTAGACCACTCCGTAGGATAGCTTATACTTTTCAACGATACAAAGAAAGTGAACTATATGTAGTACTAGTCTGGTTACTTATGTAGTACAACTTATCTACATAGGTGCTAACCAAACTATAGTACAAAGCAGACAAAGGGTTCGCTAGAACAGTTATGAGATATGCAGGTGGAAGAGTTGCATATGCGGGAACGTTGTCGCAACTTTACTTTTGCCGATCCCGATCTTCTCGACCGCTGACGTCCTACCAAAAAATAACCCCCACAACCGGCTTCACTTTGCCCTACTGCCGAAACAATGGCGTCTCTACTCCGTCGGGTATTATCCTTTTCCAAATTCGCATTTGATTGCTGTTTCCTGGGCTCGGTTTAATCCCTCAGGTCTTGTGCTAATGTACTGGATGGATTCAGAGGCAATTGCTCCCCATCGCCGCCAGCGCAGCTACCCTCATGATCCTCAGACCGGAAACTGTCTATGCTGAGCAGCTACCAATACCGGTACGCCTGTTCAATTCACCCGCTCCCTCACATCTAATATTTCTGGGCCAGCATGTAAACTTACCCTTCCTAGCGCAAGAGATCCATCTACGATGATATCCCAGCCCAGGCCCTTCCAGCCCCTAGCAAATCCGAGTCAACTCAACCCACTCCCACCGACCGCCTTGCTTCCCAAATTCGCATTGCTCGCCTATTCATCAACGATAAATACTCTCACCTCCAGCACTCCCTCAACCTCTCCCTCAACCACTACCTCCACCTCGAGCACTCCGTCACCGACACCCTCGCCTCACTCAAACCGCCCCGAGAATCCGGAGAACAGGTTCTCCCAGGACTGGTGTACACTGCTGTCGCGGCTATGTCGGGGTCGATCCTTACCCGCCGCAGGGTGTGGCCAATTAGGATCTTGACTCCGGCTGTGGTGGCTACAGGCGCTGCGTGGTGGTTTATTCCGATTACGATGAGGAATATTAGTGGGCTGATGTGGGAGTGGGAGAAGAAGGTGCCGATGGTGGCCGAGAAGCATTTAGAGGCTAGGGGGAAGGTGGAGGAGGGGATTACGGAGGTGAGGAGGGCTGTGGAGGTCTCAAGGATGAAGGTGGATGAGGGGGTTAAGGAGGCGAGGGAGGTGGTGGAGGGTTGGGTAAAGAAGCAATAGATAGCGAACTTGATTGGTTGGGGGGCAATGGATGGGGAGAAATGGGAGTTAAAATGTAGATGGAGTGGGGTATAGGGCTGAGTAAGTTTTGCTTAATGGCGGGTGGGGCGATATCAATTCAGGTTCATTAGTTTTTTTCCTAAGTATTTTCATAGCTAAATCGAGCTGGAGACAAGACACGTGACCATATTCGGTGCATATATATCGCTGCATCGCACGAACACGTCTATGCACAAGTATACGAGCATAAATTTTGATATTGGACTTATATTGGGGTAATTTCGATCAATTATGGCTCGCGTAATAATCCCATCTTACTCAAGCCTGAGGTAGTCTCAATTCAGCCTTGCGATTTTGGAGATTGCAATTTGGTTTATGACTGTTCAGATTGCTCCATTGATTCTAGTTAGGGAATCACGGCAAGTATGTCGATGTAGCCAATGCGGAATGCATTAATCCCGCAGGAGTCTGTGAGGTGTCCAACGATGTCCAGGTTTTGGTTCGATGGTGATGCCTGCTGCTTAAGTTCAGCTCGCGCTCTGCTCCATCATCGATTCCTGTCGACATTGGAATTACGCGCCTGTATGTGGCGTCACGGTGCCGCTTTTTACCGCAGGGAAATGGTATGGGTCGTATAATACCTATATAATATATAGGTATTTATATTGTGTGAAGTGAGGTGGGAAAAAGAGGTATATTTCTAGAAGAGATCCTTCCCCGCGGCTTGTCTCGAATTGCTCCTGCACTGTTACACCAAGATCAGAGCTTTTGCTGGTGTCAGCTTTGTGTGTATGCTGGATATGCGTAATACGTGATAGCCATGGTCTTGGGCCTGTAACAAGCAAGCTTTCAATCTTAAGCTCACCTCCCCCCACCGCCATTGATCAGCCTATACTTCGCCTTCCGAGATCCCCAGCCGTGTGTTTTGCTTCTGTCGTGTCGCAGTTGTATCTTTTTGCTCCTCGCTTGCGGCGTGGCTTGAAACGTTCGAACGAACCGGCCCAGCCTTTTCCATCCGTATCGGCACGCAACTGCAGGCAGGCAGACTGAGGAGCACTAACCGCCGGCAGGCATAGTCTCGTGTAGACACACCGCTACGGTACGTTATACCACACCTCCCCCAATCCTATTGATTCTTCTTTCGCTCTATACCCAATATTCCCGTCACATCAGACCCTTGAGTTCCCCAGGAAATACCAAACCCCACGACTGACTTTGGCCCGATAAGTAATACTTCGGTCTCGGCTAGTGCGCGACACCGCTTTTACGGACAACTTCCGGAGAAGTCCCACCGTGCTGCGGGTGCCTCTTAACTCTCTTGATACTAATAGGTAGAGAGGCGACGGGGTGTGAGTGAGTGAGTGTTCACGCACGCAGGCGGCCAGGCCCCAGCACACTGTACACCCCCACAGCCACACCACATCACTGTACCTACGGCCTACCCATCCCACCTCTACGCCGACCACCCTCCCGGGGAACAACAGCAACAAGCACCTTCCATTGCATCTTCCTACTTCTTGACACTAAGGGTTCTAGACGCTGTATTCAATTACAACAATCCGACCAACGCTGCCGCTTTGTAGGAAGAGGACCCCACCGTCTCGACCTGTTGGCACCCGGACCGCCATCGCTCAGTCTTGACTTTAACCTACGTCTCGTTCTCTCACTGTGGCTAATGTTCTAAAGGGGGAATCAACGCGATCAAAGGTCGTCTCTGAACACTGCTTTGTCCGGCGCATCGAAATACGACTTGAGCCTGCTTTCATCGAATAGACTCGGATTACACTCGCTCATTTACTGTGTCGACAAGTACATAGGTGGGAATGCCCAAAGCAATGACGCCTGGAGTTATGTCGGAACATGCACTGTCTACGCTCACCGATTCCAGAGGCAAAGCAAGCAACGAACCAGTAACGTACAATAAGTCAGGACAGGACCGGGCAGTGTCGATAGGAAACGGGAGTGCAGGTAGTCGGGGTGGTAGGGGTGAGAATGGGGAATCAAAATTAGGGAAGGAACAGGATGAAAATGGCGGTGATGATGACGAGGATGAAATATTGGATATGGGTGTTTTGGCGCCGACTCTACCGAAGATTGAGCAAGGATTTTATCCGCTCTCAATGCTTATTGGCCGGATGGTCCAGGACTCCAAAAATCAGTTGGATGAACTTATCAGGAGCCTACAGGATGCTAGGGAAATGGATCGCAGACAGCAGCTTATGGCCCACGTGACAGAAAGAAGGCAGCAATTCATTAAGTTGCTGGTGCTTACCAATTGGGCGAGGAAAGCTGATGAGGTTAGCCAGGTCATTGATGTGAAGGCTTGGTTTGATAGTATTGAAGGGTATTTCCAGAAAGCAATGTGGGAAAGTTTTTCAATGAGGAGGGATTTAACCAATGCAAAGTATGATCCTCGGCCCCTCCTGGGTCGAGATAGATTTTCACTCATAGGCCGGAGTGCTAACAACTGAGCCCTGCTCTGAATAGAGTTCCTAATCCTGATTTGAAGACTGCCATCGAAGTTTTGACGACTGGGAAAGCACCTAGTATACCTTCGGTAAGATAATCTGTGGGGAGGATTGAGATTAGGTGTTAGGTGGCTCGCTAACATGAGAATAGTATAATTATATTCCACCAACACCTCTGACACCTGCTGAAACGCTTAAAGCGTTCCGAAATATAAACACCGTATTATCGATACGGCTGAATCTTCATGAGGCATTACCCCCACACTTCCGGGAGTATCGAATACAGGATGGCAGGGCAACCTTCTCGGTTAAGGATGAGTTTGAAGTGGACTTAAGTATTGGAAACGAGGATCCGGAATCTCAGCTCTATATTATCGACTTCCGGTTCACATTCCAGCCCACACTTGAGTCTTTACCGGCCGGTCGATTTAGGAATGAAATTGAATATAGATGCAATGAACTCCTAAGAACGCAAGGATTGGCTGGATTATATGAGTTTTTACACGATTTCGCTATGACCCATAAAATTACTACACTGAAAAAACAGGTTGAGCGTTTGAAGAAAGGAAGGTGGACTGATGCACTGCATTTCCATATGCATAAACGATCACTGTTCATATATTACTGGACTGGAAGGCCAGAAGTCAGAAATTGGATAGAAATTGGGATCCTTCGGCCCAGGGATAAAGAACCTTCCAGGCTGGGAGTTCGATGGCATAGAGACAGCAAGGAGGTAAAGGACGTAACAGTGCCTATTGTAAGACAGCATTTAGCGGGACATAATAAATACGATTTACTAATTTGCCACAGAACACCAAGAACGTCTCAGCTGAAGACCTAATCAAGACCGTCACTGCTTTACATGCAAAATACAACTTGATGAATATCAAGGATATGCTCGGCCCGTTACCGATTTTCCCACCAGAGGCACTCACCCTCGTCACCTCCGATACAGATAGCTTCCAGTCGCATCTCACAGTCCGAATAACCCCAACTCGGTCAATGAAGGTACAGATAGAGCCGATTACAGGTCGATTTGCTTTGTCTAAGCCCAGTGCCACTATAGCTACGGCGGAGCATGCTATGAACCATGCGAAACCCGAAGATTGGAGCGCTATGGTACAACAGATCGTTAGGGCACGGTTTGCAGTCTTGCAAAACGAGATTATTGATAGGGCTAGAAGCCTTGGATGGGAAATTTTGAAAATTTTCAACATGGAACCACAGAGCGTCAAGCAGCGATTGGGCACTTCAGTAAGATATTTAACATATATGCAGAGAAAGGGCTGGAATAAGAACTGTATGGTGGTGGTGGCTTTCTCGGATTTGGGCGAGTCTTGGTGGGTGGCAGAGGTGCAAGAGATGCCCAAAGGATACACTTTGACGCATGCCGAACGTATACCAGTTTCCGGAAATCCGGATGTTACTTACCAATTTCTAGGCAACCTTGAGCTAATGGCGTGTGCGATAATATCGTACTACTCCATCTCTCGGTCGTTGACAGCAAAAGGTGTTCAACACTCTTTGCGCGAGGGTAGTAGTCATGATCCAGCACTCCGGATACCGGACCTATTAATCAGATTTGATAACCTCATCAAGCACGATTGGGCAGTCAATTTCCTTAGGGTTACCTTCGTTGGACTCTCCACTAATGGCAATGCCAGGATAACGGTCATGGGACGCGCAAAGGAACCTATGACACAGCTACAGTCAGCTAATCTACAGGATGCGGACCCAGACGTACGCTTCCACCCTCAAACAGGGTCGTTTGCGTTACGGTTTGTCGTGCCCGTAGGAGATACTATAGTAGACGAGATTGTTGAACGCCTTCACCGGATAGAGCGACTGATACGGTTTGTGAAGGTTATTAAAAAGTACAACCTTGCCTGCCATCATGTATCATTGGGAAGAATCGCATTCTCATACGAGAACAAAGCTGGGGCAACAGCTGAGATTTCGTTTTCGGGGGATCAGAACATGCAACTTCACCTACCAACTGGCTCGCCACATATCCGGATCAAGCACTTTTTGGAACAGCAGCTCAACGACAGCGGACTGGAGATTGTGGTGATGAACCTGGCAGTAACAGCGGGGATTTTGCTCGCGCTTGAAGAGGTAGAAAAAGATACTCCGGAGGGAGAGCTCTTTGTGTTGGCTAGAAGTACCCAGTGGTACCGTATGGACTATCCTAAGCGGAGCCATGTCATTGATATTCAGCTCAGATGCAAGAAAGGGCAATTTCAGTGGCACGTGAGGGATGCGGCGGCTCAGGGCTCGCAGATACCAGGCCAGGGCGGGCCGGGAATGGTGGGAGCAGCTGGGGCGTCAAGAGTAGCTGCTATAGCATTGCAAGACTTGTGGATCGATCCGGGAATTAGAGGATGTGTACCTCTTAAAACGGGATTGGCGGCCACTATAGGGAATGTGAGGCATGCGATATTAAAAATTCATAGCCTGATCTTCCCGAGAAGTTCCCTAGGGCAGGAAGTACAACAGACGGCGGCTCAAGTGGTGGGACAGGTGAATAATCAGTTTCAGGGATCAACGACTACGCTGGTGTTACCTATGGCGGGTGTTGTGCCTATGGCAGCTAGGCAGACTTAGGAGGCCAGCCAGGCGACAGCGACTAAGAGCGACGTGGGGCCTTTTGACGAGTATCTCGATATTTATGACTATACAGTTCCTTCACCTTTGTTCGGGCCAAAACCTAGCCCTGAATGGGTTGGCATGTCGGGTATACCAGCCGAGGGGGGAACGATGGAGGCGTTGGGTCAGGTGGTAGTAACTATGATAACGGTCCTCAACGAGGATGGTTGCGGTATGGCTTGAAAGAGCTATGCCTCTATTTGCTATACGCCCCCTTCACACTGTTTTGCTGTGTCTTTACTCCGGCTTGCACCTCCTTTATTGTGTATCATACAAATCATCATTGCGTCTATGACGTGCATTACTTTTCTGTGCACACTTATTTGCATTTTATGACTTGCGTTTGTTTCTTTTCAATGGGGGTATTTTTTTTTTTTTCTTTTTTCTTTTTCTTTTTAGCAAATTAGCTTTTCACATGGCTTTTCCCTCTTTTTTCACGTGTGCGCTACTACTCGATTTTTTTAAGTCGTTGAATGGCCCCTCATCTCTTTTGTTTTCTTTTTTTTTTCCCCTTCATTATGCTGGTTCTTTTTTTTGTGATGCTATCAAATGCGTGTTTTTCCTCTTACTCTCTTGAAAACAAAGGGAAAATTTCTGGGGAGTTATTGTGATTGAACTTATAATTGATTCTGGTGGGAAATCGAGGGATTTGGTGAGGGTGCGGAAGGGAAGGGATGGAGAAAGGGCATGAGTGAGATGTTTGTGGGGTGTTACGATAGTATGCATCTATTGAGGGTTTGTTTGCTTTTAGTAACGTATATAGGCACTGCGCGCGCGTCTTGAGATTACTTGATGGACTCAGCCATGAACTGCTGCGCTTTAAGCGTGGTGTATTGAAATTCAATGAATGGGCATAGCAGTGCAGTTACAGGGTCGTCGATTACCAACGCACCGGATCCTCGAGCACGCGTCGGCGCAGAATTTCGTGTTTGTGAAATAACCCTGTTGGATGGTTTCCACGCCTAGGAGAGTCCGCCGGGGGAAGTTGTCCAGAATGCTATATGTGCTGGGGTTGAAGTTTGATTCGAGGCTGGACTGGAGGGAGGATAAGACATTTTCCTGCGACGAGGAGCCTTCGTGGATGAGGTGCAGTGAGAGTGTATGTATTTGAGTGCAGAGTTACATGTAGGAGAAAATGCCGTAGTATTTCAATAGCAGGGAGCTATCGTAGGATACCATTACCTGGGCGGTTGTTCAGGGTAACAACGAGATTTACTGGATCTACCATAGCACAAATCCCAATAGCTCTACTTTAGTTATCACTGCGCAGATACTGTACATAAAAACACGACTGCTTATTGGACCGCGCACTAGGTGCATAGGCATCACTACCACGGCATATATGCAACACAACTTGTGATGCATACAAGCCAGCCAAATAATATGAGCATGAATAATATAGCACTAAGCTGAACGATCCCGAATCCCATAAATACGGAAGATTAAATACATTCCTTCATCATGTACTTCTATTTCCCTCCTCCCGGCTACATAGTATGTGGTACTAAGTACATACATAGAGAGTCGCTAAAAATGAAAGAAATAAAAAGTAAAATGCAACTCCAAATCATGCCACAATCCTTGGAAACTCCTCCCACTCCTCCTGCTTAACCCCCCGGCCTAACCCCGGTCCATCTTCTTTCTTCACCCGCACACCCCTAAGACTTTCCTCTAACCCGCCCACCCCCCCAATCCACATCCAAACCCTAAATACCTCCCCTCTGATCTCCCTACTCATCGCTCTCACATTACTATTATGCTCGACCACACCCTGGACCCCCATCCAAACCTCCTGCCTCCTCTCCGGGTTAAACTCATGCCTCAGCACCTGATCCCTCATCTGGACCACCGGGACCGCTGCATCGTCCTCTCTCCCACTCTTAACCGTCATCTCCGCCTTTCGCTGCAGCATGTCCAGGACTAAATGGACGTATTTCGTGACAAGCTCATTATTTTTCCTTCTCTGCTGGATCTTCATCTTGAGTTTGATTATGGAGAGAATTGCGGCGAGGATGGTGA